>PUFA01000123.1:4845000-5445000 GCA_003508835.1 Eonycteris spelaea
TAGCTAACAGAATTCTTAATAGAATTGAGCTGGCCAGGAAGGAAGAAAAATAGAAAAGAAATGCCAACAGACAACTCCCTAGAGAATAATTCTTTTTGGTTTTATGAGACATTAAATATGGCATCCTCCACCCAGGTTAGAACCTGTATTAGTATTAACAAAGCAAATTTCAACCATCCAAAAACTCCATCATCATGGCCCCTAGATCAATTACCGGCGTTCTAACAAGACAATTCACTGTGAATGGTGCCATTTTCCATTTCACTGTGCAGATGACGATGGGAGGGCCTCCAGATCACGAGTACCAGTGGCTTAGAAGCCATTGCTTGGAACCTGTGTCTCTCGGCAGAGTCTCATTTCTGGCTTGATTTCACCTGGTTCATGGCTCTCATTGGCTGTCGTTCTGGACACAAGCTCTGCAGCTCAGAAAGCAGTTTCCCTCCTGTGGGGCAGGTCCAAAGCCCGGGACCCTGGGCACTCAGCTGATTAGTGTTTCACAGGGTAGAGAGAAGTCTCTCCAACCCCATAAGTGACCAGAGCCTTCAGAGAATCTTTCTTTCCCTTTCTCTCTCTATATCACTCATCTCTTTTTCTGCCCTTCTTCCCCACCTGCCTTTTCCTAATTACCTTTCAACTCTTCCTTTCTTCTCATTTCCCTTCACTTAAAACTGGCCATAAAGAGATGTCTTAGTATTTGCCCAATGTTTTACTGATCTTAATTTTAAGGAGATTGGAAATTTTATATTTCCTTTGAAAAAAATTTTAAAAAAAACTGAATTGATTTTTTAAAAAATGTGTTCTGTATCCATTAAATTTTTGATTTTTAATATTTGCTTGACTCACTGAAACTATGTTTTTCTCTTTTTTTTCTTTGTTTTCTAATGGCTCATTTTAACTTACAGGCTTCAAATGAACTCTAAAATTCAGTAATCGAGTCTCTAGGATTTTTTTTCTTTGTAGATTCCTTTCACTTCCATAGATCCACAAGTTCAGTGCCTCAGTCCTGAACTCAAATTCCCACTTACCAAAACCTTTTCACTGCACACCTATATAGATCAGGAATAATAACAGGAATTAGGGATGCGTCATTCAACAAGACAAGCAGCTTACATTCCAGAAAAGCAGTCACACAGTAAAGGAGTAAAGAACAAATACATAAAATAATCAGAGATGATGAATGTGCTACAAAGAAAACGACTAGCATGCTATGAGAGAATACGTAGCAGGCCTATTTGAGATGCGTGGTCAGAGAAGGCCTCTCTAAGAAAATGGTTTTTAAAGGAGCCAGCTGTGCAAAGAGCCAGGAAAGAGAGTTTCAGGGGAGGGAACGTGGAGCACAGAAGCCCTGAGCAGGAAGGAGCCTGGGCATCCTAGGAACTTGGAAAGAATGTGTGCGGGGCCAAGCCAAAGGGGAGAAGCGGCACAGGCCCATACTGCAAAGAATGCAGGCACCAGAGCTTAGAAGACGCTTCTGAAGAACCTGGATTTTATTCTTAAGGGTACTGAGGAATATTAAAAATGTTGTAAGCAGGGTAACAGCATATCCTGGTTTTTAACGTCTCTCTTTACATATCACTTTAGGAGAACGTGAACTCCTGACTTCTGACTCCCGGTCAGAGCACTTTCCATCACATTTCTAAGACCGAATTACTAGTTACTTCCTCAAAACACCCCGACATGCTGAATCTACCCCTAAAATGAACCCTACTCAAAAGAAATATGTGCCTTTGTTACCTCAAAGATTCTTGAGGCCATATTATCAACATGATTGTAAAATGACAGATCTACCTAATTTCTAAAAATTGAGAGAACAGTATTCTGCCTGTACATATTTGTTTTTTTCCCCCTACATGATCTCCTCAGCAATCACTAATAATAATTTAAAATAGTGAAACGTATACAAAAGTTTTCCAAAATATTTCACTGAAAGGATATAGCAGTTATTTTTTTAAAAAAAAATTAAGAAGAATGAGAAAAATGTATATCTGAGATCAGTATTTATTGAATTTTAGGTGCGAGGCAGGGAACAAATAAAAATAAATGATGTTCTTTGGGAAACAGTCAGTAGTGTAAAGCCCCCTTCCTTGCCTTTTATCTGATCCGATCGAACACACGTTTATTCAGAGCCGACTGTCCGTAGTTGCTATAATTCACCTACCCCTGGACATGGGTGTCTTCCACCACTTTTTCTGCCACTGTTTCTTCCCCTCCTCCCCCCATAAACATATACACAGCAATCACTGAAACAAGTTTCACAGAACTATGCTTAACCTTCCCATATGCAGTTTTCCTGGTATTTCTCTTTTATTGCATTTTGAAAAATATACTGGTCATGATCCAGTCTCAATCCAGTCTTCAAGCCCACTCTAAAATTTACTTCCGCCATTAAACTTATAGGATACATAACCTTCCACCTGATACTTAAACAAAAACAAAAAAAAATAATAAATGTTCATATATACAATAAAAAACATTGATTACAACTTGATATGGATTGGTTTTTCACCAAACTCCTTTATGTTACTGAATTTACTGATTTCTTTTTCCGTAAATTTGTAGAATTTACTAAATTCTTCAAATCAGGAGACAAGTTTTCATGTGATACTGAACTCTAACTCTCTCTTCCCCGAAGCATTCTGTCACTTTCTTTATTCTATCGCTCCACCTCTGTCTGCCCGTCTCTTCTCTTTCAAGCCTAGGCCTTGACAGCCCTTGACTCAGAGCCCACCTTTCCCTTAGAAAAGCCATGGAATGAAGCAGGCCCAGTTCTCACTCAAAAGCAACGAGGGCTGTAAATGAGGGCTGTCAGGGCATAGAAGGGATCTGCCCCCCCCCAAAAAAAAATCTTCTCCCTGCACCCAGGACGATCTTTCCCAGCAAAGGCAGTGGTCTTTTCTGAGACATTTAATAGGTATAATTGTTAATTACACAAGAATCGTTTGGGCTCATTTAGGTTTTTCATCTACCCATCAGGTCTAAAATAACAGCTGAACAAAAGCAGGACTACTCACCAACACAGACACAGCTGAAGAACAAATGCTTAAGAAATAAGATTAATGTCTTCTGAGAGTACAAAGAGAGTAAAAGGATTTAACAACTTATTTTTAGATTCTAAGTACCTAGATACTATGATAAAAAGAAACCTCAAAGAAAGAAAGACTCAACTGGCAAAATACGACAAAGTCTTATTTGCAGCGAGCTATTTAAAGAATGGCACCAAGTATCATTGTAACCTCATGATACTAAACTTGAAAGTAACAGATGGCAATGCACTTTAAAAAAATACCTTCTTAAAATCATTGTTATTAATCACTCTTAGTCTAAGTAGTCTGGGATGATCTCGCAAATGTAGAGAAACGACTTCCCGGGACACCTATTTACAATATCTTGTGTCTAACAATTTGTCATCCTTCCTCCTCTCCTAGACAGTGTCAAGTTGTTCGCTGCAATGATAAAAGATGCATAATTACTTGACTTTCATAGGTCAGTTTATTCATATTCTGTTCCAGCCACAAAAGCTAATTAGTCTCACACATTTATAACTGCTATGAAATTTACCAGGATTTAGATTGTTTTTGCCAATTTAAATTCTGATAAACAATTTGGTTTTCCCTCAATACAGCTGACAGTTTCTGAAATCAATACGGTTTGTTATCCCTGAAAGTGCATAACCTGCAGAGAGAAATTTCTGTATGGTCACCAAAATTTCTGCAGTCTTTTTGGTTGGTTTCGAAGCAAAACCAACCAAAAAGACCTTTGACGTGACAGGTAGAGGGTCTGTGCTGGGAGGATTGAGGGAGGAGAGAAGGCAGAAGGTTGAAGGTACAGGTGTCAAGTGTCCAGTGTCACTTACTTGAGGGTGGGACATCACATTTATAACAGATTTCCTAGAACATCAACTGAAGATCTCTTGTAGTGGAAAGGACACCAAATTGGGAATAATTTAGAGATGAGCATGGAATATATGTTGGGTTTGGTCTCTAGCATATCTGTTTACTCCTTCAGTTTTTGCTATTCCTAAATAGCTTATGCAGAGATTAAAATTAAAAAAAAAAAAGTCTAGAGAGCATTAGGAAAAATATATCAATGCTGCCCTAATTCTGTGAAGTTTTCTTGGCGTATGAAATATTGAAGGCCAATTTAAAAAGAGAAACATGTAATTTATGTATTTTCCACTCATTCTCAAAAGGAGTTGAGGCAGAAAATAGAGAATTCACTTTATAGGGAGTGCCTATTTGAATTCACTAAACATGGAAACTGTAATCTTCTATATTCATAAAGAGGCGTATTTCTATAAACAATGAAATCTCACATTGTTAAAAAGTTTCCAGTCATAATATTAGATTTTGATCTCTTTTTGGTCTCTTTCCTGAAACATGGTGGTACCTTTTCAAAAAAACCAGGAAGCGCATAACGAGGCCCTGTATGAGGCATTTCACCATGCATCACCAACTATGTGGAGAGAAGTGATGCGAAGTGCCACATTCTTTGTCAGCCTTGTTTGCACTCAGCTTCCTTGGCACCTCCTTGAATAATACCTTTATTGATTAATCTTGCTCTTTGAAATGAGCAGACTAACATCTGACAGGCTGAACCTGGAGGGAAAATCTGCTTTTCTCTTTCTGAGTCGATAAGTTTAAATAACTCCAAGCCTAAGATGGTTCCAATTGTTTGATGCCGATGGAAGAGTTGTTTTGGAATCGTTTGAAAAAATGTGCCGGCTGACTTGACCTGGTTCTAGTTTAAAGTCCACCATACCTGCTATGCTGTCATCCTTGCTAGTTAGTGGCTTTGCGGGGCTGTGAGAGGTTCTTTGGCGGAAAGAGACCGCAGCCATGGGGCCCTGGTGCTGTCAGTCTGTCACCTTCTTCTCCCTTCCACAATAAAGGCTCGAAGCACTGAAACTTCAGAACAGTAGCACCAAATGGAGAAAAGATTATTTACCAAAAATATGTAACACTCAAGCAACAAGTAATTTTTAATCACCTTAGAGTAAGTACTGTGTTAAGTGCTACAAAGGATGTGAGTTACTGTCAAAAGTTCACCACCTAGAAGGGGAAGGGGATGAACAGATATCGACTACACAAAGAGGATATTTATTATGTCTATGGATTTTCACAGAAGTTCTCTGTTTCTAGATTGCCGCTTTAAACCTAAAGTTCTGTATCTGCTCCAGACCCCGGCTACCTGGGGATTAGAGAACTCAGTTTAAACTTATGAGGAGAAGACTTTTTTCCCTCTTAGCAGCTGAATTCCTCTTTAAAAGAGACCTATATACTGAACTGTACTCTAGAAAAGGGTTAAGATGGTAGATTTTATGTTATATTTTACCACAATTGAGAGAGAGAGAGCGAGAGAGAGATCCCAAGTGGTTCTTTCTCTGATTGGGTAACACCTCCTCAAGCTATTCTCTCACTCACTGGCTTCCTCCGTTCACCTTTTCATCCACTGTGTATCTGGGCGGAATCTCCGAGTCTAAGCTTGGACAGGGTTTCGTTAATGTTATTTTTGTTGTTAGTTAAAAAAATTTTTTTAAATTTCCCCTCAGCTTTACGGATGTATGAAAATTGTATATATTTAGGTTGTACGACATGAATTTTAAAGGTGTACAATGTGGTAATTTAATACATGTATACACTGTGAAATGATTACCATAATCAAGTTAATTAACACATCCATCACCTCACATAGCTACATGAAACTAAAAAGCTTCTTTATAGCAAAAGAAACCATCAATAAAATAAAAACTATAGGAGAAAATATTTGTAAGCCACAATCTGATAAGGAGTTAATATCCAAAATATATAGGAAACTCATACAACTCAAAAGCATAAAAACAAATAACCCAATTAAAAAATCGACAAGAAATCTGAATAGACATTTTTCCAAAGAAAACATACAAATGGCCAAGGGTACATGAAAAGGTGCTCAACATCACTAATCATTAGGGAAATGTAAATCAAAATCACGATGAGCTATCACCTCACACCTGTCAGAATGGATATTATCAATAAATCAACAGACAATAAGTGTTGGTGAGGATGGAGAAAAAGGAACCCTTGCGCATTGTTGATGGAATTGTAAATTTGTGCACCCACTAAGGAAAACAGTATGGAGGTTCCTCAAAAAATTAAAAATAGAACTACCATATTGTTATTTATTTTTTTAAAAAACTGTTTCTCAACTAGTACATGAAGTATTTTTCAGAACATCCATAAAATTGAAGAAAGATCCTCAAAAGTGTCTGTGTAACAGGGATCTCATTTTGCACTTTTTCTGTTCTGCTCGTTTCTAAAACAATTTAGAAATTTATTTTGTTAGCTGACTAATGGTAGGATTGATTGATTAGTACTGACTTTTTGGTAACCATGTCCATTACAGAATCTAAGACCTGCTGGCATCTTCACAGTGGAGTGAGGGGGTATTTTCTTTCTTGATTCTCTGAAGCTATGAAAACTCAGAAACTATAAAGACTAAAAACGATGGCAGACCTCTTGTTAAGACAGAATTGGGAGTAAGACAGGTCATACTTGGTAATTCTTTGCTGGCATATTTTGAACCTTTACCAGGAATGTGGAGGCAAAATATATTGGTCCAACTTTTGGCTTTCCACTGTTAATATAATAATAATAATAATAATAATAATAATAATAATAATAATAATCTTTTTTTGCACAGTGCTTATTTCCAAGCTGTTTCATATGTTTTATAATGGACACCTACATTAAAGTAACTTTTTATTTGCACTCCACCAGTATTTAATTTGGGTAGTGAGAGCAACAAACAAAATGCCATAATAATGGCAACTCAGAAACTCAGAAAACATACAAGGTATATGAATTTGTAAGCTCTGTCCCAACTGCTTCTCCTCCAGGATGACCCTGGCTGTGGAGTGCTGGCTGCATAGGGCACTCTTCTTAAGGTATCCATTTATTTTTATGTTCTTTGAAAAATAGCTTGATAGCTATCCACTATGGTCTAAATGCTTGTGTCCCTTAGAAATTCCTATGTTGAAATCATAACCCGCAAGGTGATGCTATTAGGAAATGGGCTTTTAGTAGGTGATTAGGTCATGAGTGTGAAGCCCTCATGATTAGGATTAGTGCCTTATAAAGGAGCCGTAGAGAGCTCCCTCACCCCTTCCAACATTCAAGGTTACAGTAAGACAGCCATCGAAGAGGAAGGGGCTCTTACCAGACATGTACTATGATCTTGGAATTCCCAGCCTCTAGACTTGAAAACTAAATACCCATCCCTCTATCATATTTTAATAGCCTGAACAGATGATGACATTATCTTTATTGATTTTGAATTCTCTAATACAAAAGGAGACACTGGTGCACTGAGTACAATTCCCCTAAAACTGAGTAAGATTTTTTCTTTTTTTTTTTTTTTCTTAATGAGGAAAGGACAGCCTATCTTAATTTATGTTTCTTGATACTTGCACTACGGGTAGAAATTTTTAATGTATCACTAAAATACAAATTCCATGAGGCAAGGACTTTAATTCCCCATTGATTCTCCAGCCTTGATCAGTCGAGAAGTACCTGTTGCTGACTGACTGAATGGTTGTGGATTCAAAATGGGAAGTCGAGCAGCCTAACAGTGTGCTTCTGAGCTGGGATCTTTTGGGTCACTGAAGTGAGGTGCTCTCAGAGCAGTGCGGATCAGGTATCCACCAGAGGGAGCAGGGACACCACCGCAGTGCACAGGTCACTTGGTGCAAAACCACCGGAGGTGTCTGAAAAGGAAAATCAGGACATACCCAAGCACAGCAAAAAAAAAAAAAAAAAAAAAAAAAAAAAAAAAAAAAAAAAAAATTAAAATCGAAACCAAAGTGAAGAAGAAGAAATACTAAGGTCCATATAAATAAATGCAATGACTAGGTAAAGCTAAAACAGACCTTCTCCCTGCTTCTTAACTGTGTGAGGCTCACTAGCCAGGCAGCTGCCCTAAGAGCTACATCGTCTGCAGCTGCCTGTCTCTTGGTTACTAATGTAGAGTTAGCCTTGGCAGGATGCACCTCATCTTAAAAGAAAAAAGGAGAATAACCACAGCCAAACCACTCTGAAATTCCCCACTGCAATGCTCTGAAACAGTTCTATTTGTGTCTCTGACTCCGGGGAAAAGATCAGTTGTATGGGTTGTTTTTGGCCTGGCACAAGTGGCTACGATGACTTCATTCCAAATTCTGGGCTGTGATTCCACCTAAGAAATAATTCTCCACAAATCCACCATCAAATCACATAAATGGAAACCGAAGTTTAAGGTCTCCACTTTCTTCTCCAGACAAACTTAAACCTAAAAAAGGCAACAGTTTGAAGCACTGGGCATCAAAATACATAGCTGATTTAAAAGCTGACAGTCCTTTCTAAGTCTCTCAACATGGAAGAGGAGGCTTTGCAATGGATAGCAATGCGCAGGAGGACTCAAAAGGACATCTGTGTGTCAGCAGTTGATCTCATAGATCATTATCCATAGATCATGGAGATCTTAAGGTCGATTTCAAAGCTCTCTACTATCTAAAAGAAAAGATAATCCAAGAGAAGATCTAAGATACATCATGATTAACAAAAAAAAAAAAAAAAAAAGACTTGCATCAAACCAAAGCAGCAAGACTTGTTTCATTTAGCTAATGAAGCTTTGGAGAGTAGATTGCCCTTACATGGCTGGTGAAACAAGTAACAACAACAAAAGCCACTCTCCATTTCCTAAATGGTTCCACCCTATCAAACTCTGGACGCAATCTGCTAGTGCACAGATACCTTACCTGATTTAGGATGTTCTTGGGCGCCTATGGATGGAATATGACTTCTAAGCAGTCATAAAACAGAACATTTCAAGGAGTAAACATGATACTATTTTAGGTTTGTTTTAAGGTAATGATCAGAGCAAACAGAAAATTATACATAATTCAAAAAAGAAACAAAGTCAACAAATTCAAATGAACAATGAGAAGTTTCACATAGGGCAAGATACTGATGTATTTCCTTCCATTGCCCAGTGCATGTTGCCTGGTCTATCGCAAGTGATCAACAGGGACTTAATGATTATCTAATTAAAAAAACAGTAAAGGAGAGGAAGAAATCAAAAACCCAGACCACTTTTACAAAGTTGCTACTACATTAGGGGATAGCAATTTTAGATACATAAAGGTACACAGCACAGTAGCTAAACCAACCTATTGAGAGTCTATAATGCTTTCCAGAAGTTGGGGGATCTTGCATATGAATAAGGTGGCTTTTGTTCTAATCCTACTCCTCTAGACAGAAGGACTTTCATGAAACTAACATGTACTTTTTAAAAAAAACCACAAGGGAAAGGGTTAACTTTTGGTGGTGGTGGTGGTAGGGAGGAACAGAGAAGGTTGGCCACGCGTAGCAAGATCCACGAAGAAGCTCTCCTAATGTCTGCGGAGTGATCTTTCTCTACATAATGGTAAACAATAAGCCTTGTCAAATTTTTCTTATTTTTCAATATAGGAAGCGTTAAATATCACAATACTTCAAGTGTGCAGCATGAATGGAAAACAAGAAGGCAACAGTGACTTCACGACAATGGCAAATCAAGTGGTCTGTCTGGCAGGAAAAATGTCATTAGCCTGCGAAGTGATCTAGCTGATGTCATTTTTGAAACAGAGGTAATATGTCTATTTAAATTTATGCAGAAAGGTATCGATTTTATTTTCAGCTGTCACTTTTTGAGGTCAAAAACAAATATTTATTGTACTTTTTAAAAGAAATAACATTCATTGTACTCTCAAACAAGTAAGTTCAAACAGAGTAAATATTTCCAATGGCAAACATGAAAAACAGAAGTTTGTTCTTAAAAATTCAGGTTATAAAAGACTAACATCAACCCCACTCCCAAATGGAACATTAAGGTAAAAATAGCTTATCATTTCTGCTCACTTGCACAGATTGGTCCTGACTTTGCTCTACCTCCAATTCAAGGTCAAGGAAAATGCAGTGAAAAGTAGTCTTCGGCTACCTAATAACTAGCAATTTAACAATAGATAGAATGTCCCCAAAGTGATTATCTAGGCAATTTATTAGTTTCACTATTTTTCAGCAACTGCGTTCTGGGAGACAGAATTTCTTTCTGTGTAATGTACATTCACAGTAAAGCTGAAAAACAAAATCTCCTTTAAGAAAACTCAGCAAATTTAAATAATTACTAAGTTTATTCAAATAATCATGTTCATTTTTACTGATAGTGATAAAATATTATTGATGATATAGGATGTTTTTGATATATTTTTGAAATGATATGAAAAATAGATTATAAGACATACAGAGTATACTCTATTTTTAAAACATATTTTTATAATAAGTATGCATAAGAAAATGAGTGGAAGTATATACAACAAGGTATTAATATTGGCTTATATTTTTCATCATGTTTACTGAGGAATAATTTACGTACAATAAATTCACTATTTTTGTTTACAGTTCTGAGATTTGACAAATACATACCATCATATAACCACCACTCCAATCAAGATAGAGAACACATCCATCACTCTAGAAAGTTCCTCTGTGTCCTACAGTCCACTCCTCTCCCTGCCCCAGGCCTTGGCCATCAATGATTTCTTTTCTCTCCTTTATCATGTCTATTCCAGAACATCATATAAATGAAATCATAGAGCAAGTAGCCTTTTGATCAACTTTTGTAAAAGAATGTGAGATTATGGTGATGATTTTCTTTATTCTTGTTATCTTGCTTTTCTATATTTTCTAATTTTTCATTAAAAGCATACTTACTTTTGCAATTTAGAAAAAAATGAAATTAAAAACTAATTAATTGTGACAGACCTCACTGTAAATAAGTAAAGCCATGAGAGCACATGTGAGAACAAAGGTTATATAAGATATTAAAACTATGGAATTACTTCACCAAAAAGTTAACGTTGAGAGTCAACAGAGAATCAGCTAGAGCTAGGCAAATCTCCTAGCTGTGCTACCTACTAGTTGTGTGGCTTTGGGTAAGTTATTAATCATCTTTTAGCTTCAATGTCCTTATTTTTAAAATAGGGATTCAAACAGTGCCTCTCTCATAAAGTTGTTATAAGGATTAGATGAGATCGTATATGTAAGCCACTGGCACTAAAATCATTTACCTGGCTATTCTTATCACTATTACCATATTATCAAGACCTGGGAAGGTGTTCTGGCAGGAAAGGGCATTTTAGGCCTAGGAGAAGAGCCACGAGGAGAGGGAATAGCAAGCAGAGACAGAAGGAAGGGGGCCAGGTCACAGGCTCATGTTTTAAATCCCAAAACTAAATTCTAGTCATTTCATTTTAGAAAACTTAAAATTTCTCGTTCTGCAAAAAAAAGTTCTCACTGTACTGTTATGATTTCTGAGCAAATTCAAACACCTGTGGTCCTCAAATCTTGGAATTTTAAAAGTGGCGGCTCATTATCAAGGCATCTTGAAAATGTAGTATTAATAGTGAAGACCAGCCACCCTTACAACTTTAATGCATAGTTTCTTACTATTTAGAACCTAGTGATCCATTAGTGAAAACATTCATTTGTATTTGTCTAATTCTCCCCTCCCTCAACCCTTATGAATGGCCCAAACCCTCTGACCTTTCTTCACCCCACTTTAAGACATAAATTTAGGGAGAGAGGGACTCAACTACAAAGCTAGCAGTCTAAATAAGAATGTGACATTTAAGATCATTGTACAACAAGACCAAAGAATTGCAGATGCTCACCTCTGCAAGTGTTTTGATTGTCAGAGACTCTACGGTGAGAATGACATCATAAAAAAAAAAAAATCATGATCTACCTTTATCTTCCAAGATTGTAGGACATGCTAGGACGTGAGTAAGTCTGTCTCTATTGGAAAGCTCCCAAATGTTTTGATTGAAATAGAACATCTCATTTAATTCTCATCCTCAGGATAATTCATAATTCATGAACCTATCCAGGCTTTTCATAATAAATGGCAATTAAATTAAAAGCATGTCTGCTGTCTTCGGCCAATATACACGTATATTAAAAGCAAGACTACTGGCGTTATGCATTTTAGCCAAAAAAACAATTATAACCACATTAGTTAAGTTCATATATATATACATTCATGTGTATGTTTGCATATATATGTATGTATTTGTATATAAAATGTTCATAGAACATGCTTTAACAAAAAATCTCACCGGCCAAAAAGTGATCTCTCCAGCTCCAGGCCCATGTTATCAGATGCTTGTTTAACAACTGGAGATGGTTACTTTGGCTAGAAAATCTTACCATCTCCATCCTACCTGTCATTCAAGATGCAGCTCAAGTGCACTTCTTCTTGAAGGCCTTCCCAGTTTCCTGGCACCAGAAACCTTCTCTTTTTGACCTTGGATTCATTGTTTACATACACGTCTTCTCACCATGACAAAAAAAAAGGCTCCTTGAGAGTAGGGACCATGGAAAATTAACATTTGTAGCCCTCCCCTGTGTCAAGTATGGTACTTTATGCAACGTAGGGGCTCAATATAAATTTTCAGAATGAAATGAATGAATATTTTATTCCATTTTAATACAATCATCAATTTTTGCTCTCACAAGAGAGCAATAGCTGAACAGTCTAGGAAATATGACTTAGGGATATGGCTTTGTTAATATTCTAATTTCCAATTCTTGACAATACTGGCTCCTCTTGAAACCTTGTTAATATTTTAATGGACAAATTGGATAGTCCATGGATCTCTGGGCCCAACTCCAGTAAAAAAAAAAAAAAAAGAATTTGAGTGTTGAGGGTTTAAAAAGAAACTTGTTTCTTATAGTATAGAGTACTTGGATTGAAATGTATAGGGCATTAGGAAATGATTTGTCTTCCATATGCTTTCAGGTTAACAAAGAACTTTTTGTCCAGATACTAGAACACTAATCACGAGAGTAGCTTTAATCAATTAAATTGCCTTAATGAGAGATGAGTCAAGAAAGAGAGTAAACATGTCACCCCTTTCCCCACGTCAAGTACCATGCTAGATGCATAACTTCTTTCCAGACTTGGATACAGCAATTACACAGAAAGTCAGAGAGATTTGACTTTTATCCCAATTTGGCGACTCTATTCTTTTTCAATGTGTTAAAAATTTTAAAGTTAGGGGAACAAACAGTTGGCATCTTTCAGTGTCCTGCTCTGAGACAAGTAACATTCCCTGAATGTCTTAATTATGACTTAGACTGACTGCTTGCCCAGTTTTCAAAAGGTAAATTCCCATTTAACCCATTCTAAAGATGACAATGTTGAGACTTATATTATTAAAAATTGTGCATATACTAGAGCCCATACAGCAGGAATCATTTCTCAAGTCAGAGCTTACTTCCTATAAATTAATCTTTAAAGTCCAATATCAAAATTTGGAGACTTATGGACAGTGTTGCTCAATTCATTTTCAATTAAGTCAAATGAACACAATCTACTTTCTAAATGTTAAAGAGTTTGGGGAAAATGATCACCAAATAATCACAGAATTGCCAGAAAATTCTGAATTTCACCTAGGAGTTAATAATCTCTGAGAAAGGGACAATACTGGTTTAATAACATAAAAGTTGCAGTTCATTTGTGGACTTTTATTGGGTTACGTTCCTAGGATTACTCCAGAGGACTCCATTCCATAAATTTATGCCATCTGACCAACATAAGGGGTATAATATTTCTAAAAGTAGTATTTTCCTTCTTAAAGTTAAACCTCAAAAGCTTTATTGAGAGCTTACTCAAAACGCCTGGAATTTTATCCATAGTATTCCATCTAATTCTCACCACCTGATCAAATTCGTACTTTAAACCCTTTGAGGACCACTGATGTCCATACAGAGAGGCTAAGTTTCTTTGCTATGAGCACACAGCTAGTAAGAGGTCAAGCTGGAACCAGAACTCAGATGCCCCAAACGTTAACATCCAGGCTTTTTCAACTACACCATTTAACCACACTCCCCCCACCTCAAGGGTTTATGCCTTTTATACGTCTGAACTCAAAAGGTCAAGTCCATCATGCTTCTTTTCAGGATATGATCACGCTCTTAATGCTTATCGTCATCATTAAATAATTCATCAAACTGAACGGAAAGTTGCACATATTTTAACTAAGAAATCATTGTGTGAAACAAACTGAGAGGAATTCTGATCCCA
Source organism: Eonycteris spelaea (assembly GCA_003508835.1). Classification (NCBI taxonomy): domain Eukaryota; kingdom Metazoa; phylum Chordata; class Mammalia; order Chiroptera; family Pteropodidae; genus Eonycteris; species Eonycteris spelaea. The sequence continues at coordinate 4,859,137 of PUFA01000123.1, forward strand.
ATGCCATTACTGAAAGAGCTGGGAGGACAAACCACAAGCAACTGTTGATTGTGTATCTTAGTCCATACCACACAACTGCCTCTTCTCTGACTGCCATTTTTATATTTCTCTTAGGACTTTTTTAGAAACAGATGGGCTAGTGACTGGAGTATTATCAGTTCCAATCCATGCAGCTGGAGCATCCCAAAATTGCAGAAATAGCAGTCTTCTGAATAATTTCTCTTGCCACAAACAACTGCTACTTCTGCTATAATAATCCCCTCAGTGGGCCTAGAGAGCATTCTTCCCATTCCAAGAGCCATGGTTCAGTTTATTTTAAACCACAAAGTCCTTTTGTATTTCAGCTAAGAAATGCTTCAAACATATGGACCACCTGATCTTTGCTTTGTTTTTCCAAAGGCAGAAAGAGCAAATAATAATATTTGGGTTAAAGGACATTTTATCTTCAGCTGTCATTAAAAAAAAAAAACAAAACAAGATGGAAGGCAACTCAACTTTTTTTCCTCTTATTTATTAAGTATAGGAGCCTTCATGTATAGATACCTCACTGAACTGCCTACTTCATAACACTGACTTTTAGACTCCCAAAAGGCCAAATTTGTACAGACCGCAATACTCGTTGACCATATTTTGACCAGGATGCCATGCATTCATAAGTTTTTAGTTAAGATGTTTGTTGTTATGGGGCGGGGGAGGGGGGCATAGAGGGAAGGGGAATCTAAATCTCTAACCAAATATTTTCTTTTACATTTGAGTGCTTTGCAACCACAAAGTACTCATTTGATAAAATGGGATCTGGGAATATTTAGAAATAACTGAAATCAGAATAATATACAAATGATAAACTCGATTTGTCATTCATGGGACAAGACTTAGTTTTATCAGATAATCTTTTTCCCCCAGTGGAAAAAACTAAGCTAATCAACTAAATAAAAATCAATCAATAAACAAACATTTAAACTATCAGATTTTTATTTAAGTTATACAAACTGTATAACTGAAGAAACCAGTTTTCAATAATGACAGCTACATCAACACATACATTTTCCGTTTTTCAAACACATCATTTTATAACAGCCTTATTGAGATAATGCACATATCAAATAATTCAGACTTTGAAAGTTCAGTCGTTTTTCAGATCTTCTCAGGATTATGCAACCATCATCAGTAATTCATTTTAGAACATTTCTCTTCTACCCCCCAAAAGAGGCACTCCCTTTTCTCTCTCGCTAGCTCCTAACAATCACTGATCGACTTACTGCTTGTATAGATTTGCCTATTCTGTACATTTCATATAAATGGAATCATAAAATATGTGGTGGCTTCTTTCACTCAGCATAAGTTTTTCAAGGTTCAGCTATGTTGTAGTATCTATATCGGTACTTTATCCTTTTAAATGGCCAAATATTTCACTGTATGAATGTTGATCTCTTTATTTATCCATTCATTAGCTAATGGACATTTGGTTTGATTCACTTTTTGGCTATTGTGAGTAATGCTGTTATGAACATGTGTAAAAGTTTTTGCATGGATATATGTCAAGTGTCTCATTGATAATGAAAATCGCAATGTTTGGCAAACAAAGAATCTAAGTTATTTTATGCCATAAATGGAAAGGTTTTAATAGTAAGAACTATGAGAAAGCAGAATAGGTAGTTATAACCTCAGTAAGCCAGACATGGGAAAGCAAGGCAAGGTCCATCCCCTGCCTGGACTCGTCCTCTGCCAACATAGCAGCAAACAGCAGAAATGTCTCTCTGGGTGCCCCCACACTGCTAGTGAGATCGCAGGCCCTCCAACCTTGACTGCACATAGCAGAGGGTGAGCAAAATTTGCCCACCCCACCCACAATCCTTAAAACTATCATCACTTCCTGGATTGTGAAGTGGAGAGTAATGCTTGGGCCAAACCCTGATGACATTCTTTTGCAACAGATGCTAATGGGGACTAAAATGACCTCAAAATGTATTCTCACTAATGACTGAGGCAGGTCAATAGCAAATCAGATTTTTATTGTGTTCCCTTACACTGTAGCGCACCACCTTGTCCAAATGAAAAGATCTTATTCAAGTAAACAGATAAGTTAACAAAATAACTCAATCTATTTTATTAAAACATTCCTAGAAAAGGACTTAATGTACTTTTTTTGTGTGTTGATTAAAAATCAAAGGCATTTTCCCAGTGTCTGAACTACTAGCCAAAGAGGTTATACGCTAACCTCTTCACCCTCAAGTAAAATACTATTACAGGGCCTCAAGTGCATAAGACTTAATTTATTCCAAAACTAGAAGTTCAAAAGATCAATAATTATGAGGCTATGTAGGACAAAGAAACGTTTTGCATCCTCTAAATTACAAAAGGTGGTTTGCTAACTGTAGCCTACAGACAATGAGCGATTACCCTCAATTCAGCTTTGTTCTCATTAGAAAGGATGACAATCTATAGCTGAAAGGCAGCCACAGCCCAATAATAGTGCAGTCAAACCCTGTGTTTTTTCACAACTGGATCTGCTTTTTTTTTTAAGGAATACAAAAATCACAAACAGGTCAGACTTAAATGCAATACTGTCCATTCACACATATATCATCATGGTCATTTCCATCAACAAAATTATAGCATCTGAATTTCTTGTAATAAAAAAATAGCCACAGAGGCAGCATTAGACTCTATGTGTCTAAACTATTACCTCTTTAACTAGAGCAGTATAAATAACTGTTGCTCTTCACCCAACTCCTGGAAACAGAAGGGGTTCACCCAGCCCTCCACCCATCCTTCATTGGGAAACAAAACAAAAACCTAGTGGGGCTTTCACAAAGTCACAGAACCCACCACCAAAAACCACTGGAGACAGCACTGGGTTTGAGTTCAGAAAGCTGAAAAGAAAATAGATGGGAGGGGAAATGGACACACACAGGACAACAAAAGAAGGATCTAACTCGGGGGTAGGCATGATTCCCCAGCCACAACTGCTCATTGACTTTTTTGTAAGCCACTCAAGCTATAAGAACAATTAAATTATTGTAAAAAAAAAATTAAAAATTAAAAGAAAATCAAAAGAATATTTCATCGCATGAAAATTACATAAAAATCTAATTTCAGTGCCCATAAATAAAGCTTTATTGGAACACATCCTTGCTCATTCATTTACATATTAGGCAAGGTTATTTTTGGACTATAAAGACAGAGTTGAAGAGTCTTGGCAGAGACCAGATGGCCTGTAAAGCCAAAACGAATTATTATCAGGCTCTTTATAAAAAATTGCGCAGAGCTTTGTCTAATGTAGCCGAAGCATACATTTCATCCCAAATCTCTAAAATGGACCCTCAAGAAAGAGCAGGTTCTAAACAACCCATTGTCATTGGGTGGTGGGTGGGGAGGTGGAACGCTTTTGGAGACAGGAAACTTAGATGGGATTTCTAGTCCACAAAAGCATGAAAAATATCAGGCATACCAAGTTTACTGGGTTGAGAGTTTCTGCCTACAAACAACTTGTCTCTTTTCATAAATTTGTTTCAAGCAACACAGCTTATCAGTGAACACAAGAACACATTAGTTGCCCACAAATTAGCATTTAGTACAATTATCTACAAAAGGGACAAGGAATCCATTTACATTTCAAATCTTCACTCCATTTAGCCTGAAAGTTTTTTCAAGTAAAAAACACATCCAGGAACACTAGATAAGTACTTATCAGTCTGGCGCCATTTTAATCCACCCTTTAATAATGTTGCTGTTGTGTGAAGCCTAAGGAGAGGAGCAACTAGGGGACCGGAATAACTAATGAATAGAAATTGGAAGCCTGGCAAGCTCACTGACAATAGCCAAAGTGTTATAATGTCAAAGTTTCATTAATTGGATGTGTTAATCAACCACTCCCTATGTGCTCATGTTTCCTTAACTCTATCCTGTGGCTTATCAACGAAGCAAGGCAGTGTGTCTTTTGCCGAATTCAAAAATAACATGCAAAAAATATAACCAGATTTCATAATCTAAACATCACTCAGTTTGTTTAGTGTCTAATAATTAAGCAGATATGTTTCTGTTCTTATGAAGAATAAATAACCAAAATATGAGATTCTAAATACTTTCAAATGCTGGAAAGGGAATGAAAAGACTTTTAGTAGTTAATGTTGTTTGAAAGCTTTTGCTCCAAACATCTTAGCTGTACTTTTCACCTTCCCCATGAAAACTGCTAGCCTGTGGTTTGTTTTCAGTGGCTTGTATATGTGCAATACTAGAATGATGTTCTAATTTTTAATTAAAATTTGTTCTTGTCAAAACTTTAAGTTCTTTTTAAAATGTTTAAATCATTCAGCATAAATAAGTAAATACCAAGTTGCAGAGAGGCAGCGATGGCTGGGAATCTATGGGAAGCCCAGATGAGCTAGTCATCCCATTGGTGACTTCCAATCAGACACTAGCTGCGATTAGTATCACCTCCCCAGTCTCCATGCCAGCCGAGGGTCTCATAAAAGTGTTGTGTAGGCCAGAAAGATGCTGAATAGACACCTAGGTCTCACCTTACTGTCTGTAGGAAATCTGATTTCAGGTTTCATATGGACAGAAATGGCTCGCTCCCTTTGTAGCTGTTACAGGTCAACCATGTTCCTAATGCCACATATGTGTTGTATGCGGGAACACATGTTTGATGTGCCCTCATGTTGATTTGACCACAAACTTTTTAAAGACAACCCATATCACATTTATAATCCACATAGCATCAAAAAATCCTCTTGAAAATTTAAATAGAGAAATAATATTCCTAAGAAACTTTTTCACAATACTAAAAAAACTGCAATTATTCCTGACATTATACAAGAGTAGAGTTTATTACAATCTTCTGAACAAATAATGAGTTTGCAGAATTAGGAAATAACCACATTTCGCTTCAATTTATCAGGTACTAATCTATACTTAGGGGAAAATAAAAACAAACATACCAATGTTCTTAATCAGTTTGTAGAAAAGACTAACAGAATGCCATGTAAACAGGCTAATATGTGTAAACAAAGGAGAACTCTCCAGTGTTTGAAAATCAGCTTATTCATGTTACTGTACAAATTATTAGGAAGCATATCCTAGAAACACAGCAAATCCAAATTCATTACATTATATAACTCCCTGGGCCTCAGTTTCCAATGGGGAAAATGATCTCAAAGAGTAGATTATGGGAACTAAAGGAAACACCTGGCATTTGTAAGTGCTCAATGGTGTTAACAATCATTACTTAATTCTTAAAATTATTCTTAAAGTTTCAATCACATTTTCTTCCAAAGAATCTTACTGCTTTTGATGAAGAAAGAGATAGAAAATAAATTGTTCGTTCAAGAGCATAAATGTTGGCAAACAAAGTGAGGAAATTAGGTAATTGAAAGGGGTGAAGAGGAAACAGGAGAAAGCGTACTGGGATTTATAATTAAGGAATAATACACAACACAGCCATAATTTAGAGCAGACTGTGGAGAAGTGAAGTTAAATATGAAAAAATGTAAAGTATGAAAGTAACAAAGGGAAATAATGATGACATTAAAAACAAGGTCACAACTTTAGCAGTGCTAACAACTAACATGGGAATTCGAGCATTAAGGAAGAAGCTGCTGGCTCTTTCATATTTCATGTTTAAGCTTTTAAGGATTATTAAAACTTCCTGGCCCTGCCATGACAGTAGAGACCATAGGCACTCTGGAATGGTCACCAAAGAATATTCTAGAATAAGTATGCCAAGGTGGAGTGATTTACAATGAACTGTTTACAGATCAAAGGCAAACCTGGCAAATCTTTCCTTAAATCTCCCAAGAAAGTATAGGCTCACTCCTCCAGGCACAACTTAAACTGGATTCTACTAATTTAAATACAATCAGGTTCCTTCTTGGGATTGGAGAACAAGACAGAAAAGGAGAGAGCGATGCCTTTCTACACATTCTCGTAAAAGGAAGCAGTGTAAAAGACCAGAATGCGTGGTCTCCTCTTATCTGCAGTTTTGTTTTCACCATTTTAACTACCTGTGGTCAACCATGGTCAGAAAATATTAAATGGCAAATTCCAGAAATAAACAATTCATAAGTTTTAAATTGTGCACCATTCTGAGTACTGTGATAAAATTTCATATCGTCCTGCTCTCTTCCACCTGGATGTAACTCATCCTTTGTCCAGTGTATCCACACTGTGGACGCTCCCCGTCTCCCTTAGTTACTTAGTAGCCATCTGGGCTATCAGACCGTTGTCATGGTATCAAAGTGTCTGTGTTCAAGTCACCCTTATTTTACTTCATAATGGCCCCAAAGCACAAGAGTAGTGATTCTGGCAATTCAGATATGCCAAAGAGAAGCCTTTCCTATTTTATTACTAGTTCCTGTTAATCTCTTACTGTGCCTAGTTTATAAGTTAAACATAGGTATGTATGTATAGGAAAAAACATAATATACATAGAGTTCAGTATTATCCACGGTTTCAGTCATTTTCTGAGATGGGGAGGGAAGGGTACTGTAAACACCACTTGAAGCAAGTTCCTAAACCAGCTGGAGAAACTAATGCTTTCACTCTTTGTCGATGGGGGTTTGGGTAGCCATTTTCCTCATCTGCTGCTCATCTCTTTCAACTTCTTTTGGCCTTTCTGGTTTGTTTGTTCATTCTCATTGCTCTGTTAATCAGTTAAATAAGATATTATAAAAAGAATTAATTTATCCAGGGGTTCAGGAAAGCATATGGTGAATGTGACAAAACAATCGTTATCTGCAACCATGCAGTGATGAACTCAAGAGAAACAAATTAAATTGGGGTGCCCCACCCACTTCACAGCAGACAATGAATTTATTACTTTACTTAACACCCTCCCATATTCTCATTATGCTTTCTTGTACTCTCTTCCAGATTTCTCCAAGGTCTTATTTATCCCCTCTTGGTGGACACTCCGTGAAGCAGCATAATACAGTAGCCTGTGGATTCCACAATCAAGTTACTTAGGTTTGCCTTTAAGGTTTACTAAAGAAATGTGATTTTGGGGAAAATTAACATCTCTTGGTTCATTTTCTTAGCTGCAAAATGGGAAGGAAATAATAGTGCCTACATTCTAGTGTTGTTTTGAGGATCTGTAATGTGCTTGGATATATGCCTTGCAGGCGTTTGCCATTGTTATGGGGATGTGTTGGAGAAGGGAAGCAACTTCAGTAATGGTTTTTCTAAACAATGGTCCTGTCCAGTAGGTTTTATTATCCCTAGGAACCTGATGACTGTCCAGTCTTTATCATCTACATCATCATTCTCACAAGCTCCTGATTCTCAAGCCCCCTGACTGTCCAAAATGTATTCTTGAAATTACCATGAGCCCTCCAACCCCACAAAGTAACTCAAATTGTAACACACCATGTTACCTCTCATCTCAGGCCCTTTGCTCTACTTCAAATGACTGTCATTATTCTGGTCTCAGATCCTCAAGGAAGCCTTATCTGACCACTCTATTTATAGAGGCCTCCCTTCTCCCTCATCTCACTGCTGCAAATCATTCCCTACCTTAGTATTCTGGCTATGATTTCTTCATAGCCCTGACCACTGTATCTGAGATGACCTTTTTCATTCACTTACTTGTTGATTACATGTCCCCTCTACCTTATAAAGCTCCGTGAGAGCAGGCATCTTACTTTGTTCACTGCTGCATCCTTGGAAACTAAAACAATATTTGGCGCTTAGTACATGTCTAGTGTGTACTAAACAAAATGCTGAATAAATTCCATGTTATGAATTTCATGACACTGCATGAAATTCAGAAAATGTTGCTCTCATGTATTTACTTAAGAAATGTTTTCATCAATTATGTTTAAAATCAAAAGACTTGGCACTTCGTAGAATATGCTTCAGGTATCCAAAAATATTTTGTTATGTGGAAAACCCCATCTACCTCTGAAACAGGAGATAAATGAAATCTCTCTCTAGTTTTCTTTCTTCTACACTTAACACTTATACACTTAATGCAGAAGCTACACATGCTAAACCTAACTGCATCTTGGTGAGAACAGTGATCTCACTGTGATTTTAGGTATTTCTGTTAAAATAAATGTCCACAAATGACAAGTTATATAAATGTAGATGTGTCCCCGATTTAAGTTTTCATGCTGTGACCTTTGACCAACTTCACTGTCTTCAGTGAGCATATCAAAGTTTTCTAGATGATGATTATCTGTGTTTCTTAAAATGTAGCCATAAATATATTTGTTAGCAACAGCCAGGATAGCATGACAAGTGAGATAAATATCAAACTGGTAATGGTATCATCAATTATAAGCAATCACGTATCACAAGCCCGCTGGGAGGTATGGTCCCTGGTGCTACTGCATTCTTTGTCTCTTTATCTTGTCAACCATTAGTATCTGAGTTATACTATGTAATAGAAGGTACTATGAAAGGGGTCTGGTAACAGAGAATATTCTGTGTAGAACTGCTGCCTGGTGTCTTCTGCTGCGACCCAATCTTCCAGTAAGTAAATTACCCTATAATAAATTCTGTTTATTGTATAGTTTATATATACAGTTTACGCAACACCTGCTTTATCTGTAGGTCGGAAGATACCTTCTTGTTACAACGACCATTATATTTTTGCCTCATCGTCAGACACAATTAAAAAAAAATACCTTTTGTCCTTTAAGAAAGCACTCAACTGTTTTCACTATCTAAAATGTGTTCTGGAAAACACACACACACACATACAGGTACTACCTTTAAGGATAAAGAATAAAAACAAATTTAATTTCTCCCTTAGCCAGTTTCAACAAATGGCAAGTTGATATGATAATAGTGCCCAATGAAATTGGCAGTTATCCAACAGGTAACCAGATCACTCAGTTAATAGGAGAACATATCTACTTAGTCACAATTTGATAATCACTCTTTATATAAGTAGGGTGACTCTATTCATTTTGGAAGAACTCAATAAACATTTACTAAATTTCTACCTTGTGTTCCATCTCTCAGTTAAGTCCTGGACAGAAACAGTAAGACAGACAAAGAACCTGAGTTAATATTTGTGCTGGTGCCTGGCATATGGTAGATGCTCAATAAAAGTATGCTGCATCCACTAAAGCAGAGGGCACATTAGAGAAGAGCATCAGAGGGATCTAGAATGTGCTCCGGGGCTTGCAGCTTGGAGGAGCAGCAAGGATGCGGGACCTGAACTCACAGTGGGCCACTCTGGAATCCAACACTGAGCCATCGTAGCTGTGTGATCTTAGGCTCAATTAGATCCCGCGTGAAATGGTGACAAAAAGTACTACACCTGGCAGGATTTGCCATTGAAACATTAGATATGCTGTTTATAAAGCACTGGGCTTGGCCCAGGGCAGGGGCTCAACAAATGGCAAGCAAGATGTGGCACAGCAGGAAACTGCAGGGAGCAGGACCTGCTTTGAGACAAACTTGTGATAGGAGAGACAGGCAAAGGCATTTTAGGTACGGGCAGTATTGCAAGCAGAGCTTAGAGGAGAAATGTGCCAGAGGGTATCCATCTTCCATCTTGGGGATAGTCACACTGTTGGTCATATTAGAATGACTGGAGAAACAAGACAGCAGAATAAAATGTAAGATACAGGCGCGGGCTTTGAACCCCAGGCCCAGGGGTCTGTAAAGCTATGAGGTCAGTTACATAGGGATCTGTGGGAAGTCTGGGGCAGGGAGTTACACAGGCAGGTAGGAAATCAAACGAAAATGTTTAAAAATTCAGAAAAAGGATAGAGCTGGAAAGGATCTGATGCCCGACCTAGTCCAATGGCCATAGTTTTAAAGATGAGGAAACTGATACTCAAAAGTACACAGGAAACACGTTCAGGATTTCAGGAAAGTTGGTACCAGTGTCTAGACAAAAATCTCTTAACTACATCCTCCCCTTCAAAAGCTATCCCCCGCTCGTGTTCCATTCACTGACATTCTGGTTCATCTGACTGCACTTCGCCTTTGGGATCCCTACTAGGCCCTGGTTTCTTATCACCCTCCTTGATCTCTCTGGGTTTCCTCATCTATACCCATGTCTTCATGACTATTAGGAAATGCACCCTTGGCCTCAGCCCTGACTTCTGAGCTGGGCTGCAGTTAGTATTTCTAGTTATTCGCTGTGCACACCCACCTAAATGCAACACATGATCCTGTGTGCATATTCACTAAGATGGAACAAACTAATCACCCATCTCCAGCATTTACACCAACCGATTCCTTCTCCTTAGTTAAGGCAGGTGCACTACCGTTTCCCTAGGATAGAACTCTCCTGCTGTCCTCAATTCCTCCCTGTCCTTCATTCTCCACTTCTAATTGATAACACTTTTTGTGGATTCTATTTCAGAAACATATCTCAACTTCATCCTTGTCTCAGTATCCTACTGCCCAAGACTTAACTCAGGTCTGGAATCCTATGATAGGTGCCCACTTCTCTGCCGCCAAGAGAGGCTCTGCCACCCCAGTGTACTTCCTGAAGTCAGACCTGGCCTTGCCAAAGCTATATACAGACCTCCAGAGACTGCATGCTCCTTCAGAGCCCCACAGGTCTGCATTTGAATTCCTGCAGATCTAAGAGCAGTAATTAATTACAATAAAAATACTGACCACTTAACCTGTGTCTGGCATTCCACTAGGTACTTCATTTATAATATTTTATTTAATCCGCATGACAGATTTTTTTAAACAGATATTATTATCCATTCTACAGATAAAGAAACTGAGGCACAGACAGATTTCAGCAATTTGCTCAGGGTCACACGGTCACTAAGTAGAAAGGTGTGGATCGTTGAACCAAGATCACCCATTTCCAAAGCATGGGCACGCCCTCCCACAAGGCGAACCTAACTGATTCCCTATTTAGAATTAAGACTTGGTTTCTTCAGCTATAACCTGCTTCATAAGATTGTTGTCTGGATTTAATGAAGCAAGAACTCAAAAAACATTAGCTACTGCTCTTAATTGGACTGTTCCCAGTTTTTTGAGAAGAGATTCGGAGAGTCTTCAGTTCAGCTTGAGAGTCACAGTTTCCCTAGTATGTTTCAGGTCTTCTGGAGGAGCTGTGTCTTTTCACTGAGTCGGCCTGGGTGTGGTGGGCTCCTAGAACCACATGCGAACAGTCATTTAACTGTGCATTCATTTACTGCTCAGCTTAGATGGAGCATCCTCCAGTGCTGAGGACTGATCTTAGATGGTCAGTTTGGGGGTAAGATTACCACACACACACACACACACACACACACACACACACACACACACACACACATATCATAGCAAGGTAAGAGCTACACCGGAGGACGGTGCAAAGAGAAAAAGATATGCTGAGAATGTAGCGATTAGCTTTACTTGGAGGGGGCGAGGGAATCACTGACATGGCACAAATTCATCCTGAACACTTAGTAAATATGAATTTACGATGGATAGCTATGTGGTTTGTCTTCAATCACATTCTCTTTACAAAACTACTGGGTTTTGATAAGACCTCAGCGAAACATCAAAGTTTAGTCCCTTTCTGTGCTCAAGGTTATCAGGAAATCTTAACTGCGAAACCACAATGGTCCCATTTACTGTAAGCAACCTAGCAGCTCAAAGAAGAGAAATTTGTATTTCATTTTTTTTTAAAGCTTGGATTCTTTAGTATTCAAAACCAGATGGCATTTTTCTTTTTTACAAAAGCTATCATATAAAAGCACACCTATGGCTTTCTGCATTTGAAATAAATATAATTTAATATTGAAGATTTCCTTCTACTACATTTCACTTTATTTAGAAAGTGCACCAGAGATATTCTTCTGAAAGTGACTTAGAAAAGGCTAGTTGAGAAAAACAAAAAAAATCTCTTCTCCCTTCATTCTAGTTCAAATGGCCCAGATTCCCTTGCTGGCCTGCCTGTCGCTAGCCCATCAGCCATGGGCACAGTGCAGGACTGAAAAGAGCCACCCAGTGAATCACAGGGCCCAACTGCTTGTGGAACACTTTGGAAATGTCACCCAAACGTGGGCCTCCAAGAACCTGCTGCTGGGGGAGGAATGGGATGTGCACAAACGGGGGCGACAGAGCAGTGTAAAAACCCTCGTCTCTTTTGTGTGCTTTAAGATTCCAAAAACAGAGCCAATGAAAAACTTCTCCATTCTACAGTGACAAGACTGAGGGAACTATTTAGTTCAGGCTCTGAAGATGAAATGGTCTGGTGTGTGGAGGTTTATACAGCACCCAATAGATGAATATATCAAAATACAACATCTCTACAATAATTTAAACAAAAATACAGTCTCTGACTTCGAACCCTGATCAGAATGGTTCCAAATGGTAGAAGTTTTTCCTCTACCTGAACATCCAAATCCCTTTCACCTTTTTTCCCTTTGATGCTATCCTCGTTCAAGTTACCTGATGGGTCTACCACTAACTATAGGCCAAATGGTCCACAACTCTAGGACTGGTCTCTCTCCTAACCATCCATCCCTCTTTGTTTATGTAGTGATTGTTTTAACTAACTAAAAAAATACTATTTTTCTCCCTGTGTTTGAAGCAGCATGATGGTACTTATCTGCTATTGATTGTCTTATCTATTCTTCGACCCCAAAGAGGCAGCAGCAACTACAGCAGCTTACAGGTGTGTTTGTGCGTGGGGTGGGGGCTTGGGGCATCTCCTGCAGAGAAGCACGGCACACAGCAGCTTCCAATTGGGCAAGAAGACTGTAGAGAAAAGGTGGACTGTTGGGAGAATATAATGACTTCATGGCCCGTTTAGGTGCAGAGGCCTTTCTTGAGTGCTTCCACCAGTCAGCAGAGAGCCCATTACAACCGGTTTTGCTCCAATCCATCTGCTTATTTGCTTTTAAGTAAAAGGATGTGAAACAATCCCTCCAGCCAGAATGGAATGACTTCCCTGTACCTGATTGTGTTGGGTAGAAACTGAGCGAGCCTGCCTCACTTCCATAAAAGGCCGCTGCTAATGGTCCTACCTAGAGAAAAGAGATTGGGCCTTTTTAAACTTTCAAAGGGAAGCCTTCCAAAAGCTTAAGAATAAAGAATCTCTATCCAGCCGTGCTCCATAACACCGTAAATCTTAGGTTGCAGAACCTTCGCTACAGAGCTGCATTACATTTATGGGTGGGGGAGGAGGAAGACTAGGATGTAAACTATATTTGAGAACAAAAGGAGAAAAATTTTCTCCCGTTCCACTTGGTGCAATGAAATAGCTAAGATTCTCTGAAGCCCGCTTGACCGTTTTTCTATTTTTCTCTGAAACAAGCTTTCCCTAAGTGGGCCTTTTCTGTGCTAAACTGATGCCAGAAAGAAAAGCCATGCGGGCAGTGCGTGACCTGTTTTCCATCAAATATCCTGCTTCAAACTGGCAGCTTGTATTAAGGAGCCTCCACCTGGGAGTTAGGGCACTCCAAATAATAGTAATCTATGTTACAGTTGCAATAGAAAGCTGTAACCCTGGGTGTCTACAAAAAGACAACTGGAGTGGACCAAGTACTTCCTAAGTATTTTGTGTTTGTTATTCATTTATATTGTCACTCACTAACAAGTCAGGCTTCAAAGGCTCATAAAGAATTTATGATGAAATATTTAATCGAGAAAATTCTATCCATATAGTTGTTTTCTGCAAATTAAGATGGCTATTATTTGGTTTTAGCATTTAGCATTTTAGTATTGAATGTGTTAGTATTTTAGCACTTAGCCTTTGAGCGCTAGTATTTGAGGGCCACGGTTATGAAAATGCACTTGTGGGACAGTGCCAGTTTCTGCCGCTAAACAAAGAGGGCGTTCTTTAGTGACAGTTACAAGAGATGTCCCATAACCTTACTCCTTTCTTTTAGTAGCAAGTATAATTACTTACTTGTCTACCATATGATTTCTCTTATATGTGGAATCTTAAAACAATACAAAGGAACAAGTAAAACAAAACCAACACAGGCTCACAGATACAGAGAACAAACTGATAGCTGCCAGAGGGCAGGGCAGAAGGGGTGAAACGGATGAAGGGGAATGAGGTCTAAAGCTCCAGTTATTTAAAAAAAAAATTCACGGGGACATAATGTACAGGGAAAATGGTCAGTATTATTGTAATAACTATGTATGGTGTCAGATGTTTACTAAACTTATTGTGATCACACCGTAAGGAATATAAATGTCAAACCATTATATTGTATGCCTGAAACTAATATCATATTGTCTGTCAAAAAAAAAATATTGTCTAATAAAAAATTCAAAAAAATTTTAAAAGAAAATAAAACAAAAAGCATTTTCCACCTAGACAATACTGTTTTGATATTTATACTCCACAACAAACAAACAGGCAGGATGGGAGGGGATGGTCAGATTTTCCTGAACGTCCAAGTTCTTCAATAGGTAATTATCTTTAGAATTTAAAGACCATAAACAGACTTTTATATAAATGCAATTTTATTTGAGGATGGACTCAATTCTGTCTGGATTTGAATCCCAATTCTACTTCTTGGTATAGTGTGCCCTTGGGCAAATTAGTTTAACTCCCTCACCTTTCCCCACCTGTGAAGTGAAATCATCATAATAAAAGTACCTGCCTAAGAGTACTACTTCTGTTTCTTTCTTTTTTAATCTTCTTACTCCACAGTGTACTGCAAAGAGGAGGATCTACAGCTAGAGAATATAGTTTTGAATTTTCATCCCACCTTTGTAATTGTTAGTCAGGCAAGACACCTAGCATTTTAAATTTGCAGTTTATTTACCTGTGAAATGGGGAGACTAAAACCTGCTTTATGGGATTCAAGGATTGAATAAGATATTGCACGTGAGTTCTAAACAACCAACAGCACTAATTATTCAGGTTACTTTACTTCCTTTAGGATTCATGACTTATTTACTGACCTCCACACCAACCCTGGACACTATTTTTCTTGTTAAGTAATTATCTCCTATAACCCCTGATACAGCTCTGCCCTCTAACCTACTTTCTTCATCTTAACATTTTGATTCCAGCCTTTTTATCCTCTCATGCATGTCTAATTTCCAGTTTATTAGCAGCTGCTATTCCTGAGGTTATAACTACAGCAATGAACCTATGTTTGGCACTAGAACCTTGAGTGTCCTAGAAAAAGTCCATTAAAACATCTGCAGCACACCACCCTGAAATCAACCATTTGGGCCAAAGAGATGCCTGGCAAAAAGCAACTGAAATGGGAGCAGCGAGCCCACTGAGCTGGGAGGCAGTGGGGCAATAAAAATGTTTTACCAAGGGTCTGATCTCCGGCAGTTACTTAACCTTTTAGAGTAGCAGTTAGCTTATATCTTAAAATAGACATATTTATTATTCTACATAGTGTTTGTATGTGTGTGGGGAGTCCATTATATGGATTGGATCGTCTAAAAAATTAAACTTGTGACAACTATCCACACTATCTCCACCCCCACACATACTCCAAATCACTCTTAATCTGTTTTATGCTTTCTTTTCCCATAGCTACTATCATTTTCTAACTTACCATATCATCTCCTCATTTATTATGTTTACTGCCTATTGTCCATTTCAATCTCCATTAGAATGTGAGCCTGAGAGAAGGAATCTTTGCTATTCCTTTTGTTGATATATCCCAAGTGACTAAAACAGGGCCTGGCTCACAGCAGGTGCTTAGTGAGCATTTATTGAATAAATGAATGAATGAATGAGTGAGTGAATAATTGAGCAAATGAATGAATGAGTGAATGAAACAGTCAAAATGGAACATGAGCCAAACTACATCCAGAAGTGCTAACTTTTTGGGAGTCATGTTAGGTATAATTTAAGTTTCCATAAAAGTTCTCATTATTTCTTGTAATTTTAATTCAAAACAATTTTAAGTCTCCTTTCCCCTTCTACGTCTACTATAATGGAGTGACAGAGTTTAGGCTTTGTGGATATAATTCAAACTAGACATGAAGCCTTGGCTTTTCCCCAGTATCTCCCAGCTACGTGACAACGTTGTGGCAATAGAGCACTACATTTGTATCAGGAAGAAGGGCATGAAAACCGCTCAGCATCCATTCCCAGCCATACTTCCTTGGCCTTGATGTCTCACACATTCCCTACAAGTTCGAGTTCATTCACTGCATTTCACTAAAAATTGTCACAGAAAATGAAATAATGTGCTATGTAATGCTAAATCTTCTTTTTCACAAACTATGCTGTCTTGCTTTATTGCTCAGTGATGCAAAACTTCTCCTTTACAGAAGACGTATTAGTCGTGAACCCATTAATATGGGCCAGTAATACTCTAATAATAATCTATGCAAGGCAAAGTCATCATGAATGTTAACTAAGACATACAACCAACAATGCTTTTTCCCGTCAGAGCCTTTGAATTTATCCACTGATAGTCCACAGCATAATGTAATATTAATGAGGTCAGAGAGACAGTTAAAAATTATTTCCTCATAACTACTTGTTCTTATGAAACAGAAAAAATTGGAAATACCACAATTTACAGAGGGCTAGAAAACCTCCATTTATTCCATGCATACACACTCCCACAAATTTGGAAGATGTTCTTTTCATCATTTAATATATATGTATGTATTTTTTCACTCTGCATGATATTAAGTTGAATATACTAGAAAATCAATTTCTATCTCTCGTTCTATAAAAAGCCTTATAGACAAGAATCCTACAAGTCACTTTTGAGAGAAAAAAAGCATCAGAATCTTTGGTAAGGCTTTTTTTTTTCCGCATTATAATCTTCCTTTGGAAAAATAGACTTTTATCATTTTATAATTGTCATTATTATATATCTTCATCTCCCCCCCTTTCTGAAAGTCTCCCCCATTGCTTTTTTTGTGAAACATTCTGTTTTCTTTCTAAGCATACAGTTATCTTCACTTTTCCAAACACTTCCATCAGGCTATTTCTGCAGACTATTGAATTACATACCACTCTGAAATCAGGATAGAGAGGAAAATGTCTCAATATTTTAAGCATATCATTATCTTGAACCATGGTTGCCTACTTAGTAAATTTCATCCTAATTAATAGCTTTATGCACTGATTTTTTAAAAAAGAAACTTAAATCAACTTTTTCAAACTTTCAAGGGAAGAACCCAAAGCCTGATGAATTTTTAAGCCAAATGTGGCATTTAATAAAATGCAAAGACATGGTACATTCTGATTTCTCAAATGCTTTGCCAATTTTAAGTTTTTAATACATACTAGTCCCAATTACAGCTGTTTACCCATAGGGAAAAAATAACAATATCCTTCAATGCTCTAATGATAATAAAATTCAATTGATTAGTTCTCATCCTCTAACTTCTGTCTTCTAATCTGCCTATCATTGGTTGCAGAATAAATATCATTCCCTTGACATATTTATCAAGCCCACTGACATATTTTTTCCTACAGAGACCTTAGAATCTATTTTTCTAAGACTGAGGCAAATACACGATTTAACCAGGGAAAAAGCACACACTTGTATTTCAGTCATTCTTTCTTGTGACGGTTGTTTTCCTCAAATGGATCAGCTAAGTGCATCGCCACGTCACCATGATTACTACGATTTGGAGTTAAGGACAGAATTTCAGTCTACTTAGTGTTTATGTTTAAAACTTGTGATGCTTCTCTCCATAGGTTTATCTGTTCATTTCTGATGGAGCAACTTCAAAAACAAACAAACCCAAGACTGACACTAAACTTGAACTCTTCCGTGTGTAGAGCCTCTCCAGAACCATTTTTTTTGCTAAGATGAATGCTTGCTACATGGGAACAAAGTCACTACTTGAAAGTTAAGTTTTTTTCTCAAATGCCATAGATGGAAATTGCTATGACACCTAAAAAGCAGACTGCATGAAGTACCACCTGGCTGGCTATCGTCATGCCGAGGATACACTGCGATGCCAGCTGTTAAGAACAGGCCACGTCCTTTGACCTCCATGACGTCACAAGTCAACAACAGGTGTGGAGACTGAGCTCTTTAAAGCAGGAGTAAATCTGCTTTGTTACAAGGCCAAAAACAACAGTGCAAAGACATCTTTATACAAATCCATTTTCTGATGTTAATAAAACAAACTACGCCTTGAAGCCCATGAGTGATTGAAAAGAATAAATAGAGAGTTGTTCATGTCTCATACTCACCCTGTCCAGGTTGTCAAGTTCAAAAGCTCCTGTGACTAAGGAGTTTTGCACCCTCAGGTGCCATATCACATCAGGCAAACACTGGTGGAGTCACTAATGTGTGGATAACTTCAGAAAGGGACACACAAAATGGGACTGAACAACAAACTGCTAAGAACTGTAAGAACTATGAACCAGAGGAGACAGGAAATTATGGTTATAAAAGTTCACTTGAAACTAAAAAAGCAAAAAACCGAAGTCCGCCCAGGTCATCTCTAGAGTGTAGTTTAGGTTCTTCTGTCTTTCAGTCTTTGTGTTGTTAGCTCAGAACACAAACGCTACAGAGTGTACAGTGATCGGAAGCAGGAGATAAAACTCATGACTTGCCCACCTCTAGTTGCAAAGGATTCCCAAAAAATGCTTCACTCTGCTTCTCATATGCACCACTGGTGACGTGGTAATGCACTTAGTTGATCTGTTTGAGAAAAAACCATCTCAAGAAAGAATGACTGAAATATAACTATGTGTCTTTCTTTCTGGTTAAATGTTGTATTTCTCTAAGTCTTAGAAAATAGATTCTAAGGCTTCGGTCAAAAAAATATGTGTGTGCAAATCTACAAAGTTGTTATGTGTTAATTATTTACACACCCTGTATTGTTACAAAGTGGACTTAGTATAATCAACTTGTAATTACTCATGAAAACTGAAGGAAAGCTCTTCATATATTCTAACAGAAAATCTTATCATTATTTTTCTTACACTTTATTGGGATTATGATTTATAGTCTGAAAATTTGACACTTCAAACTTTATTTTTTCATCTGCATAATAAACACTCTACTTAAAGAAGCTGGAAATTAGTCTAGCTTTCTCAATCTACTACTCTGCTCACACCTCTGCCCAACTTTCAAAGTTAGAAATAGCCCCTTCCCCCTCAAATTAAGGCAAAGTATCAGCCTAAACCAAAATGTGTGGCTCACACTTTCTGAAGGGAAAGAAATAAATAAGAAAAAGTGAAGTTACTTAGTGATGAATGAGCTGTAACATTTTCTTTAAAATTATTAGAAGTGAGATTCATTCCTGACAATCCGAACTATGATCCATTTCAAATAGAAATAATTGCTTAATCTTAAGTATCAGATTGCACTGCCCTTCCCAAATTATGTCAACTGATCAATGAAATGTATATTTAAGAAGAATTAGTCATAAGCACAGTAAATGTTATCTGAGATTAGCAGGAAATAAGCAGGAGATGCCTTTTAGAGCATTGTCACAAAATATTCACCAAAAACATTCCCTACTTTGTCAGTTCAGCAAGACCAGAATCTCACAGGATCTGTTAGACTGCCAGGATCAGGAGCCCAGCACTGCCTGCTCTTTCTGGTTTATGGCTATAGCCACATTGCTCCCTTCACTTCTCTTCTAGGGCTCACCCCTGTATCCTGCCTCCCATAACCCCTACTATTGACAGAACAGATTTTCTTACTGGTAACATGTGCCAGTGGAATGTGAAGTTTCTTATATGAAATCTGGTGTTATAAACAAGTTTATCTTTATAACTTATATAATTTAATAATAGTATACATAATGGTATAATTTCTACCATTATTTCTATTATTGATATGTAATACAGTTTAAAGAAGTTAGATATAATTTGTTAAATTGTGATAGAATATTTTCCCCAGCTTTTAGAAGGGAGATAACTGAGGAGACTGGCATAACCTCAGATGAGCTATACTCTTATATGGTGATATGTGAACTGGGTAAAACAAATCTATCCTGGCTCTACTCGGGAACTCAACAGTATCCATTCAATAAATTTCTACTAAGAACCATAAAATATTATGCTGGGCACTGTAGAATGACAAAAAAGAGTATGCCGAGATCCATTCTCTAAGGGTCCTCATAACCAATCAGGAGACAAAGCGAACAGGCACATAAACTAATGCAATGCAGCCTGCGGTAAATGTCATGACAGCTACAAAATACTCTGAGGAACTATTTTCTACTGGGTGAAGAGAGACGGTTTAGGAATGTCTTAGCCCAGATTCCCACATCGCCTAGTTAATGATCTTCATAAGAAGAGAAAGGAAAAACAGCGGAGACTGGGGGAGCCTTAAAAATAAGTGTGAAGAGCAACAACGTCCATATGCATTACATTCAAGACGACTGTATCAGGTAATCACGTGATGGGACAAATAGGAACGATAATTGCAAAGCTGGAGGCAAAGCGAGGAAGGCACCATGGTAACGGTGTCTCACCTGATCAAGTCTCACAACAAACAATCTAGTCTGAATTCCCTGCTACTGAGGGATGATTCCTAGCAGAATAACAGGTCTCACTTAACAGGAAATCCCTGAATTGTCATAGATTTCACCTGGTACAGCTCTATTTGCAGACAGGCCACGACATCTGCATGAGTTAAGACAAATCTTTGTCAATTGACACTTCTAATAATCTTTATGGATAGGAATTCTATAGTTTCCCTTGGTAGGCAGCATAGTAATTAATCACTCTGATACCCAGAATCCTGTCCACGGTTTAACAGGACTCTCAGGACAAACATCTGTGTAGACTCAGTCAGTGAGACAGACCATCATCAATAACAACAGCATGCTTATTGAGTGCTTACTATGTGCTATAACTATTCCAACTGGTTTGCATGGATTAAAGCACTATATTCTCACAAAGACACTATTAGGCAGCTAATACTTTTGTCACCCTCATGTTACAGGGCAGTAGGAATGGATAGAAGCGGTAGAGTAGTTTGGTTCCACAGCCCATGCTCTTACCCACTACGATAAGCTGCCCCTCAGAGCACTGGGATAACCACGCTGGCATCGGGAGAGCTGCATCACAAGGTACGCAAAGGGGCACTGAGTAAGGAGGCAGGAGACCCGGTTCTCTACCACTGCATTTCGTTCAGGGTATACAAGACCCCAGCAATGGTAAGATTCACCGTAATCGTTATTCTACCACTGAGCAAGAAGAAAGCCTTAATGGTCAAACGATGACACAGTGGTCAAAAGCTATCAATCCCCATTTCAGAGATGTTGAAATGTAGGAGGAAATACGCATTTTAGAATTCATAAAATACCATTACACTATAAATGACAATAAACAAGTCACTTAACCTGGAGCTCAGTTTCTACACGTAAAATAGAAGGCTGATGACTATTAAGGTCCCTTCTCTAGGTATACCTATACGAAGAACAGGGCTCGCATTGGGGTAAGGAGTGAGGTGCCCATGGCCCAAAGTTTAAGGAGGCACTCACTCTCAGGGTGCTGCATCTTCAGGGTGGACACCATGAATGAGCACCTCCTTAAATTGTGTACCCCAGGACCCTGACTTGTCTCATCCACATGGGGCCCTGACAAAAAAGCAATGTGGGACTCACACAACCTGTCTTTTGAGTGTTCTAATCAAGATCTTTTTATAATGACCTATTCACACGCAAGAGCAATTTTTTCCAATTACTTTCACCTTCCCTGTAGAGCTGCATCTCCCTGCCTTGGAACATTTTTTGCATTTCAGCCCCCCTCTCCAGCTTTACTCCCTTTCTATTAAAATGCCTGATTCCAAGTTTATTCAGCTGGCTCTACTGTTTTACTAAGGCCAAGGACAGATGTGTGAACTCCTCTAGGCTGGTGACCTTACTATATCTCTTAGTGATAAACTATACCCCATCTCATGGGAAACCCATTGCTGGTGTCAAGGAAAGGATATAAACAAGGGCCTTGCCACTCGGACCACCCTGATCATACTGCCTGGGAGCATCTTAGAAATACAGAATCTCATGCCACTTCTGGACTGTGGAATCTGCATTTTAGCGAGGTTCCTCACTAGGTCTAAGAAGCATAGGGGTAGGTAAAATCACACCAAATGCACAGAAGAGCATCGCCAGTGATAACTACTATGTATCAAGCAGTAGTTAATATATGTGAAGTGCTTTCTACACAGCATTTCCTTACATGCAACAATGTAGACAAGTAAATGATAATTTACTTGAATTCAATGACCCAAGTAGAAGTTCTTCTGGAAGTATGGTAAACCACTCGCTTTAGGCCAATGAGGCAACGTTTTATAAACTTCCTTCTACAAATAGTATCATAGTCATTTCCTATTCATTCTCTTCAACTATAAAGACTAAAAACCAGGAATTTCAATTTGTAAAGCCTCATACTGACTATGTGCACTTGAGTAAGTTACAAAATTCTCTGAAATTCAGTCTCTTTATCAATAAAATAATTGATGATAGAGCATATTATAAGAGAAATTATATAATGGGTTTAGAGTGCTTAGCAGTGTATTGTATGCCAAAAAAAAAAAAAAAAAAGCTCAATAAATAAAGCAGACTACACCACATGGCCAGTAGCAGAGACTAGTTGGGCTAAGCAAGTACAAATCATTGGCCTAACAATTGCCCTATGCTTCAGTTTTCTCAAGAAAAAAGAAATAAACTCACTGTTTAGGGATTATCCATCTATTTACATAGCTCCTGGGTGATGACAGGCAAAGATATCATTGTCTCTTTGAAAAACCTCTCTTCTGAGTAAAGATATCTGATGTAACATTAATTGTGACTAAAACACCAAGCAGTAAAAATTGCCTCCTCACATGACCATAGATGTACATAATCTGATAGCACAAGAGGCACCTTGCTCATTTATTGAACTCTAGGGAGGTAGAGTGTTGCTTTTGACAGAGTTGTTAAGCAAATAAGGATGCTCATCGTTGCTGAATAAATTAAGCTATTCTTATTTGACCTTGCCAAACTAAGTTTGAGTGACCAACATGATCCAGCATTGTCTCGTGTTCATTACTATGATGTGTCAGGCATGCTCACCGTGTCCAGACCCTTATTGCTTTTGTTGCTTTCATAAAAGGTTTCATTGAATTGCTTATTAAAACAGCTGTATATAAAACTACTCCTTTGAAAGATTTCTTTGGCTTGGCTCCAGCTCAATTAGCAGACTACTTCCAGCTGATGAAAAGTAACAGTCAATATCAGATTATAGTTAGCAACTATTCACAAGAGTAATCAAATTAGTTTTTGGTATCTATGGTGACACAACAAAAATTTCCACTAAGCCCGTGGTTTTACAATAAGACTACCATGGCTTTATATTAAATCATTGTTCAAAATATTTTCTCAAAATTAAATCTGCATCTCAGGAGATAAACATTCAAGTCTATGGGCATATCAAAAAAGTATAACCAGGGCTTTTCCAATTTAAATAGTAAACAGCCTTAAGAGTATATGGGAACAATTTGTATGTATCTATGTCCATCTTCCCTTTCAACAACTCCATCTCAATCATCAATTATGACTGGCCATTGTCATGCTGAAGTATCAACTGGTCTTTCAATAAAATTTACCATGCCTACAGCTCAGGATTGAAACAATTAGGAAGATAACAGAAAAAAAAGAAAAGACAACTTTTGATGTATTTATAATCTAAATAGGCTATCAAGCATACAAATTAAAAGACTTTACGATTTCAATGTGTATATGGAGTAAAAATGTATATACTATGACACAAATTATATGCAAACTAAGTATAACTGCAAGTAGGCAGAGTAAAGCTTCTACTGGAGTTTATTGTGTTTAGATCATTAAAAACAAAACAAAAAATAAACAACAACAACAACAAAAAACCCTTAGATAAGATTTCCTTCTGTAAAAAATCAAGTCTCTGATGCCTCGTGAGATGAGATACATCTTCCGGCAGACCCCTAACTAGAGACATCCAACAGTATTCTTTGGAAGTTGGCGCCTCTTTGCCCACCATGCTGCGAAGGTACCAGCACAACTAGCTCCCATCATCTACGGGTTATATCCCACTCCTAGAGTTGCAAGCACATGTGGGATCCTGGGAGCTGGGACCTGGCTGATAGAAGCTGAGAGGCTTCTTGGACCTCTTTTCCCCACAGACCCTGCCCCACCCCCTGCCATTTCTCCATAAACCTAGAACTGGTAGCACTAGAGACAGGGTAGTAAAGAAATCTGGCTAAGCAGTCATCCAATTGGAGAACAAAGTGACAGTCTCTCCTCTCACAGCACCCCCAAAACTTTACCAGGGATATCCTCAAATCCTGATTGGCTTCTGGAAGAGAAATCACTACCTTTTAGTGTTAGAGAATTAAATGAAATGTGTGAAAGTAATTTATAAGATGTAAAAGCTAAATAAATGTAAGAGATTATTATTGCAAGACAGTAACTGATTTGAGGGGGACACATATCCAGTGCATATCTTCACTCAAATGCCAATCATATTGCTCTGGGTCCAAGCTATATGCAAAATGAAGTAAAAAAAAAAAAAACGCACAGCAGAAGCCATTCTACTCGGTTCTCTTAATGACTTAGATTAACCTTGGCAACTAAATACACAATGACTTGGCACTTAGGGACACTTTCAGCACTAAGAAAACAAAGCCAGCCCTGATACAACTCTACTTATGATTCCATCTATATGATGTGATGTTTTGGCAATTTACAGTCACAGCCATGTCTCTTTTCCTCTTGTCACTATAAAAATACTGTTATATGATCTGGAGCTTTAGAAATTATATCAGTTATAGCCTCCATTCAAACAATTAACTTAATAATCCATGATTACCAATTAGATGCTCAATTGGACAGATGCTTGCTCTTATATACAAAAGCAGTGCTGCATATGAATACCGCCCACATCAAACTTGACTGGCAGGTCTTTTTTTTTTTTTTCCAGTTAAAAGAAACCAGGTTTGTTGTTTTTTTTTAAGTTAAAAAAAAAGTCTTTTCAAAACATTTAATTTTCAGGGTTCTATGTCTGATTTAACAACCTTATGTGATTTAGATGGAATACTATTTTTATATTTTATATTTTTACTTTGTAAACCTAAAATTTCATCAGGAAACTGTTTCTTTAAGGACATTTCAGACCCTGAAAAAACATATATGCTTGCCTGAAAGACCTGTTTCAAATTATCAGGTAAATCACATTTCTCTAGTGGGCACTTGAAAATCACACCATACATTACTAATTCAATAGGGTGTATCATCTTCTGCCAGCCTCCCTTTCATTATTACATAAAAGGATGATAGAAAAAAATGATAACCTATAATTCCACACGCCTATGAAACCCTAAATCTATTCTCTTTTCCAGAAACACAATCAGATACCTGAGACTGTTCTTTGTAGGATTTCAGAATGTGAGTCTCTGGTATTATCCTTAAAAAAATGCTCTACCTAAATTATAACATACTGCAATATTATCAGGGCTTTAAGCCCTTAAAAAATATTCTTATGCATAAAGTCTCCTAAAGAATGAAGACCATTCCTTTAGAAGAAAAAGTAAGCTGAAGCAAGAGCTCATTTCTCTAATATGTCAGTTTTAAAATAGTTTTGTTAAAACACTATGGCCACATCTTCCTGGTACAGGAAACTAGCTAGAGGTATAGTCAAACCAGTGTTTTAAATTTCTGTGGAACAGACTGATGAAGTGGCTGATTTTGTTGAAGGTAAGGGACTATCGTGGTCTGACAGTCATCAAAACCCAAGCTTGTTTAATTTAAAAAAATTTTAAATGGTTTTACTATGAAACATAAACATATTCTGAAAAACACACCACAAAAACTATAGAGCTTCATGGTTTATCACTCATTACCTGCATTTTCCCATTAATCAGATAAAGAGTAAATCAGACCACTTGCTCATTGTTAAAATTTATTAATTTGTCTAATCAATTCAGGATCTGCGTCTGGGACACAAGAAACAGACATATTCAGTTCCCTGGGGAAGAAAAAAAAAAAAAGAAGCTTATAAAAGCCAGGACAGAAACACCGGCACCAAAGGAGATGGTGGAGAAGGGAGAAACACTAGCTCTGGGGCTGGTTTTCGGGATCTGATGCCTGGCTTTACCACTGTTGACTGACCTTACGCAGGTCATTTAACCTCTGTTGCTTCTGTAGCTATTAAATGAGGATCAAATACTACATGTAAAATGCTTAATACATAGTATGAGCTTAACATGTAATTGCTATGTAGGTATATTTTTCAGGGAAATTCAAGACGAAGAAGCACAAAATCATAGCCTCATGCAAACTGGAAGGTGGCTGGGATCAGAGGCTGGTTTTTCTCAGAGGCCACAGGGCCACACTCTCTCATGGTGCCTCTGCTTCTTTCTCCACACTGCTGGGTGAGTCTCCCTACTGACTGGCTTATTCATCACTCCAGCTGGCACTTGGCACGGTGGCCAGCCCTGCTGGGCAGAACTCTCCAGGACCTTTCAGTTGTGGAATGTACTGCCAACTAACTCAGCGTCTTGAGTTTCAACACTCAAATTGCTATGAGAGGAATATAAGTGGACCACATCAAACTTGTCAATACTGGACAACGGCTGGTTTCTCTTGGAACAGGAATGAGCTGCTGTGGTCTAGAGTATGGGTGCATGGGTCAAAGGAGCTGCAGGCTGACCACACTGTATAGTCTGGAAGACTCACTGAAATGCTTTTCCAGAAGACTCTTCCTCAAGATGCAGTGAATAAAAAAACAATGAAATATAATGAGTCATCTTTTAAAATCTTCTCACCACTTCCCTCCACTCCTATACCAACACTGCAATCAAAACAGTTATTTGGCCAAAGCTTTCTATAATGCAATACCCTACTCAGTCTCAGACCCTGGAATGGACCCATAAGTGGATAGAATGATGACCCCCCCCACTTCCTCCCCTAATAAAGTTATGTGCATGTTCAAACCCCCAGATCCATAAATAAGACCTTATTTGGAAAAAGGGTCTTTGTGGATGAAATTAAGGATCTCAAAATGAGATTATCCTAAATTCAGGACAGACCTTAATGACAGGTGTCCTTATAAGAAATGTAGAGGGAAATCTGAGACAGACAGAGGCCATGTGAAGACAGTGGTAGAGACTGGAGTTATGCAGCCCCATGCTAAAGAACTCCCGGAGCCATCAGAAGCTGCAATAATCGAGGAAGCTTTCTCCTTGAAAACCCTGAGAAGAATTGAAGCCAAGCTAACACCTTCTCGATTTTAGCTAAAACTGAAAATATGTTCTGTCTTCCATAACTATGAGAACAAATTTCTGTTATTTTAAGCCATCAAGTTTGTGGTAATTATAATAACAGTCCCAGGAAACCATTACAGACTCTATAATAAGCATCTGTGTTTATCTATTCAAGAAGTACTTCCTTAACACCTACAACATGCAAAGCCCTGAACTAGGCAGGACACTATGAACATGCTGAGTAAGAGAAAGAAAAGTTGGATTCAAAAAAGAAATTTTGCACATGGGCTGGCATGGCATCTAACTTCATGCCAATGTATGGTCAGAACACAAGAAAAAACTGGCTCAAAATAGTTGGTTACGACAGGCTTAGACTGTGGGCAGATCTCTGGGAACAGTCATATCACACTCAGAGAACAAGTATGTACCGTTAAGTTTAATACTCATGTGCCTGGGAGAAGCAAAGAGCTCACCTAAGCCCGATATAGAGAAAAACTTCTTGCACTGCTCTTTCTCCCTTCTTTGCCCAGCAAATGTTTTCCCATTAAGATGAAATACCATCTCCTGAATGAAACCTTTGCTGGCCAATTCCCTTGGAAAACTAGCAATTTCTTCCTCTGTACATCAAATCAGTTTTTTCATACCTTTATATCACAGTATGATTCACACTGCTTTGTCATAGTTTGCTTACAAGTCTACTGCCTCCTTCACTAAATTATAGGCTCCTAGAAAAAAGGGACTATAACTGATACATCCTGGGGTCCCTAGTACCTGGCACAAGAGATGCTCAATGTATTTCTTTAATGAATGAGTCAGTTATTTATTGATGAGTCAGGATCCTATGTTGAAATATGCATAATAATAAAATGTTAAATACCTTGAGATCAGATACTTAAGAGTAGTCATACATAGTCAAAATGAATTATTTTGTATCAAAACAGAAACCTTTTCTATTCTTTTCTGCTCAATGGTAATTCAACATCAACATTTCAGCCTCCTCCAGTACATACTCAAAAAACAGATACAAATAAAAATAAAGTAGCCTGAAAGTGATACAGCAAAAGGTAATGAAATAATTTATCAATTTCAATCCAGCTGAACAGAATTCTCTGAAATGCTAGAAATAAATCTTATATCTTTTTCTAAGGAAGGAAAACATAATATAAATGTTTCCCTGTATTTTGCATTTACACAGAAGAAACATATTAGATCAGACAGCAGGCTAAGCTGGCAGGAATTAGGAGAAATGGTTTGGGACTGAGGATTCAAAGAAAAAAAATTGATTCAACTTTTTGGTTTTTAATGTCTAAATCTAGGGAACACCCATTTTATTTATGCAGAAATAAACCATTACCTCTGTTCCTTCCCATATCATTTTTCCTTTAAGGACAACTAAAGAATGTGTCTCCACAGGCCTACAGGGGCCATGGCTATGCTCTTAAGGATATGGGCAGGAGAATGAGCCATTTTCACAACCTTCAGAACAAAAACTGGAACCCAGGAAAGGATGGACAAATGTATTTTTGCATGGCTTGCCATGGAAGGCAAGCAGAATTGAATCTGCAAACTGCTGGCTGATCCCTGAGTCACAGAATGTAGAAAATGGCACCTCCTTCTCCTGAAACAAGGACATTCCCCTCAACAAGTCCCTCTGCAGTAGCATTCTGACAAAGGACACTGAGTTTGGTGAAGCTGCCCCAGTCCTACACAGGCCAGAGCCCCAGTCTCACTAGATACCAGTCAGTTGAAGAGAGGACTGGGAACCTTTGCCCATTGGACATCAGGCCTTTCTCTTGGAGTCAGTAGAAAAACTTTGATTTGTTCTAGACATTTTTTTTAGCATGTGAAAGCCATTTTTTTTTAAATTTTAGTTTCCTTTTTGCTTAATGAAAAGTCAGAGAGAATGGATACAAGGAAAACAGTTGTTAAGTACAGACCGATGTTCAATAATGATAAGCATTTAAACAGCATCTTGCAATTTACCTTATTTCATTTGTGATTTCTAACAATCACACAAGCAGGCAGAGAAGTTATTATTCCTCCCCTTTTATATTGGAGAAACTAAGTTTCTGACAGATTAAATGATTTACTCAAGCTCATCTGGCTATGGCTTATATTTGATGCCAGATAATGTTGTTCTTATCAGTATTCCATGATATTTCTTTTAATCCGAGTTGACTTGACAGACCTTATGAAGGTCTCCCAATTTAGCCTTATTCAATCTCTTACTTGTAGACATAGCCAAGGAAGGCTTAGAACCTCACTCTAAAGACCCCTCACCAGTGACTCAAGAACACTCATCTCAGCCTCCCTTTCTCCCCTCGACCTAGGAAATCAACAGCTGAGTTCCGAAGATAGCTAAAGAATGCGACCGAAGAAGAGGGTGGCCGGTGACTGAGCCATCCTGTACAGAGCCACAAATTTCTGCGTGAAAACAAGCAAGCTTCCTCATGTCAAATGTTGTCACCTCTAGACATGTGTGAGAGGATACCCTAAGCAAGCAGGGCTTACAGTCCCAGAGCAGGGACCAGAGCACAAAGGGAGTTAGAAATTCAGGTAAATCACTCTCTTCTTAGCTGTTAGCCACATGTGGCAATTGCATTTCAACTTGAATTCATTAAAATTAAATAAAATTAAAAATTCAGCTCCTCAGTCGCACTAGCCACATTTCCAGCATTCGATAGCCACTGCTACAGTGATTACCATATTGGACAGCACAGACATGGAACAGCTCCCGCACTATAGAAAGTTCTATTGGACAAGCCTGTCATAGACAGTTTTCTTCTTCATGGTGTTACCCCTAATTTTTATTTTAGGTATAACTCGGAAAGAAGTCAGTTAGCTGGCCACTGTGAAGGGTAACCTGAAGAAATGATTACTTCTCCAGGTGCACTCCAACCCTGTAGCCAGGCTGGCATGTTACAGAAATCCAGGGATAGTGTTCACATCGCAACGTACCGAGTCACATCTCCTAGAGTCTTTCAGTACTTGGACTGTATCACGGCTGCCGATGGCAACCTCGATCACCCCAAATTTATGATTCCTTCAAGTGTTTCAGGTCATACTCTCGGTAATCAGGAAAAATAAAATAAGGACCTTATACTGCCAAGCTCAAAAGGAACCCAGAGAAAAGCACAGAGCAGCAATATCAAAAGTATTTGTAAAATAACACCCGAGTCAAGATGCTCTCTTGTAAAAGACTATTATTATTTCTGTACTGGCATGTTTCTCTTTCCAAATCACATTACAAATGCTTCTCTAAGACACCTACTATTTACTCAACAGCAGAAGTCAACTCCTGCTCAGAAAACAGCTAGGTATTGCCGCTTAAAGACTCATAAATATCAGATGTAGATACTTTAGAAGTTTCAAGTTCGAATTACTAATATTTCAGATTTCATTCTGTAACTTTCTTTCTACTACGGTTGTAATTTAATTGATCAGGAGAAAAGAATGACAGGTGTGTTCCTCACTTCTGACACGCACACTCCAACCACTACCATCCAACTTGGGTGTTCTGAAATGTGCCATGTACATTGAAATGTTTTGTAAAAGGTTCTTTTCTCATTAGCTTAAATTGGAATAAGAGGCTTCCATATGGCCCCAGGGCATTAAAAAAGTTAATGAAACTTTTAAAATAACAAAATTAACATAAAATAACTTTACAATTAAAAAATTAAGGAACCGCATCCAATAAGTCTAATGCCGTGCTAAAAACACTCTTGGTGTGCCAGAAGGTGGGGTGACTGCCAGAGAGGTGTAGAGAGAGACACAGCTCGACAGAGGAAGTCCTGTGATTTGTGAGAAATGAAAATGTCTCCTAAGCTAACGTTTTAAAGATAACTTTTCTACACACAGCTCCGTCCAGTTTTGGTGAATTCATCTTTTCATTTGGACTCTGAGTAAAAGGGCTGTATTTTTGAGAAAAGATATTTTTCTCAAAAAAGTAATACTATAAAAACAAGGCAAGAAGCAATGGAAAACACTTAGAAATCACAATAATTGATCTAAAACCCATAGAAGAAAGTTTGCTTTAGCAAGACAATAAAGAAATATGAGTCCACAACATAGCGACTAATTTGAGAAATGTTGGAAGTATCCATGCTGAGTCAGCAAGCATGTAAATCATGACTCAAATTACATTTAAAGTAGTACAATAAAATGCACCAAATGAGGGTGATCCCAAAATGTTATCTCTCTATGGTTAGGTATTGCATGAGAAATCTATATGATTAATCAAACACAATAATTCAACAAAATAGGTCCAGATTAGTTTTTTTTTTTTTTTTTAGTTCTGCATATTCTGAACACCACGACAAAAGTCTCTGTGAGATGCTCTGTCTTCACTGTCCTGGATGTTGACATTGCAACATGAATGAATAAGCAATGAAAAAATAAACTTTTGTTGAATTAGATTATAATACATCTATCTGAAACTAATATTTCATTGATCTTTAAACTTTTAAATATGGCAATGCCCTTTGTCTTTCCCAAAATGATTACTCCTGATTGATTTGTCAATTTTAGTCTTTATTAATAAACAATCAAAATTAATGCAACCATTGGTCAAAACAACAAAACCAACAAAGCTCGTGAAAACTTCTGGAAAAAGATATTAATTACCAATATCAGTGACCATTTTTAATGACAATTACCAATTATCAGTAGAAATTTGCCAAAAAAAAATGGTAACCTTCAAAAAAAATCTTTTAACTTAATACAAATAAAAACTGAGTCCTGTACTTTGCTTACGGCCAGCAAAACATTACATCTTGGCCAGTTATAAAAAGATCCATGTACAATTTCTACTAATAGTAACAAATCCCAAAGTAACACCTGGAAAGGCTGCTCAAATGAAAAGTACCAGGGAATATCACTTTATTCATTCAACAAACATTTAAATTCCTATGGCTACATCCTGAGCTTTGTTACCACTGGAAATTATTTCCCCTCTGTAATCTTAAATTCACATACTCCGATATCCAACTGCATTCATTATCATTCCTTCTCTTTTCCATTTGCCTTTTCCAGCCATACCAGCTCCTGCTATCTGTTGGGACTACATTCTCCTTTCTGTCTCTTTTTTCCCAATCAGCCTCTTGGCTTCACTTGCCCCCAACTTAGGGCTCACTCACCTCAAACTTAATTCCTCGCCCCTCATCTTATACCACACACAGCCTACATATTCTCAAAATAGGTTCATTCAACTATCTACTGACACCCCTTTAGCACAGGGCTGCAGGAGAAAAATAAACTATTTTTGTGAGGGGAGCTCCAGTCAGCTTCTTTTCCCATTTATCTAAATTTTTACCACCTTCTCAAGCCCCCAGCTCCTCCCTATTTCCCCCCTCACTATCAGCGAATAACATCATCTCTTCCTTTATGGTAAAAATACAGGCCACTGAGGAATAGATTTTATCAGCTCTTCTCAACTACTTTCAAGCTCATCTGTATTCTTGGCAATCCTTCTTACAATTCCTCCAATTATAAAGAAAAAGCCATACTTTTATTTAAAGCTTACTTCTCCCACTTGTACCCTTGAGCTCTGCTGTCTCCCTCTGGGATCCTAAGCCATCAATCATCTCTCTTTCCTCTTCTCTAATCTTTCCCTGTCTACTGCTTTATTTCCTCAGCCCACTACAATGCTCAAGTCTTCCT
Source organism: Eonycteris spelaea (assembly GCA_003508835.1). Lineage (NCBI taxonomy): Eukaryota > Metazoa > Chordata > Mammalia > Chiroptera > Pteropodidae > Eonycteris > Eonycteris spelaea. The sequence continues at coordinate 4,891,851 of PUFA01000123.1, forward strand.
TAGAGAAATAATAGCTGTCTCCTTCAGCCCCATGCCCTTCTCTGGCTACCTGTGCATTTTTCTCCTTCTAGGCAAACTTCTTCAAGGAATGATGTTTCTTCATCTTTAATTTAATCCCCAGTGCTCTGCAATCTAGCTTTTTTCTCCACTACAGGAGTCCACTTTATGTGCAGTTTCATCTTCCATAGTTTCAGTTGCCCACAGTCAACTGTAGTCTGAAAATATGAAATGGAACATTCCAGAAATAACAATTCAATAAACAATTCACAAGTGTTAAATTCTGTGCTGTTCTGAGTAGCATGATGAAATCTCATGAGTTCTGCTCCATCCCATCCAGGATGTGAATCGTCCCTTTGTCCAGGGTCTCCACACTGTAGGCGCTCTCTGCCAGTCACTCACTTAGTAGCCATCTTGGTTATCAGATCGACTTTCACAGAATCACGGTGCTTGTGTTCAAGTCACCCTTATTTTACTTAACGATGGCTCCAAAGCTCAAGAGTAGGGATGCTGGAAATTTTGATATGCTAAAGAGAAGCTGAAAGTGCTTCCTTTAAGTGAAAGGGTGAAAGTTCTCAATAAGGAAAGAAAAAATTCATACGCTGAGATTGCTAAGATCTACAGTAAGAGTGAATCTTCTACCCTTGAAATTGTAAAGAAGAAAAAAGGAAATTCATGCCAATTTTGCCGTTGCATTTCCAACTGCAAAAGTTATGGTCACAGCACGTGATAAGTGCTTAGTTAAAATGGAAAAGACATTCATTTCGTGGGTGGAAGGTTTGAACAGAAAATGTGTTCCAACTGATGGAGACATGTTGTGCCAGAAAGCACTGAGCCACCCAAGAGATCCCCTAAAACAAGTGACACGAAGCCATTTTCTGCAGGTAAAGGTTGGTTAAACAGATTTAGGACTAGGAAAGAAGGATAGTTACACAGATTCAGGACTAGGTTTGGCACTTTATTATCTCATATAATCATAAGAAAAAGGGTGAGTACAGTACAATAAGATATTTTGAGTAAGACCACATTCACATAGTAAAAAGTATAATATACTTTTATTATAGCATATTATAATTATTCTATTCTATTATCAGTTATTATTGTTACTCTGTTATGTGCCTAATTTATAAATTACACTTTATTATAGGTATTATATATATGTACATATATGTGTGTGTGTATGTGTATGTATGTATATATATATGAAAAAAACATAGCATATGTAGGGTTTGGTGCTACCTGAGGTTTCAGGCATCCACTGGAGGTCCTGGAACATATCCGCCATGGATAAGAGGAGACTACTGTGCTCCATTTGCTATGACATCAATCTTTTTTCTATTTCCTTTAACTCTCTTACTTAGTTTTTCTCGGTATCCATTTCTCCCTGTAAATGCTGATGTTTCCTTTGGTTCAATCAAGCATAATCATACCATTTATCATTTAAATCAGGACACTCTTAAGAGTAAAAGGCAGTAAGACCGGCACTTTGCTCGCCTCGCCTGAGGTCCTCTCATGGGCTCACTCGTATTCAGCCTGAGCCATCTTCCCTTCTCATTTGACTTCCCTTCTCCCCAGACAGGTTCATAAACCCTACACCCACACCAACCCAGAGCCTGTGGGAGTGCCAGAGCCATGTCTGCAATTTTTATCAACCACACAAATCCTCCTGAATACTCACAGACACTTCAGATACAACAGACCCTCCACAGAACACACTACTTTTCTCTCAGGCCACTGCATGCCCTGTCTCAGTCAAAAGCATAACTGTTTCTTCAATCATCACAGTCAGAAACCTGAGGGTCACCGTGATGTCCTTTCTCGCTCCTTCCCACCAAAATAACACCAACAACAAACTGTCACTGTATTCTGTCGATTTCTGTCTTTAGGAATCTCTTAAACCTTTTCTCATCTCTCCATTTCCAAGGCCATTGCCTTATAAATTTCTCTCCATCTGCTTAGAACAATGTTCCTTGACATTTTAAAACATTTTTTTTCTGAACAGAAATACACCTCATCCTGCACCCAGCCCAGTTCTGAATGACTTGACTCCTTTAACTGTCTCTCTGAATCTAGTTTGGTTCCTTCTGGGTCCTTCTCCATATTACTTCCAGGTATCTGCCTTAAAAGAGATCGAATCTCCATGTCACAACCTAAAATCCCTCAGAACTCCATGCTCTGTCATAGAGGCTTCCTCACAGTCTGCTCTTGCCTTACCTTTCCAGTTGCACATCCCACCACTCCGAACTTGCCCTTCCCTTCTGCTCACTGCCACATGCGTTACACCGAACAACTTTAAGTTCCCAAAGCTCTTTTCTCTCAGCTGCACAGCAAATTTCCACTCTACCTTGAAGATTTTTCTGCTTGGCTTTGAATGCCACTTTTTCCCTAAAGACCCCTCTATCCTTCCTCAGGACACCTGTTTCCACTATACTCTGACTATTCACCCTCAGGATTGCCTTGACAAGGCAACTCTAAGGCTTTACAGACTTCTTATTCATCTTTGCCCTCCCTATACCCAGAACACAGGAGGCAGTTATTAAATATTTGAGAATAAGAAATAAATTAATGAATGAATACAAATGAAGTACATGTGCCAGGACATCTGCTAATCTAGTACAAATATTAATCACATGTAAATTCGGCACAATCATCAAGTGAAGCCAATACCCTCTTCTCGCCATTGACGAGTAATATATTATGCTTTCTTGACAGAGAATGAGTGCACGGTATGATGCAAATTTAAAAGATACTAGATAGTTTTGGATGGCCATAACAACACAACTGAATAGATGAACTACTACTTCTAGATCCAAATTGTCCAAACGTCACATCTTCCAGTGGTAAGGTCCCCACGAGGGCCAAGTACAGAAATGAGACCCTTTTGGTAGAATTTTTCTACTACCCACAATAAATGAGTGATCTTCTTTAAGTACTGTAGAACTGGCATTTACAACAGAGATAAAAGACTGTGACATATTACAAATATCCGACTGTGGAGTAAATCACAGGAATTTATTCTTGGCTTCATCTGTAAAGCTGGGTGAAATACGATTATACATCAGGATTTCAAAAATGGTGTTTTCAGAACTACAGGGCTCTCCAAAATATCAATACTATTACCATTAGTTACCATTTACTGAACACACCCCACGTGCTGGGCACAGTACCAAGTATTTTATAATTTTTCATTTAATTATCATAATAACCCTGCAGACATCTATTATTAGTATAATGACATTTAAGGAAACTAAAGCTTAAATACAGAACTTCCCTAAAGTTCCATAACCAAGATGAGTATGACTCTCAAGCCAGAGGTGTTAACCACTGTTGCTATACTCACACGCCTGTGTTCAAGCAGGTTTTGAAAATTTGGTAAACTAATACACTTCTTGAGATTACAATCTACATTCACATTGTAAGGACTCTCAGAAGTCTCCCAGTAAAGAGAGCCTTTTAACTTTAACACAACATTCCTCAAACTTCTCTAACTCAGGAACGGTTTTTAATGGAGCCATTTGTAACAAATCAGGGGCATAGGTTTTACAGAATACAATCTGGCTTTAGTTGATAAGCAAAGGGATTATGAACTCACTGAGGCCAGAAAGGAGAAAGGGGCTAATCGCAGTATTCATTACAGATGATAAGAGCTACTGAGGCAACTGTGTCACAATTTCAAATACCAGGTGACATAATGACAGTGACAATAATTGTGTGTCAAATGAAGTATTTTCTATTCATGGAATTGGACACCTGATTTGATCCCATGAATCACAAAGCCAATTCAAGAAGCCATTTGCCAAAGGGACAGTGGGAGTAAAGGCTGCTTGATTGGTGCTGTGGTTTTCAAATTCTGAGGTCACAGAAGTGCCTGCTTATGTTGTTTTCCAGACCTGCCAACTTCCTTCCTTTCTAGGGCACTCACATCCTTAAAAGAAACCCTAGGCTTCCCATAAAACAGACTAGTCTGGGAGACCTAACAGTTAGAAGGCTGAAGAACAAGCGTCTTTGTTACAAACACCTGACTTGGCAATGCCACCCTATTCTCTCCGCTATTTATTCAAATTCCATTTACTGACTGCCTACTACGCATCGAACTCTACACGAAGAGAAAAGGCCCGTCTCTTCCTTCAAGGAGCTCACAGGCTGGCACGGGGAAAGCAGCATACATGGATAAAGCAAGAGACCACAGGAGGTGCTGTCACAGAAAACGCTCAGGATGCTACCTGTTCTCTCACATCTAATGCTTCCTAGAAGGAAACAGGATCAAAAGCGCTTCACATTCCTCATCCTCAAAGTATCAGCCTTCCAAAATACTAAGGGAACATGGATATTCGAGCTATAAGAAAAAAGCTGATTAAAGGAGTATGCAATTTGAAAGTCAGCACAAGAACTGAGATGTCTGCTGCAGACTGGTTGTGATCCTGAGTGACCCTAGCAAAACGGGTGACCTTTGCCTCTTTTTCTTCTTTCCCACATGGATGCAATGGAGATAAATATAGTGTGATGGTCCATTCACTTATGGAATTAGTGAAATAAAACAGTAAAGACAAAAAGCTAATTTCAGATCGATTATAACCATTACAGAGAACACACATTTCTATATAGAAATAACCTTGATAACTATATGTGGACTTGTACAAGATTAAAATTAAGTTACAGAATTAGAATCGTGCCTACATATTTTTTTCCCACTGAACTGTTCATCTTCTAAACTTAGATGGGTTCAAAAGGGTCTTTAAATGACTTCCATATACCAAAATTACCTGTTCAACAATCCCCAGTTAAATAACTTTGCACTTATATTTTAAATTCACAGGATAAAGGAGACAGATGTATTATGAAAAGGAAAGGATGAGAACTAACCAAATAAACTTCTCTCATGTATCCCACTAAAATACTCACATATTTTTTTTGTTAATGGACTTTATTTTTAAAAAGTTTTATATTAGGAAAATAGTACAGAGTTCCATCAACCTGCACAGTTTCCTTATTATCAACACCTTAACATTAGTATAGCACATTTGTTACAACTGATGAATCAATATTAATACAGTACCATTAAGTAAAGTCCATCTTTTATTCAGATTTCCTAAGTTCTTAACTAATCTTTTTGTTGTTATTCCAGGGTCCCATCCAGGATACCACATTACATTTGTTGTCATGTCCCTCAGGTTCCTCATGGCTGTGATAATTTCTCAGACTTTCCTTCTTTTTGATGACCTAGACAGTTTTGAGAAGCACTGGTCAAGTATTGTAGGATGCCCCTTCTATTGGAATGTTTCTGATGCTTTTCTCATGATTGAACTGGAGTTATGGGTTTAGGGAAGAAGACCACCCACAGAGGTGAAGTACCATTTTTATAAGTCATCTCAAGGCTACACACTGTTAACATAATTTATGACTGTTGATCACCTGGCTTAGGTAGTGTTGATCAGATTTCTTTACTATCAAGTACCCTTTTTTTCCTCTCCTTTCCATATTGTGGGAAGGAAGTTATCATTTGCTGCCCCACATAAGGAGGAGGGAGGTATGCTCTCCACACTTTAGGGTGGAGTCTCTAACGATCTATTTGAAATCCTTCATGTGAACTTTGTCTCTTCTTTCACATGTATTAATGTATTCAAGCATTTACTTGCATCAGTAGTGTGCCATGGGTATTTATTCTGTACTTGGGGATATAATCCAATACTTTATTTTGTTGTCCACATAGTTCCAGTTTTGGCTGCTAGGAGCTTTCAGTTGCCTCCTATATGTTTTCCTTCAACCTACTCCCTACTGTTTTGTATTTCTTTCTTTTTGAGCCTTCTGGCACTATAAGATACTCCAGACTCATCTTGTACATTTCCTGCCCCAGTCCTAGAATCAGCCACTTCCCAGGAGACCTGGTTCCTTTTATTAGAGAATGGTATTAGAAACCAAGATTTGGTGGGCATTTAGTATGCCTTTTGCTACTGAAATGTCATTTCTGTTAAGCCCTCTCAACTGACAGAGCAAAGAAATACATGCGTGTTTACTAACCCGTGTATATATACATATACCTGCACATATTTCTTTATGCAACTCTTTATATTAAATTAAACATTATGTATTTTTTAATTCTCCAGAAAATGTCAACAACTTCACATTTTCTATTTAAAGTGCCTTAGAAGAAATCTATGTCATTTATATTTTAAATTTCCCATGATATTAACACAATGATCAATGAGAGTTTGCTGATCTGAATTTCAAAGATCGAGAATAGGTTCAGATATACCTGGGAGTCATGGGTAACCCTTAATCTCTTCACCTATAAAATGAGGATAGCAATGATACCAAGTGCACAGGATTACTGGAGGATAAATGAGATGATGAATGTAAGTATTCAGAATAGTATCTAACACACTATAAACATTTAATAAATTATAGATAAAATAAACTTCTAACTTATGGGGAAATATGTTCAAGAGCAAAAAATGCAATTGCATAATTTTAAGTTTAGACTTCTTTGTTTGGTTTTCTTATTCACTTTCATCATCTGACTTAAAATTACTTTACTCCAAATATACTCTTTTGAGAGATTAAGGCAGCAATAATGCTACTAGTCATGTCACTCCTGCCCCAAGGGAATAAGAAATTGACTTCCTAGTGTACATTATCACAACCCATTTCAAAGAGTGTTAATGGTTAAAAACAGGTGTCACAGTGAGGAAGAGAGAGCAATGAGACATGGATTGCAATTTCCACACCTCCCCACTCCAGCAGAATGTCAATCATTCGACACCAGGCATGCCATTTACTAGAAGGTAGTTAGGGTTCCCATAGAAAATAATTTCAATTCCTACAGCTGATTATAACTGTCTCAATACTTGGAAGACCTGTCCATATAAATCTGGAATAGCAAGATCAGAACTGTCTTCCATCTTTTATGGGAAGATATATGACTACTCCTGGCAAAGAAACTGCATTATTTCTACATGAAGGGCCAAATGAGATATTAGTCACACATAGGATAGAGTATGCCTTCTGAGAACTCATATCATGTTAATGCTGATGAGTCCTTAAAAATATTCAATTAAACTAAATCTGGCTCTCTTTTTCTATAAGGCTAACAGCGGGTCAGAAAGCATCCACACATACTTGTTTAGCATAATCACGAGTGCGTTTGCAGTTCTAGCAAAGCAGAACTTATGATATGTAAGATGTAAAGTGGTCCCTGGGAAACTGACCCAGAATGCATGAACCACCATTCAAGTCATGTCAATTATGAGGCTCACGGGTACCTACAATAGCACTGTGTGAACTAGGCATCTTGTAATGATACAGTTTTCTGAGAAGCTTAGCATAAACAATTTAGATTAGTAATGCTGAATGGTCTCCAGAGGAGGTAGAGCAAGGCCCAGAGATGACCTGTGCTATTGGGTTTGGAATGTCAAGTTTGGATCTTATGCTGAAGATGACAACTTTGGAACATAAGACTTGTCAACGATTGTCGGGCCAGGCTGGTCAAAGGAAGAGAGGAGTCTGGATAAGAGAATTCAGAGGGATGTATCCAAATTAAGAATAGGCAGCACAAAGTTGTGTACTAGGATATGGTTATGAATCACAGATTACAGCTGTCTGCCCTCATAAACATCTGGAACAACCCCTGACTAGCCAGTCCTGCCCTCACACTCCACACAGCATCCGGTAAGTCAGCTCAAGTTCTTTCTCTGCTGAAAATGCTTCATTGGTATCCATCCCATTTACCTTCAGAATAAATTCAGAGCACTACCTGCCTCTCCAGTCCTTCAGAAGCCACATTTGCCTTCTTTCAGAGGATGCAAGATTCTTTCCCATTTCTGGGCATCTACATAAGCTATTCCTTCTCTCTGAAATTTCCTTCCTCTCATTTTTCATAGGACTGGTTCTTTCTAAACTTTAAATTTTCTATTTAGGTATCATCTCTTTGGAGGGGTCTTCCCTGATCTTTCTTTTAAGAAACGATCTCCTCCCTCCTTCTGTCATTATTTTCTTGCCCAGGACCTTGTTTGTGTTTTGTATGACACTTAGCATGGTTTAAGGTCATTTTATTTATTTACTTCCTTATGTTTTGGTCTGATTTTACTGCTCTGGCATGAGATTCATGAGGACAGGGAACCTGTTGGTTTTGTCTATCACTTTATATGCAATGCCCAGCGCATCACAGGCACTCAATAAAAATCACTTGTACTGAAAACATTACGCTCGGTGAAAGAAGCCAGACACAATAGGCTACATATTGTATGACTCCACTTACATGAAATGTCTAGAATAGGCAAAGCCATACAGACAGATCCTATCAGGGGCTTGGGGAGAAAGAATGGGAAGTGACTGTTTAATGAGTATAGGGTTTTCTTTTGGGATGATGAAACTTTTCTGGACCTAGACAGAGGTGATAGTTGTACAACATTGTCAATGTGATCACTGTCACTAACGGTAAATGTTATATTGCATATGTTTTAGCACAGTAAAAAAATCAGTAGTGTGAACAAATGCACATTCGCATTGTCTCCCATCTTCCCGGCAGAGGACAGCTAGATGGCAGGGTGCTTCTCCTCAGGCTTAAGCCAGGCCACACACCAGCTACACATGACTGCAACAGGCTCGGTGCTCACAAGCTGAACCATCTTATCAAGTGAATTAATCCAGTGAAAACCAAATCCACATTTGGGTTGTAGGTATACACAGTCAAACGTGAAATCCTGGTTCAAGTTTCCTAATGTTAGTGGTCAAACAAGACGACAGCACAGCCAATAACTCCATTCCTGTCCTTATAATAAATACAATTCACCATTGTCACATTTAAGTTCCAGACAAGCTACACCGATTATTGACAAGCAGAAAATGAAAAAAAATATGTATCTTTGTTGCAGTTAATCTATTTCATTCATAGAAGAAAGAGGATGTGAGTTCCATGCATTTGTCCCATTTATAAGCCAACTAAGCTGGCCCAGAGAGGTAGTGGAAAATAAGAAATTTCAAAGCAGATCTCTTTTATTCCTTTCCTACTTCTGTAAATGTCAGTCCCATTGCCAGTGGTCATAACTTGGAACAGCTTGCCTTCACCAAGAGCTTCCTTTTTATTTGGAATACTTATTTTAATAATTCACCTCCTTTTGAGATTACAGGTAAAACATAGGTCCAGGGGCAAGGGACAAAGTACTGGAAGTGAAATATACTTACTATTACTATAATTTGTAAGGAGTTCTCCAGTAAAATATATAACTTTCCTGTTAAGATTGGTAGTCATTGACTACCTTTTTAAATGCATTCCTTCATTTATTTTTAACACCTTAATCACCACCTTGTGAACTCTTCCACAACTCTAGAAAAAAATCAGAATGACTAGTGACAACAACAAAAACTGCATGTCCAGGGAAAATACTGGAGAGCACTGAGGAAACGAAATGCAAAAGATGTAAATATGGTCTTCCCAAATACTGACATTTAAATATAGTAGTTTCAAAAATAACAGTTTGCAGCTCAGTACTTGAGATTCACTTTTTGAACAGGGAGCAATGGGAAACCTGAATCTCCCATAAGTTTGTATTCCACATAAAATAGGTAGCTTTATTAATCATTTATATCAATTTACATAATTTACATTATGTTTATGGGTTCATAGAAGGGGGAATCTTTCTAAACCAACTTCTAAAACTAGAATTCTTGATAGGCTGAACTTTACGAAGACACAGAATATTTAAAAGAATTGTGCACATACTTTCTTAAAAGATCTTGATCAAGTTTTTAAACTAAAAAAATGGCTACATTATATACAAAGAATATAAATATCCAATTTAGTTCATAATGCCAAAAAAGAGACACTGATTCTCAGTTATCCCCTGGAATCGACCACTACGGTATCATAAAACATGATACATCAACCGGAAAGTGTATGCATCACAGTCATGTTAAATATTTTGTCTGATAAATGCTCCTGAACTGTCTTTATAAGTGAAGCAGCCAAGGTCTACAAAACCTGGAGACAAATACTTCGAAGTCAAGAACCATTTCATCTTAAAAATATTAAAGTTTCCTAATTCGATCAGACTATTTTGAGAACCTCACATTCACTATGGAGTCTTCTCTAATATGTTCTTACTTATCTGTTCTCTATCCTAAGTAAGGCACCCCACTCGCTATAGAATTCTGGTGAGGAAAGAGGTCTCAGCTAATCACTTCTGTCTTCCCTTAGGTCCTACTAGATGAAGTAATAACATACCATTCCTGAAGCACTTGCTGTTGTGTCAAGTGCTTTTATACACGTTATCCCAAAAACCGAGCTTTTTCTCCATTTAATGGGAAGGAATCACTGGCTGTGGCAAAGCATACTTTACAAAGATGGCAGCAACAATACCTCCCATCCCCTAGGCTCTTGTGCAATGTGGCCTGACCATCAAGAGGTGGGCCCTGTGGTGCTTTGACCAAGAGAATGTGGCAAGTGACACTGTGCCAGTTACAGGTGAGACCCTTGACTTGCCTGCAGTTTCCACTTCCTGCCTCTTGGACACCAGCTGCCACATAAGAAGTGACCACTCCTGGTTACTGCTTCAGGCTGCATGACCAGAGCATGAAAGTGAAAATGAATAAATGGAGAACCAAGGCTTTGTAGCTAGAAAAAAACAGCCAATAACAGATATAGATTTCAGTTCACCAAAACCACATTTCTAATTTATTTGAACCTCTAGAAGTGAATGACCTTCCCCAAATGAACATGTCTGTATTGGTTAGGTGAGCCCATTTTGCTCTCAGCAGTGTCAGGGGAAGGGGCCATGGAGCATCCACAGACTGAGCTGGCTACAAAAGCAGTTGAAGTTAAGACAAAGGATCAGTATGAGAGGTGTGACGTGAAGAAATGGCCTGCTGACTGGACTCTGCTCTTAACACTCCCTTCAAAGGTCAAAAAAAAAGCAATTCTGCACCCTCTGTTCAGAACAACTACAGAATGAAAGCCAACTCAAATTCTGAACTTAAAAGTAGCACGTTTCAAATTGTCTGATTCAATAAAGCTGGACCAATCCTCCTCAATCTCCTCAAAGATGCTATAAACATGGAAACACGTGACAAGGCTAGTGCTTCATGGCATGGCTTCCGCACAAAGAAAGAACACACCCTACCCCAGTCGAAGCACCCTCATCCCATTATGCTTTCAGTGCCCCTTGCAATATCTATCCCCCCCACAACCCTTTCTACCATGTGCTCTGGAAACCCTTTTCATTAAAAACATGCCACCTTCACCCACTGTATTTTATAGAAAACTCTCTCCACTTCCAGTTCTTAATGGCAACCAGGCTCCCCTCTGAGGACTATAGTTCTCCTACAGTTCCATCCGAGTAAATCCAGATATTCTCCCACATGCTCTGCACTACGGAGCCATAAAGTTAGGTGAGGGACAGGAGATCTTAAAATTTAATGAAGAATATGATCAACTGTCTATTGAATATCTTCTCTTTGGAGATATTCAAATGCAACGTGTTGAGTGAGTTCTCCCTCTAAAATACAAGTATGTCCTTACCATTCTGTTTAAATTCTTCAGTAGCTCACTCTGCTCTAGAGGATAAAACCCAAGTTCCTTAATATTGTCCACTAGATCCTTCATTATCCCAACCCTACCTTCTCCTTTAGTACAATATTTCACCCCTTACTTTCTCACTCTGTTGCTTAGCTCCCAGGACTCATGCCGTTTCCTTTCATCCACACCTTTGTTAATGTCACCCCTTTCTATCTCGGTGCTCACCACCTCTTGATCTTCCCCCACACTTTGGCTGGTTATCTCCAGTCACCGTTACATACAGTCCAGGTGTCCCTGCTGCCAGGAAGTCATTCCTGATGCTGCCTTTCATCTCCACAAACTTTAGGTTAGGTTCCCTGCCTCTGTGTTCCTGTAAGAGACTTTGATGACTTCAACCTCCATCTCTAGCACCTTATAAAGTACTGATTACTAATGCACTTTAAAGAGACTATGACTTACTCCTTCTGTGTTTCTCTAGCACCTAACACCAAGTTTGGCATTATAGCAGATGTTGACGAAACTTTCAATGAATGATTACATGATTATATGGATAAATCTGTACTCAAATGTATCAGTTATCTGTTGCTGTGTAACAATATTACAACCAATACAGTGGCTTAAAACAACACATAATTATAGTCATAGAGTTTCTGTGGGTCAGCAATCCAAACAGAGCTTGGCTGGGTCTTCTGTCCCAGGGTCTCATAAGGCAGCCATGAAAACGTTGGCCAGGGCCATAGTCTCATCTGAGGCAGACTGGGAAAGACCTGCTTTCAAGCTCATGTGGCTGTCGGCGGTTTTCACTTCCTTGTGGACTATGAAACTGAGGGCCTCACTGGGCTGACAGTTGGAGGTCACTCTCAGTTCCTTGCCACATGGGCCTTTCCGACATGGTCAGAAAGGGAGTCTCTCAGTGAAACAGACCTTATGCTCTTTTGTAATGTAATCACAGAAGGCTTTGGTTTATTATATCGTATGTCACTGATTCCACCCACGCTAAAGGGGAGGGGACTACAGAAGTACATGAAAACCAAGGGTTGAGAATCACAAGGACCATCTTAGAGTGTGTCCATCACACAACGATGTGGTTTTCAGAAAGACTGTGTAGCTAAAACAGCAAGAAGAGGACTAAGAAGAGCGAGAGTATGTAAAATGTTTCTGCACATCTGTTTATGTGCAGAATTTACTGCACAATCTCAAATAATTTTTTTTCTCTTCATGGAAATGTTTTTAACCTACTAGAGAATTCTAAAGATAATAAAAAAAATTATTTAAAGCATAGCTCAGGGTTTGGGGGCAAATACTAAATTTAAAACACTGACCATTTTCTATTTCTGCATTCCTTTCCACATCATTATTTGAGTAACTGGCCCTTTAAAACAGCTATAATCTTTTAAAATCATCTTTTTCATCCATTTTACAGGGTGTTTGGGGCCCAGAAGGCAGCACTTCATTTAATATATCTCAATAATTTATAACCAACAATACATTAAGGAAAATGTCAGCCTCACAAAAGCTAAAATTTGAAAAGTGAGAAATGTTCAAATTTTCCTCCAAGAAAGAGAAATTTATGAAAATAAGGCAAGTCAGGGAAATACCGTAAAACATTTCAAAAAATAAAGAATGCAGTTAACGCATCTGCAATTTTTAGATGTGTGCCTAAGGGCTATGCCACATCTATAACAAACATGGCAGCCCGTGACTAAGTTATGACTGGGCCTGTCATTCTTCAGACAAATCAGCACTCATGGGGGTGAACGACACAGTGGTCACTTCAATGTAGAACTTTGTCTCAAGGCCTTCTTATATCCTACCTTTAAAGGGCTTGATCCTTTTTATAAATGTTATGTTTCCCCTTTGAAAGGCGCTCTGCTCCCTCAGACTTGGGCATTAGTCACAACAGAAAGCCCCAAAAGCCATTCAAGTAACATTACAAATGAGAAAAAAAGAAAAAAGAAAGAAAAAAAAAACTTCTGACTTTCTACTGAAACATAAAGCTATCAGCAATCATCTGAACAAACTTGGAGATCAGGCCAACCTGGGGGTCCCCCAAAAGTCAAAGAGGTCAAATTCTACACAGTGAAAATAACCTCTCAGGCCTCTCTTTAGTTCTGTGTTAAGAAAACAAGAAGAGAATTTTCCAGCAAACTTTTAACCCTCTGTGTAATTTCTGAGTATGACTATTATCAGGTTTTACCCTGTGAAATTCAATAGTACCCTGAGGATTCAACTGGAAAAGAACCCTTCCAGCTGAAGGGTGGAAAGGGTATGGCTAATACCTCAGGTAAGGATTTAAATGCTGAAGATGCGACTTGTATTTTAAGCCTGCAAACCCACCAGCTCTGGCACTAACCTGGCTGATATTGGGCTCCAGGTGTGTGTCAGGAATTTTAAAAAGAGTATAGGACAAGGGTGTTAGTAGCAGAACAAATCATCACTTACTAGCTGTGCTGTTTCACTTTTCTGAGCCTCAGTTTTCTCCCCTGTAAATTGCCTATTTCATAGACTGATGGCCTGAATCCAGATTCAGATATCTCTAAGCAGATTTGGTGAACTTAGAGATGGTGGAGTCTGCCATACCTGTGCATTAGAGGTCGGGTGGTTCCAGCAGCTGAATTTATCTGAAGGCAGGATAAAGCAAGGCTCACAACTTGATTCAGGGTTAAAGGGGAGCAGTGATTCCGAATACAACAGGGTGGAGGCTCACAGATCATCCCCAGCTTAGACAGCTGGGCATAGGCCTGGGCCTGGGCCCGAAGAAGAGAAGGTCGACATTGAGAAACCCAAGAACCCTTTTTGATGAGGGTCTCTGGTTGATACGAGGGCATGAGCAATTTGCTCTGGTGTCCCTGGAAAAGGAGCAAACCTGGAAAAGGAGCAAACTCCCCTTCGCATGTAACGATGTGGCCTTACCGTACGTAGGCTCAAAGGAACACAGAATATTTAGTACCCTGAGGATGCAGTCAACAAAACTCACCAAATGTTAGCTGAGCACTGATTTATACTGTGGTTGGAAGTATGGAGACAGCACCTGGGGCAGAAAGCACCAGAAGCTGAGGCACAGCATAGAGCTGGACTCAAACAGAGTTCAGAAGGAGCTCAGAGGGAAGACACATAAGATAAGGCATCTCTCAAGGGAATCCCCAGGTATCTGAGAGGAATTTGCCTGGGTGCAATCACATGGTGTATGGGTGAGAGATGAGAGTCACTAATAGCATTACTATCAGTGTGACCCTCATTGTCCCCATACAAGCAGGACAGGTTAGGGAGATGGGTCATTAGTGTTATTATTCATACTAAGAAATGTTTACGAAAATTTTTTATAAATCCAGATTTCATAAAAGTGTCCTTAAAGCAAACCAAGAGAAAACTATTCCTTCAGTTACTGTGAGGCAAGAAACTGCCTCTATCATCGGACCAAGCTAAATCATGTTAATTAAATTTCCTTTTAGTGACATGTTATGGTTTTTCCTGGCTTATCTACTCCAGGCTTCCTCATTTACCCAGAAGCTCATGGGTAAACGGGCTTCTGAGGGAAGAGGGAGAGATGGGGAGGGGGTGGCTGCAAAGCTTCTGTTCAGATCAGGCACAAGATGGAAATTCAAGTCACATTTCTTAAAGATGACTTCTGAGAAATCCCATATCTACTTCCCACAGCTCAAGAGTGCTTTGAATTCCATTTTAATTAACAATGTTTCAAAGGAAAAGTCCTTTGTCTATTTATTCTCTAAACAGGGAGTTCAGATTTTCTTCCATTTGAAATTGCTTTATTGACTCGACTTGCAGCAATCCCCTAAGGTAGGTATCACCAGCAGATCCAATTCAGCTAAGGACTGGATTCTATTACTGTCAGGTAAACAACTTACTACCCACACAGATTCCGTCCCCAGTGAAATCTCCATGTTATTGAATTGACACTTCTCTATGAAGGGAAACTAAAAAGACCCTCTGGCCAAAAGGTGCACCTTGATGCTACATAGTAGTGTGGCTCCCAGACAGGTGTAAGGCAGCAGTCAATCTCAGACCTGAGTCTATATTAGAACTGCCTTTCAGGAGGGCAATCTGTAATATGTATCACTATGTAATGTGTCTCGAAAATATTTATAACTTCACACCTAGCTATTTATTCCATTTGTAGGAATTTGTACTTAGAATATACAGTGGTTGTAGGAAGCTGTAAGGATGTTCATTTTAATGTTGGTGACAGGGTGTAAAACTGGAAGTAAACTAATTTTCAATGATAGAAACTGGCTAAACAAATTAGCTAATTAAATATTCTACAGGTATCTTCAGACATTAAAAAATACAGTGAAATATATAATTTGGAGAAATAATGCAATATGAACAAAGCAAGTTATAAAATGGTTTTACTATCATACAAAAACTGTTTCGTGAAACATATGCATTTATATATAGAAAAAAGATTCAAAGGACACCAAAATGTTAATTTTTTTAGGTGGTAGTTTAGTGGGTAATTTTAGTTTTCCTCTTTCATTGGCATTTGTAAATTTTAGACAAAAAAAAATGTATTAGTTTTTAAATAATAAAAGATATGTGTTTGATTAAAGTTAGAATTAGAAAAGAACTAAATATAATCTAGCCCAACCTTTCATTTAAATATCGTGATGATGGAGCTTAGGAAGTTGCACAGGGGTAATAAGAAACTGCCACAATAAACAAAACAAATTTCTTAAATTGCTATCCACATTAAAGTTACCTCTAAATTACATTTGTTATTAATGAATTACAAACATCAAAATAATCTCCAATTTATTTTGTAACTAGAGGCCCTCTACAGTAGTAGTTCTTCAGCTTTTCTGGGTCAGAGACTATTTTTAAAATATTTGACGAATGACAGAAAAATGCACATGAGCTCCAATAAACAGAAATTTTGCACATTGGTTCAAGGATTTGCAGAGACCAAAAGCCAACCCGCAGATTCCTTAAAGCAGTGTGTTTTATGCTGTACATTGTGATTTGAAATCGTATGACATGGAATAGAAAATGAGAATAAAAGAGAATAAAATAAAATAACAAAATATATCATCCATGTACGATGGGTAATTAATATTTTGTGAAATCTGTCTCAAAATTATTTTTAATATCTGGATATACCTAAAGAATATTTAATTATGTAATTTACTCTTGTGTATGTTTGTGTATTTTAGATCATGATATCAAATGTATGTATCATTTTATAGCTAGATCATGATATAAAATGTATTTATCATACAAAATGTATTTACCAAGGCCTGGTGTTAAACAGTATGAAAGCACTATCCTAAAAGCCCATTATTGCAGGTTAAAAAAAAATCCTGCACTGGAAAGGAAAACAGCATCAGGGTGATTCAGCTACCTAACTACTACACTTTTTAGAGGAAATAAGAGGAAAAAGTGTAATTTCTTAAACCTTCTATAAAAAAATTATCTATTGCTGTTCCGGAAAAAAGGAGTTAAAAATTTGGATCAGGACCTCAGCAAGTAGTTTTG
Organism: Eonycteris spelaea; assembly: GCA_003508835.1. Classification (NCBI taxonomy): domain Eukaryota; kingdom Metazoa; phylum Chordata; class Mammalia; order Chiroptera; family Pteropodidae; genus Eonycteris; species Eonycteris spelaea. The sequence continues at coordinate 4,908,847 of PUFA01000123.1, forward strand.
GATTCTTTGTGGTCTACATTCCATGAGCAATTAAATGCTTTCATTCTAATTATGACTTACTACTGTTAGGTATGGACAATGTTCACCTTTTTACTATTTGGATTCTATAAAAGTAAATCATATCAAGCCACATGAAAACTTATTTTTTTCTCATCCCTGTATCTCTCATTCATTTGTTCCACTTCGCCCCACCCTTTAGAACACAATAATGGATAGAAATAATGGAAAATTTCCTCAGAATTGATTGAATCTTGACATCCATACCAGCCACAATGAGACAAATGTCTGCTTCAGACTGCCTCCAACTCAGGCCAAATGCGTGAATCCAATAGATCTTCCATCAGAACGGTGGATTTGAGTCCCATTAAGATAACTAATTCAATCAGGTTTTCTCTCACAACTGCTTCAGTACCAGCCCCTGAACGGCCCTCAAACATTCCTCGTCAATAGGACAGACACATGGCTCTGTAGTTTTACAGGAAGCAATCGTAATTGTTTTAGTTCAAGCTCAGGGGAGAGTAGGGAAAAGAGGAAATTGGTATCAGGTGGGGGCCTTCCATCAAATCCCCTGCTTTTTCCTATTCTGTCTCTCAGTGCTTTAATAGCAGGCTCGCACTATCTGTGACAGAATAGCCCAAGAAAACAAAGCTGAGGACAAGTTTACCTAGAGCACTTTCAGCCCTTCTGTTAGCTTCCCTGGGAGCCCTCCAAAGAGTATTGGGAATAGGATCATCACCCTGCACGAAAGAGTGGAAGTAAAACTTTAGGCATTACTAGGAGATTTGGTTAATTATTCACTTGTTACACGTGAAAGGCATTCTGTGAGCTATCTGGTCATATTTAGGCCACTATCTGGCCCATGAGTTTCAAAGGCATTTCCAAATTAAGGAAAGGAATTTCCAGAGAATTATCTAAGGTCAGTAAAAATTAGGTCCAGTGAGCTAATCATGGGATCTTCTCCCGCCCCTCTTTTAATGAGGCAAAATTCACATAACTCAAAATTAACCATTTTAAAGTGAACTGAACTGTGGTACATAGTATAATATTGTGCAATCGCTGTCTATATCAAGTTCTAACACATCTGCATCACTCCTGTTGATCCCAAGAATGATGTACCTGTTGAGAAGTACTCCTGGTGACTAACTGGGCTCAAATTTATAAACAGAGCCTAGCAGCTGTTGCTAAACAGGCACCTCTCACGCAAGCCCCGCTTCAGGGAGAACTGCCTACCTGCAATGTGTTCCTGCCATCTGAGCTAACCCTTAAAAAGAAGTTCCTAGGATCGTACTTCAACTAATTGAACTGAGATTGTTCCCTGTCCAATCAAAGCTGTGAAGCTATATCCTCTTTAACATCTTAACCAACCATTCAGAGCAGCTCCATTCTGACCAGTGCTTTTTGGACCAATCAAACTGTGAGGATTTAAAGTCCTCATTTGCATGAGAATGGACCAGTCAGCAACCAGGGGTGGGGACTTCTCTCTATATAAGTCAGCTCCTTTCTTACTCAGACAGCACACTTTCCCTTCCCACTGAAGAATGTTTCCTCAGCTGGAACTGAAACACCAAAGGTATCTTACCAAAGTAGAGCAGGCAGAGAAGAGCAGAGCTGTCTAGTGAGAGAGGGGCCTCGCCGGAGGGCCACCTCGCAGCCATGCTATGCCATAGCCATGCTGCTCTTATTGAGCTGTAACACTGTTGGGCTGTTCCACAGCGGTGCTGCTCCGCAGCCATGCTTTTTGCACTGAATAAAGTTTCCTTCTTCCCCACACCCCAGACTGAGGATTCCTGTTGGTGCTGAATTGGTGCCAACGACCACCGGTTGACACCCCAAAAGAAAATCTCGTTCCATTAAGCAGTCCCTCCCTGATCTTGAGCACAACTGTGGGTCTGACACTGTGAGGTCTGGTCACAAAAGGTCTAAGCCGAGTGTAATACCAGGGTAGGAACTTTGCTCGTCTCTTCATCACTGTACCCTCAGCTCACAGGAAAGGCTCAGTTAAGTGTCTGCTGAAGGAATGTTGAATGACTGGGAACCAAACTGAGTAGCGAGCATCTTGGCTTGCTATTAAGCCAGGGAACTAATTTCCCACCTACCCCCTAGATACTAAGTCTAGCCAGGCAATTGGTTCTGGAGTCTAAAACTCAGAAGGATACAAGTTAAAGTTTAAAAGGTCCAGATTTGAGAATGAGGTTTAGCAAGCACTTCCTAAGTGACAGAAGCTTCACATTATTCCATTTAATCATCCATAGGGACACTTGAAGCTTAGATAAGCAACTTATATGAGGTCACTCAGCTGGTAAGTGGCAGAGCCAGTGCTCAGGCCTGAGCAGGACAATCTAAAACCCTTGCTTTTGACCATTTAACAGATGAGGAAACTAAGGCTCAGAATACAGTCCTTCACCAATTTTGCAAAAGCAGCAGGAACACTGAGAATCTGAGAAACCACAGGTTTCACAATACTTCAGTGTCAGCATGGGAGGGAAAGCTGCCAACTGAATGGGTAAGTTTAGACCTGTTTCTAAAAGAAGGCATTGATCACAAGCAAGATTCCATCTATCTCCTGGTGATCTGCGAAGTTGTACAGATCGTGTGGTAGACCCACAGGTATTACTAGAAGGCAAACCTAATCTATAAAGGGATGCATAAAAACCATTTAGGTAATGTTGTAAAGTAAAAATTTTAAATCACTTTTAACCATCTTTGGCTCTCCCATTGAAAAGAGTCAACTCCTGTTAACCTATAGATATAAAGCAAAGTTCCAATTGAAGATGACTGAGAGTTGTGCATAAATATTAAGTGGGAATTAGAGGTTTTGTGTGCCTTTGGCCAATGGTGTTTTGGTCATGTCAGTACATGCTGGGGGACAGTGAAACAGTTTAGAGTGTGGCCTCCACCCTTTGGCTGCTTGTGTTCAAAGCATGGCCTTCTTTCTTCCCAGCTTTGTGCACCTGAACTAAGCTAGTTACTTGACTTCTCTGCTCCTCTCTTTCTTCTGTGAAACAAGTGATAGTAATATCAATCCCCTGGGACTGGATTTAAGTAAGTCAAATAAGTAAGGTGCTTAATCAGCACTTGGCATCTCCTGAGCACTCAATAATGTGATTACTCTGTCTACAGATCATTTTATATCTGGTTCTTTAGCCATCAAATTAGTATAGACTAATGAGCACTCTTCTGATAAATAATCAAACTGCGCTGTCTGTGTGCCACATTATCTTCCCCTAATGCCATTTCAAGCGATGGAGTAAGACTTTAGAAACATACCATAATACATCTTTTTATTTTTTTTTTCATAATTCATCTATAACCTTGTAGCTCTATCTTACAGCAGAGCTTTAAATGACAGAACTTCTAAGAGTCTCAAAGCCGATCAGCAGATAATGTAACAGTTTAAAAGCTAGTTTTTAAAAAACAAAAAACTCTTTTATTCAAAGAAAAATTTCCTTGAGTTATGCCACTTCACTCACCTCAAAGAGAAAAGCGTATTCTATAACATGCTGGCCTATTTTAGCAGACGGGATGAAATAAAATAAAAGAATTTATCCAGTATGAACCTATCATCAGGGAAAAGAAATATTATCTCTCTCATTTAAATTCATTTGTGATATATTTTTGTATCAAGAGGTATAAATAATGCATGATGGCATTTCAGAAGCTCAGAATTAATGCTCCAATGTGTTCTATTACCTCACACTCTACAGTCATAACGCCCGTGATCCTGTGGTGAGCACGATGAATATGGCTCCCCGGAGGCTGTTTTAGAGGGAAAGTGGGAAGGGAATTGCCTCTCCCAGGGCTCCGATGTGTCTGAGTGCACGTCCTTCCGCCACCACTATTACTTTCCCACTAGGTGCTCTCTCACCCACCGAGCTGCTGAAGCCTGGTTGTGACCCACTGTGACGTCTTTGTGAGAGGATCTCATGGCCTGACAATGATTTGACAGTCATTGCCTGTTCCCTGAAAATGGCCATCTTCTCTCTCTGCCCAGGAAATCCAGCAGAGCAGAGGGAGTGTCCCAAGGCTGGTGCTCCTACTAGGAGGGACAAGTAGCTTCCTTCCCAGCTACTTTTTCCTAGGAAAATACTCACACGATAAGCAAATTGTGATCTTCCTCTCATAAACATGTGAGGCTTTATTTCATGTATATTTAAAGAATACACTAAAATCTGAGACATTTTAGCTTAAAAATGTACCACTCTACTCTGCTTATCCCTAGAAATAAAAACAGAAAAAAGCTCAAGAAAACATTTTGTTGCTTAGGTTCTACAAATCAAGTTTTACAGCCGAGGAAGTGGGCGGGGTAAGAATTGGCAAAGAAAAACACAGCACAGTGAAACAGCTAAAAACAAATTACTTTCTTATGTCTCCTCTAAGATTAAAGTTAGTAGGTCTCTCTTGGTGTATAATTATGTCCTCGAGAAGTTGTTGGTCCAAAGCTGTTGAGACAATAGTCTCTGGAAGAGCATGAACAAGCAAGTAGAAAGGAAGGAACCAGAGAACGCGTTCTCCTTGCCTGAGATTCTATTGAATCATTGCCAGGCCATGAGATCCTGTCACATGGACCTCACAGTGGGTCTCTGGCCAGGCTTTGGCAACTTAACAGGGGAGAAAACTATTCGAACTTGGTAGAGCTCTAGTTGATTCAGCAAAGCCTTGTTTCATTTAGTTAAACAGATTTTATTGACCTTAGCTAAATATTGCCACGGCTAAGTGGTATAATAAAAATAGCACTAAAAATAATAACACTCAATAAACCTGCTGTGAAAATTTAAAACACAACAAATACACGGAAACATGTAGACTGCATTTAAATTCATACAACCGTTTGCAGAGCACCTGCTAGGTGCACGACACAATGCTGGGCACTTGCAGGGGTTTGAAAGATGCGTTAGACATGGACCCTGAAGAGTGGGGAGGGGATGTGCCACAGACATGAGGCACACACCGTAAGACAGAAAGCTGAAAGTGCTCATAGCTACAGGTAGACTCTGAAACGTTTACCAGCTGGAGATAGTATTCCAAACCCACCTTCAGAGTTAAAAGTAGGATTTCAACAGGCACAGACAAGAGGGACAGGGCGAGTTAGAAGTGAGTGATATTTACTGGTCGTGCACGAGCATATCATGCCTCTACTTAAAACCCTGCATGAACCCATGGAATGAAATTCAAAAGCTTGGGCAAAGCTCCCTCTTTGATCTGTCCCCTGTCTTCATCTCCAGCCTCTTCCTGCTGTTCCCCATTTCTCACACTGCATTCCCTGGGTTCTGTTCTAGTTCCCATCCTCGAACTTTCGTATACAGTTTCCCCCGTGGAATGCCTTTCTCCCACTCATTTCCCCAGCCCCTCAGCATGCCCTGGCTGCTCCAGAGACCTTTCCATCCTTTAGTGCTGAACTCAAGCTCAGTTTCTTCAGTGAAAGTTTTCTCATTGTCCCAGAAGAGTTAGTTCTAACCTCCTTATGCCCACTGTACCTTGATTGTAGCTTCTGATTTACAGAGCAGCCCTGGCTTGTTGGGAGTATAAAAATTAAGTGGGTTTATATTTTCTAATCATTACTTTCAACTATGCTCTATCAAATACCCCTTTCCCACATCTTAACCATATCTGCCATAGGCTCCAGAACTTTCCAGGTACTTCTAGTTATTAAAGTTAGTTTTCTCATTTAAAACTCTATTTAAAAGCTCTTCACTTTCCCTCCTTCAGTGCAAGATGGAATGGGGACCCAGTAGATTATGGCTACTGAGGTGGGGGAGTTGATAGCGAGTGGAGGGAGGGAGGTTTGTACTAAGGAACCTATCCTCCCTCCCTCTCTATCTTACCTCTCTAATGTGAGGGTGAGGACAGGAGAGACCAAGACACAGTTAGACAGGATGGGAAGGGAAGGAAGGGATGGTCATGAATGACCATCATCGGTAGTGAGCAGGCAGCCAGGTCTCTCCAAGCTATCTGTGTCTCTAGCCAACTGTACGATAATTTCTGTGTATATTCTATAGCATTTCCTGGAATGGGGTTCACCTTTACCCTCATCCCTGTCTTGTGAACTCCTCAGAGAGGAGCTGTCTTATCTCCCTATAGCCTCACTCCTCTCTTGATCCCACCTCTCCCTCCAGCTTATTCTCACTTGACAGCATATCCACCATTTGTGGCCTCATCTACCTCATCCTCTTTCTCAAGGAGTTAGGGGAACCACAAAGAATACTTCAGCACCCTCCTGGGACTGCAGGGAGCCAAGAATGAGAGAGCATCCTTCATCTGCTTTCCAGGCCCTCAATGGTACAGGGATCTCTAGCAAGCTTCCTGCACTCAACAATCTCCAAAGAGCAGTGAGCACTAGTCGCACTGTTCAAGTGGGCTCCCACTGTTAGTGGATACAGGTCACACTCTCCAAAAACTCTCACGGCCTTTCATTCTACTTTGGTTCACTCTGTTCCACTGGCCACACCAGGGAAGGGCCTGCATGTTCATAAGTTCAGTGTGCATCCAGGCCACCACGAGACATCACTCTCCCCTTTTATAAACAGAAGACCAATATTCCTAGAGCCTCTACCACCCCAAACTTGGCCAAGAGGAGAAGGCAGAAGAATCAGAAACCTGGCATCCCCAAGGCCAACTGTACCCAGGACACCATGTCCCTCTCTAGGGCTCTTCTGGTCCATTCCAGTGGGGCTGGTTCTACCACCTCTCGGTAAGCCCTTGGGGGGAGCGCTCTGGCCCAAACTGTTGGTAGCTCACTTTAGAATCTTTGTTGGTTCTTAATGCCTCTGTCCTCACCTTTGCTTGGTAGCCATAATGCCAGGAAAACAGTTAAAAATGGGAGCGGGGTCACTAAGTTTCCTGTTACAATCATGTATCTGTGGTCCCTACAGAACTAAGAGCTCCCTGATGGTAGGGACTGTGTGATATTCATTGTTTTACCCACATTCCTTGGCACAGTAGTTCCCCTTTATTCATGGTTTTGATTTCCACAGTTTGTTACCTGCGGTCAACTGCAGTCTGGAAACATTAAATAAAAAATTCCAGAAATAAAAAAATTCATAAGTTCGTGCTGTTCTGCGTAGCATGAGGAAACAGCACAAGTCTTGCTCTACCTTTTCCCTGGACGTGACTCATCCCTTTGTCCAGCGTCTCCATGCTGTAGACCCTCCCCGCCCATGAGTCACTTAGTAGCTGCCTCGGTTGTCAGATCACTGTGGGTATCACAGTGCTTGTGTTCAAGTCACCCTTATTTTACTTAGTAATGGCCCCAACACACAAGACTAGTGATGCTGGCATGTCAGATATGCCAAAGAGAAGCCATAAAGTGATTTCTTTACGTGAGAATGTATGTGCGTATAGAAAAAAAAACATAGTACATATAGAGTTTGGAACTATCCACATTTTCAGGCATCCACTGAGGGTCTTGGAATATATCCTCCACAGATAAGGGGGAACTAAGAATACCTAAGTATATAATCAATACATGATGGTAAAAGGCTGGGGAGAGAAAAGCAACAAATACATAAGGGAACAGTAGAAAATAAAGTAGAAATGAAGATTGGTCCAGATCACAGAAGGCTTTTAAATGGCAAAATAAGAAACTGAGAATATGGATGATGAGGAGGAAGAAGAGGCGGGGGGAAATGACCGGCATTCCTGGAACATTTACTATGTGTCAGACACTGTGCTAAGTATTTTACATCTGTTATCAATACATGATGAGGCAAGGAAGATTTTAGAACAGGAGAGTGGTGGGATCAGAATTATAATTTATGAAGATTAATCTTAGAGCAACAGGTAGGAGGTGATAACCCAGGGAAGGGGTGGTGGTGATCCCACAGAAAACATGCGTGGTGTGGCACAGGGAATGGAAAAGTCAGGACAGAGGTGGACCCCAAGGCTTCACGAGGGTCAGAGTGACAGGTGAGGAAGAGAGTGAAAGGATGATGATGTCCTTAAAGGAAGGAAGATGATGGATGCTGTTGGGACATGTTAGATTTGCATGCTACCAGGCAGGCAAGGACAGTGTGGACTGGAGAGCAGACGAGGGAGCAGAGCTAGAGGCAAGCTTGGTGTCCTTCCAGGTGGACACTGCAGAAATGGCAGCCTTTCCAAGGGTTCAGAGTGGTCAGACGGAGCCCGAGAAGGGGCTGCTGAGCTCGGTGGCTAGGAGGACACGCTCCCGGAGTTCTGGGATGCAATTTCAGTAGAAAGGTGGTGGAAGAAAAAGATGATGATGTTGCTTCTGAGACACATGGTGAGAAAAGGAAGGGAAATTGGCAAAATGAAGGGCAGTTTTCTGTTTCTCTCAGGCCTGAGGAAACCTGGCAATATTTGAGGGCTGCAGTAAAAAATCTGCTAGTGGAAAACGGATTTCAAATGTCACAGGGAGAGGTTTAACTGATGGAACAAGGTCCCAGAGGAAGTTAGAGGAGGTAGAAACAAGTGACAAGTACAAAATTCAGCTTCTGAAGGATTTTCTTTTTCTTGAAAGAGGAGGAAAGTGGATTAAGAATAAAGGGGTCATTTTGGGAATGAAAAAGGAAAAAAACTGAGGGAGTTCTTTTCATAGGCTTTTCCTTTTTTTCATAGAGCTTTTCCGTTTTTCCTTTTTGTAAGATGTTAAGAAAGATGTAACAGGAGAGGGCTTAGAGCAGAGAAGAGGCCACGTAGCCCAGTGCCTAGAAGGTCTGAACCAAGCATCACCATGGTGATCTGAACCAGAACACCGGGCCTGGCCACTCCAGGCTAACCCATCTCCAGAGAGATTCGAGGTGATGTTACTTCATTTTAAATGGAAGAGAACAAATATTAAAACTTTTTTTTTTCAAAGACGCAATAAAATGGTATGACAAGACTTAAAGATGTTTATACCTTTTCTCTTTACATTTTCCTGTTACACTCTAATGTGCAGATCTATAATCAGTTCAGATAAAGTAGTCAAGAAAAATCTAAACATAGCTTTCTCCATTACAGAACCAAAGAGTCAATTCATTGTATGGTCACTCTCACAGCTTCACAGACTATAATGGCACACTCCGCAATACCATAACACAAAATAGATCTTCCAGCATTCCTGATGTGAGAAGTATTTAAGTTTTTTTGGTTAACACAATCACAATAACACTCACAAAGTCATGCAAGTTTATAATAGTCTCATATCCAATTTGGGAATAAAAAATAAGACAGTGTAATCCTTCATCTAGCTATTTTTTACATTGTGCATTAAATATAAACTGTGTTTTATAAAAGATTTAAAGGGGATATTCCATAGCTCACTGAAATGTATCTCACCATATATTCTGCGTCAATGACTATTTTCTTGTAGCTGAAAACAGCTTAATTTAAAACAAACTTATGGTAACTATTTTCTTGAGTCTTTAAATTAAAAGCAAAACCTTACAATTGATGTTTTATAACATTAAGCAGAATCATAATTCAGAAAGAACCAAAAAGGTCTTACCTGTTGTAACATAACAATATATGCAGGAATACAACAGCCAAGCCATCAGTAAAGTTATTCCAGCACAAGACAAAGCGAGGGTGGTGGGGGAGAGAAAAAAGTCGAGATCAATAGTGACATATAAACAGTTCATTTTCTAAACCAACAAACAAAAAATCTCATAACAAAGTGGGCATCAACCACAGTTTTATAAAAGGGGAAATAAACTATAGAACCCATTGTTTTGCTTTATTTGTTAGTATCTCAATACAAATACAATTATCCAACACAGAAACATAATTCTGAACAGAAATAATTTTTATTTATATGACAGAGCAATTTGTTTTAAACTTAATAACTAGAGAGGCAAACTATAGTCCACAAACCAAATCTGCTCGCCCCTTATTTTTTATAAAGTTTTATTGGAACATGGCCACACCCATGTGTTTATGTTATCGCCGCGGCTTCTTTGTGCCACAGTGGCAAAGCAGGGCAGTTCCTACAGAGACCATGTGACCCTCAAAGCCCAAATACTCACTGTCTGACCCATTATAGAAAAAATATGCTGACTGCTGTTTAACAGTAATAATAAAATTATTCCTTTAACTTTTTTCCTTCTCAGACAGGCCCATCCCAGTCAGCCCAGATGGGCGCTGTCTGATATGACAGCCACGAGCCATGTGTTGGCGCCACACACTTGAAATGCGGCTCGTCAGAACTGAGATGTGTACAACACTCACCAGATTTCAAAGACTTAGTAATAACAAGAACAAAAAGTTAAAATCTCATTAATAATTTTTAAGATATTAATTACGGGTTGAAATGACAATAATTTTGACATATTGGGTTAAATAAAATATATTATTAAAACTAATTTCAGCCACTTATTTCTTTTCAACGTGGCTACTAGAAAATTTGTAATGCGTATGAAACTCACATTTTGTTTCTGTTGGACAGTGGTGGCGTAGAGTCTAGGCGCTAAACAAATAATGCTCTGAGAACTAGGTCTTTCTAGGATCTGACGCTAAAATAGCAAATTTCAGCTTACATCTATGTCTAGACTGTACTCCCAGGACCTAGTAGCAAATGATAGATAATTGGTCCGCTTTTTAGTTTGCTTAGGAACTGAATTGTACAACTTGTCTGGATAATTTGGTCCTTGAGCTGGCTGAAGAAAATGAGTGAAAATGTTCAATTATTGGCTACATAAGAAACAGTTTAAGTTTCTGGGATCAAGCTATCTAGGAGCAATAAATTTTGGTGAAGGCCAATTTCATCTTTTCATCTTCCCCATTACATAGCTAAGAACAATTCCAGCTCTCACCTCCTGAGAGTTCACTGCAGCATGTTAATAAGTAAGGGGAGGTGAGAAGGAAGAGGGGAAAAAACTCACCCAGAAAAAAACTCAAGTTCATGTTAGCTCACATTTGCCAAATGCAAAAACAAATCTGAACAAAACAAGTTATCTTACATAATTCATTAACTGTTATTGCAACTTCACACATTCTGACCGATATTTACCTCACTTAACATGTAAAGGTCAATAGATATAGAATATATACACATATACATACATACATAAACACACACACACACACACATATATATAGAGAGAGGTGTGTGTGTGTGTGTGTGTGTGTGTATTTTGTCAGCGAGTTCTCCCTTTGGTTAAGAATATTATTTCTATGTAAGTCTTTATAGTATAATCAGATAAATTAATGAACATTTACATAGACAATTAGAAATTTAAAGCCCTGGAGATGGCTAATCACCTCTTCATGTCCACAGTATTTGTGAAATATAAAACCTATTTCTCTCAAGGCTGCACAGAGCCAGCCACAAAGGTGTCACTGTGATGGAAACAGGTTGATTTTCACCACTCGTGGAAGCAGCCTCATTACTCAAGCACTGAGTAATGGGACAAGTATGGTGAGAAAAAGTAGGAAGTAAAATATTTATTTCCCTTAGCATTTCCATGTTTTGTTTTGTTTTGAAACTAGACTATTTTCAACTTAATAAAAGCCTAACCCCAAAGTTCTTTAGGGGGTGAACTGAAGTCCGATTTGCCCAATATGTTGGTCAGAGTTTTCTCCAGGACTGTCCTTCTGTCATTTTTCAACTAGCCAACCACCAAATCACTACCAATCCTAAGTCAGGCCCATCCACTCTGCTGGATGGTGAGAGATACACGAGTCAACAAGACACAGTTCTTCCTCGCTCTAAAAATGCTTAGAAATAGTAGGGAGATAAGATGAGCAAGAAAAGATGCAAGGCAAACCAAGGTAAGTATGGAGCAGAGAAGCAGAGTGCTAGGAGCATTCACAGATGGCAAGTCCCTGCCTTTTCAACTGGAGAAGAATCAGGGAACTTTTTGTGGAAAGGATAGCTCAAGAAGAAGGATGATGAAAAGACTGAGCAGAGAGAATTACCTTAAAAAGGCAAGGAGGCAAGAAGAGAGCAGTGGGCATGTTGAAAGAGAGCAGTGGGTGTGGTAAAAAAATATATATATGTATAATATATGCATAATATAATATATATACATATATATGTATATATATATGTATATATATACATATATATTACATAATGTATACATATATACATTATGTATGTATAATATATATGTATACATTATGTGTATATATATAATATATATACATATATTATACATATATATATGTATATATATATATATATATATATATACACATTCTGACTGGAACATCGATTTATGGTTTAGTGATAGATAATTCGAACAGCATGTTCAAACTGGGTCATGGAGAGTATCTCCAATGCTGTACAAAGAGACCTGGACTTCATCTGGCAGGTTGGAGAGAGTCACTGAAGACAAGATGCAGAATGACACAGAGCAAGACCCCCAGACTGGGCATCACGAAGCCCTGAGTTGTGGGGGGTTCCACGTTCATCTGTGATCCCTGGTTCTCTGGGGTCTGGTGTGTGCAAGAGAACTGCCACTCTTTTCAACTGAAATCAACCTACATTATTAATAAACTTCTATTGTAACAGACAGTGAACTGGACAACAGTCTCACAGAGATGAGCGAGACAGGGTCCCTGTGGTCAAGAAGTCCCATACCAGCACAAGTGTGAGGCTGTGGTTGATTTGCATTTTGTTTTGTTATTGTTACTGTCTGTGAGGAAGCAGAGGAGACAATAGCAATTTCAGCCTTGAACTGGACTCCCTCCCCCCAACAACCAGAGCAATACAAAGGCAAAGGGATCTGAATTCACAAACCAGCTCTTTTTGTTTTCCTCCACATGCCATTTTGAGCAACTCCTGTAACTTTTCTGGGCTTCAATCACCTCATCTGTACAAGGTGGTTGATAATACTGTCCGCCCTAAGTTATGAAGAAGAGATTCATAAAACTAATATACGTGAGAGCATGATGTGAATCTCAAAATGCTTTATAGATGTTATTAGATGTGGCTGTTCTAATTCTAAGGCATGGCCATGGCATCCAATCCAATAAAATACAGATATATAGACTGGATGGAAGAGGGGTCCAGCTATATATAATATTTGAAATCATATTAAGTAGGACTGTAGTTAAGCCATGAAAAACAGATGAAAGGGCTAAAGGAAAAGGTGTAGTGAAAAAAAAAAAAAGCCGAGAAATAAATGTAGTGAATGTCTACTACATCTACGGACTAGAGAAAGAACAGAGCTGTGAAAACAGGAAAAGTATTCCAATGTGTGCATTAGAAAAATCACTGGGCTTGGAAACCCAAGTATTAGTCCAGACTCTCCTACTTACCAATTACTTTGCTTTTGGAAAAATTACTTAAGCCTATAGTTTTTGAACTTAGATGCAGGTACCCCGTGACATCAGAGACATGAAAAAAGTTACCAAAATCTTAGCCTATCTGTAATTTCTCTTCCAAAGATTTCAGGCAGGGGATGAGAACAAAAACTAGTGCGATTGTGATTAAAAATGCAAGGCCCGTCAGGAAAGTGAGGTCTCCAGAAGGACAAAAAGGGGTCAAAATTACAATAAAGTAGGCAAGTCACGCGAGGAATGAACCCTAAAAGAGATGAAGAATTGAGAGACTCGGAAGTCATCACCTTGACTTTGGAAAGAAGGAGTCCATAAAATAGAGGAGGCAGAAGTGGATGTCAAAAGATGAAAGGAGAATGGGAGGTGAGAGCAGAGGTTCTATGAGTCAGGAGGTAAAAGATGGCAAGAGGAAGCAGTGGAGCTGACAAGAGGGTCAGGCTATGAAATGAAAGATCCAAAATTTCTGGAGAAGAGGGGTAGAGCCAGAAAAGCAAGAGAGAAGAGAATGCTGACGGATCAGTTTCTGAGGAGTGGGAGAGAAGGGGTGGTCCTCCTGTTAAGACTAGGGTTGAGGTAGGAAAATTAAAACACAAGAAGCAGTTCATATCAGACAGATTAAAACTTCCAAACTGGAGGTGAGGTCATTTACTACAAGTAGCAGGATTACGGCTCAGGGCTGGAAACTTGGGGAGTGTGGAAATGGTTTGGAGGATACCCAGTGGGGACCGAGATAGGGAGCCAAGAAGACATGACTACAATGACTCCCTGAGAACTGGCTTCAAACTGGAGACTGTGCCCAGACAGAGCAGTGACTGGGCTGCACTGAGAAGTGGCTGAGAAGGCACACTTTCAGAGAGACCTGGACTTTTCTGGATGGAGTCACATTCTTTAGGCTGACTGCTATATACTTAATGTTGTATTTTGGGCCTTCCTAGGTAAGAGCTTATTCCAGAGAGACGGAAAGATGGTCTTCATCCTTCTCTGTTACTCCTCTATTTTGGAAGGACTGATGTTAAAAGAAAAAATAAAACTAAAGAAGAGATCACAGTAATCATAAAATAACAGTGGGTACTAATTATTTAGACCAACATACTTAATAAATGCAAATATAGGGCAAAAGAGCAGTGTTAAATTTATGCTAAAATAATACACCATGCTGCTCCATCCAACTCGGCTAGTTAATATGAGGTTCACATACATGAATTTGCCAAACAATTATTCTTTCTTCCGAGAACACTACAGCCTTTAAAAAATAATTTTAGGGAGGAAAAATAATGGCATAGATGATAGAGGCTCTGTTCATCCTCCTGGTGACCAAATCAAAGTTGTGATGGAAACAAGGAGCAGCAGAAAGTAAAATTGCCTGGGATCTAGAGGAATAAGCCATATAACCAGGGGGGATCCAAAGAAATTATCCTGCAACAGCAGAGGGTAAAACGGAGCAAGGATGCAGAGCTGCCCAATCCTGAGCGGCTGAGTGAGACGGAGGCCGTGGCAGCAGCAGAAAGCCTCTTAAAGGGCCTGCATCTGCGAGCGGAATTTTCGCGGTGATGTATACCTGCTCAACTCTGAGCACCAGTGCCAACTGGGCTGCGTGCAGGGAGCACCAGGGATTACAAGGAGACCTTGTCAGAGTGAGGGCCTAGGCGAGACCTCTGGGGTACAGAAGTGCTGGCGGTATCCGCTGTTCCTTGTTGAGCCCTTCTCACTCCCAGTGCCGGACACAGCACCACCATACCCCAGACATCATCAAATTGGGTAACAGAGGTCGCTTCGCCCAGAGGATTCCTTGAAACCTCACCTCCCCAACTGGCGGCCCCCACCCAAGCCACATCCTCAGTGAGTCAGGTGCTCTTTGCTGAGCAGCCTAGACTCACACTGGAGGCAGCTGGCCTTGGTTTCTGGTGTGGCCTTTTGAGGCAACTATAAGCACAGCATCTGTGGATTGCTTGCTGAATCTTAGGTGGCCCGAGGGGTAGAGGCTTGGGCTAAGTTTGGCCTGCAGCTGAACCCCTCTCAGGACTGGCCACTGACACTACTTCACAAATCCACACTAATAAGACCGGGAGACTTAGGAGCTTTGCTTAGTACATAGAAATGGAAAGGCAGCCAAAATGGGAAGACAAAGAAGCAGAAACCATATGAGAGAACAGAACAGAGATCCAGATATAATGGAGTCAAGTAATCTAACAGATGCAGAGTTCAAAACACTGGTTATAAAGATGCTCAATGAACTTTTGGGAAGTGTAGATAAATTCAGTGAGAACTTCAACAAAAGATAAAAAAATAAAATGGAAATGGAAATTATAAAGGGAACCAGTCTGAAATGAAGAACACATTATCTGAGATGAGAAGTATATTAAATGGAATAAACAAAGGAATAAACAAAGTGAATAAAGAAAAGGATCAAATGCCCTATCTAGAGGATGGAAAGCCAAGGACACACAATCAGAATGGCAAGAAATAAGATGCCAAGACTATAAAAATAATTTAAGGAGCATATGGGACACTATTAAGGCTCCAAATATCTGTCTGATCGGTGTAACTGAAGAAAATCAAGATGTTGAACAGCTGTTTGAAGAAATAATGATGGAAAACTTCCCTAACCTGGTGAAGGAAATGGACATAAAACCCCAGGAAGCTCAGAGAATTCCAAAAATCAGGGATCCAAAGAGGCCCACACCAACACATCATAATTAAAATGCCAAAGGTTAAATACAAAGAAAGAATATTAAAAGCAGCAAGAGAAAAAAGATTTACTTATAAGGGAACACCCATAACTGGCAGCTGATTTCTCAAAAGAAACTATGCAGGACAGAAGGGCTTGGCAAAAAAATTTCGACAGAATGAAGACCCAGGATCTACAACCAAGAATAATTTATCCAGCAAAGCTATCATTTAGAGTTGAAGGACAGATAAAGAGCTTCCCAGACAAAAATAAGCTAAAGGAATTTATCACCACAAGCCAGTATTACAGGAAATGTTGGAGGACTTCTTTAAGAAGAAAAACATGTATCAAAAACAGGAATAAAAATGGTAACAACTACATTCCTATCATAAGTACCTCAAATGGAAAAGAATTAAGTGCTCCAACCGAAAGATAGAGTGGATGAACGGAAAGGGAAACAAGTCGCCTATAAGAGACTCACTTCAGATTAAAAGACACACACATTAAAAGGAAGTGGATGGAAAAAGATATTGCTCTAATAGACCTAGAAGTATTTAAGTCAGACAGAGAAAGATAAACACTATATAATTTCATTTATATGTGGATTTAAGGAATAAAAGGAACAAACAAATCAAAAACAGACACACAAATATATTGGACAATTTGATGTCGGACAGAGGGGGCGCTGTTTGAGAGCTGGGAGAATGGGGTGAATGGTTAAAGAAGTACAAATTAGTAGCTGATAGATGGTCATGGGGATGGAGAGCACAGCATAGGGAATGCGTTGAATTATGTTTGGCTAGGCGGAGGGTCAGGGGAGGGAAGGAACAATTGGGGGAACCATATAGATGTCTAACCAATGTACTGTATACTTGAAACTAATTAAAATAAATAAATTTTAAAAAAATAATAACAATTTTTAACACCATGTTCTCAAAACAGAACAATACATTTCCCTAAGCAGAGCATAATATAATATCTTCTTGGTGTCTTGGGGCCATCGGGATAAGCTCTGTCCTTCTGCTGGACTCTGTGACATGATGACACCGTCAGGGCTGCAGAGGTGCACAGAGTTACCTGTCATCCAGTGAAGGCCCTGGAACCTGATGTCATTACAGTTCGTGACTTTGCTGTCTCCTTCTCAATGTCTCATCTCAGAGTGAGATGTGTCTACAATGTATCTTCCACATAAACTTGAAAGAACTAAGTGTTCTAAGAAAAATACATATAATCAAATTTATTAATCTAGAAACCATTGTTTCCACAGAATTATAGCAACTGGGCTCTAGCTGAAAAGTCTAGGGTGTTTTCATGTGTCCTACAAAGCACATGGGTTTTGTGACAATTACTTTACTCAGTGCTTAGATATTTCTATGTCTCATTTCCCTATCTCTAAAAACTCAAAGAAGGTGTTAAAAGTTTGACCTCCCCTCCACCGCCCAAGTAAATGTATTATTATATTGCCTTGTTCACTATATAAATGCTGGTTGAGTCTTGATTTAAGGTCACTAACAGGATCTTCTTTAACAAAGACTCGAGAGTATTTTATTATAAGAGTATTTCCCATGTGCCCTAAAATGTCTAAAGAGAATAGAAACTATTTTTCAGCCCTCAACTTCTCATCATAAATAATATCATGATAGCTTAAATCACTAGGGTTCTGGGTTTGGCTAGTCATACCGATGCCTTCCAACAATGAATGCTTATTAATATTTATGAACCACAAGCTTTTTGTGAATCCCTAAAGTTGCTGATGACTAAGGAAAGAGGATACTGAAACAATATTTCATCTTCATCTTTTGACCCATCCTACACAAGAAGTTAACAGACTGGAACTGCTACCCAGTCACACACCTTCTAGGTCCACAGAAACCAGGGCCAATAGAAAGAAGAGCAAGAAGAAGAAAAGAAATAACCACAAAACCTCATAAGCAATTCATACATACAAATAAATAATCTGACTTTTGGAACGTGGCTGGATCTCTACATCATGACACAATAAAACACAAAAGCTTCCTTTCTTAATAAAGGAAAAAGTCATGGTCAATACCAAGACTCCCCACAACTCAGCCATTACTATATTTTCTATCTTGAACACTCTAGGCCACAACAAAGCCTTTTGGGTTTTCTTTTAACCTATGTCCCAAATTCCCAGGCCCTTAAGAGTAGGTGAAAGTGGAAAAAAAAAATGTTTATTCTGTCTCAAGGACAAATCACTGACGGCCAAGAATTTCTCTGCTCAGGTGCTAATACACCACTTGCCTGTGTACAACTGGACAGACAGGCAGCAAAGAAACTGGCCCAGGACATGTGGGTGAGTTAAGCTGGAGCCTAATTAACATGACTAGATTTGAGGTTAATTTTCCTTTTCTGTCAATAGCATAAAATGAAAGACAGCTCATCAATCATATAAATTAGCATAGCCTTCAGGCTCAAGCCTCAAAGAAACTAGGCCAAATCGAAAAGAAATCAGAATAAATTGCTAGTCAGGACTTGAACAAAAGCAGATTATAACTCTTGGCAGTTTCTTCTCTCTAATGACTGCTCAGTGATCCCAAACGGAATATGTCTAAAATAGTAACAATAACCAGCCCAAGGCATGAAAATGTTGCTGGTCAAGAGACTTTATAACTATTCCCGAAAGTATATAGGATTGATCTAAATTTCTTAAGAGTCATTTCTTCAGTGTCCACCAGAAGTGCTTGTTATAATGCTGTGAACACAGTGGCTATTCAATAAATGCTTGTTAACTAGTTAAGGACAAGCAGGGCGATGAAAGTGCTTCTTATAATGGTGAAACTCAAAATTCATTTTTAAAAAAATCCGTGATGTGTTTCCTAATTACATTTTAGGGACAAATTGAACACAAGCCCATTTCTCCATCTCTATCACTCAGAGATTAAAGGATTATGAGGTGAGAAAGAGATATGGATAAAGATAGAAATATATATATATTTTTTTTTCATGATAGAAAATGGAATACAAATATTAAATATATAATTACTTTAACATCGTGACACAGATATCTGGGTAAATGTGTATGGCATGGGTCCCCAATCCCTGGGCTGAGGACCGGTACGCATCTGAGGCTGTTAGGAACAGGGATGCACAGCAGGAGGTGAGTCGTGGGCCAGCAAGCAAAGCTTCATCTGTATTTGCAGTGCACCCGGCTGCTAGCATCATTGCTTCAGCTCCACCTCAGATCATCAGGCATTAGATTCTCATAGGAGCACCGGTCCCTGATACCAAAAGGTTGACATTTTAGGAATTTAAACATAAATTTAAAGAGATAATATTCAAAAGCCATGATAGCCTCTCAGAGCGCACACTTTACCAAGTCGTGTAAGGAAGTTGGGAAAACATCTCCCCCTATGAAAGCAGCTCCTGAAAGAACAGATCCACAGCTGTGTGGCTGTTTGCCTCTAATTCACGTGAGCTTCCTAGTTCTCCTAAGAATAGCCACTATTCTCTTTGCAGAGTAGAGGAAAAATCTGTTTGGCCTTCTGCTAAAGGAAAAATTAAACTAAACCGGTATCAAATTTAGGATTGAGAGCAAAAGGGGGAAACCTCAAAATTTCACCCTAATTCTTCAGCCGTCTTCATCCTGTCTCCACATTTGTACATCCTGAAGCTGGCCCCTTCCAACCCCACCCCCATCTATACATTTCCTACTATATTTTCAAAACAACAACTACTACTTCTATACTACTACTTCAGTGTATAGAGTAAGGTAGGAAACTGCTCAGCTCTGCCTCCCAAAGCAAGCTTCATAATATTACTGATCACACATGAAACATGGCCTATTTCAGATGCACAGTTCATCCCAGAGCTGCAATTACTGGTCCTAATTCTGAAGCCAGAAGTAGTGATGTGTCTGAATTCCAGGGAGATGATTGAATGGAAATGTTCACATCTGATCACCTCTCACATACAAATTACTGTGTATGACAATCTGGCAATTACCTCAAAAGTAATAGCAAAAGCCATGCAATCAAATTCGTTATTATGGTTGCCTTCAATTATGGGAGGCAAGAACCTGAGTGCAGAAAATTTACCGAGAGGGAAAAATGAGTCTCTGTATCTATTTTAATTTTAAATCAAGTCATTTCACTTGGAAAACTTTTAATTTTGGAAAAGACTCTGCTGAAGTACCCAGCTAAGTATAAGAAAATAATTAGTGCGTTTTCCCCAGCATACAAGGGAACAGAAAACAAACCTCGACCGTCACTCTTTTCTTCAACTGAATCTCAAAAGACAGAGGCTGTTAAGTCCCTAACACTTCTCAGAGGGACAGAGAAAAAATGGCACAAAGCATATAAGAATGGCATAAAAATATAATTATGTTCTCCTATATGGTGTATGATGGAAAAAATTACAATATATTCACCAAACACTACTTCTTTTTCTGCCTGGGCACATGAAAAAAAGAATATTTCCCAGCCTTCTCTGCACTTAGGTGGGTGGAATGTGGATGAAAGTGAGGCAATCACATCCAGGCCTTGTCCCTAAAACCTCCCACGTGGTCCTCTACACTCTCCCTCAGCCGAGAGGATGCAGGGGATTCTGGGGGACTAGAGGATAGAGGAGCCTGAATCCCTAAATGACTGGAAGGAGCAAAAACTTGCCCCACTCCATGTCCCCAGGGCCCTGTGGCCTCTCTGTGTAGGGGAGCTTATCTCGGTAGATGGCATATACTAAACAAGCCAGTGCGAAAAGCCTAGAAATTGGTTCTACCACTTATTTCTTGTGTGAAAGGCAATTCGCTCAGTTTAAGCTTCAATTTTTAATTTATAAAAAAGGATAACAGAGTCAATCCTTATTATTGATAGATTCCATATTCACCAGTTCACCTACTCAACGAAAGTTATCTTGAACTCCAAAATCAATATCTGTAGCACTTTTGGGGTCAGTCAATGACACGTACAGGAAACACGTGTTCCCAGCTGATGTCAAACAAGGCCACAATCTACATTCTTGTTTCAGCTCTCCTATTGTAAACAATATCCTTTTCACGGCCTATTTAGTGCCACGTTTTCCACATTTTTGGTTTTTTTGTTGTTGTTGATGATTTTGCTGTTTAAAATGGCCCCAAGGTGGTGCTGAAGGTTGCCGAGTGTCCCTAAGCACAAGAAGGCTGTGGTATGCTCGACAGAGCAGACATGTGTTAGATAAGCTATCTTTTGTCATTAATTAATCATGCTATAGGCCGTGAGTTCAATGTTAATGAATCAACAACATATACTAAATAAGGTGTCTTAAAACAGAAACACACATAAAACAAGTTTACATATTGATCAGCTGGTAAAAATATTGTGACTGGAGGCTCAGAGGAACCTAACCCTGTATTTCCTCCTAGGAGCGGTGTTCCTGGTGACTTTATACAACCTAACTACTGTAAACTAGGAGAATGGCTATAATATAGGCATATCTCGTTTTATTGAGGTTTGTTTTATTGCGCTTCATAGATGTTGCATTTTTTTTACAAATTGAAGGCAAGACCCTCCACCAGCAAAAAACATTACAACTTGCTTTATTGAGGTGGTCAAGAACCTGCAATATCTCCTACACATGACTATAGTTTTCTTAAGAGTTGCCACGAGGATTATGCAAGATAATGTATGCTAACGTGTTTCATACATAAGGTGGTATGCAAATGTTGGTTATTACTTCATTTAAAATGTCAGCTGCACATTAGGCAAATGAAATTGCTTAATTTATTCTCCATCCTACCTCAGTTTAATAACAATAGCAAACACTCAAGTGTGTATACTCCAGGCATTGTGCTAGGAGCCGCCCATAAAGTATATCTCTCCCTGATCACAACCGTACAGACAGGTTCTACTCATATCAGTGTAAGAAACTGAGCCTCCATCTCCCCAAGCATCAGGTAGAAATGATAACACCAACCCCTTAGGTACACAGTAAGTGTGTACATAGGGGAATACTGCCATACTCCACAGACACATGGCCAGGGGCAGACAGAGAACTAAACATCAGTCAAATTGCAGTATAATTTTTCATAAAATATTCCATTAAATGAATGTATACAATTTAATCAAATAGTTCGGCAGAAGGTCGCATATTAAAAGCAGTGGTGCCCAGTCCCACCCCTCTCAAACCTCATTACCATTCCCTAAAGAAAACTCTGAGTCTTTAAGGAACTTTCTTCTGAGTTTATCTCCATCTCGCTAGATACTTTATTTAAACAAACAATTTATCAATTGTTTATCAATTTCAGATATCTTTTAATTTCCTGCCATGATAGATGATTTATTTTCTCACACCATTCCCATCTCAATGTAATTGTGTTCTTAACTTTGTTTAAATTAATAAAGTTTACATTATTATGAGCACTGTTCAAAGCATATTATGCTAAAATTGATTTCCTTTATTATGTAGTTTTTTTCATAGCTTCCAGAAGTCTCTAAATGCCTTTTTTTTTTTCTCTTTTGATTTATTTACCTTTCTCATAGTGAATCTTTTTCAGGTTCTTTAATCATATCTAATATTGTATAGACTAGAAGTATCTTTTCTCCAGAATCCATTAGCCAGGAGCCCTGCATCCTCTCGTTCTGATCTAAACTGTCTCCTCTCCAACTCTGCTTGGAGACCTCCCTTCACCACTCTCTGGCAATACATTTTTCCTGAATTTCTCATTTTCCTTCTAGATTCTCTTCCTCATTTTGTTGAAACACAACCCCCAAATAACTTCTAAAACACCTAAAGTTATTAATTCTCAACCAGTCCTGTTACGATGGTCACCTATGATGTTGTCATGTCCCAAAAGTATCATCACTCAATCATTACCACACAAATTTGATTCTATGTGCCTGAAAAACTGACCTTTGTGATTTACATTAGTCACAGAAAAGATTACTTTCACAATTTCTTTGCAAAACAAACAGGTTAGCTAGGTTAATTTTCAGCTTTGCTTTGCTCATCACATAGCCAGTTAGGATTAATGGATCACCTCCTAACACTGAAGAAATATGTTTGCAAGTTATATTTAAGGTGTATCACTTTATAAACTCTAGTGATATTTTTAGATTATAGCTAGAGGAACTATA
The DNA here is from genome assembly GCA_003508835.1 of Eonycteris spelaea. NCBI lineage: Eukaryota > Metazoa > Chordata > Mammalia > Chiroptera > Pteropodidae > Eonycteris > Eonycteris spelaea. The sequence continues at coordinate 4,931,800 of PUFA01000123.1, forward strand.
CTGCATATTGCTGAGAATAAAAAGTAAAATAAAAGTGAACGTTAAGTAAATAATGTGAGCAGCTGGTATGCTATTTTATTTTATGCTGACATTTATACAGAAAAAAATAAAATGGCCAGTTGATGTGATTACTCAAATAACTTGAGAGAGCAAAAATTACCATCAGATTGCACAAAGGTTTTGACACTAAATTGCTTAAAATGTACATATACATCTTTTGATTTATAGACTACCTTGTAATACCAGAGTACAAAGCAAATGAGAAATGTAAACACAATTTGACAAAGAAATTCAAGTTATTATATAGATATCTGCCCCTCCCCCTGCCCAGAAATCACTTTCCAGGCATCATTTTTCATTGATTTGGTTTGGTATAAATAAAATCCACGTCTCCAGATAGTTTATAAATAAACAGTGTATCCTCCCACCATAAGAGAATGTCTTTTACACAAGTGTGATTCTTGTCCTCCGATCTAATTCTGCAAGGAGCTTCCCATTCTATTCTATATGAATCAACACCTGACAGGTCATCAGTTTTCATTAAGTTACATTAGCACCAAGACCTGGAATGCAGAAATTCTGGTTTAATTTACCTTAAATTGAAATAAAATCTTACTACAGAAACCCAAGTCATCCTTAGAAAAGTTGGCTCACTGAAGTCATATGATTCAGGTCTTTAGTTATTTGGAAGTGTCTAGTCTGATAACTTCCTAGATTTGACAGTTTGAGGTAAGATAGTTCTTACACATTCACCATAGTCATTCTTACATGCCAAAAGAAGTTGTTTGAGATCAATTTTCATGCCAATATCTTATCTACACCAATGATTTATCATTCAGCAGGTTCTCGGTGACAGCAGGACAGTGATTCTGAGAATTAAAATCCAGGAGATGGTCTTTAAAGGTCTAGATGAAGTCCAAAACTAATCTAATATTGAGTAGTAGCTTTCACACCTACAATGGAACTCATCAGATCGGTATGTGCCTTCACTTGCAAAGTGTCACTGTTGAATGATACTGATGACCACTGTCAAGGTACTAATATTTTAAATTCCTACAATGCTGCTTCTACTCAGTTAGTCATTTCCACCTACATACATGTTGCCTCAGCACATCTGATGTATTCTTTAACAGTGCAAATTTCTTTTCTTCATTCAGGAAACAAACATATCTAATTTGATTTCTTTGGTGGTAACAGTGGAAAACGTTGTCAATTTTTAAACTTTAATTGCTCAGAAAATTAAATTTTTGTCATATTGAATTGTTCTTTTGTTCTCGCACATCTCAACTTGATCCCAGGTCCTTGGCTGTAGAAGTGCCCCTCATGCAACTGCCACTGTCCTGTGCTCCCAGCACTAGGACCCACTCCACCACACTGGAAGGGCAGGCAGGTTTGACACTGAGACCAGACATTGTTCCGTATGGCTTATCATCTAGTCACATGCCTTGGTACATGTTGACATTTAATAAATACTAGTTAATAAATACCTGCTGATGCACTATCCTGGTAAAAAGACTCACAATGGCCTCATATCTCTCTCCTCTTGCATCTCATATAACCTCTCTAGCCCAGCACAATTTCTACGTGGTAAATCTACCTATTTGATCTTATCAAGGCATCTTCCCAGTTTGCATGATACAACACATCTCTGGCTTTTTGTAACAGCTTTGTTGGTATTTTATGAGTACCTATTAAAAACTTTTGCTCTTGACCTCACCCACTTCATCATTATTACCAGGATTTCTCAGCAGCTATTGCATACTCCCTCCGCCCGCTAGTTTGTATTCACTGTTGCTAATCTTCAGAACAAGCCTGCAAGGTAAACTATGGTAAAGCTAGAAGACCCCAGAGGCCAAGGGAACTGGGTGTGAGTCCAGTTCCGCCATGTAATGAATATGTGCCTACTCACTCCGAACCTCTTTTCCAGCTCTGAAAAAAAGATTGAAAACTTCCAACCGAGTTTAGCTGTCATGTACATTAAATGTCACGTCTAGCAGGAATTTAATAAATGATAAGTATCATCATATGATGAAGATCTTAAAAACAAGTAAACTCAGGTACCAAGATGCTAACCATTCATCTAACCATCTGCATGGCTGGTTCCAGTTGTGCTCCCCAGTGCAAAATATTTAACCACATAAGGACTTTTTCCAATGTCCAGCATTATTTGTTGCCAATGTTTAAACTTTACGTAACATTTGTTTGTTACTATTTTTCCAAAATAATATATAGATCATTCCCCACCTGACTCCTTAAGGGTGCCACGACCGCAGAAGCAGTCTGTTACAACATGTCCCTTTTTATGAAAGCTCCTCCTGCGACTCCACGAGGCACTCAAGAAAAGAGGTACCTCTCTATGCCAGAGACATTCGGTTCCCTCAAAAAGCACAAAATCCTGGGGAAGCAAATTCGCCAACGAAAATCTTAACCACCAGTTACTTCCTTTGGGTCCACTATGATTTAGGTAAGTCCTAGACATGAGTCTCCGCAATTCTTATTAGTTGGTTAATGAGAAAGAAAATGATGGCCCATCTGGTTTAATCTTGTGGCTTTATATGCTATATCTGGAATATGCAGCACTTCTCTAAGAAGGCCCTGGAGTTCCTCAAATTAATTTGTAATTCTTTTGAAATATTTCCCTTAAACCAGAAGCCTATTTTTGAAAATCCTTGTAACTCATAATTCAGTGCTCTGCACTTAATAAGTGTTCTTGAGCACAGCGGGCTCTCCATAAATATTTGCTGACATTTCAATAAGCATTAGCTGATGATAGTAACCCACTTAAAAAATATATGAAAACTATGTCAAGACACATAGTATGGGCACAGCCACAAAATAACTCAAGAAAGTTTTCCTAAGGCAGCCAACCCATGCTGATGTTTCTTTTACTCTGTACTCACATGTTTGCATCTCCCTCTCCCTACGTCTGTCTGTCCCTCTCACTCACCCTCTTCCTTCCTCTCCCCCACCTCCTTCTCCCCCACTCTCCAGTCTCTCCCTCTCCCCTCTCTCTCCCTAATTGCTGTTTCTTTTATATCATTCAGGTATTGTTTGCAATGTCAGAGAAAATTTTCTTTGACCTCTCCTTCTTACTCTCTTTGGCGTTATTTCATTTTATTTTCGCCACAGGACTTCTTACTATGTGAAACATCTTATTCATTCATTCATTCATTCATTCATTCATCACATCATTTACCCTCTCATCACTTGTCTCCTCCTATCAGAGTGACACTGCATGAGACCAGGGTCTTAACGTATAGGTTACCACTGAACCCCAGCACTTACAAAGGTACATGGCATGTATGTAAGATCTAAACAAGTAATATGTGACTAAAAGATGAAAAAAGATGAATAAACAGTTGTTTTTATAGTTGTTCTCCAGTAATGTCATAACTTAACCAAACTATAATGCAACACAGGAACAAGAGCTTGTTTCTGTTTATGTTACATCTCCTAAAGTCTTTTGAACAATTTTATGTATACCTTCAGTACTTAACAAAACTCTTGATGAAAAATGATTTAGGAAATCTAAATGACTCTGTTAAGCAAATTTTTTTAATTCCAATGGTTCACATACTTAATTGTCAACATTTTAATGACAAAAGCATTATTAACTGACTGTAGCATTTTCTGACACCTCTGATGAGACAATCTGGAATATATTGGTAACTGAATTCAATAAGATTCTAAATTATGTCAACACGGTTCATATCTGGCAAATAGAAAGGTAGTCAGAAGAGTTGTTTAGCATTTAAAACAATTACTTAAGGTTTCTGAAAGCACCTACCACTTGCAGCAGTTTATCTTTTTTTTTTTTTTTAAAGCGATGAATATATCTAAGACAGCCATCATGTGCTACACTTTTAGGCAAAAAATAGAGCAGACTGATTTCAAATGTTCTCTAGGAGGCATTAAGTACAAAAAAGTTGTAAATTATCCAGGGTTGCAATTGGCTAATTTTTTCATCATATCCTAAATGTGAAGTTTCATAATCCCCATTTTATTAATGAAAATGTAAACTTCATAATGAGGTAAAAATATTCTTAATCATATTTGCAAATAATTTGTTAGCACATCTAAAAAACCTTCTAATAGATACTTATTAGATATGAAAGCTTTCAACACATTGGCTGATACTAACCTCTTTTTCTAGATTAGACTTCTAGACTAGCCAAGGTACATAAATAAACACACTGACAATCACATATGGAAACAATGAAGAAGAGACCATAAAAATGAGTAAAATCACAAAATACAGTAAAAATACCGAAGATATAATACTTGTTACATGTACACTGGATATAGAAAGGGAATTTGCCTGTCGGATCTAAATTTAGGTTCAAGGGAGCAGATGAGAAGTCATTCTAGCCTTAAAAACACATCCCATCAGTTCCTACTAAGAAGTAACCTAGATTGGTTTTCGGACCATCCACACCTATCGTAGGAGTACTCAGACCGTTCCCACTCACCTATCTGAAGCTGAGTAATGGATATCCAAGGCAAGCCCCTGAAGTGACAATAGTACTTGCAATAGGAGAAACTGGACTGGACAATTTAAATCCCTAAAAGTGACTAGAGAACTAGAAGGTCTACCCAACAAGTTGTAAAAAATCAAAAACAACAATAAAAAAACAACTGTGTTTGAGATTTAAAAAATGGTTTGTTTGTTTGGTTGGTTGGTTGGTTTTTTTTTTTTTTTTTTGCAGAAGATCAGACCAAATTTTACCCCATGAATTAAATTGAGTTTACTACTCCCAACTAGAGAAAATATGTAGTCTATTGAACACTAAAAGCCTTTTCATGTTTTTGGCAAGGATTTTTAAAAAGAATTTCCTCTTCTTTTTTCATCCAATATCATTAAAATGAGAACAGAGATGAAGTCTCAATTTCATTAAAATTTTTAACTTAATCTTGATATGTATCTATATACTTGTATTGATTTAGATACACAGACATACACACATGCACACACCCACAGAGAGAGAATATAGAGCCTTAAAATTCCTAATCAAACATAGGTGGTTTAAAGCTATTTCTTTTCCTCTTCTTTTAAAGGAAAACTCTTCTGTTCATATGCCCCGTCCTTCAATGGGTTTTCTTCTTTCAGAATGTTTTTTTTCCTGGAGATGGTCATTGAAATGAATGAAAAATGGAAAGGCCAGCCAAGTGAATTCTTGGCTGTAACTTCCTTGGGAAGTGCTTTGTGGGTAGGCAGCTGAATGAACTTCTATAAAAGTCACGGAGCTGGCATTTAATCATTTCCGTCTCTCTGTTCCTGGGCCACATCTCTCCTCTTTGCTTGCATAAGAAATGTCAAGCTGCTAAGAGGGAATCAATGTTTTCATGTTCAATTTCAATATACTGCTGAATGTTTTCTAACAGAGTTTCTTCAACAAATTTTCTGTTTTCCTCCGTGGTGAGAAAGATAACCCATATCTATTGTGCCACCTTCTATTAAAGTTCATACAGCTCTGATTTTGTATAAATAGTAGAGAATCTAGCAGTTGTGCCAGTGTCTGTTACTCTTTTCCCTGTATTCTCTTGTCTTTTCTGCAGTATTAAGAACTAAACATTTAGTAAGTTACCTGCCACTCAGCTACATATCTATCTTCCTGGCTTCTCCTTCATTGGGTATGGTCAGGTGATTAAGTTTCAGCCAGAGATAGGCAACTTCCAAGAAGCCTCCTCAGGGAGGAAGGGAGATTGTCCTTTCTGTCACTTCTCTCTCCAAATGGTTAGAATTCAGACATGATGTGATGACTGGAGCTCTAGTTGCCATATTGGGCCATGAGGTAGAAGTCTAATAATCAGGATTCAAAGTAGAGATATAGAATCCTGAGACCTGATAGCATGCATGGTGAAGCCATCACACCGACCCTGGACTGGACCACCTATCTTTGGATTTCTTTATCTAAAACATAAAAAATTATCTCATTGAAGCTATTATTATTTTAGGCTTTTGGTCACACATAGCCAAACCTAATCCTAACTGATACAGCAGTCTACTTGTGCATTCTACAAAATCCTATGCTCAAACCCATTTATTTCCAGTTCTAAAAAATAGAGTCTTGAAATTCAATTATGCAGATTTATATGAAGCCATTAGCTAAATTCCTTCATTCCACAAGTCTAAGTGACATGTGTAACATTGTCACAGAGTGATACTGGAGATCACCTATGCAATCCCAGAGAAATTTATCCTACCCAGAATGGAAACAACCAAGGTAGACTCTAATGGTGGTGTTCCAAAATGTTTTAGCCTGTTCACTAGTCACATGAACCAGCAAAACATCTGCCTACGAACTACACATGTCTGGCTCTCTAAATTATGAACCAGAGAATTAGACTCACAGTCCCAAGAAAACGAGTTTGCATTGACAGCATTATCTTCAGTGAATTAACTAAGTCAGAGGCTTGTTGGCTTAAACTAACTCCTTCCAATATACTTAGGATCAATACATCTTTTAAACTCAATTTTTAAGTTAAAGAACTAATACCAGACTTATTTGTTATGAGTTTCTTTTAATTTCATTGGATTGATTATATAATTCCTATTACCAAATATTTTTGCAAACACTTAGCACTTCAACGGTAAGCTGGTTCTGCTCCAACAAATTACCAGGCTACCTATTCCTCCTTACTGCACCGAAACTATGGCTATATCTGTGGCTTGGTTTAATTCTCTACCTTTGCTATTTCAGAGTTTTAATACAGTCTAGTAAATGGCGTTATTATCCTGAAGGCTAGCCAAGCAGAGCCAAACGATCTACTAGTAGGTTTTTAAAAGCCACAAAGATTTCTTGTAATACTAAACCATGCAAAATGATAATTTGTAAACCTGCATAAGCCACAAACTTATTTAGTGACATGACAATTAGAAAAATCACCATGATGTTATTAGTTGCATTTTGCATAAAAGAAAGATTCTCAGAGACTTAATTGGCATAATGTATAACATAAAATATTTTCCTCACATTCTTAAGCATGAAAAAATTCACAGAAATTCCTAGAGCTGATTGTCTCTGAGGTTTAGGAAAGATGAAACATATTCCAATTTGTCCCTTAAGACCACTTTACCATACCAACTACTTTATGACTTAAACCCAAATGAATAGCCAGAGGATGTTATAGCTTAGTTATTTCTTATGAATAAGGCTTCCAAACATGTTCCTAGACACATTTGTATAATGTCTTCTCTATTCATGGGTAACTTCCTGGACTCCTGATCAGACATTTCCATAAGGCCATCTTAACAACTGATGTCATTCACTGCATACTCCATAAGAGCGCTCTGTGCATTTGGATAGACAGAGCAAGGGCCATAGCCTGCTAACTCATGAACCCCTGGAGTGATGGTTTGATTAATTCAGTCAATGTATACACTCAAACATCAGTGAACGTTAGCGTAGTATTTGGCATGTGATAAGCATTCAATTATATTACCATTATGGCTATTTTTACTACTAATTTCTTGTCCTGTAAGTTAGTAGTTAATGATTAGTGGGAGACATAAACTAAGAAAAAAATAAATAGCAATTCATCACCAACTACCTGATATGAAATAATGAATTCAATAAAATGATGGATATAAAAATGCCTTTGAAAATCCTGAAGGTTGTTCCAGAATGATCACTTTGTAAGGTATGTAAATTTCTAATTATTGTGTTGTAAACCCGAAACTAAATAATATTGTATGTCAACTGTAATGGAAAACAAAAATAAATAAATAAATAAAACTCTCAAGGTTGTTTCATCTGCAGAGATATGTCTCTATACCTCCTTCTGGGAACAAAGTAAATTGTGTTCTACTTTGTGTAACTATCTCCACAGGTTTCCAAGTCCTCTGTTATCTGTATATCTGAATACCCAAACCCCTTCAATTAAAAGGGTGGATAGGAAACATAGGCTGCCTTGGTATGATATTCACCAATGCACTGAGCACTGATAAGAATACTCCAACTGAAACTGCCCTAATGATCCTGTCTCTCCCTACCCATTAGCTTATTGTCATAATCGAGTTTCTTCCTGATTGTCAGATGGAGTGGATATTCAAAGGTATAATGCAAGTTCAATGAAAATAATCACAAATCTTACAAAGGTGCAGTGTTTCATAAAGACAATGAAAGTCATGCTGAAAACTGCTAAAATCACAGCAAAACTATTGACAAGAATGCGACTAGCTAATAACTGAAGGAGTTAAAATTGACTAGGAAGCTGGTTGCTTCCAAAGAGAATTATCTAACTCCCAAAGGATTTAGGGAGGCCCTTGGGAAAACTGATGTCGCCCTTGAAGATTGTTGCAGAAATGACCGTCTTTATAACTAGACAGTCAAAAGTGAAATGCAAAGCATGGGATATCATACCATGTTATTACACAATTCCAGAAATATTAGGATGAACATCAACAATGACTGACTATCTTAGTCCGCTCAGACTACCATAACAAATACCACAAACTAAGTGGCTTAACCAACAGAATTTATTTTCTCATAGTTCTGGCAGGTAGATGTGTAAGATCAATGTGTTAGCAGCTCTGGTTTCTCCTTGGCTTGCAGATGGCCTTCTATCTGGGTCTTCACATGGTGCTCTGGTGTCTCTTCCTCTTCTTATAAGGACGTTAGTCCTATTGGATTAGGGCTGGGCACATTGTAACCTAATTTAACATTAATTACCCACCCCTAACAGCCAAATACAATCACATCATGGGTTAGGGCTTCAACATATGAATTTTGGGGGACACAATTTAGTCCATAACAATAGTCAAATAGATGGAGAAAATAGAAATGGAAGAGCTAAGGGTGGCTTCAAGAATTCTGCCTTCACAGACACAGGAAAACAAACAAGAACTCAGTGTATTCATTTGTGTTCAGGAGAGGGAAGAGAAAAGCAGATAGATGAATTCTGTATTGGATATATTAAAGTTTAAGCGTCTGTGGAGACTACCAGTTGTAACATCAAAGATGCAGCTGAATATATGGAGCCAGGATCTCAGGTGAGGTTATCTGTCCAAATGTTGTAGATAGATAGATAGATAATAGTTGAGTGATGGATAGATAGATAGATAGATAGATAGATAGATAGATAATAGATTTGAAAGTTATCAGTAGTATTTGACACCATGGGAATGGCAGAGTAGAACCAAGAAGAATGTAAAAGAAGAGAAAATGGCCAAGATAGAACATTTATGGGATGGATAGAGAAAAGGAGTCAGGGGAGGAAACCAAGAAGTAACAGAAAAATAGGAACTATTTAGGAGACAGTGTTTGGTTAACAAGGAAATAACAAGTGTATCTAGTTAAAGTGGAAATAAGCAAGTCTTCAAAATGGATACAGCATCTGCACAGGAGTTGACCCCAGCTCCTGAAATCAGGCAAACGTCGGAACCAAGAACTCAGAAGACTGCTGAAGGTAGAGTGATGCCCCTAAATACCTGTGTGATTTATTAACATGCTGCGCTAGGGACTGTTCTTGGTAGGCTGGTTGCAGGTAGAGGAACCACAACTCACCAAACAGTCCAATGGTATGCTGACTGATGATTGTCAATTTTATGACATGTCAGGTGTCTCCTCTCCCTAAGCATGGCCAAGCTTCATGCTTCATTCTGGAAATTTTAAACATAAGAGTTCCTCTCTCATCTTCTGGCCAGAGCACAAAAAGGAGTAAAACACCTCCTACTGCTCCTGAAATCAGAAACTTATTTTCCCACTTTTGTTCATCACATAAATCTGTGGAAGCATTTTCCTCTGTTCCTTATAAAGAGTCCGACATGGAAAAACAATAATTTTTGTAGCAAAAATTATCTACCAAAAATAAGTCTAATAAAACTAGACCACTTAGCAATTTTTTAATGATTCTATTAAAACAGATCTTTCAGGATAAAGCATTTAAGAATATGATTGTTTTAAATAACTTTTTTAAAAAAGTAAAAACTAAGCACAACCAAAGCAGTACTTTAATGGCTGACTGAATCTGGGCCTACTGTCTCTATGATCACTCACTAATAGAGCTAAATATTTCAAGTTTATCATGCAGTAGCTGATTTAGGTACATTAAATGGACATGGCTGAGGTCTACGTGGCTAAAATTAGGTGAACCATCTTGCAATTCTAAGTAGCCACATCCAAAACTCTTAACTTGGGAATCATCGAAGTAGAATCACTGTCACCCACTTTGAGCATGACACACATGACCAACAATATCGTCCCAAGGGAAGAGCTACCTGAATAGATTCATCTAATGGCCCCACTGGTTGCACTGCTGAGGAGTAAGTTCTTTTGAATATGCAAGTTCCTTCCCCCCAAAATCTCTTTTCATCCTTCACTTCTTTTTGGCCAAAAAGAAATAAATAATAATGTAAAAATAAAAGAATATGGTTATTCCACAATAATGTGAACATACTGAACACTACTGAACTGTACTCTTATTAGGTGGCAAATTTTGTTATGTGGGGGTTTTACTACAATTAAAAATTTTTAATAAAATGCAAAAAAAAAAAAAGAGAGAGAGAGAAAGCCACAGATTTTACCCTATTCATAAGCTTGGCTAACTCACAGGCCAACGGGACAGCATAAGCAATGTAAGATCTAAACCTTGGGTTATATCTCAATTTACACATTCTGCCCAATGTGTAAATTGAGATATAACCCAAGGTTTAGGTCTCAATTTACATATTCTCAATTTACACATTCTGCCCAATGGAAGTTTATTACGAACATAATTGCTACAAATGGCAGCACATAGGCAAATAGAGAATTTTTTGGTTTGTTTACCTTTTTGACTTCTATACTTTACATCTATTTGATGGAAGGGATCAGAGGAATCCTGTTTGTTTAATTTAATTTCACCTTTACTACTTACATTAGAAATGCCAAAACCTTTGTTTTCTCAAATTTTGTGATATTGAGAAATTTTCATTTATTGAGAAAAATAAGAATATTGGCACAACTCGATACAAATATCTGATACACAACACATGTAGTACATCATTATTATAAATCAAAAGGAAAAAAGCCTCATCGATACTCTGTGTATATTCCTTCTCCTCTTCAGGTTCAAAGCTTCCAGTTAGAGTTCATTAATTTATCAAGATATCTTCAAGTTCTAACACATACACATTACTCAAGGCTGATTTTATCCTATTAACAAAAAAGTCCAACAATAATCTTTTATTTTTTTTTTAGACACAAGTGAGGATGTTTTTTGTTTGTGCATCAGATCCATTGATGAAGTCATACAGCCCTGGGAATTATTCACTAGTTAAATAAGTTTGCTGTGACACCAGGGGAATTCAAACCATTGTTTTTTCCAGGAGTTATAGTAATAGATACTATTTCTACTTGTTCTTGTTTAAAAGCTGAATAGAACAGGGATCCTGGAAATAAATTCTAAAGATTCGAAAAACAGAATAACTTTTTCTGCTTAAAAAAAAAAGAAACTGTACATATTTAAACACAATTAAACTTCTATTCTGGTTCATTACATATTACCATTACTTTTTTATTTTCTTCAGTCAGCTTCATTCACCTCTTCTAGCTCTGGGAGATCTAACAGCAAACCCTCTCAAGCTGTAGTGAGAGAAGTACCTCTCTCAAGTCTTCTGAGAGAAGGTGGAGCAATTTCTTCTTCTACCTCCATGCAAACTGTTCAAGATGTGAGGAAGGTCACAATAGTTCTACAAACCCCTAGCCACTGAAGCAGGCTGATGAAACTTTGAATTGGAGAAGGCCTAAAGCTCCAATCCGTAACATAACTGCATTAGGTCTGTTCTTAGCCCTGATTCCCTTTAATACAATAATACATCACTGAAAAATAAGCAACAAAGAAGCAGATTCATCTGGGTACCAATTGTTTTCCTGGTACACACCAAATGATCTGTAATTTAGAAATGCTTGCTTTCACACATATCTTGTCTTCCTTCTGACCCAATTCACATTTTTTTTATTCCTCCAAGTGATCTATAAAGTTAAGGGTTGCCCTGCCCCCTTTCACAGGGCACACTAGCACACACCCTCTAGATCAGTTAAAAAGAAGATAATGATCAAACTCATCATCTTCCTATTCTAGCTGAGTATTATTTGTTACCTGCAGGGCCATCAGCAAAGGATCTCAGGAGATACCATACAATAAGCAATTAGCACACTTTAGAAAGCTCTGGTGTCTGCTCCCAAGTGTCTCCTTCTCTGCAGCTGGATGCTCTCCCAAACTAGCTCTTTACTGTGATAGGTATTCTTTTCATAAACCACTGTACATAGCCCTAAAGGCCAAAGGGTAAAGCATTACTACTTAGGAAAAGCTGGTGGGTTGGAGGAGGTGGCAGTGGGGACATCAGTAGAAAAGAAGGTCCTGGTGTCCAGAAACAGAGACCCCAATTCAAATTTAAAGCTGGGTCACACCCTTTATGACATTAGGAAACTTGCTTAGCCTCCATAAGGCCTAATTTCTTCAGCTGTAAAATAGACGTAACATGTCTAACTGCCCCCTAAGGTTGTCCTGAAGATTACACAGGATGGTGTGTGAAAGCTTCTGGCTCAGTGCCTGACTGATTAAATAAAGGCCCATACTTATTGTTAATATTTGCATGAACTCAACCTCCTAAATAGATCCACGAATGGGCTTAATAAAGCAAACCATTTATGGACATTTCCTTGAGTTCCTCCAATTAAAGCTGTTATTGGTTTCCAATCAATATAAATCAAACATTTAATACTTGGCATAGCACCACCACCCTGGTCTGCCTCTTTTCATGGGAAGTCCGCTCAGCGCCTGATCCTTCAAAGCAGCTAAATCAAAGTTCTCTCTTGTCACTGACTTTAAGACAAAGGAACTAACTCCAACATTAAGAGTTTATGTATAATGCCTGCTTCTGGTTACCTGTCTAGATCTATTAAATTAGGAGTGACCTAAGCCATCTATCTTAACATGTGCATGATGCCAGAGGGTCACAATGAAGACATTTTGCAATATCTCAATATAGCAAGTGTATCAATCATAGCATCTTCCATGCTCACAGCTGTTCCTGAGGGAAGCAGCCTTAGGTGACTATATTCTGTTCCACCTGACCCCACTGCCTGCCAGCTGCTGCTGCTTGGATCAGGAATGGACAGTACAATGACGTGGCCTGGGATACAGGGCTATACGCTGTCTCTTTAGAGATCTTAACAGAGTAAAAGAAAGAGTGAGAGAAGGTGCAAGAAAAAAAAATGTTAAGTCCAAGAGAGAGAGGAAGGAGGCTAGAGGGGCCCCAGTGAACCAGAGATGCATGGAGAACGTGAAGAGAAACGAGAAATTAAGAGGTTGTGGAGACTGTAGAGTGGTAAAAGTGGGAGGAGATGGCAGGAAGCCAGCTGGCAACATAAACCAGGCAGAGGGTTGTTCGGTCACATTCACGCGATGCCTTTCCCTCAGTGAAGATCCAGAAACACCTGCTGTATGGGCCCCAGACCAGCAGCTCTGGATTCAGAATACTCCTCGAGCTCCTAACTCAGCAAGGCTCAGCCCTCAGGTTCCCGCTCTCAGATTTCCAGCTTATGTTTCATTTAATGCCTCACATGTGTGCTTACCTGAAAGCATTTCTGTCCTTAAAACACAGAGTCTCAGAATCTAGCAGGTCTTTCCTATACTAGGGAGACCCAGCCTTTCACTGCTATAACTTATTTCTCAACATATCTTGTAGTAAGGAGACATTAGAAAATGTACCTTTAACCACTTCTATTACCTACTTTTATAACATGGGGTTTTATATTTCATTACAACATTCTTTCTACACCACGTCATACGGCTCAGTAAAAGTCCCTCTTTACAGCAGCATTCATTCATCTTCAAGAAAAGAAGGAGCCGATGTTTGTTTTGTTCCGTGTCAGGAGTGGTGCTGGGCAGCAGGGAATGAGCCTCATGGGAATAACTTTACAAGCGGCCTCTCTCGCCATCAGACTGAGGCTCTGCGAACAAACAAGTCCCTTGGCCCTCCGCAGGGCAAGGAGGAGGCAGATCCATCTGCTTCGAAAGCATGCTATTTCCATCTAATGGCCCGCCCTGAGCAAGGATATCTCTCATCCAAAAGGCTGCATCATATTATATTTTGCACAGCTCTGTTTTATTTCTTTTGGGAAATGTCAAGTGCATTGCATTTGATAGTCTAAGAAGTATTACCAACTAAAAAACAAGACATATTTTAAACATGGTTCCCAGGCCTGCATAGTGTACCATTTATACACAATAGTATAAATACATGAGTTGCAAAAATTAGAAATGTGCAAAATATATGCACATATGTATATATATATGTATATACGTATATACATATATATATATGTATACACACATACACATATATATATTCTTGTTGAGTGCTTTTCTTTCCCGAACAAAAAGTCATGAGGGAAAAATCTAGATTTTTATTTGTCTCTAGAAAATATAGTTTAACCTGGAACATTCAAAAGACAATAAGGTCGGCTATTATGCACCAAAATCTTGGGCAAAATGCCTAGCATTTAACTTGAAAAACTGCCTTGGAATCATGATAAAATGTAACTACTTTTTATAAACATAAATAAAGCATGGAAATACAAAAGTGGATTTTTTTGTTTCAAATAAATGAAATATAATGATATTAACCTGGCTATTTTAACAGAGTCCTGCAATAGTGACCCAAACCTGCTTAAACCATTTTTAAATCTCCCATAAGGAGAACAGAGGTAGCATGGATTTCAGGACTAGTTAATAATGTTAATGTTAAAAAAAAAAAAATCTCTCAGCTCTGCCATTCTCAGCGTTGGCTATGTCTTTAGATTTGTAGTAATAATAGATATAGATTTAAGTTTCAGGTAACATTTCAGACATTATAATATCCAGAGGAAATGTATATGATCTTTTTATACAGAGCTTTTTCTTTTTAGAATTCTTTTTATTAGGAAAAGTTTCAAACCTATAGAAAAGTTACAAAAATTACACAACCTATATTATATATCTTTCAATAAAATTCAATTGTTCAAGTTATTCCACATTGTTTTGTTCCCTCTCCATAAATATATACATAATTTTATTATTACTGCTGAACCATTTCAGAGTATCTTGCAGACATCATCATCCTTTATCCTTAAATACTTCAGCATCTATCTCCTAGAAACTGGGAAATTCCTCATATATAATCTGAATTGTTGAATAGTGTCTCCCAAAAACCCACATCCACCTGACACCTCAGCACGTGACCTTATCTGGAAATAGGGTCTCTGCAGATGCAATTAGTTAAATTAAGATGAGGTTATACCGGATTGGGGTGGGGCCTAAACCCAATGACTAGTATCTTTATTAGGCCATGTGAAGACACAGACATACAGGGAAAGGCCATGTGACAACAGAGGCAGACTTTGCAGTGATGCAGCTGCCAGCCAAGGAATGGCAAGGATTGTCAGCCAAGCACCAAAAGCTAGAAAAAAGCAAAGAAATGCTCTCCTCTAGAGCTTTCGGAGGGAGAATGACTCTACAGACACCTGGATTTCAGATGTCTTGCCTCCAGAAGAGTGAGAGAATATATTCCTGTTTTAAGCCACCCAGTTGGTGGTGCTTTGTTAGAGCAGCCCTAAGGAACTATTATGTAATCACAATGCATTTATGAAGTTCCGGAAATTTAACACTGATACCATGTTAGTACCTAATATACAATCCATATTAAAATTTCATAAATTTTCCCAGTAATGTCCTTTATAGAATTTTTTCCCCCAAACCAGGCTACAATCCAGGATCTCACACTGCATTTAGTCATCACGCTTGCTTAGTCTCCTTCAATCTGAGTCAGTTCTTCAGCCTTTCATTGTCTTTTAACACGCTGATCGTTTTGATAAGTACAGGCCAGGTGTTTTGGTGGACCAAAACAGATTGCTTAGATCCCCATTAAACACAGTATATTTCTTTTACCGTTGCTCATGTTATGCACAGTACCACTACTACCACCAACCTATTTATCTACCCTCCTCCTCATCCCCTTAAAAATCTTACCCCTATTTAAAGACCCAATGTCAGCCTACCCACTGTGAACGCTTTTCTACCATTGATCAAATTATTCCTCTCTCCTCTGGAATTCTATAAGTTACTGGCTCAAGACTTCATTCGACACTTAACAATAACTGACTTTCTTGCCATTCAACTTTTCAAATGAATGTGTCATGTCTTATCAAATTCCTCTCACAGCTGATACTATGTACTCAATATGTACAGTACTTGAAATTAGTATTTTCAGTAATTTATTATACAATTAAACTCAGTGCTCTAAACAACTGATTTTTCCTTCTCAACTTGGACAGAGCACAAAGGAAAGTAACAAAGAGAGGATCTCTCCATCACAGAAAAGTCAGTAATTACAAACCAGTAATTATTTCCATAAGAATAATTATTCTTCAGGTATACAGCTGATGTTTGCTCATTAGGAAAATGGACTCTAGAGAATAAAATATGACTCACAAATAATAGGCAAAGTGGTTTTATTATCAGCTATTGTATTGAAAAGCTATACGATCCTGTTATTCATCAGAATAAAGAAAATGAAGCAATTAGAATCAAGCCTCACTAATTCCTATTTACATTATTGAAAGTCCATCTGATTAAAATAGAAAACTGTGATTTATAGAATGTTTCTAAGGAAATGCAGTTTAATGCTTTCAATTATAAAGAGTTATTTTTTAAAACCAATTCACAATGAATTGCTCAGATGAGATCTTGCTTTAATACATGTATAGGAAGGGTCTATAATTAGCATATCACAGCCAGAGACATGAATCAAATAGAAAACTAATTTAGTTCAGGATCAAATCTGAGAATGCTTTGACTACTAGTTTTATTCCAGTTTCATATTTTCAGAAAATATGAAACTAGTTCATTAGGTGATTTTGCTTTTCCTTTCTAAACTGAATTAATGGTTCAATTTTGGTTCAAAATGTGGTTCAATTTCCCAAGTCAAAGAAAGCTTTGGCATCTTCTTAGCCTGAACATTGGCCTGTTTATGCTGGAACTTGCAGATTCTGTGTGTAAATGAGAACTTACTCTGCTTGAAGATAAGTCATCCCTCCTTCTGCTTTTGTACCTTATTCCTATCTCAGTGGGTCCCCTTTTCATAGATATACAAAAGTAAGCATCACTCTAGCCCTTTTAAAATTATCACATATAACCGAATCTTCCAACCTAGTTATTAATCTTTTCATCTTCTACAATCTCAAAGCATCTCTGAGACCTTCATCTTATTTTTCAAACTCAAAACTTGGATACATGATCTATGAAAAAGTTCTTCTGATCTGTGAATGCATTTTAGTGATGAGTCCTAGAGAGGAATGAATACGAAATCACATTCAGTTACATATTTATTAAGACTCCCCTCCTCATTAGGTGTCTAATTATGCTTACTTTCACATACGACGATTGTTTAAAACCTACCAATTAAATAAGCCCAACGAAGGCTTCCTGCCATCACAAACTTCAAGGTCTAGTCTGACTGAGCAGGTAAAATGTTTGCCAGTGTGTTAGTAATTGTAAGGGTGTAGTCTTGCATGAGTTTATCTTATGCTAAAAGGAAAAAACAAATTGAGAAGACTAGCATGCCTAACATAATGTCTACCTGTTGCCTCTTTTATAAAGTTCAAGGCTCAGTGCCTCAGACTAATTCAGGTTCCTCACAAACAGCCAAAGTCTTCAGAACAGGTTAATGTGCTCTTCCACCATGACATCTGTAAGTCACCCCATGAGTGACCTGTCAGTACAACATAAGAGAGTCTGCAGCTTGTGCGCAGCTACGTTCAGGCTCAGGGGATCCATACCAGATACTGCTGTTTATATTGAGCCTGCAGCCTGGTACCAGTTATAGGAAGATCAGTAAAAATGATCTCCTGCCAGATCAGAAAACATTTCAGAGTATAAAAGGGATGTGTTCTGGTTCTCTATCTTCCTAACTTTTAACTTACTGATTTAAAATCACTATAGAGAACAGAGAGATACGTATGTTTTTAGTTTTATTAGTTGAAGAGACAAATGGAATCTCAATGGAACTAGTGTCAAGAAGAATGGCTTCAGTCTGAATACTCTAAAATCAAAATTGTAACTCTGGGAAGTAGTTATTTAATGTGAACTATCTGTATAACCAGTGGCTAATTTAGGCGTACATTTTGCAACTAAGTTATGGGGAGGATTTTACAGGAAATAAAATGAGATACATGAACTGATAAAATTTTTCAATGGTTGAAGTGAGTCGTTAATCCTGCTATGAAACTGTCGTGGTTAAATTCATCACGGCCATGAGGTCCCGCCCCTGAGAAACTGCTTTTATTGAGTTGTGCTTTGGAGAAATCCTCTCAGTTTATACTAAGGGAAACTATAAGATATGGCCATATATATAAAACTTGCTCCATATCTGTGAGTACATATAAGCCAGTATCAGAGCATCATGCTATGAACAGCCTAACTTTGAGAATCAATGTGCTGATCTTCCATTTAAAAATGTCATTATTTACATTCAGAATCCATGGTGATGAAAGCAAACTGGGATAAAAGCATGAAGAAGAGGGACTTTTCAGCAACTGGTAATTACCATAATTCATGAATTCTAAGTCTCCACGTATTGTAAGAGGCAACATTATTTTATGTGCTAAGAAAGAAGTAAAAGCTGTCAATTAAATTATGGCACAATGCCTTATTACTTCAAATTTTTATTTTATACCTATTAAGGATGTTCTTTTATACACGTTTTTACTATATATCCCCTTTGTACTTGTATAAAAAGGAAAATATCAGAAAAATAAATTAAGTATCCCTAACATTTCATCACATTCAGAATCCAACTTTGAAGTATATCTTGATTCCAAACCATTCAGGTCCATGTTCACCCACACAATACAACCTCTACGCCATCAGGAGCACTGGGGATTCAGCATTCTGTAAGACTGCTCCATTACGGTCTCTGGGATTTCCTTTCAAGCCGTTGCTTACCATGCTGTAAATTGTGCTGCTGGTATTTTGGATTTTCATGCAGCACAGGCAACTGTAACCACCTCACAACTGCCACATGGCTGAAAGCAATTGTAAGACACCATGGACTATAAGAAGCGATCTTGTTTCCAGAATTGCTAAAATGGAAACCTGTGCATCTTAGAATCAAAATGTGGTAGTTTGTGACCTTGTGCAGGTCCCTTTGCCTGGATTTCATCTGCCAAAGGAAAGGAACATCCCAGATAAGCAGGAAGGACTTCTAGGGCTTTAAAGGTCTATGGCTTTATTGCTTTGTTTTGTTCAGGCAGATGTGTGCCTAAGGATCACAGTATGTTTCTAGACTAATTGGTAATAATTTGAGACTAATGGCAGGTCTTATGTTCTCCTCCCCTCATTTGGCACTACCTGATTAGACCTATAGATTACTTCCAGATACTTTTACCCAAATGTAGGCCTCACTGCGGATTTTTGCTTAAAGATATCTACTTAAATGGTTTGTAAGAAAGCACTGCACCTAGAGGGGAAGAAGACAGGCACCAGTGCCCACGAGGAACTGTTTATTAGGAGTAAAAGAATGTGTTTCGTAACCAAACTGACCTGGGTTCTCCTCACAAGTCTCCCACTTATCAGCTCTGTGAGTTCACACAATTAGGGAATGTCTCTGTGACTCCCTCAAAGTCCTCATATGGAAATGGAGATGAGAATTCCTGCCCCAGGATATTTCAAAGAATAAACAGCTGGTACAACCTCTAGTATACAGTATACTCAATAAATGTTTCCCACAATGACATGAACTTTGCTGGATTCTTTCCTAGATCCTAGCCCCCACCCTGAAGTATAATTATTTGGAAAGTTGCCTTAAAGCCATGCGTCCTCCTCAATAACTAAAGGAGCAGGGATTGAATTTCTGTACTCTTCAAATTGTCATGCTCAGCAAGGTAAGCAGAACCCCTTCTCTCATAGTAGCTAATTAGTTGGGAGTCAAAACATACTGTAAAATTTAGCACTCTCTAAATAGCACGGCTATAGTCCCCATAAAGTGAAAATGTTACACTACTTCAGTAAGATTACATTATTCAAGAAATAATAGCTTTAATAATAATAATAGAAAATTTGCTAAAGCTTTGGTGAAAGCCGGTGTTGCTCCACCAGCTGTCCCATGGCTAGAACCTGAGATAGCTTGGAACTTTCTGGATCGCCACAAGGCCAATTTGAAAATTACATTTGTCTTATCACCTATGAAGCACTTTGTCTACTTTTGTTTGTTTCACTTTTAATTACATGAAAACCCGTTGGTTCAACTTTCCACCATAATTGCAGTCAATGAAAAGTTCTGTTTACAAACTTATAACCACTCTCAAATCCAATTCACCAGAGCACAAAGGTTAAAAAAAATCATGGTGTTTGCTCTTTTGTCATTAATTACTTATTCACTTTTTTAAAGTACCATGGTTTAAAAATTATATTTGCAATTAGGATGCCAACTGTGTGTTTAAAACAGGAAATGAGAAATAAGAGGTTTTAAAACCATGCATATGTGCAAAATAATGATTGAAATGAACAACCACCTGAAAGTACTGAGTGAGACAGACACGTCTCTGAGTACAGGATTTTCCCAAACCACAATCATGACTCCACTGTGAATATCAATAGTTAATCAAAAAAGCACAGGCTGTTTCTTTAAACTATTATGGGTTTTATTATGAGGAGATGCAGAAGAGGCTCACGTTGAAAATCCTGTATGTGAAAACATATGCAAGAAGTGCACAGAGCCATTCATTTTAGAATGGCATATTATAAACCAATCATGCAACGTCAGAAGAAAAATTGCCAGAACTTTTTAAAATTCTTTAATGTCACCACATATTTGACCCCTTTTACCTCATCTACCTCCCTCCTCCCAGAATTTTCTGAAACTAAAAAAGGGACACGTATTGGCCAGGAGCAATACGATATAAAGCTCAATAAAGCAAACAAATAAAAAGATTGTTCAAAGCTGCCTTCAAGATTGGTTACAGAATCTCTTTAGAAGAAAAAACTCACATATTGAGAGAAAATTTGCTACAGCTCTAGACTGGAGATGTGGTAAAAACAGTTTTGGGGGGAAAAAGAAGGGGAGGGGAGAGATAACCAACTTAAAAAAAAGGCATCACTGTTAAATGACACTGTTAAAGGATATGTTTTAATGAGCTTGAGAGACGTATCTAACTTCCATCTTCAAGATGAAAATCAATAAAATAAGCAGTTAGGCCTCCAGGTTCCCATTCCAACATTTCAGTTAAGCAATCCCTCCTCCCCCAATCCGTACAGAAGATATGAGGCTGGACTCAGCAGAAATCGAATCAGAGAACAAAGTACAGGGGGATGGAGATCTATACAGGCAGATTAAGTGAATGTCTGCAAACTAAATAATGAGATCCCTCTTCCCTAACCCCTTTCCACCCACCCAGAATGCCAGAGCAAAGCTTTCATCCCACATTTTTTCAAGCAGAAGACTGAAAAATTCTTACCAGGAAAAACTGAACCACCCCAGAGGAAATATCTACAGATGTGAGAAATCCACAAGCAACCCATAATGCTATAGTGAAGCTCATCATTTAGCAAGTCTCAGCCATCCTCACAGGGTCCCTGAAGATTTTGGTGCCTCATAACGATTATGATCCAGATCACCAGAAACTTGGGGAAAACCTTTAACATAAAAGCAAAAAGCCAACCCTACTAATGGAAGAAAAGATGCCTGATAAGTGAGACCATATAGGAAACAGAAGAGAATGGAAAATAAACAATAATTAGAACCTAGAAATAATGGAAGATAGTACATTCATAAGCTCAAAACTGGGTGGGGAGCAACATCAAGAAAGAACACTTGAAATTAAAAATTATGATAGAAAAAGTTAAGACAAATCGATAGCAGAGTTGAAAGAACTCACTTAAAATGTAGAATGACAAAAAGATAAGCAATAATGATAATATGTGTGTGTGTGTGTATAAAAACATTAGCAGTCAATCCGGAAAGCCCAAAACCCCTGAATAAAAAGAATTAAAAACATTTTTTAAACTAATAGAAATCCACATAAAGAATTATTCCCAGATTATGGGGTAGGAGGGAGACAAATGACCAGCATGACAACACCCATTTTTTAAAAAAATAATTATTTTATTATTAGTTTCAAGTATATAGTACATTGGTTAGACATTTAAATGGTTTATAAAACAGTCCACCTGACTGCCTTCTCTACTTTGCTTTCCACCTAACCATTTCATTAACACTAACTGCATTCCCTCAGGTGTGCTCCCCATCCCTGTGACCATCTTTCAATGACTAATTTGTGCTTCTTTAACCCTTCACCCCATTCTCCCCGCCCTCTAATCCCTTGCCTCTCTGGACGTCACCAGAAAAAAATTTTTTTAAAGACAGAGACAGAAAGAGACACAAAGTAGAGAGGAGGAAAAAAAAAATGATCCAAGAATTAGTATAAGAGAATTTCATAGAATGAAGTGTTTTGAGTTTCAGACTATAAAAGGCCCACTAAGAATCGAACCCAATAAATGCCAAGATCCCATAGCAAGCCACAGAATTGTAGAATTTCAGAATACTGAGAATAGACATAAGATATTAAAATCCCCCTTCACCCCGCAAATGGAAAACTAGGCACACACAAAACAGCAGGAGTCAGAATGCCACTGGACTTCTTGACATCAATACTAAAAGCCTAAGAAGAAAGAATAATGCCTTCAAAATTGCAGGTGAAAATTATTTTCAGCTAGAATTCTTTATTGATTATCATTTTATAAAAAAGTCAAAAAGCATATTATACATACACATAGTACATGTGTGAGTATACATAGCAAAAGAAAAAGACAAGAATATAAAAATTGAAAAAGAGAAAATATAATTTAAAATAGCTGGATATTAAAATTCATCTCACTGCTTCCATCATGGTTGGAAGAAAGCATACACAGTGATTATTTGGTCATCTTGTACCTCTTTGGCATACTTACAATGAAGATGTCTCTAAAGCATTTATCCTCAAAATTTTGAAGTAAAACCATCTGGTGAAGATATCTTAAATAAGATGTATAAGTTTTCAGCTAGGCTGGCACTGACACATGTTAAGATGTAAGCAAATTTGGACAATTTTATGAAAATTTGCTCAGAACGTTCAAAGAGTCAGTTTAAATTATTTTTAATATATGTGTATTGTAAACTGAATCATTCTATAGAAAATCTGCAATGCACAGATAAGTGGCTTTATGTTGGCTTAAAAGAAGGGACTTGTCAGGATTTTGAAGACAGGGTTTAATTCCCATTTTTCTCACAGGGAAAAAAATCCTATATTCACTAAAAATATCTGGATAAGCTGAATGAATTGGCTCTTCACCTTAATGAAACAGTGGTTCACAGATCCAGCTACTTTTAACAAACTTACACTCAAGGAACAACTGAAACATGAAAAAAACAACAAAGCTGAATGTTTTGTGCCACACAAGACAAAACAGCTGCAATAAAAATGAAGTTCGAAAGTTGGATTTTCAAAAAGCACTGACCAAGAGGACTAAGAACTACTAGGGACATTTAGCTCATTTACATTATGATGAAAATGAAAACTACGGATATCAATGAGCTCTTGAAATGGAGTCTTTTGACCATTTCCATAAAGCAGAGGGAGGAAAAAAGAGAAGGAGAAGAAAGGAAGAAACACTATCAGTGGACCAGAGACTTTTGAAAAATGATTTACTCCTTTAACAAGAAAAGATATGTCCTCAATACTGCATTCCCCGCTTTAGCAATATTTTAAGTTTTCCTTTTAAGTGATTATGAAACTGCTATTTATGTGGATCTTGGTATCATAAACCAACACCAAAAGAAAAGCCTGGACCATGAAATTGACTTGTGACATGGGCTCTCCTCAGTTCAACCCAATTTTCCAAAATTGGTAAGTTTCAATTAAACATCATTTTCTTTAACTAAGACTAGCAAAAAACATTTTTAATTTGGTTTGGTTTTGCTTTTTTCTCAGTGGCAATGAACTTTAAATATTAATTTATTTTTTAAAGGATCATAT
The DNA here is from genome assembly GCA_003508835.1 of Eonycteris spelaea. Classification (NCBI taxonomy): domain Eukaryota; kingdom Metazoa; phylum Chordata; class Mammalia; order Chiroptera; family Pteropodidae; genus Eonycteris; species Eonycteris spelaea. The sequence continues at coordinate 4,955,832 of PUFA01000123.1, forward strand.
AAATATAAAGTATAATCCAAAATTTGCATAAACCTTTAAGTTCAAACACAAGCCTTCAAAGAAATTCCACTTGACTCTGCCCTCTCGGGAGCCCTCAAGGTGCACTTACTCTGCTCTGCTACAGGAGACTCAGCAGGAAGATGGCTTGGCAAATGCAATTCCCTCATTACTGACCTCTATTATCCCAATATTTATCCCAGTATCTGTGGGGCTCAGAGGAAAGTAAAAGAGAAATGACTTGATGGAAGCCCCTTCCGACACTCATTACTCAGAAAAGGCGCATTTAACTATTTTCCTCTGTAGAACATAGATTTTATCTTCCCTTACACAGTTATTCATTTGTTCCTAGATTCATCAGACAAAAATGTATTACAAGTTTAATATGTGCCTCAATTTGTGACCTCTTATTTTGAGATACTCTTGTATTCTCTGAAGGTTCTCTAGAACAGAACAGGTAAATTCCTTCCTTCCTTCATTTATTTGACAAATATTTATTGAATGCCTTTTTTAATGAACACAGGTTTCCGCCTGCTCAGTATCCCTGAGGAAACTACTGCTCCCCGTCATCACTTCACTGGATTTAGGGATGGCTCACTCCTCCAACTTCCAGCCCCAGGGTTAAGCATGCCACCTCCTGAGCCTGGTAATCATTTCAGAAATGGGTGTAGACCCAACCAAGCTAATGGGAGTCACCCCCAGGGCTTTTGTTAGGACAGTGAGGAGACAACCTCCTATTTCTAGGCTCAGTCGTCCAGAGTTGCTGGCTGTTCTAATTGTCTCCCTACGGAGAGAGTCTCCTGGGAATGAAGCCAACACAAAGGAAAGCACAGCTGAAAGGCAGAAAGAAAGGGAGTTTTGATGACATCATCTGTCCATCTTTATCTGAAGAACTGTACCTCACCACTGGATTTTTATTTGTATGAGCCAATAAAGCCTTGTTTTATGTTCACACCAGTTTGAGTTATGCCTTTGTCACTTTCAGCTGAAGGGGTACGAATACACCTAACCTAGAGTGGGGCACCAAGCCAGCCTGTGAGGCCATAATAGCAAATAAGACAAGTGGGTGGGTGTCTGTACAGTAGCTACAGCTGGCAAAAGAACAGGGACAACAGAATGTCTAGTTAAGAGGCCAGGCTTCACAATCAGGCATACCCAAGATCAGGGCCTAGCTGTGTTCTATTTACTGGATATGTGACCTTGGACTGTCCCCACCTATAAAATGGGCATAACCAGACCTATGTCACAAGCTTATCTTAAGAATTAAATGAGATTCTAGATGTAAATTATTTAGCTCAGTTACTAGCACATACTAAAATGCCCAGTAATATGACTTATGAGCCAACCCATGTCGTTAGAGTAGAGAATTCATTCCTCTTAAGTCCAATTCTTCTTCGTACGGGGGCAGAGAAGCACTGCTACTCAGCAGCCAACCGTCTCCATGCTTGCCGTCACCACTGTCTGCGGGGGAGCACCTGTCATAATCAGATTACCACTGTGACCCTAGGAGAACATCTGGGGTACTGTTTCCTCTTGTCACCCTGCCAGACCAAGAACGTGCAGGCAACATATACACAGAGCGGCTGTTGTGAAAAGGAATCAGAGGACTCACAAATTCTCTCGCCTCTACGTGGCCTCTCAGGGAATTTCTCCTTTTTGGATATAGAGCAGCCTGTTTTCCAACTTTAGATTGCAGACCTTCTTTTCCATAATTACCAGCTAAGTGCCTAGATCCTGGGGAGGAAGGTACAACTATGTACGTGTACAAACACACACACACACACACACACACACACACATGCACATATGTATGTTTATGTACGTATATATAAAATATATACAAATATATATGTGTGTATGTGTATATACATATGTATATGTGTATGTAAAATTCTGTAGGGCTGGCCCCCAACATCTAAGAGTTTAAAATGAAAGCTGTTTTAAAAGGTAACCACTAAAACACAACCTTCTTGCAGCAACTTTGCCTCATCAACCTTCAAGGAACAGAGTACGACACTCAAAGATCCATCAAGGTAATGCCCACTTAACACCTAGAAGATGACAACACTTGGGGAGGCCATATTTTAATTCATGTAGTCATGTCTTAAACTCCCTCAATGCGAATTCATCGTATTTCATTATCTCATCATGCAACTAGTAATCTCAATGTCTGTCTTCACTTGATCACGTTTTGGTTTTAGACGACATCATAATAATACAATAATGATTCCAACAATCACTACCACCATCATTGTGCTTCTTTGTGCCAGGACCTGGAAAAGAGACAATGTTATTCCAATTTTACTACATAGCTCTGTGTTCTTTCGGTTCCCAGCACTGACCACAATGGTAGCTGTATTATTTGTATGATTACCTGTGTTAATGCCTGGCTCTCCCACTAAACCATAAGCTCTAGAACATTGAAAACTCTTTTTTACTCACCACTTTAACCTAGCATAATGCCCAGCACATATAGTAGAGACTCAATAAATATTTCCTGAATGAATAAATAAATAAATGTGCAGTTAGTGATGCTGAGTTTAAAAAGTAAAGTAAAACAGATTAGTTCAAAGAGCTATTTAATTAGTGGCAGAATATCACATTAGGTAAAACCCTTTATTCTGCATAAATGCTTCTTAATAATGAGTCTTCTATAATTTGAATTTGGTTCATAATAGAAAGTGTACCAAGGTCACCAACTGACATAGTGACAATGGTGTTTTAATTTAAATAAGCTTTCTTTATTCATATTCTGGTGTTTCAATTCAAATAAACTTTCTTTACTTCTTCCAGTGAACAATAATGACAAAGGCAAAAAGGTAATAGTGAATACACACTTCTCACTACAATTCTGAACCACCCCAACTTCTACAGTCTGACAGACACAGCTGCTCGTAATGGGGACATACTCTCAGGGGAAACATGGCCTGAATGTGATTACCTGGAAATGACATCATGATTTATAACACAATTTTCTAAATTCTAAAGCTGTAATTTATAATGATTCAGACAATATCCACAAGGGACCTGGTTTCCTCTTAATTGGGGTTATCTACATTATCCACGTTCCTCTAATTTTTTTATTAAAAAAAAAAAATCCTCTCCTGCAAAATGCAGGCAGACTCAAAGTCTCAGTAACTAAAAAAAACGAATACTCAGAGACTAAAAAGAAAAGAAAAAATACTTTAGATAGCTTCCCCCTGCCCCCGATTTTCTAGAAATATATCACGTATATTATAAATATTCCAGAAAATATGATCCATTTTTTTAACTTTACTGTTACATTTTTGGTGTACTTTTTTTTCCTTTTGAACAACACAGAAAAAGAATTACCAATATGACCCACTGGCACAGCTACAAAATGAAGAAACCCTAAATTTTATTTGTAAAGGCACACTTTTCACTGAGAGGATTTAAGTCATTTCTATAGATCCTTTTTGATACAATGATTAGCACAACATAATGAGTTATCTATTCCATAAATATCAGGAAGAGTCTAATTAATCACACTATATATTTTTAATCCCTGCCCCAATTCTGAATATCTGTTTCATACCAACCTGACAGTTTACCCCAACATACCCTTTGAAAGACGTACCAAGGGCGTAAGATCTAATCTGTTGTACAGTTGGACCTGAATTGGAGGAAGTTTATTTTTGTTTTTATTTCTGTCTCAGTGCACCAAGAAAGAAAAGGTGATGTTATGTGTTGTTGATGTGCAGAGATACCTGTTTGGCTTAGTTTTTCAAACATGTTACTTTAGTTGGCAGACTCCAAAATTTCAAAAACATTTTAACTAATGTGGGATCACTCCACCGAAAGTGGAGTCATAGATGAGAAAGTAAAGAAGAGACCTGGGCACACATATTACGCCTGTATGAAAGGCATTTAGAATCAACTGCAAGAGTAAATACTCATTTTGAGCTTTTGGCTAAAACGTGGTAAATTAAGCTGAGACAAAATAAAAGCATCTTAGTGTAGAGAGGTGTGAGAAAGTAGTAAACACTTGTATTCTAAATGGCAGTGAGTACAAGTAGAACAAATGGGTGCAGACCTGAGACTGGGGAGAGAGGTTCAACAAATATTTGGAGAATTAGAGGTCAAGTACTATATTTGTATGTGGGTTTTCTTTCTCTCTCCTAACTAGGATTCACCACAATTTATGACTTGAACATCAAGATTAAATATTTATTTATTAAATCAATAATGAAAGAATAAAATATCAGATGAGCTGAGTAGGAATCCCCATTTCTTGCCCATCCATCCCTAAAGGAGTCTAAATGCCTACAGAGCTCTTAATCAGACACTAAATCATGTCGGTTTCTAGTCCGACAAGCATGTGCCTTGGCCAATTAGCCAAGTCTCAGCAGAAATTACCCTGCAGTTCCAACCTTTTTTACGATGAAAACATCACACTGCACAGCGAAAAGAGCCTGGATGTTGAATGAGACATAAAAAGTTCTAGACGTGCCACTAATAAGATGTGTACACTGATAAAAACACTTCTCTCTAAGCCTCAAGCTCTTCATTGAGCCCTTCCAACTCTAACACTTAAGGACTCCAAGACTGGCGCTTCCTTTTCTGTGACATGGAGGCTAAGGTTAGGCAAGCCAATCCACCTCTGAGTAAAATATTTTCTAGAAAGAATATAGAAAAAGCAAAGAGCTCCATAGGAAAAGAATCCTTCTTTTAGGTCTTCATAAGAACAAAACCAAATACCCACAAAGCTATACTATTTAAAACTGAATCATCAATAAGCTACAACCAAAATGTACTGCTTTAGACTTGAAAATAATCTTTGATAGGATAACTTCTTTATTACTTAATTTAATTATAGTTCTTATGAGAGATATTCCAGGAATGAGCAGCCTTAAATAATTCTTTTATGTCTTAACTCCCTTTTGACTCATTCATTTACTTGCCAATTATTCTCTAGCCACAAAGAGAGAGAAAGATAAAGGGGGTGTCTTATATATGTTTGCATATATTCTAGTATCTAATAGAATAAGTCATATTTTTCAGGGAAAAAAATCAACTTTTCCTAGCCCTGAACATTGATGGCTTTAACATTTGGATCTTTATAGAAGGAAAATTGAAAATAATGGGCTATGTTCCAACAGTAGTCTTACCAAAGAATGCAAAAACATTTCTTCATATGACCATTTTACATGGCCTCATTAACCTCTCTTTTGAAAATTCACCCCCTAAAAACTAAGACATAACAATACCTATAAATCTATTTTTGTGATGCATTAATATACTATGCAGTTAATTAATGTTCCTCCATTTTAATTATCACTAGTCTTTACATTTGACTTTGGCAGAAATAAAGCAGCCTTTTAATTGTGAATAGTTATTTTCTCAAAACAATCAGTTCTGTGACCCAGTCAGTGTTCTTTAACACTCACCGCCCAATATGGAAATTTCTCTATTATTCTGATTAACTTTTGCATAAACAGGAGGAGGCCCATGAAACAGTGTGAAAAATGCCTAGCTTATCCCCCACCACTCATTCTGATATCTGACTCAAGCATCTTGTGCCCACTCCCCTGCAGGAACATGTCCTCGACCTGTTCTTGAGAGCTACAGCTCTCAGATGTCTGTTTGATTGGAAATAATGCTGATAAAACACCTTACAACAGGGTTTGTAGTTAAAACTTGACCTATTACCCTCACTGGCAATGTCTGCAATTTAGTTGGAGGAATCTACTCTCTAGAACAGCACTGTGTGGTGAGCAAGGTTTAAAAGATGTTGTATAATTGAAATTTGCTAAGAGGTTAGATCCTAAATGTTCTCACCACCAAAAAATTTTTAAAAAGGTAACCTTGTGAGGCGATACATTAAATGAGAGGACACATTAACTGTGAGGATATATTAATTAGCTTGATTGTGGTAATTATTTCACAATGAATACATATGTCAAATCATCGAGGTGTACTCCTTAAGTGTATGTATTTTTTAAAAAAGATAAAAATACTAATCTTTACATTCAAACTTTTTCCATACAGTGAACAGATTCAGCTAAAAGTACAGAACTAGGAGCTCTACATTCCAGAAATAAACACAGATAGTAAATTATTACAGCAGAAAATGCCCAGCCTCTCCAATAAAGAAATGGGCAATAAAACAACCACACAGCCCTGTCTTTCTAGAGACCAATATATGTCCACATAAATACAAGGCATAAAACATAAAACCTGATAATCCCACTTTAAAGACATACTCTAATAATCCGAAAGCAATATACTCTTGTTTATGAAGATGCCTATATCAATACTGTTTATAATAGACAATTAGAAACATACCAATTCATAACAATGAGAGAGACAGGTTAGGTATATTATGGCAAACCACTGATATGGATCCTTTGTCCTTGCTAAAAACAGTATGTATGATGTCTCAGTTACATAAGATGAATAAATTCCAGAGTTCTGCTGAACAACATTGTGCCTATTGTTAATAATACTAATTTGTACACTTAAAATTTAGTTAAGAAGGTAGATCTCATGTTAAGTGTTCTTACATTTAGAGAAAACAGCACATATGTAAGTACACAGTTGTATAAATTATATATAGAATAATGTTCACTTGAAAAAGAACACCATACGTGTAGTGCTTACAACTATGTAAAGTGTATAAATGCACACAGATAAAAAAAAATGGAAGTAAATTTAAAGTTATAACAGAGATTTTGATTGATTGCATTCTCTGTTTTCCACCAAATGGATTAAGTGTATAGTGACATATTTTTTAAAAAATCAAATATTGGACAAAGGGGAAGCGGATAGGTCCTCAAGTACAAATGCCACCAGGAGTTGTGACTTGCACAAAGAAAGCCTGGTTCTTGTGTTCAAAGATAACTCAATGTCTGGGCCCTTCTGGTGGTCAAGCTCCACCACGTTCTCACTCAGTCAAGCAGGGCTGATGGATGACTTCAATAGAACTAGCCAAACAGAACCAGATAGGGGTCAGTAGATTGTTACCAATGGGGCCATATTATATTCATATCTGAGATATGTCCAAAGATCTTCACAGCAGGCTTTAGTCTTCCACATTTCCCTAAAGTTATGTCTAACACTAGTCAAATAAATCTGAAAATAATCATATACTTTGCGGACTTACTCCATCTCTACTATTGCTATTTAAGGTTCACAGTACATATTACAAAATCATTCCTTCTCCATTTAAAGTACAAAAATAGATGACAGTAGCATGCTAATTAGTGCCTTAATCCCTGCTTAAAATAGCACAGTTTAAAAAACACTTCTGGTAGTTTGCGCATTATAATATCAACAAAAACTCAAACGTGTATAGCCCTTTACAGTATATAAATTGCTTTTGTAAACATTAGTTTATGCCACCACAGGATCCTTACGTTAGTTAAAATTCAGCTTAGCTTACATTAAAATGGAGTGTCAGGTTCTAGCAGCTTTCTAATTGCAAAGAAAAAGTAGGCAATAAAGAATATACGTAATTGGGAGAGCTACTTCTCAGACAGCTATGATATGGAAAATAAATCACTAAAGCCAGCAATTCTTTTAATCCAAAGTTAGGTGGGTGGGTATCTAATTCACCATAAAACCTCATTATTTTTCACATGTTCTTTTAATGCTTATGGATTCCAGTGGTTGTGGGTAGGGGGTACAATTTAGTATTAATTTTATTAAAAGTCTGACCAACATTGAACATTAAGAGGTTATTTTATCATTCTGAAATTCGGCAATTCAATTTTCACATCTATTATAATTCAGTAGATGTTTACTCAGTGCTGACTATGTGCCAAGCCCCAGGAGGTACGAAAAGATGACTAAGACAAGGTTTACAACTTCAGTGTCTGAGGCAGGGCTACAGGACTGCCCTATCAAACTTGAGACCCAACTGGGTCCCTCTATCTTTAGGATGACAGAACATATGAGTTCTTTTCTCCTCCCACTCAAGTTTCCACTATAATAAAAAGATATGCTAATATACCTTATAATAAAAGCAGAACATGGGAGGGGAGCCCTCAACAAATAAGGATTATAACAGATCTCTACAAAAGCAGGTGTGCAAATAAACAGGGCAAAGGTAGACCAGGAGCAAGAATACCTTTGGGGGACCTGGAGCCCAGGAAGAAGCTGACCTGCCCTGCAGACATCCAGACACTAGGCACTCTGCAGGAAGAACATGAGATGCAGGACTGACAACCATGGGGACTAATTAAGAGTTATGGACCAAACTGTCTTTTCCTCTTCCCACTCATCTCATCTCTGAGGATCAAATTATCAGGTTTCTGGACCTCAGGCTAAGAGAAGAGAATTTTCCCAGAATGAGGGATAAAATTCTTCTCATTGCAATGACCCACCAAGTAACCAGGAAAATAAATTTTGAAGGCCTACACTTATAGATACATTGTGTTAGAATGTTCAGAACACCACCTGATGAAGAGAAGATCCTATGAGTTTCCAGAGAGAAAAATGAAGCATGTACAGAAAAAGAAAAGTCAGATTGGCATCAGAGTTCTCATTAGAATCACGAAGGCTAAAAGACAACGAGGAATGCCTTCTGGGTCCAATAGGGAAATTATTTTTAGTCCACAAGTTGTATCTTGTCAATAAAGATACAGCAATAAAGATGCCATCAGATGTGTGGGCGGAGTTAAAGACATTATTAGAAACTTATGGGCTAATCACACAAAAATTTACCTTTCCTTCATCCTTTTTAGGAAATTATTTGAAAATTGGCTTAAACAAAGCTAGATGGTAAACAAAAAAGGGGAAAAAAGGCACTAAATTCCAAAAACTGGATTCAGCCAAGAAGAGCAATGAAGGGTCAGTCTGGGGTGATAGCTGTGTAGCAACCCAGGGTCAATCAACCCAGAAGGCAGTAGCATTCAGACAGAGGAATCAGAGGCTCCTCTTCACAACAGGGACTCGATGCTATCCTTGAGACCTGGAGACACTGGGAAACAACAGGGATAAAGCAAGCCAGAAAAAGGTAGAAACTTTAAGGAATCCTTAAAGAAAAGGACATATAATTGTAATATTCCACTTGACTCCCCAGTGAACAATATTTACTTGGTCATCATCCTGTAAAAACTTTTCATTGATTTTCAACTTTCAACATTTATGCTATAAAGAAATTACTGAAGACTTAATTATGAGTAAAAAAAAGAATGGAAATGTTATCCACACTGATAATATAAAACGAAAAGGACACATGTAAAAGGTTGGAAGAAAAGTAATGGAGAGAGCTCAAGGAAGTATAGTGGTGTTATTAATCTCCATCCATAGCTGACAACACAAATAGCAAAGTGACAGCTGACTGATTCAAGTTAACCAACCAGAAATTACAAATAGGAAAATGGGAGTTAGGTGAGCTGCAGTGGGGTGATGACAGGCAGATTACCTTTTACCATAGAAAGAAGTCAATAAATTATAGCTAAAATTGATCAAACAAGTAATAACAATATAAATTTATATAAAAAAGAAAAGGATATTTTTGTTTTTGCTGACATATCAATATGAAGAATTTTCTGGAATAAACAAGAGTTAATTAATTTTTCTGATTGGAGAGAATCCAAGGTTTAGGACAAAAAAGTAAGAAGATTTTTTACTATTGACATTTTTATACCTTTCATTTTTGAACAATGTCAAACGAATTACCTTTCAAACAATTAAATATGTCAACATTTAAAACATAAAATATTGTTTAGCTATATGGAGACAACCACATCAAAGGAACAATTAAAGATCTGGAAGTGGTTTCTTTCATAGATGGGAGTCAGTAATCTGGGAACTAGTGCTTTTCACTACAAATCCACCTGTACTATAATTTGTAACTATTTGGGCATGACAATTTCATCAAAATTTAAATTCATGAAAACAAACAAAAACTTTAGATGGAGAAAAAGACTTAGAAAAGATGCCTTTAGGAGGAAGCAATGCCACGTAAGAATACAAATCTCCTACAATCTCCTCTCCCATTTCTCCATGGTATACTCCTCCCTATACCTCCCAAGAGAATTTCATAATAACAACACAATTTCCAATAAAAGATGCTCTAACAGCATATACAGAAACATATTTAATGTGTCACAGACTTAAAATAACTAAAATGAATACTTCTCCCTTAAAACTTTTATAGATGGAACAAATAGATGCAAGCCAGTACTCTACTCATCATTAAAAGAAATGGAAACTTTATCAACTTGTACAGACAATCGACTGTGAATCATAATTTTGTAAAATTACTGATTGATGATACTTCAAAATATGTCTAAAATTATTACCAAGAATATTTTTTTCATACAAATATAAACTTTAAAAATACTCGGATTGGGGATAAAATTAAGAGTCAGGTGTCCCAGAGTCTACTCCAACACATGAACTGTGTTAACCTGGCCAGGTCACCTTTTTTTTCCTCTTTACCTTATTACTTCATCTGCAAAATAAGTTTGATAAACCAAATAACTGCTCAGATCCCTGCCAGCCCCAGTCACGTTTGTTCTGTTTTGTTTTATATTTCAAGCTATTTACTGGTGAAAATATCACAACAAAGAATCTATTGGTGGATGAACCCAATTCATAACCATTAAGGGCAAGAGTCTAACCAATTATAATAGTCTGTCAACCACATTATATTGTTGACCCCAAGTGAGGTTACTGAGGCTTTTTCAAAGTGTTGCCACTAGGTTCTAGTGCATTTATTTAATCAGTCATTTGATGTGTACTGCGGGTAGCAGGCTGAGGAAATATAAAGGATGGTCTCAGGCCTCAAACTGTTCACAGTGTACAGGCGGAAACAGACCAATAAAGAAGAATAGTGCAATCTCAAAAGTATTCTGAGAGAATTAAGTCTATGGTGTCAATGGAACAGAGAATGGAGCAATGAACTCCTCTAAAGGGTTGTGAATAGAGGATTAGGAAGAAAAGAAGAGAATTACGAAACACCTTTTAGAATCCATGTGTGAATTTTTCTTTTTTTATTCATGTTAAATTTAGCTTTTTAATCCAGACTCTTGAGATATTTGATCCTGATCCTATTAACCATTTAACTCTTGTTCCCAATCTGTGCCACAGCATTTTTCATCTAAAACACTGATTTAGAAAGCTGAATAAGAAAATACAGGAAAGTCTTCCAAATGCAAGACCAACCTGGACATTCCCTCCAAGTTGATGACATGGTGTTGGTTACGGTCATTTGGCAAATTACTTGCAGGTGGCTTGCATTTCTCCATTTAACTATCGTGATAAACCAATATAAATTCCATCTTCGGTTGAGAAATCTTGCCAAAAAAAGAATTGAACTTTGACGTATCTTGTTCACAGCAAACCTACATGAGACGCTGGCCCTTTCCTCTGGGCTCACACGGAACATGCTTAATTCTTAAATTTCTTATTTCTTAAAATATTTTAAAAATTTGTTTAAGTGGACGTTAAATTCACCAGTTTGAAGCAGTATATAGAATCTACTCTTTCCATTTAGAAAAAACAAACAAACAAACAAACAGGATTTTTGTGCATTTTTGTGATTCCCAAAGGTCATTTTCTGTAATTGTTCAAAAATCTTATTTACAAGGTCTCCCAGTATCCTGGAATATAATTTTATTAATAGTAGGAGCTTTGAAATCAATTAAGCTAAATAATCTCTACCCTATCGGCAATGTTATTCATCATCAAGACTAAAAGATAAAAAATCCAACAAGAAATTGGTATGGACTGAAAGCAAACTTCTTCATTAAAATGCAGCCAAGTGATCATGAGTAGAAAGAATCAATATTATTGAAATGGTAGTATTACCCAAAGCAATCTATAGATTCAATGCAATTCCTATCAAAATACCACTGGCATTTTTCAGAGAGCTAGAACAAATAATCCTAAAATTTATGTGGAACCATAAAAGACCCTGAATAGCCACGGCAATCTTAAGAAAGAACAACGTTGGAGGTACCACACTATCTGATATCAAACTATACTACAAGGCTACCATAATCAAAACAGCATGATACTGGCAAAAAACAGAAACATTATTCAATAGAGCAGAATAGAGGGCCAAGAAATAAATCCATGCCTATATGCTCACTTAATATATGACAAAAGAGGCAAGAATATACAAGGAGTAAAGACAGTCTCTTCAATAAATGGTGCTGGGAAAACTGGACGAGGTACACGCAAAAGAAGAAACTAGACCACCTTCTTACACTGTGTACAAGAAAACACTCAAAATGGATTAAAGATTTAAATGTAAGACCCGAAACCGTAAAACTTCTAGGAGAAAACATAGGCAGTAAACTCTCTGATATTGCTAACAGTAATTTCTTTTTGGATATATCTCCTCGGGCAAGGGAAACAAAAGGAAAAATAAACTAGTAGAGACTACATAGAACTGAAAAGTTTTGTACAACAAAGGAAACCATTAACAAAATGAAAATACAACCGACTGGGAGAAGATATTCGCTTATGATACATCTGATGAGGTTAATATCCAAAATATATTTTAAAAACTCATACAACTCAGCAAAAAAAACAAATTATCTAGTTAAAAAATGGGCAGAAGACTTGAACAGGTATTTCTCCAAAGAGGAAATATAGATGGTCAATAGACATATCAAAAGAAGCTCAAGGTCACTAATCATCAGAGAAATGCAAATTAAAACCACAATGAGATATCACCTGACACCTGTCAGAATGGCTATTATCAATAAACCAAAGAACAACGAAGATGAAGATGGTGAAGATGTAGAAAAAGGCAACTCTCATACACTATTAGTGGGAGTGCAAATTGGTACAGCCACTATGGAAAACAGTCTGGAGGTTTCTCAAAAATTTAAAAATGTATATACCTTTTGACCCAGCAATTTGCACTTCTGGTTATTTATCCAAAGAAAACCAAAACAATAATTTGTAAAGATCTATGCACCCCTGTGTTAATGCAGCACAATTTACAATAGCCAAGATATGGAAGCAACCTAAATGCCCATCAACAGATGACTGGATAAAAGAAGTTATAGTTCATATATACAATGGAATATTACTCAGCCAAAAATAAAATAAAATAAAATCTTACCATTTGCACTGACATAGATGGACATAGAGGTTATTATGCTGAGTGAAATATGTCAGACAGAAAGTAAATACCACATGATTTGCTTATATGGGGAATCTAAGGAACAAAAAGAACAAACTAATCAAAAACAGACTCACAAATATAGAGGACAATCAGGGGAGGGAGGTTGGGGGCCTGGGAGAATCAAGTGAAGGGTTAAAGAAGTACAAATTAGTAGCTGACAGATGGTCACGGGGATGGGGAGCACAGCATAGGGAATGCAGTTACCATTAATGTAATGGCTACATTACTGGTGGAGAGTCAGAGGAGAGAAAGGGCAATTAGGGTAATCGTTTTACAAACTATATAATGTCTAATCAATGTATCATATACTTGAAACTAATAATAAAATTAAATTTAAAAAAAAGGAATTCAAGGAAGGAGCATGATGTAAAAATGGAAGCTCTGTGGTGTTAATTTTTTGTGAAGTATACAAAACAGCAATTTGCTTAATATGACTGGTAACCATGTTACTACACATTACATATAAAATTGCCCATCCAGTTAGGTGTTTGGCTCCGCCCTTCCTGTCCTCTCCTTCTTCCTCTCTGCTTCTATCTTTAAATGCACTCACCTCTGAGACTCATCTACTATTTAAATGACTACAGATCTATGTCTCTAATCTGACCTCTCATAAGAATGCCAGGCTTACAATTCCAGCTGTCTGCTCAGCTTTTCTTTCTAGACAGTCTCCTTTAACCTCAGGATCAACTTGTCCCAAGCCAAACTACATGCACCTGAAAAAATAAAGTGTCCTCCACTGCCTTCCCCATTTCTGCTGTTAATGCCATTCATTCTTCCGTCACCCCAGCCTGAAATCTAAATCATGGCTACACTTCCCTCTGGTCCATATCCAAATCAGGTAAAAACTTTATCAATCTTCCCTTTGTAGCATCTCATACCCAATCTCTTCTTTTAATTCTTACAATCAAAACTCAAGTTCATCTGCCTATCACCTCATACAGTCTTTCCCTCTCTACTGTAATTTCCCCAACTTTCAAGAAAAGAGAACAGATTCATCTTAAACACTCTCATCATACGTCCCATCTGATGAACGTGGCCACCCACAGTTTAACTTTTAAGACCACCGTTCTGATTTACCCGCTACCCCCAAACCTTTGCACACACATTCCCAGATGGATGCTCTCTACATTCAATTCGGTAACACCTATTTAAATCTTTAGATCTTTTCAATCTTACCTCTCTGTCAAGGGCATAAATACATGCAGAATGCAGGAATGAATGAGTCTATCTTCAAGAGAACTAGAATGAAACCGGATCAATTAGGTGTTTATTGGCCACCTATTTGCAAGACATTTTACTAGGCACTACAGAGAATATGAAGAGTTCTATCATATTCAAACACCTTATAGAAAAATGTATCCCGATTTCCAATCAAAATAAGTTACAAACCTCTTGGACAAAAGAATCCTATTATAGACTGAGTGCAGTGTATATCATAAAATAAGTATATCTGAAAAGACACAACAAAACTTGATTTTTTTGTTCATAAATATTAAACTCACTCTAAAAAATGAGAGCCACCTAATGGGAGTCAACTAATTTCATTACAATTCAAGTAAACTTTGATCTTTAACCTCTATCTTTATGTCTGAGATGCCTTACTTTTAAAAATAGATTTAAATTGTCTGAGATGTTTGGGAATTTTTCATTAAAGAAACATTTTAAATAAGGTCCCCTTTCAGAGATCCTTCAAATTCCTTGATTCTGCCAGGGTTGACATGACTCTTATAAGTGACTATGGGAATGGCAGAGCCAAATGCATCTCTTTACAAGGAATCCACATGCTATCTAGAGCAGTTCCAGTTAGCTCAAGCCCACTAGTAAAAATTTCCTCTTCTTTTAATTAAAGAGCTATCTTATCAGGGTTTCCTACCAGTGTTCTAAAAAAGCAATGCAGTGTTGACCAAACATGATAAATGTCATCTAAGAATTATTTACTCATTTTCACATTAATCACCACAACAATCTCTAATTAATATTTTATTCAAGATCACTGAGGAAGTATCACATGCCAGGAAATCCATCTTAAATCCATCTTAACCTGGCTTTAAAATGCCACAATATGGACTGTAGACTGCTTTATGATTAATGGGACTAAAAACAAATGAACATCTTTCTTCTGCAATTCATGAATGAAATATTATAAAATCCCAGAAAACCTATCATTCCATATTTCTCTATACACAAAGAATAGATGATAAACTAAACCATCCAAATGGTGGTGGGGGCGGGAGATGCAGAGATTGACAACTGATCCACGTGGCCTAAGATGGTACCATTGCATCGTCGTAAAGCTCTTATGTGGAAGCAGTGCTTTTCCATTGTTTTCTGCTGTTCTGAATAACAGTTCCACAAAATGAAAGCAAAATTATCCCAGTCCAAAGAGACATGAATAGGACACATGAAGTGTTCCCTCTCCTAGAGAACACAGATGTTTTCGGACGTTAGGTATTCTTCTCTGTGCCAGAAGTAATCCTAGTATGCCCTATTGAATAGCTCTTTCAAAAAATATCCAAATAATATTATTTTTAACTATTCTCATGAGGACGTAATGCACACAACCTCAAAGTTAACAAAAGTGAAGGGTAAATATTAAAAAGTAGTAGGATTCACTAGGATTAAACTAAAACTTCATGGTTACAAAAGAACAAATGCCTAATGCAATTAAGGATCTCACATGACGAAAAAGCAGAATTTTCACACTGCAGTATCAATAACCATGATGAACATCTCTACTTTTATATTGATATCTTAGAGACTAATTAAAAATAATAAGGAAATTGAAATGTATGACTCTTTCCTCCATCAGACTGTGAGCTCATTGAGGTGCATATCTAATCCAGTTCCTAGTACAGTGACTGACTGAATTTAGTAAAAGAATGAACTAACAATCTAATTTTCTTCTGAATGAATTAAATAGTAATAACTCTATGAAATATCATTTAACATAAAATATTATGTTATTTTAATAAATATTAAATAGTACATCAATAACTTAAAAACCTTATATGAACCTATCTGAACTTCTTCACAAATGTCAGAAGTACTTTGCTAATAAGTAAACATGAATAAGTTACAATGGTCATTATCAGTTTTCTGTTACAACTGAGGTTATGTGTGTGTATATATACTGACTAGCCTCTGATTTGCCATACCATTGGTCATGCAGATGATCCAATTTAGTCTTTTAAGATAGTTGAAAATATTACCAATTTTTCCTCATTCCTTCATTCAACACTTACTGAGCACCTACAATAAATAAGACATAGTGCAACTCTGGGCAACACAACGATGACCAACCAAGTCATATGATACCTACCTTCACAGAATTGTTTGAACAATCACACAAATAAGCAATTATATTTGATTGATAAGCACTATAATAAATATGATTTGATAGGAGCATGGCTGGGGGCTATGGAAGCACATGGAAGGAGGAAACACCTTGCAGACTTTATGGGTCAGAGAATACTTCGCTAGATAAGTGACTTATAAACAGAGAACCAAAGAACTTAATCAGAATTGCTAGGCGATAAGAAAGTGAAGACTTCCTACAGAGGTAACAGCCCAGAGTCAAGTCACTGAGGTAAAATCAATCAGTCAATCAGTCAATCAATCAATCATGGCTATAGGCTACATACTGCTTCTAGGAGCTGGTGTTGGAGGTAAGGGGTCAGGACTAGTAAGAGTTGAGGCTGGAGAGATAAGCAGAAATTTGATTATGAAGGACCTTGTAGGCTACATTAAGGAGGTGGGATTTTATCCTGAAACTAGTATGCAGCTATTGTTTCTGAGGCCTAGGTGGGAGTGGCCACTTCCTCACATTGCTCAAGTTATAACATGATGACATTGGAACTGTGATTCTCAAAGTATAGTGCCCGTATCAACAACCCAAAGAACCCCTGGGAACAAGTTAGAAATGTTACGTTCTTGAGTCACACTCCAGACCTGTAGAATCCAACACTCTGGATGGAGCCCAGCAATCTGTTTTAACAAGCCTTCCAGGTGATTCTGATGTACAGTATAAAAATGGTAACTGAGACTAGAGAGTAGATAAGATTATCCAGAGAAAGTGTAAGAGACATGAGAAGAGGGCCAAGGAGAGCCCTGGGGGACACCAATGTTTAAGAGAAGCACAGAGGAAGAAAAGCCAAGAAAAATCAGACTGAGAGGGAGCAGGCAGGTGCGAAGGGGAAAGTCAGGATAAGATGGGGCTATGGAAGCCAAAGGCAGATACAAACATGGCCAAGTCTGTTGAGAAGTCAGGTAAGGACTGAAAGCATCTCTCTTGGATTTAGCAATGAGAAGGTCATCCGGTGACTTTGGCAAGAACAGTCTTAGTGGGGATGGTGAGATTGAAGCCAAATTATGGAGAGGAAGAGATGGGACAATCACTGGAAGACACCAAGAGGCAGAGGGAGGGTATCTTTAAGTTGATGAAGACTTGGTCATGCATAAATGATAGTGAAAAGGAGGCAGCAGAGGGACTAATTGACAGAATAAATTCTCTCAGGAGGTGGAAGGGATGTGACCTAGTAAAGAGGCACATGAGATTAGCCTTGGACAAAACCAGATTCACCTCAGTCATTGTCATGGCACAAAGAGGCAATGATGGGTATGGGTACCAGCGTAAGGTATATTTGTAGGTTTGGTGAAAGAATTCTCATTTGAGGGTTTTATTTCCTCTGGCAAATGAGAGGAAAGGTCATCTGCTAGAGTGAGGAGAGGGGTGTAGTGGGAATACAAATAGAGTCTTGATATGGCTCACATTAGATGGGGGCAGAACTGAAAGCTGGGAAGTGAGCTGGGAGAGTGAGTCACTGATCCATATGAGACAATGGTGACCTAACCAGTCAGACAGTGGAAGTGGAGATGGAGATAAATATATAAACTGCAGAGATGTTATGAAGGTAGAATGATCATGAGTTCTTAAATCATAAGTTTTAGGAAACAGGAGGAATTTGTGTAGATATGGTACAGAAGATAGGTGGAAGGTGCTGTGCCCAAGCACTGAGCCGGGGAGCAGACTTCTTTATCTGTGAAGGAAGATGAAAGTACTTCACATTTGGTTCCTGGAATGGCTGATGAAAAAATATATACGTAAAGAGTATAGTTTGGTACTTAAGGAAGCGCACGACAAATGGTAGCTGCTGTAATTATTTTGCTCTTATGGCAGAATACTTTGAATAGAATAAGCCTAGTGTTTGTTGAATGACTGACTGAATGAACAAATGAATAAGGGTAAGTGCAAATATAAGCGGACTATATATTTTCACCTATGAAGATATATTGTATTAGATACTGACTTTGTTGTTCTTTATTTTGTGGAATGGGGTAAGGGCTTTTTGCAAAAAATAGGTTTGAAATACAGATTAGTATTTAAAGAAATAAATCATGTTATCTCTGCTTTACTTAAATCCCATCTCCTAGCTTGGGGATAAAACCTGATGCTGCTTACTCATCTTAATACCTCGGACACACACTGACAGTTACAGAAACTGCAGTGCTTCCCGCTCCCTTCCCATAGTGTTCCAAGTCAACCCCTCACCACAGGGCCTTGCCCACCCTGTTTGCTCTACCTGACACTCCCACTACATCCTCCTTATGCTTCAGGACTCAGCGTGATTTCATGCTTCCAGATAGCCTTCCCCACCCCTAAGCCTGTTTGGTGCCCTTCTATACCCTGTTGTAGCATATGTGTTTATCCCTAATGGCTGTTCTCTTCCTCATGCTCCCTATCGAAATGGGGCATAAGGACTGTAAGCTATAAGACAGGTAGGTATAATCCATCCACCAATAACTATTCTCTCTGAAAAATCAAATCTATCTCCTCCCCTCCAGCCCTAACCAGTGCCTTCTCCCAGCCTTCACTGCCTCCGCCTGTACCATGCATTAGTCACCAGCCCCCTGCCTCTGAGCCAACCTACACATGGCCACCCCCGGCTTAACTCCTTGGAGGGTTTCTCAGGGCTGCCTTCTTTACCCCATGTCTCTTTCCCTTTCCTTTTTTTTTTAATTGTGGTAAATCTGTAACATAAAATTTGCTGTTTAACCATTTTAAGTGTGCTATTCAATGGCATTAATTATATTTAAAACTTTCCACAACCATCACCACTATTTCCAAAATTGTTTTACCCCAGATGGAATCTCTGTACCTATTAGGCAATATCACCCTCCACCTCCACTTCCTGTCAAGGAAAGAGACTACTGTCTGTCTTTTTGAGTTTGCCTATTCTAGAAATGTCATATAAGTGGAATCATACAATATTTGTCCTTGTGTCTCACTTCTTTCACTCAACATAATGTTTTCAAGGCTTATTCATGTTGTAGGGTTCATCAGAACTTCTTTTCAAAAAGAAGTTCTATATGTATGTATCACATTTTATCTATTCATCTGTTGATGGACACTTGGACTGTCTCCACCTTTTGGCTGTTGTGAATAATGACACTATGAACGTCAGTGTACAAGTATCTGTTTGACTTCCTGTTTTCAATTCTTTTCTGTACATGCCTAGTTGTGAAACTGCTGGTTCATACAATCATTCAACGTTTAGCCTTTTGAGTGGTATCCATGTCCCTTTTGATAAATGTAAAAATCTCACACCTACTTCAAGACCTTGATATGCAGCCCCCACCTGTACTTACTCATCCCCAGGAAACATGCAAAAGTCTTGGCCAATCTGGCAAGATCATTCGTGGTCTGGCCCCTCTCTCCCTTCCCCATCTCATCTCCCTCCTCTCCTACGCTCTAACCAGGGTGAATCCGTGTGATTTCCAGGCGGCTGTGCCTCTGCATGTGCCAGTTCTGCCCCTTACTTCTCTTCCTTTGCCTACTCTTGTTGGAAGAAACTGTTCAAGCCTTTCTGGACACTCTCAGGTCTCCGACAGTACCCTCTATGCACCAAGAGTACAAAAATTCACCATTCCAAATTGTTCAGAAGGATAAAATCACTTTGGCCTCTATTAGTTCACATACCCTGGCATTGACCAATTCGAGATTACATAAAAGTTAAAGAAAGTCTGAAAACAAAAATACTGACATAAAATTTCAAGGTTAAATAGACTAGAATGAGTCATCCAAAGGAAATTTCATCGATTTAGTACAATAAAATTCAAGTGTAAATATGTTCTGTTTATCATTAAAATACCACTGAATACCCCACCTCTCAGTATTCATTTAACTGCAAATGTCTCAAGACAGGGATTACATCTTTCTAAGCTAAACTTTTTTCATTATGAAATATAACACATATAAAATAATGCATAACACCAAAATAAACGGCTCAATGAATTAATATAATAAGAAAAACCAAGTAACTACCAGCTAATTCCAGAACTAGAATATTGTTAGTCCCCCGAAGCCTTCCATATAACCTTCTCAAATTATAACCCCTTCCCTTCAGGAAATTATCTTTAAGAGGGTCTATATCTTTGAAAAACAGAGTTCTATCGTAGTTAAGCAACTAAAACCTCATGAGAGAGTAAAGCAAAGTTCAAGTTTTTATACCATTGGGTCTCACGGCATGGGGTCAACAAATATGTTGGGTGATGCTTAGTTTCACAGATCTATATTTTAACATACCTTTCTGTTTCATCTATCAAAATAATTACAATTAATTTTAATAAAATGACATACTTTAAGTCTCTTGTAATTTCACTTTGGCTTTCATAGATTTCATTAGGAAAAAAACTGGTTTGCTTATTTCTCTCCAAATGATAGCATTATACCAGCTGTGTGTGTATGTATCAGCTTTTGAAATATAATCCACATGCTATACAATTAACCCATATAAAGTGTACAATTCAATGATTTTTAGTATATTAACAGAGTTGTGCAACCATTACCACAATTAATTTAAAAATATTTCGTCACTGTAAAAAGAAACCCCTTACCTATTAGCAGTTAGTTCCCATTTCCCTCTAACCTCAGCCCTAGACAACCAGTAATCTATTTTCTGTCTCTATAGATTTTCCTATTCTGGATATTTCATATAAATGGAATTGTACAATACGTTGTCTTTTGTGACTGGCTTCTTTCACTCAGTATATGTTTTCAGTGCTCATCCATGTTGTAGTATGTATCAGTACTTCATTATTTTATTTCTGAATAATATTTCATTGTATGAATATACCATTTTATTTTTCCATTCATTAGTTAATGGACATTTAGACTGCTTCTATTTTTGACTATTATTAATAATGCTGTTATAAACATGAATGTATAAGTTTTTGTACTGATGTATGCTTTTGGTTCAGATGTATGTTTTCACACTGAGAGGAGTAAAACTGCTGGTTCATATGGTAACTGTTTAAGATCTGCCAGACTATCTTCCAAAAGAGCTGCACCATTTTAAATCCCCACCAGCAGTGTATGAGGGTTACAATTTCTTCACAACATTGCTAACATTGGTTATTATCTGTCTTTTTTATTAGCCATCCTAGTGAGTGTGGGCTGGTATCTCACTGTGATCTTGATTTACATTTCCCTGATGGCAAATGACGATGAGCATCTTTTCCTGTGCCTATTAGCCATTTGTATATGTTGGCTCTAGGTTTCTCATAGACACTCTTCATTAGATTGAGGAAGTCCTTTCTATTCCTACTTTATTGAGTGTTTTTCCATGAACGGATGTTGCACTTTTAAAAAATGCTTTTTTCTGCCTCTATTGAGATAATCGTGGGTTTTGATACCAGCTATTTTTGTTGGTAAATAATTTTTCATACTTATAAAATCTATGCAATCCTAAAATTGTGTAATGCATTTTGTATTTTTATCTAAAGGTTTAAATTTAAATTATTAACTATAAACTCTAAAAATTATGTCAACAAAAATCATGGAGAAGCATATTAGTAATATATTTATTTTGGAAGAAATTTACTGAAATGGACCTAGAATTTGTTTTTCTTCTGTTTTGGTTTGTTTTGTTTTGTTTTGAATAGTAGAAACCATGGTGTGGTTTTTTTCCCCACTCTACCGGTCTAATTTTTACGGTCCTACCTTTTTAAATTGCTACCTCTATTTAGAACAGCAACACAAATATGCACTAATAATCTATGTACTGCTCTGCATAAGCCCAAATTAAACATAAAACATGAATGTAACAGAAAGTAATTCAAATAAAATATAAGTGGCATCATAAGAGGATCTGTGTTCAACTGTCAAATAACCAAATCCATACAATATAAAAGAGAGCAATACAAAGTTGTTACACTGATAGTCAAATATACCTAAGCCCAATGGTTTTTAGTAAAGCCTGTGCACAACCTTTTAAGTCAGTTAACTACCCTCTAACATTTAACAAAATTATTTATAACAATGGGCTTTGCCTCCATGATTACACATAATTATTTTGTCAAAATGTATGTACACAGATTATGGCACATTCTCTCTCTTGTAAAAGTCAAAGTATAATTGGGAATGCCATACACTGTGAGGAATTTTTTAAAAAATGCTAAAATCATGTGAAAAACATTAAATCAGTCTAAAGTACCAGCCCACCAAAATAACTAATGTGCATGTTGAGTTTTGGAAAGTATACCTGCTCATATGGCTGGTGCCAGCTAGAACTAGAGAGAACTAGATCAGAAAAAGGCTTCATGAAGGAGAGGTGTTTTACCGTGGTAGAAGAGAAACTTGTTAAAAAGACCTCACAGTATGAGATCTTACTAAAAAAATCTCGATAACATTAAGTACATTTCTACTGTTTTTTTTTCTCAATGGTTATATATTCAATCAATGAATCTTGAAATACAATGAAGTGAAAAAAAATGCTGTTATTATTAAGATCATTTCAAATATATCATTTAAGATCAATTTGGAGGGCAAATTATATCTGCAAGGTGTTAACTAAATGACATATTTTCTAAAAATAAATAGTACTACATAATTTACTTAATTTTATATTGTGTATCCCCACCCTACCACCCAAAACACAAAACTACTAAGATTCAGACTTTTTTGGTTCAAATTTAATTCTCCCGAGACTTCCAATATTGCATATATTACTGAAATTTCAATTTAACTTTTTCAAGACAAAACAAGGTGCTTACAAAACACAGAGATCTACAGGTACACAGATCGCATCCTGGGAAGACGAGGTGCTTTCCTCTTCACCTCAACATTCTGGGTCCTAACACACTGGGACTGCACCACATGAAATGCAGTGGCCAAAAGGGACTCTTCTTCCACAAAACACTGCACTAATTCTCCAGCATTCAGCTTTTCCACTTGAATGGAATAAAAACCCTTTTGAGAACAACAATTACAATCCCCCCATTTTTTCTCAGGCACACTATTGGACTTCTTAGTGCATGCACAATGCAAATAAGGCAAGCTTCCTTTCACAGAGTGATTAATATGCAAAGACAGCCTGCTTTTTTAGTAGGATGTGAAGAACCACCAACAAGCTTTTCTAAAACCAGAGGTTTTTACAATTATTTGCACTGTTTATTTTTAAACAGAAGATTACACAATAACACCAAGTGCTTTAGCGCTAATTTGCCAGTATTTTGTAAACAATGACAATTTAGATTTTTAAACTCTTTGTATCATATTTAAATTGTGGTCAACTATTGATTTCAATATATTAATTTTTCCTCCCAAATTTGGAAACTCACTTGTCTGAAACAAGACTGAAACTATACTTTCCTTCTACAAAACTGCACTTCACTTTTAAAGCAAGTGATCTATCTGGCATGTAGCTGTGGAAAACTTATGATTTTAAAGATCAATACAAATTCAAAATACCAAAAGATTACATTTTAATGGTAATCCATCTAATTTATATGAATCCTTATAAAACTTGAGACTTTTCCAAATTAGTGTTAAACTCAAAATAAGGCTATGTTTTGATAGAAAATTAAATATAATTGGTCAATAAAATAACAGTACAAAGAAAATAGATTAGTACTACAGATTACATACATATGCACATTTAATCTCAACAGAATAATTTAGGGAACATTTCTAACCATGTTTCCTTGGTGATTTTAACCAAAGTTTTCAAAAAAAAAAAAAAAACGCAGACCTACCAGACATAATGTTATCAACGCCTCAATAAAAATTTCACTTGTCTCATCTTTTTTTATTTTTTTGCCTACCTCTACCTACAGTTTCACAAAGAGGTTTCAATCATACAACTACCAGACATTTCCACCTAATGTTTTAAACAAACAAACAAAAATCATCATCAACAACTCAAATGACATATTTTGGAGATGAATGTTTTAGCCAAATGTCAAAATGTAAATCTGATTTTTACATTCATTTTTTTAAAAACCTCTATAGTTATAAGATAAGATGTTAGATATGGATAAGACTTATGACTTCAAACTGAATTTTGTCAGAAGATTTTTAAAAGTATATGTAGGTCAATACTGATTATGGCTTTAAATCAAATTTCTTACCAATAGTTCCAAATCCCAGAATATGTGACTCTATTGGCCATGAGAAGTGGATTGTGATATCTATATACCATCAGTCTTTCTCTGAGATACCATCATTTCAGGGACATTAGTAAATCAAAATGCCTTTATTTCCTTGTGAAGTTCTCACATCCAAAAAGTGCAAGTCACTTCCACCCCTGTCTTCTCCAGACAGCATCGGAGACATAACTTACTCCATATTTAACGCCGCCAAATTCACTGTAGGTTTAAACTGTTTTCTTCTTTTGTGCTTTTAAATTTTAAATTAATACATTTGTCATTAAAAGAGAAAAGGAATGAATTTATTTGTTCTAGTCTATGAATAAGTGAAAGTGAAGACTAAATTAACAGTAGAATTAATCATATTAAATCTCTCACATTTAGATAAGAGTATATAATTTTAAGTCCACTTATCACAAAAGTTTAATATTTAGAAATGCAAACATAAATTTTTAAAATAATTACACATATTTATAATTTATATCTTCTTAAAATATCTCCCACTTATACATTATTGTTATGGTACTTAAAATTTAACTGTCTGAGGTTGGTGATAGCTGTTCTCTTAATATAACTCAAAAGTTTCCAAAAAAACTATAACTCAGAGTAATGTACTGATTTACCAGTGACTTCAAAAGGACCTGTTGTAAATTATCTCTGGAAAACCAAATAATAAATGATTACCCAAGTTCTTATTTAGATACAGAACTCTTAAATACTTAAATGAATTAATGTCTGAAATTTTTATCTTCTAAAAAGTAATGCCTATATCTAACTTGGCTGTAAAATGTATAAATAATAAAGATATTTTTTTGATGAGAAGGAAGGAAAGGGGACAAATTGCTTGCATGACCAGTTATCTTAATTGAGTCTGACCAGTAATCTAAATTCTGATTCTAATGCCAATTTAGCTCAAAATGACCTCAAATAGTAATGTAGGGCAGTTAATGAACTCATTTTCAATCTCTTATTGTCAAAGAATATCACACAATGTCCCTTTTTTGTTTCATTATGATAGACGGTTTTCTTTGACGAAAATTTAAAATTTTAAACATGTCATGCATAACTTTAAGTTTGATACACAAAAGGGAAAAATCTGAGAAAGGAATAAATAACTTTTAATTATCTTTTTCTGAAATTTCAAGGTTGTCTGTGGTGTCATTCTACAGAAGTAAGTTATTACAAATGTAACCAAAACACTTTAGAAAGGAGTTTAGAATTTTTTACAAAGCAACTGAATATATTCATCTTGTACCTCCAACTCTTAAGACTGACTACATGGAACACAGAAGTTACTCGATAAATACTCAATAGTGAATGTTTCCAATAAATGTTCCTGTTACCTAACAAGTCTGGGGACACAACCATTTACAAATGTGTTCATGAAACTGCTCTTACCCTGGTTCACAGCATCCCTGCCAACCCACATATTTATATGCAGAAAATGTGGAATCTCAGACCACCCTGAAATCTTACGCAGACTCCTTAGTTAAGGAAAGGTTCTTCGAAACTCTGAGACTGGCCCTAACTTCCTGAATTGTCAATTCCCTTGATGTTGTTGTAATATTCAACTTCTTAGGTCTTTGCCTTTGATGCACTTCCTTTAAGAACTCTGCAGTCTTCTTTCAATCTCAAAAATTTCATGCTAAAATCTGTGAGATAAAAGATTTCAAATATTGGCTTTGGCTTGTAGCAATTCTGAACCCTGCTCCAAAATTAAAGCTAACGATCCCTCTCATACCACAAACTTCAACCCAACACACAATCATACACACACAAACACACACATACACGGTAAGTTACAAAACAGGGACCATGTTTCTCATCTCTTATCCTACATTCTTTTTCATTCCAGTAAAAGTGTGCATTTTTATTAACTGAAGAGGTTAAATCACAGAGACTTCATTCTTGGGGATACCAGGCATTGCTGAGGATAAAAGTGCCCCACTGAAAATAGAAGGATTAAATGAAATTTTGACTAATGAATAAAATACCCTCAAACCATTTCTCCCTCTCAGCTTAGAGAAAAACAGTAGTTAAACTTAGATCCCGTAAGCTGCAAAATGTTAAATTCTCTTAAATTGACCAATCCAAAAGAAAATAGGTTCTAATGAGTGGATGTGGACATCCCACACCCAACAGACTAGGTCTCTACATAATCAGCCCGGAGTGAAGCACACCCACACAGAGCTTCCCCCACAGCTTTTCAGTGCCTCATTCCTAATTACTAATACCACCAAAAATTATTAAAATTAGAGAAATGAAATGAAGCAATATGAAACACATGAGAGACCCTAAAACAAAGAAGAATCCAGAGGACAAATAAGAGAAAGGAAGCAACAAAATTCTTCTAAAATACTCAGTGATCTAAAAAATGTATGAAGAAACAAGATCAGGATGTTACCAAAGAGACATTCAAGCAACAAAAAAGAGTTCTTAGAAATTAAAAGTATGTTAGCAAAATAGAAAATCAAATAGAAAGACTGGCAAAAAGCTGAGAAAACCTCCCAGAAAGGAAAGGGTGGGGGACTGGGAAAGACAAAAAAAAAAAAAAAAAAAAAAAAAAGAATACTGGCGAGAAGATGAGAAAAATTATATGATCAATCCAACTTCTGAATAGGAGCTCCGGGGGGGGAAATAAGAAAATAGAGATATGGAAATGTCAAATAATTAATATAGGAACATTTTCCAGCACTGAATGAAGGACATGAATTTCTAAACTAAAATGGCTCCCTGAGAACCTATCCCAATAGAAAACAGACCTACATTAAGGCATTATTGTGACATTTCTGAACATAGAAAAAAAGATGGCCTTAAAATCTTCTAAAGGAAAAGCAAACGCATTTCACACCAAATATCAAGAATCAGAACGCACTAGACTTCACAACTACAACACGGAAAGCTAGAAAACATGGAATAGCATCTTCAAAATTCTTCGGTTAAATGATCTCCAATCTTGAGAATTATATACCAGGTTAATGCAAATAACCTGCCACAAATCTAGAAAACCAACAGTCTAGACAGAAGAAGGAGGTAAAGTATGTCCCCGGGGAACGAAAATAACCGTGTTTGAACATGTTGGAAGATATCAAGTGTGGATTTATACTTCAGTCTGAGAACTTGACAATTAATTAGTGATAGGTGTGTAGAAAACAAAGCAAAGGAAAATTGAGGCCATTATGGACTCTAGGAAAGCCAGAAAATTCTAGGAGAGGGGATAAAATCACAGAATTGTTCAAGGCTCAGCTGTGAATATTATTTGCATGGTCATAAATGTAAGCATTAAGTAATAGGAGGCCAACATAAAGAAGGTAGGAGGGAGTGGGTAGCACGTAAGTGTACTACACCTCAATAGGAAGTCATTAAATAATACTGAAACATTAAGGTACAAATGGAGATAAAAATATAGAAACAGTTAAAATGAGTAGAAAGATTTACTTCAAGGGAGTCAAAATGAAAGGTGAGATGGGTGAGGAGGGGTAAAAAGGGGTAGAAAGGGTTGGGGCAGGAGACTAATATTTTTTGTTAAAAGTCTTATAAAACTGTTTAACCTTTTAACAATGTAGACATTTTATTTTGCTAAAAATAAAAATTAAATTCAAGAAAAAAGGGAGGCATAACAACCAATTAATTCTAATTGCTTGACCAGTTAAGATCACTAATCTCAAGATATACTTACTATAATTTAGCAGACAAGAGACAAACTGGCTAACCCACCTTCTCTTAATGGTAAATGAATAGCTATGGACGTCAAACCAAGCTGAGAAGCTATATACAACAAAATCACTCTGTAAGAATGCAATATGAAATCCCCTTTGTCCTAAATCCTTAGCGATTAGACAGTCTCATGAGTGAATTTTCCAGATGAGTAACACTAATTATATTACCTCTTTCGTTCCTACTTTCCATTGCTGAAGCCAATGGTACTGATGTTTGTTTTGTTTTTCCAATGACTCCTTAAGTCATTCCTCCTTCAGTAGGCAGCACAGAGCCGAACACAAAAGACACATGCTCAATAACTAAATCCATATAACAGTCACCTGCTGCTTGAATGGACCATAATTGGCTCTTCCAAACGAGGTTTAGTTATAAACACCCATTATTTATATTGCAGACTGTTATAGGCATTTCCTTGGCATTTTGTGGTATATAAGGCTTTCTTTTTAACCAAATACTAAATGGCCAAGACTCATATGCTTTTTGTGTTCTTGAGTCTGCTTTTCATAATTTTTCCATCTGTCCAAGTTACTATACCTCCTTACTATCAGTGTACCTATACCTAGCAATCATGTTTCCTTGATTCTAACCTAAATTTAGGAGTCTTTATAAATGTAGTAGAAGCTAGGAAATTAAGAATATATGGACTTTTTATGAATAAGGTATTAAGGGCTTCTCTATGAATCAAGTGCATACAGTTCAATGCATGGACTTTAGGATATCTATTTTGTCTATCCAGAGGCTTCCTGCCCCTAATTCTTCATTCTTCGTGTTCCAAAAAGTAAAGGTTGCCAGATAAATGACTTCCAGATTAATGAAGTATCACCAATATGATCATTAGCAGCAACCATTTTTTAAACATACTAAATTTTATGGCTCCACCACTGTGGTCAATTGATAGGTTTAATGTTAACCCTATACAAATAGAGAACAGACCCTATATAAACCAATCTATTTTTTTTTTATTCTACTTTTCTCAAAATCAAGATCTACTCGTCTTTGCTTGCACAGGAAGTAAAATAGCTAAGCAATCAATCATGGCATTTTTAACTCAATTACAACACATGGTGATCCTGAACTCCCTGAAAATTAAAAATAAATGTAAAAAAATGTTATTCTAATTATAATCAATACCTAAATCCAACACTAACTGATATTTCTTCACTGTGAACTTTAAAAGAAGGGAAACTGAAAAATATTATTCTTACTATGTGTCAGATCATTGTATAAATTGCCTCATTTAGTCCTCACGATAACTATTAGGTATGTATTATTATTCCTGTTTCAAAGATGATACATAAACTGAGTGTTGGAGAGATTAAATGACTGGTTCAAAGTCATAGAAAGCAGGAAAGCCACCATTTAGAATGCAGGTTTGATGTCGAAAGCCTGTGGGGCGCCCCCTACAGTATGCACTGCCTCTACAACACCAAAAAGTAATAATTAAATTAAGAAAGTAAAAATCTGTAATTAAAACTCAAATTGAAGAGTACTGGATTTACATCTTCTCATGTCCATGACATGAGATCTTTACAGCTGCCATATTATACCCTGAATCCAATTCTCATAGAGTAACTGCAGCTTAACTGGTGATCGGCAGCCTCTTGCATAGCCAGAACGGACACTCAAAGATAAAGTATGAACAAAAGAACATAGGAAAAGCGGTCAATCACATCCATTTCCACTCTTGACAATATGATAAGAACAATGCATACAATATGTGACAAGCAGAACAAACTTCGACAGATTTTGCTATCCACAGTCAGAAAGATTTTTAAGCAGCATAGAAATCAAGTTGTGAATATCATGGACAATGATGCAAGAAGACAAAACTGTGTCTAAAAGTTATCATCTCACATGATAAATGAAATCACTGGGGAAGATTCTTCTGTATTATTCATTTCCTCTCACATGAGCCCATCTCACTGCCCCTTTCAAGGTTGTTCACTGTCCTTCCCTCCTCTCCTGCCTCTTCCATTAGTGTACAGTTAACATATGCCCTGATGGCCCTCAGTTTGAAGCCATCCCTTAACTTAACACCTCTCCTTTTCTTCTTTTTGGTCAAGTATCCTGGATATCAGCTGTTCCTCAGACTTTGACTCAAATAACTTGCATTTCATTATCTAACTGAAATGACTCTAAGATTACCACTCTCCTCTGAAAGAAATCCAAAGTTTCTACTTGAGTCTGACCTTCCTTATATTCCTAACCATCTTAAGTATTGCAACCCTCTTTTTCTATTGCACTATTTGTTTTACAATCTGAATAAAAGCAATATATGCTCATTATAGAAAAGTCAGACAGTATAAAAAATGTATCTTCATTCAGTCTAAAAAGTGAAAGAACAAATAGCCAACAATATTTGAAAAGATGCTCAACATCGCTAGCTATCAGGGAAATACAAATCAAAACCACAATGAGATACCATCTCATGCCTGTTAGAATAGCTATAATCAACAGGACAAGTAATAACAAATGTTGGAGAGGATGCAGAGAAAAAGGAACACTCAGACACTGCTGGTGGGACTGCAACTTGGTACAGCCACTATGGAAAACATATGGAGGTTCCTCAAAAAACTAAGAATTAATCTACCATATGATCCAGCAATCCTTCAACTGGTATTTACCCCAAAGACTTGAAAACCTGTATCTGAAAAGATATTTGCACGTCGATGTTCATAGCAGCATTATTCACAGTGGCCAGGACATGGAAGCAACCAAGTGCCTACGAGAGATGACTGAATAAAGAAGCCGCGGTACATATATACAATGGAATATTACTCAGCCATAAGAAGAGATGAAATACTGCCATTTGCGACAACATAGATGGACCTCGAGATAATCATGCTAAACAAAATAAGCCAGACAGGAGAAGTTGAAAATCACATGATATCACTTATATGTGGGACATAAACCTAAAAGCAACAAGTGAATAGGACAAACAAACAGAGACTCATGGACATGGACTATAGACTAGTAGTTACCAGAAGGTAGGTGAGGGGGAGGGGGGAAGAGAATGGGTTAAAGAGGGTCAAATATGTGGGGACAGAAAGAAATCTAACTATGGGAGGTGAACACACAGTGTAAATATAGATAGATAGATAGATAGATAGATAGATAGATAGATAGATAGATAGATAGATACAGATATACAGATATAGATATATACATATATATATGCCTTGCTATTAAAGTGTACAGCTGAAACTTACTGGATTTCATTAACCAATGTCGCCATTAAATAAATAAATAAATAAATATATGTGAAAGAGATTTATTTTAAACAAAATTGGGATAATATATATCATTTGTTTCCATCTTTTTTTCACTTAACATTATTATCCTTCCCTAATCTAGCTATTAGGGAAATGCAAATCAAAACCACAATGAGATACCATCTCACGCCTGTTATAATAGCTATAATCAACAGGACAAGTAATAACAAATGTTGGAGAGTTTAATTTACATCACTAGGCTCTGGTTTCCTCCTTTTGTTCAATATCACTTTCTGAATTATGGACAAAATACATTCTAGAAGCTATATAAATACCGCAACATAATACTTCTGGGTATGATAAAGACTCCACAATGTACGGAATATAATTCATGGTGTTTTATCTCCTTGGAAAGAAGATAAAAATATAGACTACTATTACCTCTTAGTCTTCTCAGTCTCTTTAGCTGGGCTCCCTCCTGCTTCCTCCCAAACATGCAATATGTAACCTACCTCACCTCATCCACGTTTCTTCTGTGCAGAGCTCAATCCTTTATACAAGCCACCTTCAACTCTCACCTTGTGAAGAGTTCTCCAGCCACCCCTGGTGCCCAAGTAATCCTTACCCTGCCTCTGAAATCTCAGCCACATATTTGACTCTAGATGCCACCTGGTATTCCGTTTATCTTTTCATTCTCCACTAAACAATGACTCTCTGAGGTCAAGGCATTGTACTTTAGAGTTTTTGGGTTTTCGTGGCTAACAGACTGTGTAGAAGCTCAGTAAATATTTTTGCTATCATTGCTTTTCCCTCCCCCCAAAACTCACTAAATCTCTATCCTGTACCTTCTCTGCCCTAAAGATTGTTTTACCTTCTCTAGTCCTATATTCCCCCATCTATGATGTTAGCTTTCAAGCTTTTTGACCTGAGACATAATAGGATACATGTTTTTCATCAAAACCTGATTTCCTAACAAAAATTTCACAAAACAATACTTATCATTACTATATAACATATACTCTTTTCTAATTCATTCCATTTCTTCTTTCCTCTTTTCCCCTTCCTTACTTACTTCTTTGTTAATGCTGGTCAAGCCAAATTAATATATTTCATCACCCACTGTTGAAAAATACTGACCATTTTTTTTTCTAAAACCTAATGTGTGTAAAACTAGTATCCATCTTTTATCCAAGGTAACCCCTTTTCCCAATTTCCCCATCATACTGACAGTACCATGATAATTTCATTACCTGGGGTTGGTAACTTGATTTTTCTTCTCTTTCTAGTCCATTTTGGCTCTATCATCTACCCCTGCCAATTGATTCATCATCTCTAACATCTCAGCTGTGTGTGCCCCTTTTATCCTTATCCGAAGCCATTATGCATGTGTCTTTCCAAGATTATATGCTTTATAAAATATATCACAGTTAAATTTCTTTAACAAGCCCTTCTGGTACATAAAATTTGACTTTATAAATGTTTTCAGCTATGTGTGTATTAATAAAATGTACAGTTGTGAAATATTTTGATTTGAAATCCATTTCACATATATTATTTTGATTCATATTCAAATGAGGAAATTACAGTTCAAAGAGGTTAAATTCCTTACACAAATTCACTTGGCTAGTTGGTAGCAGAGCCAAATCTTGAACCCAAATCTTTTTAATAAAAGCTTAACGGTACCCTTTTCCCACATCCTAGTCTTCCAACCCCATAAAATAAGAGACTTTCATTGGACTTCAGTGCCTCCAAACCAGTTTAAACTGGTTCCCCTATCTCCAAGCCTCTGGGTTCTCTATCTAGTCCATCTTAGATAATGTAACAAATATCCTTTAATATTATTATCCCGGCCACTACAGTAGCTGTATATAAAACCAAAACTCCCTTTAAGTACTGCAGTGATCTCTTACCAATTTGCTCCTACTTATCTCTCTTTTAATTCATGTGGCATCAAACACAAAAGCCTAGCACGGCAGATGTTCAATTGCTATCGCTGACTATACTCATCAATATTTTTAAAAGTGATTTCTCTAACATCTATGGCAGCATCCCTCTCCTTTGTCTAGCACTTAAGGTTTTAATAAGACCTGCCCCAATATCCAGTCTGCTTTCACTGCTCTTCAATACCAATTATCTAGCTAGACCATCTCCTCATACAAAGAAATAGGCCCTCTTTCTCCTTATTTATTCTTACAAGAGTGGAGGTCCAGATCAAGCACTAGATCTTCCACACCTTTTTTCCAGACATTAAAACCAACCAAGATGAATTTTGTCTTTCTAAACATTTTTCACAACTAATATCTGCTTCCTTCTTTTAGGTACTTATTCTTATACTACCTTTTATGGTTTCCTAACTGCCTGAACTA
Organism: Eonycteris spelaea; assembly: GCA_003508835.1. Taxonomy (NCBI): domain Eukaryota; kingdom Metazoa; phylum Chordata; class Mammalia; order Chiroptera; family Pteropodidae; genus Eonycteris; species Eonycteris spelaea. Next base: position 4,989,662 of record PUFA01000123.1, read on the forward strand.
AGCAAGTAACCTCCTCACCATCTGAACGCCTCCGCAGAACCAGTATAGTAGCCTTAAATTTATTTCCCCTCCCTCCTGACCCTCAGCCTCCAGCACAGAACTCTGACATCATATTCACAGTACATCTGATTAGTAAACATTTCAAAAATTAATCTCGATCAAGGTGAACTTTTTAAAAGCATATATTGAGGGCTTACTGAGTTTTACCTGTTTTACATATGTGATTTTATTTAAGCTCACTGAAATCCAGAAGGAGGTGCCATTATCCCCTTATTACAGACAGAAAAGCAGGCTCAGAAGTGCAACGACTAGCAGAATATCAGTTACGGTTATTGGACTCAACTCAGACCTATCAGACTCCAAAGCTCTTGGTATTGCTCTCTGCTCTATCATTCACCTTCACTTTGGTAAGACTCAGTCAGTCCAGAAGCCAAGCAAACTCACATTTGATTAGCATGTATCCTGATGCTATATGTATTCAAATATCCTAACTTTAGTAAAGGATAAAATGCAACCAACCAACGTAAGTCAATGTCCCAATTTCACCTACATAAATAACAACCTTTCTCACCTCGGTTTCTATTTCAAGACTTAACAACCTAGCCTTACAGAATTTTTTTTCTCCTAATTTCTGGCTGCTTCTCTCCAAGAACCCCACACTGTTCCCGTGAACAGTACTGCATGTATTGTCTCAGATTTAAGCTAAATGGCTCTGCCTGAATCATCTCTTCTTCCTGCTCTATCTACTGAAGGCAAACACATGACCCCATGCCCAGCTCACAAGAGTCCCAAACAGAGTTAACTGCTTCCTTCCTTGTGCTCCAATGGTATGTAATTCTTGTCTCTATTCATGTCTATTGTATGTCTCCCTCCCACACTAGATGGTAAGCTCTAGAGGCAGAGGCATATCTTACTTGACTTTATAACCTGAAGCCAAGCACATTCCTGAAATTATTTGATCTTCTCAAGATCAGCATTTTGCTGAATTAAGGAATGTTTGTTTTGATTCAATGCTTGTTGAATTAGTCAATCAACCATGCCTTAAAATGAGAATATCATCAGTCCTTCCCATTTCAGAGTTCTTCAAATGTTACTTCCTCACCACCCCAACCACCCAGGCACAGGTAGATTTCCCTTGATAATCTCCCATAGCACCTTGTTCCTTTCTTCAGTTTTACTCAGAATTTGTAATTATAAATATATGTGTTACTTGTTTAATGTCTATTAATGACTATTAGATGAAAAGCTGGATGAAACATGGACAATATGTTTAGTTTACCACTGTACTACCAGCACCCAGTACTCAATAGATATTTACTGAATAAATGATACAAAGATTGAATGATACAATGCACATCAAAAACTCTGTGAATTAAATAGCAATGATTATAATTATCAAGATTAAATATCCAGTTAATCACCTCTTAGATACTTAAAACAAAATCTTCATCTCTTCTCCATTATCATATGCCTTTAGTTGGTAAAACTACTTCCTGTCCCACAAATAGTATGTCTGACACATTTGAATAATAATAGCAATTATTTTATTTTACTCCAGTTAGTGATTTACAAAAATATCAGCAGTAAGAAATGCTGAATCACCTCAGGTCTCTCTGGAGATTTTCTATAAAATAAAGGTTAAATAGCTTCTTCTTTTCAATAACAACTTTGATTTTGATACATGATTCTGATCTTTAATACATTACAGAAACAACCTTTATAAGGTACATGTTCAACAAACTGGAACAATTAGCTTATATTCTCAAGCAAGTGGACCCAACCAGACCAAAACACAGTGCTAACACAGGGTCAGAGGTTTGTAGGGCCCTCCAATGATGGTCTCCTTTCAAGGCTCTGGGGGATAGGGACCTAAAAATGTGTTCTCATGGTCATATGTTTTCTAAATTTTGCAAAAGCAAATGAATTCTGTTTTTCCTTAAAGAGGTCTTCAAAAACTATATACCCTCAGGCCCCATGAAACCTAGATTCACTTCTGTGGCTTTCAACCTTATAATTAGACCACTTTTCTCTCTAAAGTATTCAGACCCAACCGTACAGTGCAGGCATATTTGACAATGATTTTGAAAAGTCTAGTTATAATCAAGATCATGTTCTCATAATATCTTTTTTAAGTCCTAAAAAGAAAGCACTATCTGAATAATTATTTTTTCTAGAGCCAATTTACTTCCCTCTTTCTTATTAATAAACACAGCTTGCACACATTGAAGTCCTGTTATCTATAAAATATTCACAACAACTCAAACAAACAGTTATTATTCATTTTCCTATTTCACAGAAGAAATTGAACCTTAGAGAAGATAAATGACTTGCCCAAGATCAGATAACTAATAAGGGATACATATGGCTGGAGTTTCGACTTAGGGTCACTGGCCATTCTTAATTCCTGTTCTGTACTATGTCCAGTGTTCCTCAACAGCAGAAATAATGTCATCTCAGTCCTCTGTAATTCTCCATAGAGCTGATGATAAAATGCTGGCATTCAATAAATATATTTGATCAACTATTTAAGAGAATACCTAATGTAACACAATCTCAAACCGTGTGACATTATTAGGAATATTCCTAAATGATGAGGTAATCCGATACCAAAAGCCTTTTTACATGTTATCTCAGGAATGACATAGAACAGAAAATAGGGTCAGATATTGCCAGTGTTTGCAGCTACAAATCAAAACGTCCTAGTGAGACTATATAGAATACAGGTTATACAGAAGCCTTTTGAGTCACATCAGTGATGCAATCTTTGAATTGAGAGAAAAGCATATTTACACATATCTAGGAAGAAAAGAATGCATTATAGGTTTATTAAAACCTTTCCCTCTGCAAAAAAAAAAAAAAAAAACACATAAACAAGATAAACCTAATGGCTTATCCTTTTAGTATAGTCCTCTTTGAGTCTCTGATTGCTCAGAAGCTAAATACTACAGGAAGAAAAAATTGTGTCATCCTAACTGAAAACTGCTAACTCAGTGGTTGCATGTGGACGTGGCCTAAGAGTGTCTTAAGCCTAATGTACTGAAACTGTCTGAAAGCCTGCCATTTGGCACCCAGACGGACACCAAAAGGCAGTCTCCTAACGAGCACCTTCAGCTGAGAGACAGCATTTCAACACTGTGAAATGAAAGGGCATAATGGCACCACTGGCAACGCCAAATAATTTACATCCCTTTACATCGGCAAATGGTTTTAAGGTTTGGCACCCTGAGTTTATAACAAAAAGTGCTAGAGGTGACATGTCTGTCACCTTCAGACTAACTTCTGGATTTTGTTGCCCTACCTTACTTAGTAAGTACATCTACCTGTATTATCAATAAGTTTCACTTCATTGTTTTCTCATATGAACATTCTGGACCCCTTAGAGACCTAACCATTAAGATCCAGTGAGGTCCATGGGCAGTTTCTCTCTTCCTAAGAGGTCATCTCTTACAATATTCCTCAGGGACTTGCTGAGTATTTTAGAGATGTATAAAATTTTCTCCTGAATTTTATTCATATTTCACCTTTTAAACTAAATAAATCTTAATCTTATTCTTTTTTACTCAAAGCTCAAACAGTCGTTACTATTATTATAAAGCCAGTTGATTCATGTTTTCAATTTTGTCTAATTTGTAACCCATTTTTAAAACCAGTAAAATGCTATTTGCAATTTGCTGACATTTCTTTCCAAGTTCCAGACATTTCTTAGCCTATATATTTGTTAGATCACTAACCTAAAAAAGTATCCATTATGGAATTTACATTAAAATATTTATTTTGACACCATAAAATATTTGTGTCCTCAAAAATTTCACTACTTAAATAGTACAGAAGAGTCTTTTTTAAATGCCTTTGTCTCCTCTCAGGCTAGCTGCTCACAGAAGACTGATGTTGGCAGGTGCAGTCCCTTCTCTTCCTCCCTGGCAATTGGTTCTGCTCTCCATCACCTCAAACTCAAGATCAGCAGGGGAAGTTCAAACTGTTCTTTAGCAACAGGTAGTCAATCACTTATTTTACACTAAGACAGGAAGGACTGTCTATTAAGTATCTTTGGAGGCTGCCATATCATTAAAGTCACTTTCAGTCTGGAGAGTAGCCACAGTTCTTTTAATATTGAAGACGTAAATATGGAGAATTCATCAAACTAATATTATTAGAGGCTTTGTCGCCTTAAAAAATTAAGTGGTTGGATCAGATATTACAAAGTCCATATTTCAAGTAAAGTTCACAAGGTGCCATCTCTAATTTAAGAAACTGAGTTCTGTAGTGAATGAAAACGTTATGTCTAAAGACTAGTTTTTGCATGACAAAATGGTGCTATTTATTTTGAGAGGCAGAAAAATATAGATATAGATTACTTACATTAAATTACATATTACCTATCTGAGGAAGTTCATTAACGATAAATGTATTCCAAAGAGAAGCACTTTGCAAAGCTCTTAAAATTTTGGGGGGAGGGGTCCAGGTGACTAATTTCTCCCTCTTAGTTCTGCCTTAAGTAAACACCCAAAAAGAAAGCCCTTGTGAAGAGCACATCCACACCATAATTCGTTTTTGCAAACAATTGCTGCCTTAATTCTTGAACTACCAAACTCAATAAATAGTCACCAGTTAAATCAACAAATCCTTAATCATTTAGCATAGAGCACTGGATGAATCTCCTTTATTGAGCAAGAAAATGCCCTGCTATTTTCTGCTATTCTAGTCCTGTTTTTTAAGAAACATACATCCTAGGTAAAGGCATTTGGAAAGAAGTCAACAGCTTCAATCTATTGGGAGGAGAGGAGAGCTTTCTAAAAAATTGACTTAAAAAACAATTTAGGTTTTAGACTACTGAAAACAGCTCAATTGGTAGTTCTTAAGAACTTCTGTAATGGGAAGAGTAACTCAAAAAGTATTACATAAATCACAGACCACACCTCCAAAATGTCTAATTTATATTCTCTTTGTCAAACTCTACTGAATTTTAAATAAATTCTAAGTTCTTTTTAATATTTTAATATATGCTGATATTTGTTGAAAGAAAATTAACTTTTTGGTTTTTAGATATTATTGTGAAAGATTTTCCACATTCTTAAATAGGACTTTATTGTGTTCAGTTAAATTTTGTTCAGGAAGACCCATTTCTGACCTAAAAATGAAAATCAGTGAAAAAATATGCTCAGCTTAATTGTACTGACAGCAAACATTGCTGAAACACGTCTTTATTCATTTGGTGAGGGATATTATACATACTTTATATACATATATGGGCTAGCTATTCATCTCAAGGTACCACAGGTACTCTTTGTTATTCAGGCTCCAGCTTGTTAGAAAACCAGTCCTATCCATTCCTTGACTCTTGGAAGTTAAATTGGCAGAGGATTGTAAATTTATCAAATAAAGTAAATTTATCAAATAAACATTCCAGAACATTCAAATAATTTTCCACAAAACATCTAAAAATGCTGTTAGAAAATACTCAAATTTGTTATGTAATTCCACAAGGTTTTACCTTATTCCTAAAGAGAAGCAAACACCAAAACAAGAGAGGAGCAGCAGACCTGATTCGTTTGGTATGTTAAGGTGAACACACCTTATTAACACCTTATACCTAAATTTTCATATGTACCGAGTGGAGAGAGGCTGAACTACCATTGTCTCTGGCGATGATACATTCGAGGCCAAAAATGTATATATGTGTATATGTGTGTTACCGTTTTTATTTTCGTCTTGACCTTTTGACTAAAATTCTTCAATTTATTTTAAATTATGGTACAAACAGTAAGTATTTTTCTTTAGAAAACCGCTCAACTTCTTTTGTTAAGCAGCCTTGTACGTGTTTCACCGTCTGCCTTCTTCCCATCCTCATGGTAGAGGGTCAGGAATGAGTATGCTTTCCTCGCAGGAAACATGGGTCTGAATGCCACTCTTGCCTCAGCAACAGCGAACATCCCAACCTGGGATTCCCAGGGTGTGTACCCCTGCAACTCCCTTGGGATCCAAACACTGAGGGTTACACCCTCACCACGAAGAAAAAGACAGGCGATAGCCCAGGGCCTACTAAAGATTAGGGTTCTACTGTCAAGCTCCCATCTAGAGAGGAGGCGGTCCCAGAAACAATCCCTACCCCCGGGTGAGGAAGGTCACACCCCGGAGACGACAAGATGGAAAAGGGCGTGCCGCCGGCAGCCCCCCACCCTCGTCAGGTAGCGGCGGGGACCCAGCAACAAGTGGACTAGGGTCGGCCTCCTACTGGGGGCCCCTCCGCCCCTGTCAAGGCCCCGCCCCGGACCGCCCCGCCCCCAGCTTCGCCCCAGACCCGCGGCAGGCTGGTCAGCGCACGCGCGTCGGTGCTCCCAACCACCGCGCCCTCCAAGGCGAAGCGCTCCGGCCTAGACGACGCGGCGCGAAAGTGTGTGTTGGCGGGGGCGGGAGGGATGCTTCAGGTCTGCGTGAAAAAGGCGCGTGTGGGAGAGCACCTCCCGGTGACCCCCTAGACTCCATTTTATTTCCTCGAGAACTGCGAGGCAGGCAGGGGACCAACTGAAAGGCGGGGTTCCTCCCGGCGAGGGGTGAGCGAGACCGTTAGGCTGGAACACCCGGAGAGGGTCCTGGCAGCTCTGGGCCGCCACCCGCGCCGCAATAAAAGCCTCTCGCGGCTTCCCGCCCAGCCAGCCTCGCTCTGATTGGTCGCCATGGGAGGGACCCGAGTAGGCTGGAGGCTGCGGCCGAGCGCTGTTCTAGTGCCGCCCGGGGAGGGGGCGTGCTGGGTTCTCCCAGGCCCGCCCTGCCTGCTCCCCGAGCCAGGCTCCGCCGCCTAAGGCAGTTCCAGCGGCACCTGGCAGTGGCGACCGCAACACACAACTCCTCCGCCCAGCTTTCCTTGGGTGCCCAGCACACGCCCCCCGCACAGAATGTCCTCCCACCCCACCCAGCTCTCTGCAGCCCCTACTCTTTTTCTTCCTTCTCCATCAGCGCCAAATATCAAATCCTGCGGTGGGATAGGGGAAGCCGCTGAAAGGAAGGGTGGGAGTGGGCACGCACACAAAAATCTATCAGGGAGGCCAGAATGGAAATACCTAAAATGAAATAAACCTCCCTCCCGACCGCCGAGGTTCTCTGGGCGATGGCTCAGCCCCCGCCACCCGCGGCAGCATCAATACTGCCTTCTTCCCAGTTGCCTATTGTTTGCACTTTGCAAAGATCAGGAACCTCGCCCAAAGAAAGGAGACTGGAGTGAGGCGTTTGGGTGGCTACCTGCCATTCTTATCTTGCACCGTGCGACACAGGGCTCTCGGTGCGTGTGAAGGCACACGCGCGCACACACGCGCACACACCAGGCAGCCTGGATCACGCCCTCCTCGCCCTCCGCCCCTCCGCACTTCCTCCTGTCAAAACGCGGCGCTCGACCCTCCCATCCCTCCCAGCTCCGGGCCGAGAGCAGGCTTTGCAACTAACCAGCAATTTGGCAAATGAAAAACTAACGTCACATTGACGGCTGTGTAACAACGGCCACAGAGCCCTGAGATTCGGCCCATGTCGCCCCATTTTACAAACCGTTATTCGGCCCAGGGCTGGGGGCGGGGGGAGGCGCGAAGGCAGCGAGCCACACTTTATTAAACCAGGCGAGATAACAATCAGGGGCGGCTGCCCCAGCCTTATTGTTCACTCTTGCCGGAGCCCGAGCTGACAAGCCCCTACCCAGCGGAATTCGAGCCTGTGCCGCGGCACCAGAGCCGTGGCATCCCCCGCCCCGCCGCCTGCCTTCGGGGAAGGAGCGCTGCCCATCAGCCGCACGGCAGCAGCATCCACCGGAGCAGACCGCTCCACTCCCAGCGCCGCGAGCACACAAAGTGGGAACGGTGGGCGCGCTGGTGGGCTGCCGGGCGCTCGCTGCGCGGGGAGGTAGCCCGGGACCAGCGCAGCCAGGGAGGGCGCAGGGCAGCAAGGGCGATGCGCTCCTTCCTCAGCTTCACGAAGATGACCACCCTTAGCATTCCACGTAAAACCACCCCAAGTAACAGTGTTCCTCGCGGGGAGAAGTAAGAGGATGGAGACAATTAACAAATCAGATTGAAAAGAATAATTTTTAAAATGTACCTGCAGTTCCCAGGAAAAACAAAGTCCAGATGAGATCCTTAGTTTGCAACATTGTAATCTGCTGGCTGGGAGGGATGTTCTTGCCGCGGTAAATTCTGTGCCCCCTCCCTTGCAGCGAGTGTGGACGGCGGCAGAGCAACAGACCTAGGGGCAGACAATTGCTCGGCTGAGTATGATTATTTTTGCAGAATTGTTTCCTACCAGCGGCTGCCGAGCTGCGTTCACGCGCAGAGCGGAGAATGAGTGACAGTCCCAGCCTCAGCACACTCGCAACTCTGAGATCCTTGCGCTGGCCCGGGTTCGCTTTGATGGAACTGGGGATGGGAGCGGGGGCGGGGGCGGGGGTGAGAACCTCACTGTGTCCTTCCACCACGCTGGCCACAAATAGTGCCGAACATCAAGGAGGTAAGAGAGACACGGGAGGCAGATGCGGCCGCCTGCAAAACGCGGCCTGGAGCTCTCTGCCGGATGAAGCGGGCTCTTTCACACGCAGTCTTCCAGGCAGAGCTGGGATTTCTTTCTTTCTTTTTTTTTTTTTTTTTCACACTTCTTCCCCACGCCTCCGCGTTTGCTCTTGCCTTCTAGCCTTCTCTAATCAGGAGGCGGGACATTTTAATAACTAGTAAATAATAAAAACAAAATCGTAGATTTGGTTAGGTTTTCAAAGTTGTCGAATCTCTCCATTTAGATCCTTGAAACACAAGGAAAGGCTAGGGCTTAATTTTTTTTTTTTTTTAGGTGCAGGAAATTAGAAATTTGGAGGTGTATGGAGTTTGCTGTTATGGCGTTTTGTTTTGGTTTTATTTGTTTGTTTGTTTATACTGACTATGAAGTTTGCTCTCCTACAGAGAGGCAACAGCTCTCAGGGGAAAGAGGTGGGAGGCAACTTAAGTTAGAAGAAAACACAGATGTTTAGAAGGAATTTCCAGAAATAACCAAAGGAAAGTGTTTCTTGTTTATAAACGCTGAAATCTGTGATCTCAGATCACCAAGCCTTTTATGTAGGTGTTATGGTATAGGCGATGTTAAATATAATTTTCTTACAAGGGCATATAACCTCAGTTCTTAAAGATTAACGTAGAATATCAATGAGGTACCAACACAAAGGGTTTCAATCATACACCAAAAGAGGTGGGGGAGGAGAGCAAAAATAAGTACGTTTCAGCACCTGAGCAAGGCTTGTTTAAGAAACAAAAGGTGAGGGAGAATCAGGAGCTCAAAGTGTCCTAGAGGTTGAAACAGCCTATTAGCCTAGCACAGAGAAACCCCCCAGAGGAAGGCTGCCATGTTCCAAGCACCAATGCACCACCATTACCACGTAGTCTTTCTTTAAAGGTCAGGTTCTCCTCTGCTGTACCACTGTTTAAAAACCCATCCTCTGCTGGCCTGCCAGCAAGCCTCCATTACTGAAGAGGCTGGATTTTCCTAACCCTGTACTAGACCAAGCATGGCCATATCAACACGCTGTGACTTCCGACTTCCGGGACCCCTGAAAAATATTTCCACAAATTAAGCCTTCACAACGCTTAGTTTTGTAACATTTATGTCATACCAATTATAATATAATTCATAAATACAGAAAAGAAAAAAGAAGGAACTAAAATACCAAATCCCACAGATTCCGGAGGTACCCACAGATTTTCTCAGTCTTCTGTGTGCGTATATGATTTTTATAATCGAGACAATATAGTAGCAATTTCAATCCTGTTTATTTTCCCTGACATTTCATTATAAGCACTTCCCCAGGCCGTTAAAAATGTTTTTGAAATCTTTTTATTGCTATATAATATTTCTTCATATCAATGGTTATGGTCTATTGTTGGATATTTAGATTGTTTCCAGAGTTTGATAATATAAGTAATGTTTTTTGAATAGCTTCCAATAAATATTTATTGAACACCATTGCATCTAGCCCTGTACTGGGTACAGTGGATTATACAGATTTTTTTAATGGTTGCTGTATTTAAGTATCTTTGGCTTCAGACATGAGCTTCTGCTAACATATGAAATTACCATATTATGCCTTATAAATTTATGTAGATAAATGTGTTAGACTCTTTCCTAAAGAAGAGGTTTTGATAGCAGGAAGAAATGTCCTTAGAGGAAATTTAAAAAGTGGATGTTGGGATACCCCACAAAAAGTTTTATTTCTAGCTTTACCAAGAGTTAAAAACATACCCCTTTTTCTGTAAACTCTATCCTTATAGCCCATGTCAGTAGAATTAAAAAGTTCCTCACAATTTTTTCTCTCCAAATATTTCTAATTTTAGCTTTTCAATGTAGGCAGATGTGGAAATCCTATCTCACTTCAGAATGACTGAATTTACTCTCTCTCCCTCCCTCTCTCTCTCCTCTCTCCCTCCAGCCCCTCTGTGCCCCATGTGGCTGTTAATCTCTGTTGTAATGACTCATTCTGAAATTCTACCCCACAGTCATTCCAGTCCACACTGTGTGTCCTCCTCCTATGTTCTTTTAACAGGATCCATCACTTGTTTCCAATTCTTCAGCTCTCCACTTGTCAAGGCCGGCATCTGTGAGTTTTACTTGTCAATCCCCTCCTGAACCTTATTTTGAAATAGGATAAAACTGTGGCCCTGCCCAGACCTCTCTCCCAAGAGACAAAAACAGCATAACTTCAGAACTTTCTGAAGATTGGGGTCTAGAACAGAGGAAGACATCAAGGCTCCTTTCAATTAATCAACAAATAGTTATTAAGTATCAACTAAGTGCCTGGCACTGCTCTAGAAATTTAGGGTATAGCAATGGATGAAATAGAATCTTTGCTTTCACGGGCTTCCATTCTCATGGGGAACATAGGAAAATATTTAGCATGCAGATAGTGTTATGTGCTAAGGAGAGCAATAAAGAGGGCACTAGGATAGGGAGTTCCAGGGTGAAGTAGGATTAGCATTTAGCTTAGTGATTAACTAGGGAAGACCTCCCTGATATTGGGGATATCTGATACATTCCTTCCTTCCTTCTTTCCCTCCCTCCCCCCTCCCTCCCTCCCTCCCTCCCTCCTTCCTTCCTTCCTTCCTTCCTTCCTTCCTTCCTTCCTTCCTTCCTTCCTTCCTTCCTTCCTTGCTTCCTTCCTTCCTTCTTCCTTCCTTCTTTTATTTTTAAGGAAGTGCTTTCAACATCTACGTGGAAAGCAAAGACAACAGGTTGGAAAGAGGGAGAAGTTGGGTGGCAGTGCAAGCACAGCAAGGCCTCAAACAGCCCCTCCAGAGCTGTGAAACTAGTTTATAATACCCTCACATTGAAAAGTCATCAGATTTTGGCTGCTGTAGAAATGGAACCTGACTTTGAGGCAGCTCTTTTCAGCCAAGGGTCATTTCTGGAGACTGACAGCTGAGAGCATTCCAGGCATCTGGGGAAGTATGTCCCTCAGTCCTGAAAGAGGCATCTGAGCCACCTAGTATAGCATCCATTACACAATTTTAGCTGTAAATCAAAATATAATTTCTTGGAAAGTTAAATATTTTTTTTTTATTGTGGTAAAATATTCATAATATAAAATTTTCCATTTTAATTATTTTTAAGTATACACTTCTATGGCATTAAAAACATTTATATTATTGTGCAATCATTACAACTGTCCATCTCCAGAACTCTTCCCCATCTGAAGCCCTGTACCCGTTACATACTCATTATATCAAACAAGGAGAAACATACATTTGTTCTTTTGTGACTGTCTTATTTTACTTAGCATAATGTTTTCAAGGTTATTCTAAGTTGTAGCATGTGTCAGACTTTCCATTACATGTATATACCACATACTGTTTATCCATTCATTCATCAATGGACATTGGGGTTGCTACCACCTTTCGCTATTGTGAATAGTGCTGCTATGAACATGAGTGTACAAATATCTGTTCAACTCTCTGCTTTCACTTCTTTTGGGTATATACCTGAAAGAAGAATTGCTAGATAGTATGGTAATTCTACATTTAATTTTTTTGAAGAATTGCCATAACATTTTCCATAGCAGCTGCATCATTTTACATTCCCACCAGCAATGTGCATGAGTTCTAATTTCTCCACATTCTTACCAACACCTTTTTTTTCTTTTCTTCCTCTTTCCTCCCTCCTTCTTCCTTCCTTCCTTCCTTCCTTCCTTCCTTCCTTCCTTCCTTCCTTCTTGTTTTTTAATAGCCATCCAAACCTAAAATTGTATCACATTGTGGTTTTGATTTTCATTTTCCTAATGTCTAGTGACACTGAACATCTTTTCATGTGCTTATTGGCCATTTTTATATCATCTTTGAAGAAATGTTTTTTCAAGTTCTTTGCTCACTTTTTAATTGGGTTATTTGTTTTTTGCTGTTGTTGAGTTATTTACATATTCTACACACCAATCCCTTATCAGCTATATGATTTACAAATATTTTTGTCATTCCATGGGTTGCATTTTCACTCTGTTAATAGTGTCCTTTGGTACTCAAGTTTTTAATTTTGAGGAAGGTCAGTTTGTCTATTTTTCCTTTTGTTGCTTGTGCTTTTGGTGTCATAGCCAAGAAATCATTGCCAAATCTAATGTCTTGAAGTTTTACCCTTATTTTTTCTTCTAAGAGGTTTATAATTTTAATGCTTACATTTAGATCTTTGATCTACTTTAAGTTAATTTGTATGTATGAGTAAGGTAATGGTCCAGCTTTTTTTTGCATGTGAATATCTAGTTTTCCCAGACCGTTTGTTGAAAAGACTGCCCTTTTACCATTGAATGGTCTCAGCATTCTTGTTGAAATCATTTGACCATATATGCAAGCATTTATTTCAAGGGTCTCTAGTCTATTACATTGGTCTATAGTCTGTCTTTATGCCAAATACCATACTATTTTGATTACCAGACCTATGCATTAAGTTTTTAAATCAGGAAATGTGAGACCTCCAACTTCTTTCTTCTTTTTCAAGATTATTTTGGTTGTGTGGCATCCCTTTAGAGTTCATAGGAATTTTAGAATGATTTTTATATTTCTGTAAAAAAAGGTCATTAGGATTTTGACAGAGATTGAGGGGTGCTGTCTTCTATTATGCCCAATGTTGTTATTTGGGATAGTATTGGAGCCATGCTAACATCTTGGTGATGAATATGTTTTAAACATCTCACTCCAGGGCTATGTGAAACTGAGTCACAAGCAACTATCAGAAATTGCCAATTTGGGTGACCTATTTTTTTTCATTGTGGATATGGAGGGATGAAGCAAATCAAATCACAAATATTAGGTCTTGAAATTTGTAGCCAGCTTTGGGAAGTTACAGTGAGCTAGCAAAGGAGAGATGGGTTTAAATGGTTTCTGGCTTTAAAATGAACTTAAACCCCAGACTGCTTAACTCCCAGTTTTGTCTTTGAAAAAAAAAAAAAAAAAAAAAAAGCCCTCTGAAACAAATATTAACAGGAGAAAAGAGCCAAGATCTTCATATCAAGATCTTATAAATCACAAAATGAGACTGAGCTTATGTTAAAGGTGTAATAACTTCTTTTCTCCTTCTTGCACATTCTTCTACAACAAAGTAAAGTGGGTGAGTGCTTAGATCCTGGAGCTTGACAATCTAAATTCAAATCTTAGCTTCTCCACCTGTAGACTGTGAATTTAGGCAAATTACTTCACACCTGCAAAACCTTGTTTTCTTATTCATAGAATAAGATTAGAACAATATCTATCTTTCAAACTTCTTGTGAACATCAATTAAAATAATGTACATATTGGGCTTTGTGCAGGCCAGACACTCTTTCATTCAATAGGTGGATATTGAATACCTTTTCAAGGCACTGTATTAATCATGAAGAATAAAAAAAGTGAATGAAACACTCATGTTTATAGGCTTCTCAAGAAGACAACTAAACAAAGAGACTAAAACAATTATAAACTCTAACTGTAGTCATGAAAGAAACAAACAGGATTCTTTGGTAAAGAATGATTACTAGAGATCTATTTTAGATCAAGAAAGGCTTTCCCTGAGGAGGTGACTGGTAAGTTGCAACCTAAAAAGGAGAAGTACCCAGCCATGGAAAGAGCATGTAGAGGTGCTTTCCTGGAATGTGCAAAGACCTCCTCCTGCCCCAGGTCCCCAAATCTGGGTGGTTCTAGAAACTAATAGAAGTGAATGGGAAGGATAGAAAGAACAATGGGGAAGGACAAAAGATAAGCTGTACCCATGAGCCATCTTGAAAGCTAAAGTAAGGAGCTTGTATTTTATTCAAAGTGCAAAGAAAGCCCGTGGAAGACTTTTAGCAGCAGAGCGACATGAATTGTTTTCCAAGTTTTAATAACCACTGAGGCTGCTGTATAAAGAATGGCTTATGGAGAAGCAGGGGTGTATGTAGGGAGGCCAGTTAGAAAGCACTGCAGAAATCCAGGGAAGAGGAGATGGAGAGAAGTAGAGATAAAATAGACCAAACTTGTTAATGGTTGTGGGGAGGAGAGAGAAGTCAGATGCAAAACATGCCAGCAGAATTTGTTTGGAAAGAAGGGAAATCAAGAGTTCAACTTTGGATGAGTTATAGCTACCTGTGAGATACCCAGTGGAAATGTCAGGTTGGTGATCAGATATAAGTATGTAGGTCAGAAGCGAGAGATCGTAGCATGAGATATAAATTTCAGAGTCATTGGTGTTAATGATCAATCTCTAAAGCCATAGGAAAAAGTGAGATCACCTAGCCAAAAATGTGAGAAAAGAGGAAGAGAAAAGAGGAGGCCCCGTTCCTAATTCTGAGAAATGCCAATTTTATGAGTTTAAGTAGAAAACAGAACAAACAGAAAGACTACGATCAGGTACCTGAAAGGCTAGAGGCTGTCCAGGAGAGAGCAGTCTCAGGACCAAGAAAGGAGAGACTTGAAAAAAAGAAAGATATGTCACTGTGATGAATACTGGTGAGAGGCCAAATAAAATAGGACAGAAAAGAGTGTCCATCAGGTTTGGTAATATGAAAGCCATCAGTAACCTTGACAAGAACAAATTTACACTCTCTGGACTCAAAGTGAGTGCCTTATAAATGTTAGTTATATTCCTTCCTTCTCTGAACTTTTATGATATTAGAAAGACATTTGGGGACTGATCAGAGCACAGAGGTGCAGCATCAATGATAAGCTATTCACAAGTAGAAGTTGGTCTTATTTTAAGGTATAAGTTAGGACACCATTACCTTTCATGAATAATTGCCATAGTAGTTGTAAACAACTAATGCTTCCGAAGAGTTGGTTACATCGCTACTTAGGGTAAGAGGGAAAAATATTTTCCTTTCTCCCCTTATTATCTTTACCTCTACAATTTAATCCTTCCCATTCTTCTCACTCCCATTCTTCTGTGTATTCTGTGGTTGTAATGCTTCTATTGGTCACACACCAAAACACCTTCAGGCATCGACCCCAGAATCAAACAAAAGGAACTTGATGGAAAGAGTCAACACTAAATTTAGGTCTTTCTGGGCTCATCTATATCTTTAGAGCCAGAGAGGGCCTATTCATGGAGCCTATGCCACTAGTGATACCTTTTCTCCTATGTACAAGCACCTTGGGGAATGAGAAAGAGTTAAGAAAAAGAGGAAGTAAGAAGACAAGCATTTATTATTGAAGGTAAAGGCATCCACCCCACCAACATCATCACTGCTTTGCAAGAAGAACCAAACTGTTTCCCTCCTTGACACAGCCACTGCATCACATCTCTTGAGAATCTTTTGGGACCATCCTGAAGAAACAAAATGCCAAAGAGGAGGGTGTTTCTGGCTCTACACTAGTTACAGAATCCCAGAGAACTCTGAATTTGAAGTCAGTATGGGTCTAAACGACCCCCATGCACACTTTCCAAAGACTGGCAGCCATTTTTAATCCTTACTCCTCTATCCCTCGGGCACCAAGAGCTCCACAGAGTCTGAGCACTCCTGGGAACTCCAAGGAGACAAAAACTCTTCCAGCCACTATCTCCGAAAGAGAAATTCCCTGTTGCATCAGCAAGAACTGTGGAGTGAGCCACGCATGTTCTAGGATGGGAAGCTTCCCCCAACCACCATCTATCCTTGCATCAGCAAAAAGCAATCGAAAAGGAAAAATCCAATCAACAACTCTCTGAAAGGGAAAGAAATGCGACAAACACCAGACCTCTGATCCAAGCTACCCCTGCCTGCTTCCTTACCTCCCACTCTACCCCACCATAATTGGCACTCTAAATGTTTGTTGAAATAATGAGATCAATAAACAAACCAAGAAAGGCCTCTGGACTCCTTCGTTCTGGTACTTTGGCCCAGGATCTCTTCCCAACTCCCATGGCTGCAGTTCAGGCCCTCATCTAGCTCACATGGACTGCAGCCACAGTCTCCCAACCAATCTGCCTGTTTCTACTCTCCCTCTTCAAATCTACATCCCTCAACCTTCAGAGTCATCTTCCTAAAAATAATATTTGTTAAAAAGCTGAAAGTGTCACTTCTCCAAAAAAAAACCTTGAATGGCTCCTCATTTCTCTCAGAATGAAATCCAAGTCCCATCAAAGCCTCTCCTCAGTCTCACCTCTTGCCTCTTCCTGTGCCCCCTTACGGACATTCACCATCTTGCTTGGGTTCCTGCTGGTTGTCTAGTTGACTTTTGTTCATCTTCTGACTCACTTATGAAGTCATCTCTTCTGTAACCTTCCTCCCTCCAGCTCCTCATGCCCTTCCCCTGAGCTAGGTGCTCTTCCCAAATGCTTCTAGAAACCCTTGAGCCCACCTCCATCATTGCACTCACACAGCAGTTTAATTACTTATTTCTGAACCCATCTCCCCCACTAATCTGAGGTATCCTTGAGGACAGAGACTTTAATTCTAATTTCTGTATCACTAGTACCTGGTTTGTTGCTTGGCACATATTAGGTGTTCAATGCTTATGGTAGGATTAATGAATAAATGTCACCAATAACTTCTTTCTAGACCAATTGTCTTGAATGTGAGGAAAGCAATCTCCCACATCCTCCACCCCTATGTGAGAGTAACTCAGAGGACAGAGTATAGAATGGAGACAACTATAGGTCTAACAAGTAAAGTCAAATTTCATCTTAGGATGCCTTGCAGAGAACCTTTGGTTTTAATATCTCAGGCCAGCCCCTGAAACCAGTCTTTCTTTGTTCTGATCTTTCTATCCTTGATTAATTGAGAAGATTCAGTTCCACCCTGGTTTTGTCCAAGAAGCTCAGGAACCCTGGCACCAAGCGCACCTTTACAGTAGCTTCCTCTGGTGTCTCATCTCCTCCTCCAAGCCCTGGCATGGCAGCCTCCAGATGTGTGCAGGGCCAGGTTTGTTCTGGTCCCTGGTTTCCTCCTGTCTTTCCCTGGTGACCTTCTGCTTTTGCTAATGCTGCCTATGATGAAATGGGATGACAAAATTTATATTCCTGATTTTCTGCCTTTCTGCTTGCTAAATAATTTCAGATTGCTTTCCCCCTATGATTTCAAGGCAAATAAATGGAGACGTTACTGCTCTTATTAAAAACATTATGTGCTATGTCCCTGGGTCATATGGCAGACTCTGGTTTATCAGGTAGCAATGGTTTTACTCATTTTGTCTACTAAAGTACCAAGAACACAAGTAGTTTCTATGTTCAGTTAACCTTACAACAGCATGAGGGGATCTGGACCAATAAACAGTAACTTCCTGACTTATCCACATCTTGATCTGCCTTCCATTCCTGCCCCATCACTTGCCACTTGTGTGCATTCCAGTTACTGTTTTCTCAAATGTGATATTCAGAGCAGAGCTTAATACTCTAAAAGAGGTCAGAAGAACCATTGCCACCTCTGCTCTGGATTCTGCAAAGTGTCCCATTTAGTCCAGGGCCACTTGGACTAGCAGCTGACTGAGCCTGAGTTGAAATCCCAGAATTGTGTCCTCTCCTCCTCATCCATCCTGTCTCTTTGTATGACCGTGCCTTAGGAAACCTGATGTAAAAAAATGTGCAGAAAAAAAAGAATGTTCAGATTGCAAAATGATTGCTAAAGGATCTTTTAAATAAGTCACTCTCTAAGGCATCTAAATATTTCTAAGTATTTCTTCATTTATTCAAGCACCTTCTGTATAGTCCAAGGCTTATTCTAGGCACAATCAGGTTGTAAACTCTCTCCTCATATGTAAGAGAAGAACAGAAATAAACATTGTTATATGCATTCTCTGGGCCAAACTTTCCCTCATCTACTTTTATTTACTCACACGACTCTCTGAGGTGGTGGAGAAGTTCCATAATTTGCTCACAGACCTGAGCCCAAGCTTGTCCAGCCCTGTATCAGTCAGGATGTTAGGTTCTGAAAGGAAAACAGCCAACCTCCAAGTCTCAGTGGCTTAAAAATAACAAAGGTTATGTTATTGAGTTAAGGATTTTCTTTTACATTGTCTTCACTAGGAGACTGCATCTGAAGATGGCTCCATCTCCATGCTTCCATGATTATGGAAGCAGAAGAAAAGGAAAGAATGGCGAGGCAAATTACATGAAGACTCCTAAATTTTCCTCCTGCAAATGGCCACATCACTTACTTTAATTTCTTTAAACAAAGCAAGTCATATGGACATCACTACCTTCAAGAGGGCAGAGAGATGAAAATCTGTGCCTAGAAGGAGAATTAGAAACACTTAATATACATCGTAATAACTACCACAGGTCCAAAGCCTAAGTTCTTTTCCACTACACTATACTCAAAACCAGAAGAAGATTAACTACTTCCAAAGGGCTAGGGGCAGGCAAACATAAATTCAGAGAGTTAGAAGCCAGTACCAATGGAAGATCAAAATCAGGAATGAAGGTAAGTTATCCTTGAAACATACATGAACATCAGTGAGGAATGGGATTCTCTGACACAATTCAGATATACCTACCAAATTTACAAGTACCTATAGAATACACACAAGAAATGAGACCCTGCTATCATGAGATCTTTTAGCATTTTAATAACTAAGACTTGGTTCAAAGTACAGTTATATAATAGCCAATTTCTGGCTAAAATTTATGTCATGACAAGGTTTCCCAATACAAGGAAAAAGCCTGCCACCTCTCTTTAATTCTTTACCTTGCACTTTCACTGTAGATGAGAGCACTGGGGACTGGAGTTGATTTCCATTTGTTTCTGAAATAATATCCTAGCAATTAGCTGTAAATTTAAAAGTGATAAATATGCATAAGAAATCCAAGCTTTGGAGGACTGCATAGCCCAACACACCGCATTCCCTAACACACACTGAGATAGAGATAAGCCATCAGCAGATCTGCACAATTATGGAAATCCTTGTCTGAATCTAAGATGCAAGATAAAACCTTACCTTTTCCTAGGAATAAATGTTGACTCATAGGTGGTTCAAGAGATATTATGCACTACATCAGGTAATATTTGTCTTACAGCATCATGCTTAGTCACTGAGGAGCTTAATTACATAAAATCAGGTACCAAATATCACAGAAGGGCTCTCCTAGGCCCTCCTAGGCCATCCTCACATGCATGCACACGCACATGCCTTTTTGCTCTTCTTCAAGTTATGAAAAAAGTTTTGCATTCTGAAATTGCTTGTGAGTTTAAATCCCAAGATTGCAAAATGATGCAACTACCTGGTAATGTGCCTACCACCTGTGTAAACATGGCTAAACCACCTCCATCAATGGACTTGAACCAACTGGAATGTTTTCCAGGACCAGCTTCTCCAAGATGCATCAGCATAAAGCAGTTGTTTGGCTTTTAAGAAGTGTTACCCATTCAGTTGCTTATACTGGTAAAGATTGTCTGGCTGGTGATGAGTGCATTTCTGAGCTGCCATCTACTGTAGTCATTTGATGTGCACTCTCATACGCACTTATTTTAATATTATTTCACATTTCAGAGAATTAAAAAGACATACACAATGGTACAAATATCTGGGGACCGCTATTATCCTCCATTCGTGCAAATAACCAGAATGAAAGTGACCACAGCACAATGTCAACTTGACATTCAACAAATGTTAATTGAGCACTTAATATGTGTCAGGCACTGAACTAGATTCTACATATGCTATGAACAAATATTTAGATTTATTCAGACTTGGTTTATCCTAGGTAAAATGTTTGCTTACTGTGTTAATAATTTATTAAAGATCATTTACTTAAAATAAAGTGAGAAAGACACCTCCAAATCAGACTAGTCTGTGTTTTTTATGCATATAAGGGTCAGTATAATAACTGAGATGCAGATTTACTAAGTGCATGTTAAGGAAGAAAGCAAGTTCATTGCTTTTACTAACTTTTTTTTTGGACAACCATGTCTATACTAATCTTCTTAATAGAATTCTTCTTTTCACTGTCACTCCCTACTAAGAACAGTCCAGGGCATTGCCTGGGGCACCAAGCCTCAATAACCCTTTCTGGACTTCCAGCCTCCCCCTATCTTACTAACTTAATTTCTCACTGTTTTCTGGCATGAATTCTCTATTAAAGTCAAATTGTTCCCTTCTGCTCCCCTTACACATGACCTGCTAATTCATTCAGCCACTCAAAAAAAAAAAATGTATTGAAGCTTCTATGACAGGGCCTGGAGATGAATTGGAAGCAGTTTTATTCTTAAGAAGTTCGCCGTCTAGGGGATGAGATGGGGAGACTGACACACGATCAAATAATCACAATCGTGCCCAGTGTGCTTGGTGGCCCTGAGGAGGGATTAATTGTGTGTACACATGAGGGGAGTGATGTTGAGGGAGCGGTCAAGGATAACTTCACAGAAGGAAGCTGGTTGAGTGACCATTGAGCATTTGCCAAGTGAGCAAGTGGGAAAAGGGTATTTTGGGCAGAGGCAACATCCTATTCAAATTAATGTTGTATTAGCTCATGTTGCTCCTCATGCCACGCTCTTCCCTCTTGCCTGGGCTATTAAATTCCTATTCTCTCACATTTCTGGACTAGCTCCATGCATGCTTAAGACAAGGAGGAAGCCTGGAGATCGTGCAGCTCAATTTCCTTGTTTCAGAGATGAAATTTGAGGTATAAAGTGTTAAGTCGTGGATCATGGTTTGGCCACCATCACTAAATGTATTCATTTAACATGTATTTATTGAGCACTGACTGTGAATAGGCACTGCGAGGTATGCAAAAACAAATTAAATATATGTATTTTTTTCCCCACAAGAATTTATTTCTCATTAGAAATATATAGCCTGGAGGTTAAGAACATTTTAGTGTTAGGCAGATCTGAGTTTGAAGCCTGACCCTGTGACATTCTGATAGTGACCTCGGATTACTCATCCCCACTAAAACTAAGTTTCCTCCTATATAAATGAGGATAATAATGAGCCTTCATCATAGGCTCGTTATGAGAATTCAATGCAATAACATTTACAGACCACTTAGCACTTAATAAATCTTAGCGATTAGTAATACAGCCTTAATACAATGTAGAAAAATTAAGTGATAACAAGAGTAGGTACTCAATTAAAAAAGAGCTGTGTAATTAATTAATTAAAGTTTCAATTCCAAGGTTTTTACCTGATCAAAAATTAACATATAGTTCCTTGAGAATCTGGGTTCCTCAAAGCTTTGTGTCAGGCTAGATTAAAGTAGAGATTTTTTACCCCCTAAGGTCCAGTAACCTCTTGCAATATAATAATTCCTAATTACTCCATTAGTATCATGTAATCTTTAAAATTGGTAGGTCTGAACAGCATCCTAAAAATCAGTTATTATACGAGAGGAGCTCTTTCATGATTTTATGGGTTACACCCATTTAGCCATTTATACTCTGCTTCATGTCATTTGTGCTCCACAGGGACTTGTGAGACCATCTCCTGATATCTGAAACATTGTCAGGAAAAAGAGAGTGTCACTCTAGGAGGAAGGACAAGAATTAAAGGGGAATGACACAAGGAGATAGATTGCAATTCCACGTGCAATGAAACTTTTGAACAATAAAAGACCTCCATAAATGGAATGGATGGACTTCTAAGTCATGGGTGCCTCATGGCTGCAGGGGTTCCAGAAGATATAAGATCAGCTGTCATCATTTTGTAGGAGAGACATGAGAAGTGGCTGAGAAGGAGAATCAACAGTGCTTAGCTCCCTTCCAATAATAAGCTTCTATGATCCTATTAAGCCATTCAAGCAAATATTTATTGATCACCTACTATGCATTAAGTCCCCTAAACTGCTAGATAGACAGCAATAAATAAAGCAATGTCTCTATCCTTGTGGAGATCACATTCCAGGGAATTGCTACCAATCTGTCAGTGAGGTGACAAACGCTGAAGTATCATGGCAACTGAGCTGGATCTATCCTTTAGATGTAGGGATATAGATTACCAGGTCATGAGAAGATGAATCTCCATCAGTGCATACCACTTCCCCCTATGAAAATTAAGCAAGAGAAGTAACTCAGAGTGCCATACATGGAATAAATAATGAACAACTATAAATGCTGGGGCTACAACCATCTCTAACCACAGCAGCAATGCTCAAATCATCAAAATACTTCAAGATAAAGTTACAGGCTATGACTTAAAAATTTTGCCTGGTTTTTATTTTATGTGCTGCACAGTCTAACCTTAACCTTTGACTCTCTCTGTAACCATCCCTGGTTTGAGTTTGGGTTTGAACAGCTGCCCAGCCCATCAGTGCATCAGCACATTTGAGCAATAACTCATGCAAAGACATTTAAGAGCCCGCAAGTCCTCAATAGACTAAAGCAGAGAGAAATAAAATTCCATAGCAACAACATGTCACTCTAAATCATTATTGCTGTTTCATGAACAAAGTGAGGATTGAAATAGAAAATAAGGCAGGGAGTGGGACTGGTTCAGCAGATATGATCGACTATTTTCTGGGAATTAGATTATTTTGATTAGAGAGCAACGATATACTCATTTTTATCTGCTAAGCTGTTGAATTCTAAGCTACAAAAACTTGTCATTATTTGTAACTTTCTCTTTTACCAAATAAAGGATTTTATTCCCTTCCCTTGTTCTTTGCATCCAGATATCAGCACTGCTGGAGACAGTCAGCATGAATTCAAAATGATGGAACTCGCACACTGCAATTGAAAACCTTTGCTGATTCGATTAAGGTTTTGCTTACTATAATAAATATTCCAGAAGCCAAAAAGTAGCTAGTAAACATTTGAGGGACTGAGCTGGGGAATTACCTCATTGTGGGATTTGCTAATCATCCATTTTTGTTTAAAAAATGGAAATGTTCCCAAAATGAGCTCTCATAGATGTGACAGCTTAGACTAAGCTACATTAGCTTCTGCAAGGCCTCTGACCACAAGCAATACTTAGAGTAAATATAATCTTAGGCAGAAACAACTTTCAAACATAAACAACAAAGGGAAGTCTCTTGAAAATTATTTGATAAACTGTTAAAATAATAACTGCTTATTTTAGAGTTGGCTCAAGACTACAAATATTGGAAATGATACAGCCTAAGATCAGAGCAAGCATTTCCTGCAGTATAAGCCTAACACAAAGGTGGCTGTGTTTCAGACATTTGTTTAGGAAGGACAGGGGCGGTGCTAATCGATTTTCATATATAAAAAAGGAGAGGATTTGTGGGTGCTCATACATTTACGAACTATAAAAATTAAGACTCTGATTTTAAAATTCAGACAATTTCTCTCTTTTTCCATCCCCCTGTTTTGACAATAGACAACTGTCTCCTTAAATGTGTTCCTCTTAGGAAAGTTTCGTTCTAGAGACTTCTGTGTGTTCTGAAATAATAAACATGCAGTATTTCTGCTAATGTTTTCATCATAGGTGGCTGAAGATGCCTGGACTGTCCTATAGATATTTTTCAAACTTGCAAAAAACTTTTGTAAAAAGTTTCTCAGTTTTATTCCCTATATTTTTACAATTCTTTGGGGACTCCCCAACCAGGTAAATTCTTGTAAGAATTTGCCAAGGTAATAGATATACATATGCTGCTATTGTTTTTTTAACCAATGCTATCTTGGTGTCGTTGTTAGGTAGATTACAAGGGGACTGAATTTTCAACAACAAACATTTATTGGGTATTTACACCTGAGGATATAAAGAAGCTATTCTTTAAATTATTTTTTATCTTTATACTGTGAGAAAAGCATGCAATTAATCCCCTTTATGTACTACATATATATCTTATTTAATTTTCACAATGACATTATGAGGTTGGCTTACTTATATTGCCTATTTGTACTTATTAAAAAATAAACCTGATGTTCAGAAAAAAACTTGCCCTTTGCTCTACTCTCTACACAGCAAAGTAGTCTTTAAGAACATAAATTAGAACACTTTCATCCAAGATGCAGTGACTAGATTTAACCTCCCATCTGAAACAATTAAAACTAGTCACGATATATGAAACAATTATTTCTAAGACATTGGGTATCAGGCAACTAAGGACAGTAATCCTCGAGAGATAGAAAACAAAAGACATAAGCCTTAAAGTACTCCAGCTTACTACCTTACTACTTTCTTGTCAAGGTGTAGAGATGCCTTGAGTCGAGGAGACAGAGCTGGAAATCCAGGGAGGACAAGGGAGCTAGAGTTCCTAGGACAAATTATGATAGAAGAGAAAACATATGGCAGACAACTCTAGTTACCTCTTCAGCCAAATATTAAACAGTTCGTGCATGTGATAAAATTATCTGAGGCTGGGAAAAGCACTATAAAAGGATTATATGGAATAATCACTGGAGATTACGCAGGACCAGGAATAATTTCTTTTCCCACTAGCCAGAGTGGAAAATCATGTAATTAATGGGACATTGAGCAGGCATTGAGTAGTACTCAATAACATTTTGCCTCAGAAGTAGAGCAAAATTTGTCCTGAACAAAATGCTACACAGGGCTCACTTAACAAAATTTAAAAGCAAGAAACAAAAAGATCGAGATGCTTCCAAGTAACTTTATTGTGCCTCATAATAAAGTTTAAGAATAGCTGTAGGAATACAAAAATAGCCAGCTCACCTCAAAATACACTTCATAATGTTTATTTTTCAATTAAAAATTAATAAGCATGCAAAAAAGCAAAAAAAAGTAAACTGCTAATAAAAAGTCAATTAATTAATGTGATCCAGAAATAATACAAATGATAGAATTCATAAACAAGGGCATTAAAAGAGTTATTATAATTATATTCCATATATACAAGAAGCTAGAAGAAAGATTAAACTGTTAAGTAGAGGCACGGAAGATCTGAAATGGACCAATTTGAATTTCTAGTGGTGAAAACTAATGTTGGAGATGAAAAATACGCTCATCCTGGGTGGAAAAATTAACAGCAGTTTAGATGTTGCCAAGAAAAAAAAGAAAGAAAGAAAAAAGAAAGAAAGAAAACTTAAAGACACAGGAATAGAAACTATCGAAAATCAAATAAAGAGAGAAAAAGCACTAAAAATAATTATCAGTGCAGCAGTGAGCAGTGTGGACAACTTAAACAGCCTAATATATAAGTAATTAGAGGCACCAAAGTCAGAGGGTCTGAAAAATATTTTAAAAGATAATGGCAACTATTTTTAAAATTTGATGAAAGCTATAAACCCACAGATCCAAGAATCCCAATGAACTCTAGGCACAAAAAGCATAAAGGAAACATCACTAAGGCACAGCATAATCAAATTTCTCAAAACTAGTATAAAGAGAATGTGACAAAGATGCAGAGATTAAAAGACACATGACATAAGGAGAGGCAAGGTAAGAATGAGAGCAGACTTCCAGTCAGAACAATGCAACCCAAAAAAGAGTGAAGCAAAAGCTGTAAAATACTGAAAGAAAAAGAAATCTGTTAATCTAGAATTCTATATCCAGTGAAAATGTCTTTCTAAGATGAAGGCAAAATAAAGATTTTTCCGAAAGAATACTTGATCACCAGTAGACATGCACTACAAAAAATAATAATAATAATAAACAAAACAAAACAAAACAGACATAAAAAGATGTCCTTTAGGAGAAAGAAATGATACTAGAGGAAATTTGGATCTGCATAAAGGGATGTAGACCACCAGAGATGGTGACTTGGGCAAATGAGAAATATTTTTCTTATTGTTTATATTTCTTTAAGAAAGTAATTGACAATTTAAAACAAAAATAATAAAAATATATCATGACATTAATAACATATAATATAAAATACATGACAAAAAGCACATAAGCAAGGAGGAGAGAAATAAAAGTATACAGAGGTAAGGTTTTTATGCCATACATAAAGTGGCATAACTTTGATTTGGGGTAGATGTTACTAAGATAAAGATGTATACTATAACTTCTAAAGCAACCACTATAATAACACAGAGTTATAAATAATAAACCAATAAAGGATATGAAATGTAATCATAAAAATAATTTCTTAAAAGGAAGGAAAAGAGACAGAAAGAGAAAAAACACATGAATCAATAGAAAATAAATATTAAAATGGTAGATGTAAACTCAAGCATGTTTTTTAAAAATATATTGTTTTTAAGAGGTTAAAATATTCCATTTAGAAGGCAGATATTATCAATTAAATAAAAAGCAAAAACCCTACTCTGTCTACAAGAAACCCACTTTAAACATAAAGATACAAATGAGCTAAACATACAAATTTAAGGGCTTTCACTATTTGATTTCAAGTCTTACTATAGAGCTACAGTAATTAAGACACATTCACTCCCCACTGCCTCCATGCTCCCATGTGCACCTAACCCCAGTCTGGCTATTGCCCCTCTATAACAGCTTTTCATACCAACTCTCTTCAGGAGAGTTCATGTGCAGTCTTGAACGAAAACTTAACTGATTTTCTGAACATTTTATTTAAAAAACCAAAGAAAAAAATCAATAGCTTTGAAAGCCAAAGCTTTGATTTGTAAAAACTAAGCTTTGAGAGAGAAAAAAAGTATTTTTCCTTTCTTTAAATTGAGGCAGAATTTACATCAAACAAAAGGTACAGATGTATAATTTTTAGAAACGTATAAACCTAGGTTACCACCACTGCAAGTAACACAGAGAACATTTCCTTTACTCAGGAAGTTCCCAGGTGCCCCTTTCTAGTCAAGACCCTTCCTACCCCTTATAAGCAGATGCAGCTACTATTCTGATTTGCATGTACAATAATACCATAGTTTGCCTGTTCTAGAACTTTATATACATGGAATTACACTTTTCTGTCTGGCTACTTACATTCAACATAATGCCTTCAAGCTTTGTCCATGTTATTGTATGTCTAAGTAAATTATTCTTTTTTTATTAATGGCAGAATTCCATTGTATGACTATTTCACAGTTTATTTATCCATTACTCTGTTGCTGGATACCTGAACATGCCAGTTTTAACTAGTATGAATAAAGCTGTTATGAACATTCTTGTAAAAGGATTTTTGTAGACATATATTTTCATTTCTTTTAGGTGAATACCTAGCAATTAATGTATTATAGGGTAGCTGTATGTTTAATTTTATAAAAAATTGCCACATTCTTTTCCAAAGTAGTTGTACCATTTTACATCCCTACCATCAGCATATGAGAGCTCTAGGTGCTCCACATCCTTACCTCACTTGGTCTTATCAGTACTTTAGATTTTAGCCACTCTAATGGATTTGAAGTGGGTGTATCATGATGATTTTAATTTGTATTTCTCTGATGACGAATGGTGTTTAGCATGTTTTCATGTACTTATTGGTCATTCATAGAACCTCCTTTATAAAGTTACCATTCAAGTTTTGGCTGTTTAAAAATTCTGTTTTTTTGTCTATGTTATAAAGTTGTAAGATTTTTTAATATATTCTGAAGTCAGGACCTGGGTCGAATATATGTATGGTGAGTATCTTCTAGCACTATGTGGTTTGTCTTTTATTATAACAATATCTTTTGAGAAGAGATTTTTAGTTTTGACAAAGTTTAATGTATCAATTTAAGAAAGTGGTATTGAGAATAAAAATGTCGAGTCCTAAAAAATGTAGCATATAAAGTTTATGCCAATATTTTTTAAAGAATTCACAGTGGTATAAGGGCTAGTTTTCCTTACTGCTCAAGAAGAGATTAAAAATCTTTTCTTGTTTGAAGAGAAGGAGTTTGGAGAATGGGAGAGGAAACCAAGTCAAAAGGGGGGTCCTGTGCCTACCCCTCACCTCCCCCCTCCTCCTGGGGTAAATGAACTCTGCCTTGGTCAGTGTGTGAGGATTCCATTGTAGATGAGATCTACATCTTGCTTTCCCAGGGATAACTCAGGGAAACAAAGCCTTATAGCAAGCCTCATAGAAGGATAGCAATGGTGGGTGAGGGATACAAATATATAGGCCTAGGAAAATCCTTGAAAGGTACTATTACTCTCAGGGAAGATGAGGAAAACAGACAAAAAAAGAGTTCTCAGATTCATTATGGGGAGGAGCAATACTGAGGGAAGGTAGGCTAATTCAAAGGGGTCTGGATCTGAGATAATGACCACTCAACATGGTTATGCCTGGAGTCCAAAGGCCATTGTGAAAGCATAGACATCTAGAGTGAAGGCCAGAACCTGAGGATGAAAGTGAAATAAGGTGAGGTTCAACGCAGAGAAGGCCAGTGTGGACGACAGACCATGGGAATGAGATGCCATTTTACTCTGAATTCCCTTGGACTTGAATTGCTCCACAGGGGAAGAGGAAAGGGGGGAGGAAAATTTGAAGAAATTCTTCTCCCAAAAGAGACTTTGTTTAAATCCAAAGGAAGTGAATTTTACCTTGAACAGGCAAGACTGTTTCTTGCCACCAATAAGATATGAGGGCTTGAGAACTAAGTCATAGAGAAGTAAAGTTTTATATCCGCACTCCTGAGTTTTATGATAGTGAAATTATGCCAGACGTAATCATAAGATCTTCGGGGCAGGGACATTTCTATGTTTTTCACCAAATTATATTTAGGGTGTATTACTCTGCCAAGCACATAGTAGATGGTCAAGCAATAATTTTGAGTGGATGAAAAAAAAAATGAGCCAACTATTATGGAGTGAGGTTCACATGACCTTCAATCCCTCAGTTTTCAAACTCTTTATGATTCTTTCCCTCTCATATAGTGAAGTCAAGGACAAATTAGCCATGTAATTGGAACATAGCAGCAATGGGAATAGACATTTTATTTGCCCTTTGCTTCCCAACTGGTAAGCAATTATTTCGTTAAACCTGTTTTTATAAATGGGGGGTTATTTTATCTACTAAATTCATCCTTGGATGCCTTATCATATAAAAGTGATTTCTTCTGTATGATTCAATATTCTTAACTCTTTACACATTCTGTGGCCACTGTGGTGTTCTCTTAGGAGTTCAAGAAATTTCAAAAACATACTTAAAGCAAAGAACACTCTCATTTGGTTGATTATTTATTTATTGGTATGTTTCATAAGCTGTGCCTGACATTACCATGTCTCGAGATAAATTCCCTTAAAAACTTAAGGACAACAGTGGATACAAAGAAAATTTGTCCTAATTTGTAAGGGCTTTTTAAAGGATACTGAGGACCTTCTGATGGCACTTTAGGGATGAGAGCTGCGTAGTACTTAAGAAACTGACTCTGAAATCAGACTTAATCTCACATCCACGCTCTGCCACTTACCAGCCATGGGGACTTGGGCAAGTTATGTAATGTCTCCAAGCTTCAGCTGAGTCATACAGGAGAATTTAGATGACTAAATGAGATTATAGGAGCTCAGCACAGAGCCCAGCACAAAATAAGACCACAATTCATTTTAGCTATTTTATCATTATTCTCTTTATTTTTCTTCACTGACATTCTGAAACTAGAACAGAGCACTGACACACTTCTTTTCTGGAAAATAGCAAGGACTGAGCATGGCTGTGATGAGATTGTTAAGACATTTCCTTGTGCCAGGTGTTAGGTTTTTAAGAACCAAAGTTATAGACCCAGGCACCTCTGTAAATACATATGAAAAAGATCACAAGTGAAATAATTTCCGAACACCATTCTTTGATGGTAATCTACATGATACCTTAGAGTTTAGAAAAGAAATTTTGGCTTCTCTTGGAGAATGAAAAAATACACAAAACAGAAAAACTTGGGCTCAACTCGTGTTTCTTTTTTTAACTGCTATTTGAAATTCATTAACGACAAGCTCTATTGTGGCAGCAGGGGCTATAAAGAACTGACAGGCTCTTGACTTTCCCCCATGAGTGAGGGCCTGTCGGCTTTCAAAATCATTTTGAAAGGAGACTGAAATTTAGGCTAGAACTTATTGGTTGCCTGATGAACCACCGGTAAATCTTCAAGCAAACAGAAGTTAATTTTAAACCCATTCAGAAAACAGTCTTCATTTGATCCTCCTAAAACCTGAGTTATTTAAATATAATTCAATCACAGTGAGACAGCTGTCCCAGAAATCAGAAAAAAACCTATTAGTTTCATGTTGGCTTAGTTGTTCTTATGCTAAAGAAATGAACTGAAGGGTGTGGAGAGAGCATCCTGAGCCCACTTGGGGACTTTATATAGGGCAAAGGCAGCAGCCATGGCTCCCAGATGGTACTTGGGAGCATAAATGGAAGCTGTGAGCTAACTAGTGAAACAAAAGATTGTAGGCAGGGAAGGAGACTGTGCTGGTTTCTTTACAAGGTAGAACACAACATGGAGAGGTGTGACCTCAGTAATATCATGCATTAAAATGAGGTTCAGAAATAGCTTGGAAGCTGCAATGACTTGGACAAGGGGGGTGACCTTTGAGAAAATGATGTGAATATCTCAATTAGATACTGTTCTTCTGCACAATTACTGCTAAACTTCTGTTAGATCCAAGTTTCTAGCATAAGAGAAATTGTTCCTATAGTAGATGGACAAGAACCAAGAGGCAAACATTCACCCTTAGGTGAATTTGAAGATTCTAAGTGATAGAGAGCGAGTCCACGGCTAAGAAATAGGAAGGAGGGAATGGAATTAATACATGGTACAGGGGATTGTGGCTGTCATGGGGAACAGAAAAGGATAGATTCATAGAGAGAACTATGAGCAATAACAGGGCCAAGAAAGAGCTTTCTTAGTCCTGCAGACAAGCCTGGAATATAGTACCCATTTATAGGTCTTTGCATAGTTTTAAACCCATTTTACCCAACTCCACTGTCTAGATATAGATTGCTGAAGGCTCTTGTCTTTCCCAGATATTATTCCCCCTGACTTGAAAAGTTTTCATGAGTTTAAGGAGCTTTTAGCACAATCACCTAGTGCTGTGGTACTCATGGTAATGGGATTCTCAATGAACATTTTAACCATTATTTACATATCAAATCATATTTGTTTATTTATTCATTCATTCAACAATATTTATGGAATATTTATTATGTGCCAGGTACTGTTCTGAGATTGTGATGGAGAATAAAACAGGTACCACCCTTGGCCTCAAAGAGCTTATATTCTAGAGGGAGAAATGATCAAAATACAAGCAAACAGACAAATAAAGCAAATACAAAGTATGAGGCATTTTATGAAGAAAGCAAGGAGCTGAGATATAGAATAAGAAGAGGTAGAATTATGTTTGAAGTCTGGGGAAAGATACTCTGAGGCCTAGGAAAGGAGTATAAAATGGTGCTGCCATCTGGAAAGCAAACCAGTAGTATTTATCAAAGTTGAATATGTGTATGCCTGGGATCCGGATCCATATGCCAGAGATGTTCTTGCTCAGGGCCATAAGAAAATGTGTTCTAGAATTTTTATTCTGATAATGTTTGTGAGAGGAGGCAATTAAAGGGATCCAACACTAGGATAAACAATTGCTTTGGATTACCATAGAATACTAAGAAGCAATGGACAGGGTGAATAGAAATACAGATGGCTCTAAAGGTAATGTTGAGTAAAAAGGGCAGGAAATAGAATGAGACTCAGAGAACAATGCCTCTTATGCACACTAAAAACACACCCAAGAACATGACAATGTACTTAAAGATAAATGAGAGTCAATCTCGATCCTCTTTATGGGGAGAGTAGAATTAGAATAAGGATTAGGGAAGAAGGATAAAATAATTTTTAATGGAATGAAGAAAGAGCCTTGAATGGTCTGGTCATGACGCTGTGCTATGAACTTAAGAGTATGATTGACTCATATCTGTACCTAAGGTTAAAACAAAACAAAACAGAAGAGGACAAGGAGCTAGCCAAGTTGAGTGCTGGGTGGAATGCTCTGAGCCATGGAACCACGTAGGCAAAGGGCTGGACTGAAATATGACAGGTGATTTTCTCATTAAGAGCAATGGAGATAGGGACATGGGATGAAGTTGAAGAGAAAGGAAGTTTGATTATAAAAGGCCTCAGTAGGCCATGGCAAGAGGTTCAGATTTATTGAAAGTACAATGAGAGGCCACTAAAATATTTTAAGCAAAGAGGTAACATGCGCTAGTTGATGTTTTTAAATGAATATGTTTTCTGTGGTGGGAAGTATGGACAGGAGAGAATGAGAGTAAAACCAAGACACCATTGAAGAAGTGTTTGCAGTAGACCAGGTGTGAGATGCCTGTGACTTGGACCAGGGTAGCCACACACATGAAGGGAAGTGTTTGAGCACAGCTGCACACAAACTCCAGACAGAAAGAGTGAAATTTTTGTATGATTTGCAGTCAATCCTACCTTTCCACATTGAATATAATCCTCTGTTTCTGTTGGGCTTCTGTTGGAGAAACATGAGTTCCGAGGATGCTGTGGGCTTCACTCTAGCCCCACCTCCAATCCCAGGTGTGCTCACAGGTGTTTGCCTCCTAGTCCTGGACTTTTCCCAGCCATGAAGAACTCACACAAGTCTGTCTATAGTCAGGCTGCTTAAGAGTAGGTCTCTGGAGACTAGTGGCCTGAATTTGATTCACAGCTTTGCTATTCATTTACAGTACTGGCTATGTGACCTTGGACACATTTCTTTGTGTGTCTTTGTGCCTCAGTTTCCTCATGTGTAAAATATAGATAATGATAGTACCTATTTCACAATTAGTTTACCCATATGTACACACATATACGCACATGTGCACGCACGCGTGCGCACGCACACACACACACACATACACAGTTCTTAGGACAGTGCCTGGCATCAAATACAAGTTCTATTAGAATTTGCTATCATCATTATTATGATTATTAGTGGAAGGAGCTACTTATTTTCTACACTATTATGTCTAGTCATCACAGCTCTTCTAGGCTTTTGGATAAACATAAACCGGGGAATCCTATTGTTCCTCTTCTTCCCTGCATTCCACCTAGACTTTGAACAATCAAGTTGCTAAAACATGAGATAATTTTTTGTTAAATCCCTAATTTCCTGCATATAGCCCAGTGCTTCCCAAGGAAATAAAAACTTCTTGTTGAAAACACGTCTGAGAATTCTAAAATTTTTCTGAAGTTATAAGGAACATGTCATCTGCAATTTCTTTTACTAGTGTCTTTTCATATTACTCAAAAAGAGCTCAAGAAAAGCAAGTTTAATACTAGTGTAGGTTGTACATTGAGTGTCACTGATTCAGGTCACACTGACACATTTATGCATACTTTACTAGTGTGGCCAGGGTTTAGACCCACTAAGCACCCTATTTTACGTTTCCAAGGTATAGCAAGTCATTTATTACCTTTCTTTATCCCTCTCCCATTATTTTCCATTCAAACTCCTGCTTCTGGGCTTGCCTGCATGGGA
Source organism: Eonycteris spelaea (assembly GCA_003508835.1). NCBI lineage: Eukaryota > Metazoa > Chordata > Mammalia > Chiroptera > Pteropodidae > Eonycteris > Eonycteris spelaea. The sequence goes on from PUFA01000123.1 coordinate 5,023,300, forward strand.
TTTTAGACAATCTCTCTAAAGTATTCGCAATAGGTTTGAATGACCAGCGGAATTAACCTTGACCTTCTCAGTTATTTGCATTTTAAAAGGAAGTTTGGATTCTGAATAGACCTGTAATCAGTTGATTTCAGAGTGAGGAAATGCACTTTCTAGTGTTCTCTGAAATAGGGCTAGGCTAGACCTTTGGTGCCCTCTGGCATTTAACTAGTACCTCTGCACTCCCTCCAGCCCCAGTGCCTGTTGCTTCCTGTGGACTTCATGCTGAGGTGGGGACTGTACTGGACACTTCATGTAACAGCCGCTATCCTCTCACCCCATTTTCTCTAGTCAGCGCTGTAGCAACTTGCTTTCTCCACAGGTGTGATCTGCCAGAGTCTTACTTTAGTTTCATACATGCCTCTCACTTTCTGCCCAGGCTTTTCTTGCTTGGGATACCTGTAGGTGTAGCCTGGAAGTGAAGGTGCATCAATACCCCAGGAGAAGCCCTGACCAATGGGTGATGGAGCCGGTAGGTACACGCTCTTCTGTCATTCATGTGGACAATTCTGAAGCACATTCTACTTGATTCCCCAGAATCCTGGTGGGGTAGAACCCGCATGGTCCACAGTGGTGTTCCAACTGAAAACATCCTCGAGTCAGCTTTCTCCCCTCCCGTGTTTCTCTCTCCTGGATCCCCACTCCTGTTTCTTTGGATCGCTTATCAAAATAGACTACCTGCTTTGGGGGAACAAAATAAGACGACTTGCTTTGGTTAAAACAGGGCCAAAGAAGAATATGCCTTCACCTGGCCATTTACTTTTGCACTGTTAAGGGGAGGATTACTATGTTTACAGATTGCAATTTGTAAAGTAGAAATTAGAGTATTTGTGAGCAGCTAAGGTGAATCCAATTGTTTGAAACATAATTGCAGTTGACCTAGTTCCAGTTGCAGAGTTAGGCTGTGGGAAAATAGTGGTGAATGAGCCCTCTCTGACATTGTAACCCAGAGTGTGTGGCTCCCGCCCTCTGCCAACAATTCCTCCTAGATAAGACAGCGGTCCAACCTGAGGAGGAGGGAAGATCTTGAGGGCAGGTAGCCACACAAGAGTTAAGAATAGGGATGCCAGAGCCAGTTTCTTGCTGGGTAAATTACCTGATCTCACCAAGCTTCAGTTTTCTCCTCGGTGAAATGCAGAAGCCTTCTTAGGATGATGGTGAAAACTAAATAAAAAAAAGAAATGTATGTAATGGTCTTATTATGCTGCCTGACTTGGAGCAGATATGCAGCCAATTCTAGCTCTACAGTAAGTTGTTGATTTCTCCATGAGGTGTTAGTGCTGTGAGGGCGTTGGGGAGGCGAGAGAGTAAAGGAGTGCTGTACCTCTCTGCCCAACCAGGGCCCAGTTTTACTAGGGACACAGACAGGAGAATTCAGCTAAGAAAAAGGTAACTAATTATTTTAACAGATGTTAAACTTTTGGCCACTTTTTAATTCAAGCAATTTATATCATGTTCTATGTTCCTAAAGTATTGCACAATGTTTACACATTTAGATGACTTCTGTAGGATGACAAATGTGTTCTTAAGTGTTGGAGATAATTTTAACTGAAAAATTTACATTCTCATACATTTTGTACCACACTTTGACTAGTTTTATTTTAACAACACCTCCTTCTCTTTAATTATCCTAGTCAGTCAAAAGTTCCTTATACCTTCTATTTACACTGTGTGGCTAATTCTAGGGTATGTCTGGGAAATTTTCTATCAGTCGTTTTGTTAGAGATGGCTAAGCAAAAAGAAGAGCTCCTAGATTGAAGGATGAAAAGGATGGATGAGTGGTGGGAGAAGAGATTTTGAATGGATTCATGCAGTAGAGCTGATAAGAGCTAGCATAATTCCTACTGAGAAAGAAGCTATCTGTGGGCCTAAGGAACCATCTTGGACATGCTCTGTCCCCTCCCCTATTCTCTTGGACACCTGCACCTGCCACCAGGTGCCTTGACACCTCCCTTTCAAGTCTTCGATTATTCTGTGAAAGGTTTCACATTACACCAACAAAATTGGAAGGCAGACAATTTTCCTTTGCTACTACCCACTTCCATTTCTGTACTTTTATTCAACCAACTATTCTCCCCAGGCAACTGTCAAGATATTTTTGGCTAAGAAGGCATTCCCAGCACTCTGCCAGATGAACAGATGAGGGGTGGGCCAGAGGAATGGGTGGGTAGGTGGGGCTGGCATGAGGAGCATCTGGCAGTGTCCTTCTGGATTATAGGGAACTGGGAGTCTTCTTGAAAAGATTTCTTCTTTCCCAAAGTCTCTGATTGGCTTTTTAAAGACTCCTCTTGAAATGAACCAGAGAGTCAGTATAACCAGATGATTCTCCCTCAGATGAATGGTTTGTTGTATCATTTGTAGGCATAAAAAGATTTATTAACTTGTAATTTCATCAAGAAGTACTGTGTGAGTAAATGTTTTAATAAGGTCACTAATTCCATTACAGTATGTTGTGTTTAATAGTCTTTAAAGGTGAAATAAAATTATCAGCTTTTAATTACTCTATCCCAATTTTCTGTAGGCTTAATGAGGGGTTTTCTAGAAGTCCATGCCTCCCTCACTCCCTACCCCTCTCCTCACCCTCTACCTCTACTGTACTCTGCTGCCTAAGAAAATAAACAGTGTAGTGGTTAAGAATTAACATTCTGGATAAAAGAGATTAAAATTGGAATCCTAGCTCAACCACTTAGTATATGGAAGAGTTCCAGGTACTTGGAAGAGTTCCTTCACCTGGCTAAGCCTCAGGATGCTCATCTGTAAAATGGGATCATGATCCTACCTCATAAAGTACCCCTTGAAGATTGGATGAGATCATTAATGCAGGTACAGTGCTAACAAAGTGCCTGGAAGGAATTATGAGCTAATAAATATGATCTATTGTATTAGTTACATATCACTGTGGGATGAATTATTCCAACTTAATCTGAGTACAACTAAATTATGTACCTCTTCCTCAAGGTCTTGCAGAGGGCTAAAATCAAGGTCTTGGCCAGGCTGTAGTCTCATCTGAAGGCTTGACTGGACTAGGGGCTTTAGTGCTTTCCTGGCTGTTGGCTAGAAACCTTCCTCAGTTCCTTGACATGTAGGTTCCTCCCTGGTGCAGCTCAAATGTGGCAGAGACCAAGCAAGAGGGCAAGAGAGGGCCAGCAAGACAGAGGACAGTCTTTTTGTACCCTAATGTCTGAGTGACATCTCATTTGGGGGGGGGCGGGGGGCAGTCATATTCTAGTCATTAGAACTAAGCCATTAGGTCTAGGCCATATTCAAGGGGAGGGGGTCATATAACAGTGTAGACACCAGGAAGTAGTGATTATTAGGAGACATTTTAGAAGCTGCCTGCCACAGCTATTGTCATTATTATTGTTAAAATAACTGGCCATTTAACAATATCACTTCTGGTCAATCTTCCTTGATTCCCTTTGTTTATGATATGAAGTTCACATGCCTTGTATAGCATGTAAGCTTTTGCAGTACAGGTCTCGTTTTCTTCTCTAGGTTTTTTCCTACCAGCCCCCACTGATCATTTTGGTCTCCCCATACTCCATAGCATCCAAACACACCAGGCTCCTAGGTGCTTCCTCTGGGATTCACAATGTGTTCCAGGAGATTTATGTCATTGAAAGAGGTGATGGTGTTTATTTTGATTACTAATTTTTTTAGAGAAAAACCAACACATAAAATTATTTGCACACTTTTCACTTTTAAAACAGAATAGGAGAGCCTTTGAGTATGTAGCAGATGAACATGTGAAGTTTGAGAGTCAGAAGCAGTTGAGAGAAGTCACCATGCATATTCACGGTGACTTGCTTGGGCTGTTGCCTCTCTGTTCTGTCTGGTGAACTCGTACTCATCCTTCAGAGTCACACCTGGATGACCCCTGACCCCTCAGAACATACCCTTCTCCCCATTTTTTCTCTGTTTCCCATAGCATTTTGGATAATGCCTCTTAGAGATCTAGTGTGCATAGAAAGTGTTCCACAGAAGCCTGGGATCCCACACATCAATAGGGATAGGGATAAGGGTAAGCTAACTTTCTTAAACGACTGGTCTTTTTAGTTCATATTGCCTGCCCTGCCCACCGCCCCTGTCTATAGAGACTTTTCTTTTGCTCGTGGATCCTGTTGCCTAACACATCTTTTCCTGTCCTGGGGAACCTATCCCAAGGGCAAGTCAGCTTCGTGTGGGAGTGCTGGACCTGGCTTATTAGGTAACATGACCAAGTTCATCAGATAGTAGGTAGTAGAGCTGATATTCAAACTCTAACAACCCCATTGCATCCCCTTGCTTTTACTTTCTGCACTATATAAATGAAAATATTGGAAGGAAAATGACTCTTAAGGCACCTCTCATAGTCACTCTTTGGGTTTTGACAGACAGGTGCTTCCAAGGTGAGAAAAATGTGGAATTTTTCCATGCTTTCAAACTGAAAACCAATACTGAGTCAAAAATGCTCCTCTAAGAAGCATTTAAAAGCAATTCCTACTATCCCAGTCAATCATTCACAAAAATACTCTCTCTTTCTCTCTGCTTTTTTCTGAACAAGACATTTGCTTGTGTCAGGTCACTATGCTTTGCCTTCAAAAGTGCCCTCATAACTTGAGTTTACTAATAATGATTCTTGATTGCAGATTCTGATCTTCTTATATATCAAAATATCTCCCCAGTTCTATAAAAACAGACAATTCATAATGGAAATAGACCCCTGTTGGTTTTCTTTTTCTGCCTAGCACCATATTTCTTTTGAGAATGGTACCTCTCCATGTCAAATGCTCATGGCAGGACTAGCCATTCAGGTGTCTTAATCCATTCTCAATCTACAGGCAAAGACCTATGACAACGCCTATCTGTATGGCAGCAATTGTAAAAGTGAGCACAAGACTTTAGCCAAACCAATGAGAACTGGCTGGATTGAAAACAGAAGCTGGGAAAAAGAAATTTCCCTGCTTGTTAAACTGGGACTAAGTAAATTTGCTATGGGAGGAGCCTTTCTCTCTATTAGGTGGAGAGACCTGAATTGCAGAAGAAGCCAGCAGGAAAGCAGGCTGAGAGAGGAGAGATAGACAGAGACCTCACATGTTGATTGAGCTCTTGAATCCAACAGTGCCTGATGCTAGACCCACCCCTGCAATTTCCAGCTATGTATGCTGATAAACTACATTTTATCTCTAAAACTAGTTAGAATTGAGTATTAATCATTTGACAGCTCCAAGTCATGATTGATACAGAGGTCAGGGATGGCAAGTCAATTTTTTCTCACAGGAAAACCATAAGAGTTGCTAGGTAAAATACAGGATTACCAGTTACAATTGAATTTCATATAAAAATAAATAGTATAATATTTTTTATTTTTTTAGTTTAAGTACATCACAAATATTATATGGGACTTACATATAGTAAAAAAAATAATGCATTTTTTTTACTGGAATTGAAATGTAACTGGGCATCCTGTATTTTTATTTGCTAAACAAATAACAGTAGTGGTTGCTTGTAACATTGTGTCGAGGATTCTGAGGCCAAGTTTAGGCAAGCATATGGTTATTGATTAATGATCTCTGCTCTGTACATGGAAGTAGACAGAGATAGTATGTGTGCCGTGCAATATCATCCCTGGTTTATCATCCCAAGTGTTTAGAAGTGTTTTTATTCTGCAGCCTTAGGCAATACAATGTATTTTAATAATAACATAAATGACGGTAGCCATCATTCTAAGAGCCTTACATATGTCATCTAATTGAATCCTCATGACAATATTTTATCGGTTGTATTTCACAACTGAGAGTCAGAGAAGTTAAATTCTCACAGACAGTAAGTGGCAAAGCTGGGATTCAAACCTGTGTCTTCTGACACCAATGCTCATGCTCTTTCCAATTCATCATTCTGCAGGAGGCAAATATTGTCCTAACAGCATATATGCAAAAGTCATCTTAAAATGCTATTTTACAAATTGCTATATAAACACTTATAAATCCAGTTCTTGGCCCAAAATGGTAAACTGTCCTTTCACGACAAAGAGCAACAATTCAACATCAAATTGGAACCTCATATGAGGCAGTATTTTGGCAAACAGATTCAACAGTTTGACAACAGAGGAATGCCAATTGTGAAAACTGGTTTAGGCTATAAATGACTATGTAAAACCCACATTATGACATGGTGGGAGGGGATCTGTTTAACGTGTAGTGGAGGAAGCAGCGAGGGCTAGATAAGCCCCAAATGAAATTTGAAGTTGGCCATTTGTGGGGCTAGAAGGCTTGTGGTTCCTGATTATCTACATAAGCTGATAAGTACAAGAGCATTTGTGTTTTTGGTAGATGAAAGAAGATGGTATGTGTGTGTGTGTATGTGTGTGTGTTTTAACTTTTAATGTATTTAATGTTTGATAACTTTTAAGCTTGGGTATAAGATAGGGAGATGGCAGACAGGCAACAATGCAGGGGATGGGACAGGATAGCATCTATCTCCTATGCTATTCCCTGGAACAAAGCATGATAGATAGAAACTGAAGGAAAATTGTGTATTCTGGGCATAAGCAATGCTATTTCAGGCCCAGTGAAAAGGGATGCATGGGGCCATGGAAGGCCATGGCTTCTGCTTTGGCATGCAACCCCATTCCCTCTGGGACCTTGAGGACTGGAGGCTTGGGAATCATTTAAAGATGCTTCCTTGGCCTGAACATTTTTATTCTTATGAAAAGTCAGATTAACCCTTGCAGAAGTGTAATTTTCCAAAACTACTGCCTGTGCAGAAAACATTGACAATGGGACTGAGCATCAGGTCATGGGTGACGAGGCTGACAGAGATGTTCATGAGCATGTACTTGTGGCTTGGGAGACTTCTCAGGAGGGCTGGAGGGCCAGATGAACAAGTGGTCTTAAACTATTAGGGTTACCAAGACAAGTGCTTACAGGCTCCTAAGGCCTAGGGCACCCAGTTTATAAGCACGGAGACTAACTAGACAGAAAGGATAGAATAAAGAAATTTTAACAAAAATAGAGGCTTAAATAACCTCAATAGAGACAAAAGAATCATAGTGCTGGTTGAACACTTCTCATGAAATAAAGGATAAGAGAAATCTAAAAAGGAAAGCATAATTTCCTGTTTTCTTTCCCAGTCCAGGGGGAATGGTTGCCCTTACCTTCCTCATACCTGTTTTGAGAGGCATGGCCTGACTCTTATCCTAGTGACAGCTGGGGCTCTGTTGTCAGGTATTAGGAATCCCTACCCCATGTCCCTTTTCTTTTTCCCCTTCTCATAGAATCAATGTCACCTTTAGGGTGTTTTATTTTAAGACTGCAGAGTGAGTTCTGAGATCAGAAGGTGCCATTAACATTTCTCCAACATTGTTGGTTCTCCCTGAGGGATATTTATTTTATTACTCTGGGTTTTACGAATGGGATGAATATTTCATTATACTTGTTGCACAACAGTCCTTAATATGTATTATTAAGCTCTAATTTCCACAAATGCTTTACATCCCCATATATGGATCAGTCTTGGCACCTGCTGGGCCTATGTCCTTTTAGACTTATCAGCTAGGCACAATAGGCATTTCTATGAGAGAAAAAAGGAGAAACTTAAATCAGTCAACAGCTCACTACATTCAGAGCAGAACTGGGTTTTGCAAGCTTAAAAGGAGTATTGGCATTTACAAAAGCAGGAAAAATTAAGAAGTGGGACATTTCCCATTCATGAGCAAAAAAAAACGGTTTCTTTAGGATGCTTTCTGAAATTATCTTACCTTTCTCAAAATGATTCATAGGCTTTCTGCAGCTGACAGAATCAAGTACAAACTCTTGGTCTGACATTTGAGGTCCCTTGGGCCCACCCCTCAGGCTATTTCTCTCAACTTCTTTCCATGCCCTCATAGTAAATAAGCCAATCTGTTCAATGTTCCCTGAACCTTCATGTTTCTGAGACTTTCCTCGAACTTTTCTTCCACCTGGATGGCCAGTTCAGTGCTACTTTCTCCATTGGAGCTTTGCAATGTCCACAGAAGGAAATGTTCCTCCTTGGGAATACCTATAACTGTGTCTCAGGTGAACCCGGTCACTTGTTTTGTGCTTATTTTTATGCCTACCTTATCTCCCCCACTAGACTGTAATTTCCATAAAAATAAGATCCACAGCCAGGTTTCCTTGTAGTGCCCCTGCTCCCCACTCCATAATGCTAATGCGATACTGTTAGACACATCGTAGGCTACAATGAATGTTTAGTAAATGAAAGAACTAAAGAACAATCCCCATAGATTTTGGGGTAGCAGTGGTCAAGTCCCCTTTGACTCTGGAAAAGTCATGTCTGGGCTGTCTGATGATGTTACAATGTGAACTCTCCATCCGCCTTTGCATAGGACATTTTTGGTGGGATGTTAGGGTGTGTGAGCCCTGACCTGTGTCATTTAGTTAGAAGAGGTAGTTGAGCATGGGGCTATTTCTCCAGAGCAGCAGGGAGGTATAAATGACAGAACATCTGTAGCCACATTCCTGGATTTGTGGCTCCAGCCTGATTCTCCCACCACTGGCCTCCCTCACTTTCTATTGCCAGACCTGCTGACCTTACCACCTATGAAGCATCAGCTCCCCTCAATTCCAGACCAGCTTCAGTTCGGGGCAGCAGTGGGCAGAGATGGTGCTGGCTGAGGTGGAGAGTGTTAGGTCGGCAGGGGTCTCCCTGGAGGCTTCCCAGTTTGACATCTGAATCTGGACAAGGGCCCATCCTAAAGCCTTGGCGCCATGGCCCTAATCCCCTAATCCAGACATTCCTCATTCTATACCCCACCCCCACATAACCCTATAAAAACTGCGCCCTCCCGTCCCAGGGCTTGACTTTGGCCCCTTTCCGCTCCGGACCAGAGAACCTCACCCAGGAGCACTCTCCCAATAAAGGCTTGCTTTTAAAACTTCTCTCGGCGTGTCACGCATTTACCTTACAGAGAAGACCTCCAGGTCTTCTTTATTTCTGGACTAACCTGGGCCCTAGAATCTCAGCACCTTCCTCTCGGTGACCTGTTACAAGAGCAAGTGCCCATGTCCAGTGACTGTTCCAAGCACCTATCCTCCTGGCATATGGGGGTCTCAACCCTCCTAAACTCTATACCAGTCCTATAGCCCTAGTTTAGGCCCTCATTATCTCCTATCTAGACTACTGAATATGCCTTCCCAATTGTCATTTCTGTCATCCAGATAGTGAAACAAGTCTCCTCCCCATCAGTTCCTTGCATAAGCCTTTCAGAACTCCCTATCATCTACTAAAGAAGCTACAGCCTCCTTGCCATGGCACTCAAGGCCCTGCATGAACCCACTCCTTCTACTCGTTCAGGTTCAGTGCTAGATATTTCTTGCCTGAACATTACACTCTAATACCCCTGTCCCACCATGATGTTTCCATGCTTCTCTAATGTCGTTATCTTTGTCTTGAGATGCCTCCCCCTTTTATACTTCTTATTTGGTCAACTATCACTTTTTTTCTCTGAAACGTTTCCCAATCATGACCTCCCAGGACACGTTAGAGTAGATGTTCCTGTTTTATGTTCCCTAGTATATCATGAACACAGCTCTGGCAGGCCAACACTTAAACCCCATCTAGAGCAGTGTTCGTCTGATATCTTGCTGTCAAGGTTAGTGCTCAGATATACACATGCTCCCCTCAACATCCCACGTTAATATGCTATGCATCATGGTCATGCAGTCCCCACATTGCCTATGTAACAAAGACAAAAACTCCAATTCTGACTTTTTTCTGTACCCCAATCACAAAAGAACCATATAAAATGCTCTAAGATAAAAGAGGTTGCTGGATGTCAGTGGGTGGCAAATACGACAGATAAAGACATTCAGGACATTAAGAGATCAGCAGTAAGAGTCATGAAAGGCACTATTCAAGGGAACTGAAGGAAAAGGAACCAGTGAGGTGGGTGGGCTTGAGATATTTGCTGCAGAACTCTTCTTTAAGCCCCAAACAGATCCCTCCCTAACTTTAACCAACTCCACAGTGCACACCTAGGTTAGAAGGGAAACCAAGTGAAGGGATGAGACCTTAACACAAATGCACTATTATTATTGAAACATAGATGCCAGGGAAATGATCTACAGAGCACATCAGGAACATCATTGCTCTGAGGGAAAGGAAGGATAGTGAATCAAGCCTGCCCTAAATTCAGAATTAAATGCTCCTTCAACCCTTAACTTCCTTCACAACCCAAGGCAACTGAGCCTCCCATCCATTGAGGTCTTTTGTAATACTGGTCTGAAATGAGAGCTGTAAATGAAGTGCTCCTTTCATATTCATCACGAGAGAAAACAACAGTCTCTTTGGCCCAAGTTGAGATTGTCTCTTTTGAAAAATAAATCAATCCCCTTCTTTACTATAATTTTCTCTTACTGGGGCTTCCCATTCCAATTGACCTATTTGCCAACAGTTGGGTACTGGAGATTAAGTGTTTAATGGGTTCTAAACTGCTCCACTGTGGATTAGACCATGGTGCTCCTTCTTGATTTAAACAGTAAATGGGATCGCCATTTGCCAGGATGGTGATTTGTGCTTTGGCAGCCTTTGCAGATCCATAAGTAACTAGTAGATTTCCCTGACACCGTAATCGGCCTTACTGTCTAGAGTCATCACACATTTTTCTTATACATTGAATTAATATAGAAAAGCAGGATGGTTGATGGTTTCATTTATTGTACCATTAATGAAACATAAAACAGATGTGTGAAACACTGTCTTTGTAATGGAACCTGCATTACAAATTATTTGTCCGTGGAATTCATGTCCTGAATATGAGGTGGGAACAACACGTAGTTTTCTCTTGACAGTACTAGATCAAACTATATTTAAAAACCTATTAAGCATGAAGTCTTAAATATAACAGACAGAAACACAGAGGAAGGTATAGTAAAGAAGATGGTTGATGAAGCTTCCCAAACTTCTTAAAAAGGAGGCAATCTTGAGTTGGGCCAAGAAGACTGTTATTTTCTACACTGATGAATATGAAAGGAGAACTTTATTTACATCTCTTATTTTAGACCAGTATTACAAAAGACCTAGATGCATGAGAGTTTCCATCAAATATAAAACACTTAGATATAAAGCATATTTTTTCTCTCTCTCAGTTCAGCATAGCATTAAAATCTTATAAGTCAATAGCACTTTCGACCTACTTGTGTGTGACTTTTTTTTCTGGTCACTTCCCAGGTAATTCACTAGTGGATAAGAGAACGAGAGAAAAATATATACTCTCTTACGTTCTCCCTGTGAAGACTGGCAATAAAATGTTGAAGGAGGATATAAAGTCAGCCAGAGAAACATGGCAGCTGACGAGGTGCCGAGGGAACTGTCCATCATCTCCATTTCCCACCTTTAATATGCAAAGGAAAACATGGCATGCTAAACTCAAGAGGGGATATAAAAGAGCTTTCTAAAGAAAGACTTGGCGGTACCCCACGGGTGGGGTTGTCAATTGCAATGCTTTTTCTTGACTTGGGTTGTTAGGAAAGCAGGAGAAATTGGGCACACAGGTTAAGATATGTTCTTGGACACCAACACTCATCACTAACACCTTTATAAAGAAGGGAAGGTAAAAGAGAAATGGGAAGGAGGGCTAAAGTAGCTCGAGACGTTCTGCAAACAATACCCTTCTGTCACTTTCTCTCAGTAGTCCTTAGTGGATTCTCTAAGCCTTTTTGGACATCCTGGATCAAAGGGTGCAGGGACATTTCCTAGACAGTATGCTCAATTCCATTGTGCTATCATTCTGTAGACTCCTATTCATAGCACTTGCCCTGAAATTGTGTCTTTCTACAGTCTGGTCTCATACATGGTAATTTCTAACAACCTTGACTAGTCTATTTAACAAACAGATAATTTATAAATTCTAGCCTCTACCTCCAAGTCCAGCTCTGGTTCCCCACAATCCATTTTGTAGCTCTGCTTGCTTAGCATACAGTTTGTCAGGGCCACCTTCTTTCTCAGAGCAATCCTAGTACCTTACACATGCATTAGGTGTAGAATTTAAGCAATTGTGTCATAACTTAAAAATATATTTACAAGATGTTTCACTTAGTCTGAATCACTGAAAATGGAGATTTCTAGGTGTGTGTTTATTAGTACCTTTTAGAGTACCCGGCACTCAATAAATAATGAATAAATAAATAGATGATTAGATTTTAGAGATGAGCACTTTTCTCTACCTATCCACCCATTTATAATACAAATGAGTAGAAAATGAGATTTGCAAGGAAAACTACTTACAGTTGCCTCCTAACTAGTCAGGTGCCTGGAACCTTAAATCTTGGCCTTCTGTTTGCAGAAAGGGTCTAAATACCAATGGGATTTGCCCCCAGGAGTTCTGGCTCATGAGCCAAGGACAGGGTCTTTCCCTCTGGAAACAATTATAAAATTTCCCATAAAAATTGATGATAATCTTTAAAAAATATTTCATGTTGGTGAATAATTTGTGTTTTGCATAATTTGGCATGGAGAAGGAAATTTATGCATGACTCATTCAAAAAAATTTGGGTGTCCATTACATCATGGGCACAGTGTGAGCACTGAAAAGACAGTATCTCTTTGCTTTAGGAACTCAGGACCCAACTGGGAAACAGACCCATAAATGAGATGTGTAAGAGACCTGGTCATGACATGTAAAAAAATTATTATGATATAATGTGATTTGTGCCTGAATAGAGATAAACATGATGCATCATTACTACATCAGCCTAGAAGAGGAAATCCATGGAATTACAGAAAGTTTCACTCAAGAGGGGAATTGAGGAAACAAATATATGGTTAGTACACTTCAGCTATATATATATATATATAACACAGAAGGAAGAAAGAAAGAAGAAAGGAAAGGAGGCAGGGAGTGGGGGTGGGGAGAGAGAGAAGACAAAAAGACAGGAAAGAAGGAAGGAAGGAAGGAAGGAAGGAAGGAAAATGAAGGAAGGAAGGAAGGAAAAAGGAAGGAAGGAAGGAAGGAAGGAAGGAAGGAAGGAAGGAAGGAAGGAAGGAAGGAAGGAAAGAAGAAGGAAAAGAAAGAGAGAAAGAAAGAAAAGACATAGTGTTAATTGTTCTAAGGATGAAATCTCCTTTCTGATAATGTCCACCATTTACTTGTCTGCTTTTGTTACCTTTACTTTAAAATTACTTCCACTGTTAAGTAATTACATGTGAGAGCCTACAGCAGATGGTAAATAATTACTTTTTACCAATTGTCCGAGCTCATGTTTTCACGATCAACAATAATTAATGATTCAGGCAAAAGCACTAGGAACACACTGTAGCAAATGTCTTCCTCCCGCTACCTGGGATTTTCTACACATTCATAAGAGCACAGGAAAAGGCTGCTAAGGAAATAACAAAAGGATTTCATTAGGTAGAAGAACATAGTTTGGATTAGGTGTGAAGGCAGTGCCTGTGTGTCCAATTCCACTGTTTTCTCTTGCCAGCTTTAAGATTGTTAGCTACCACCGTGCGTTCAAGGCTATAATCACCTCTGTTCTGGTAAGTTAGAGACATTTAAAAAGGTTTATTAGCCACCTTAAGAAACCAAATATCAGGACAGAAACTCTAAAACCTTTGCTTATGTGTGCAGAGAAATCAGACTCACCAAATGTCATACACTGCTCAGGATAAAAGTGTTTGGGGGCAGTGGGTCACAGCTGTCAATCACAGATGGACAAAACTGGACCTGGGCGGGAAGGTTGGGTAGATATTTTGATTCAAACAGATTTCTCTGGAGGCACGTGATATTTTTTCGAGGCTGGATCAAAGACATTCTGGAAGGCACAGTTGTGAGCAGATGACCCAGCATGGGTGCTGGGGCAAAGCTGCTGCTTTCATGTGGAGAGGGCCCCCCTCATTACTAAAAGTCACTTAATGTTGTACAAATGGGAAAATCAAAGGTTCTTTGGAATCATTAGACCAAAAGGGAAATATTTACAGTTTATCGAACCATGAAAGATAGTCTGAAATCACCTTTTCTCACATATTGCTAGTAACTCAGTCCACCAGGTAAGAAGGCAAATTCTCCCTGCACACAACATAAAGGCTGAACTATTCCACAGGCAGCTGGAAGCTTTTCCCCCACAACTTTATGTCTGCTCAACTAGAAACAAGTCTGTCATCAGTGATCATCCTTTCTATAAAAGCTTGTCCAAAAACTTTTCTTTTGGTTTCACTGCCCTATAAATTTGGAGGAGATGCTTTTCCCCTCACCATTGTTTTGACAACTTAAAAATCAGCTCTGAGTACTAGGAGACTCTCAGACTAAATTCCAACACTAAATCTCCAGCTTCTGCTCCCTAGCCAAGGAAAATCGATCTCGTACCTTTTTTGGGAGCAGTGATGTGAATACTAGGCAGTTTGTGTTTAACGGGGTCTCAAGAGTTTGTGAAAGGAGGAGCTAGTTTTTATCTTCCTGGGGCTGAGAGTTCACCAGGTGTGGCTAATGGTAGGACAGAATGGGAAAGGAAGTGGCACTCCTGGCAGCACTCTCTGCTGCAAATTCTGGAAAAGTGAAGTTTGAGAGCATGTTGGTGAGGAGCCCTGACTGTGAAAACCAGTTAAAGAACCACCAGACCAAGGTCTGAAATTTTGCCGATGACTCTTGGGCTGAAATTGAGATCTCGTTTCTGCCACCATGAAGGATAAGCATTTCTAATTCTTCTGCCCATGTTGAAAGTCCCAGTCCCCCCAGGGATACTGACTTAGCAGTCCTTGTTTGCATTGGATCATCAAGTTCCCGGCCTGGGTAGGGCCTGACTTCTCACGGAGGAACTCAGGGGAGGCCGGGAGTGGTCACAGATAAGGCTGGAGAGGTTGGCAGGGCCAGCTTTGAAAAGCTTCCCAGGTCAAGCTAAAGAATTGAAACTTTATCCTACAGAAGATGGAAAATCATTAAAGAGTGTTTAACTGGGGAGAAAGCAGTCTGATTGGTATTCGAGGTAGAACATTGTGGCAGCCAAGTGAGGATGGATTTGAGAGAGACGAGACAGGAAACAGGGAGATCAGTCAGGGATTTTGATAAATAGTTCAGTGGGAAACCTCAGAGCCCAAGTATATCCAACCACTTGCTGCACATACCTGTTGGATAGACTACTTCAGTTTCCCACAAGAAAACCTACCCTCCTACTTCAAAATCCTGCTCCTGAATATCCTATCTAGGTGAATAATTGCCCAACTACCCTAGTCAAATACCTGGTAGTCATCCTCAATACTCTGTCTTCATTTCTCTTTTCTCCTATATTCTATCACCATGCCCTATCCATTTTACCTGATATCTCAAATCTTCCCCTCCACTCCATTGCTAAAACCATTGTTCAAGTTCAGGTGTTCCTCATCTCCTCCCTGGGCTTTTGCAATAGCCTCCTGAACTGGAAAGGAGTGGTCCATAGAGGGTCTGCTCTTTTCAAAAAGGGCAAAGAAAATAGAAACGTCTGTACTTGTTTTCAGACACAAGCTCTTAAATATGAAACCTCCAGACGGATACATGCCCATATCCTTCTTATCATAGAATTTTTCACTTTTTGTTGGCATTATCTAGTTATATATCTAGATAATGGGGTTGTCAAACTATGGCCAGACCTGGCCTGCCATCTGTTTTTGTGAAGAAAGTTTCATTGGAAGATAGCCACATACAATAATTTATACATTATCTATGGCTGTGTTTTATTTTGTTTTTCCCATCACTATGGAAGAGTTAAGTGATTGTGACAGAGAGTATGTGGCCTAGAAAGCCTAAAATATTTTCTACCTGGCCTTTTACAGACCAAGTTTGCCAACCCCCATTCTAGACCATAAACTTGTCAAGTGTGAGGACCTCTTTACGGTCTTGTTGTATCACTGGGATCTAGCGCAGTGCTTGGGACATAAACACAATGTGTGCTGTGTGTGCATTGTGTGTGTGTTATATGAGGGGGCAATCCCATGTGTTGTGAGTCAGTGGTACTGAGGAACATAAATTGCAGCCTGAACTCTACATGCATATGAGCAGATATTAAGGTTACTCTTCCCTTTCAAACAATGGTCTCCATTGTAATTACTTCACTGGCATTATTGACAATGCTTAGCTCCCTTTAATAGTGGAGTCCTGAACACCTTGCCTCATTATGCCCTAGGAATGGCACTGCCTGCAACCCATAGGCCCTAACAATGCCACCCATCCTTCAGCCCCTGGCTATAGATTCTGGAGACTATCAGTCCCAAATGAGGAGAAAAAGGGACTTTTCTACAAGGTGTAAATAATCTTGGTACATTTTTATAGATGTCTTACTTTCGATAAGTTTTGTTAGTTGAGTCTAATCCGGGGAGAGAGATAGTGGACTTAGATGTTACTTTCTAGAAGCAAAACATTGACCTGACACGAAGGCCCAGACCTGTCTGTAGGCCCTTGGTTACTGGGCGATGAGCTGGGCCCTTTCATGGCTTGTCTCTGCACGTATTTTGCTCATTGCTGTATCCTACATATCAGGAACTGTGCTGATGCATGGTAGGTGCTCAACAAATATTTATTAATGAGGATTTCTTTAAATTGTTTTATATCATCTTTTTTGCTTCCCTGTGAGCTATATTCCCTATATGCCCCATTTCACAGTGAGTAAGCTGGGCCAGGGAGATTGTAACCCTGCTAGTCAGTGTCATGGGCAAGAGTTAAGTTCAGATCTTTTTGACTTGGAAGCCTGTGTTCTGTCCATAACATCAAGATTCAGATGACTAGAAATTCTATTTTGGGAATAACATCCTCACTTTCCTCTTTACTTGAAAAGAAACATTTAGGAAGGCAAACTTCCTAGGCCACTATTTCCAAGATTATAATCACCGTACGTGATTTCAGAAGCGGAGTTGTCAAGAGCCGAGGATAATTCTCGTCATAAAAACAGTACAAAGGCCTCTGAGACTGTGTTGCCCATGTGTTTTGGCACATTCTCTGAAAATTTGGAAGACAGCCACCTGGGAGAATCCTGTGCTTCCCAAGGCTACACGGTGTTCCATCCAAAGACAATGGCAATCAGGCAGTTTAGCTATACACTGGTTTTTCGAAAGGCTACAGTAGGATGTAACGATTGTGTCATCAGCAACAATAATAAAGAAAAAACCTCTCAGCCAACTTTCTGCACATGACTGGACAGATAAAACAAGTAAACACAAAGCAGACCAAACCTCTGCCAGCTCTCCACCCTGGAAGGCAGGTTCTAGACCACTGCTCGGTTCTCCATGTCACATATCCAAGACTGGAAATTTCCCGCTACCCTGCACAGTAAATGAATCTAATTTGTGATTTTCATTCCCATGGTTCTGAGATTTATTTACAGATGACCTTCGGTGTCACATCCATTTCTAAAATATATCATTAAATAGCAAAAACCACCTCAGCAGGTGAGATTAAAACCAATCATGTGGAAGTTTTTCCTTGTGTTGCTACCCCAGCTGAAAACCAGACTATGCTTTTCTTCTTCCAAAGATAATTTTCACATTAATGGGCTACAAAAAGCAGCCTGCCAGCAAAACACCAAACATTTATTAAAGCCTCAATAAATAGTAATTCACTAATCATTAAGATTCTCGTCTAAACGCCTTTTAAAAGTCTAAACGCCATCTAAAAATTGGTTCAGAAATATGTTGCTCAAGGATTAAAATAGATTGAGTACTTAAGTCTCCTGTTGTTCACGTTCGGCTTGGTTTTCCCTTGAGAATACTAAACCAAACCAGGAGAAAAAAAAAAGTCACAGAGATAACTAGTGTAAGACTTGGTTTAAACTCCTAAGAGACAAGGAAATGAGTTCTGCATGAACCTTCTCTGTGTCCCTCTCTCACTCGTACTCTTTCACTCCTTGCTCTTCATTTGGCTCTCATCGTGGTTTCTCTTGCTTTCAGGTCCTTGGAATAAACACCAAACGACTTTGTCGGTGAGTCTTTGAGATGGGGGAAGCCTACTTTGTAAATGTTGAAAGAGAGGCTGATGTAATGAAAATATAAGTTGCAAATTCTGGGTAGTCTAGATGTCTTTAGAGCCCAGGGAGCTCTCCCAAAGTGCCGCTCGTGCTCAGAGCTCATCAGAATGTCCTTGTTTGGGGAAAGGTAAGAGAAACAGTCAGGGGACCATGTTAAGTAACTTTTCCAGTTAATATTTCATGCTGTACTGGAAATCCTCCAGTAGCAGGAGACTATTTCTCTCTGTCCTTAAGCATAATCCTTAAAATCAAAGGACAAGAGAGGTGGAAGGAATCTTGGGGTTCATTTTGTCTGATTCTGTCATTGTACGCATGCTTAAATCTCTTCCATTTTAAATAAAAATGTTCTACAGCCACATCCCCAGCTTTCACCTTCCATTCATTGTCAAACATATTGAAAGTAGCCTATATTTCCTCTCCATCTCCCTGATCTTTCTGTGATCTATCTTTTACATATTGGAAACTGCTCATTGCAAAGTCACCAGTAACCTTTCAGCTGCCAAAAACAAAACAAAACAAAACAAAACAAAAAAACACAAATGCTTTTCCACTTTGTACTCGCAGCTTTGCCCCTTGGATGCTGCTCACAGCTCCTTTGGTAACCTCTCTCCTGCTGGCTTTGATGCCTCCCTTCTTCTGGTTCTCCTACTTTCTTGACAGCTCCACTCAGTGTCTTGCTGGTTCTTTCACTAGATCTTTAAATGCAGCTTTCCCCATGGTTCTGTCTGTAACCTTCTTTTTTTACTCTGTGCATTCTATTTAGCTGATCTCATCAGTTCCTATGACATCAACCATCATCTCTCTGGATGTCTCTCATAGGTATGTCACCTCCTCAGACATCTCAGCTCTAGTGCAGTATGTCTTATTCATGGCCATCTTCACCTGGCTGCCTCTTTATGTACCTCAAACATAACTGGTCAAAAATAGAAATCGATTGTCATCTACTCCTCTTCAGTCTTCCCCTCAGAGTCCTTATATCTCATCAGTGTATTCAACCAGAATCTTTGGGTCTGACCCGATATTTGCTTCTCTCACACACCCCGCATTCTAATTAATCACACAAATTTTTCCAATGCTTTCGTTCTATGAATCTTTTGACTCTGCTTCTGGCACTGCTGCTCCTCTCTATATTTTAGACCTGCCCTTGGATCTTATGTATACCCTATTGCAACACATGTCTTACTGACCGCCCAGCTTCCACTTCCTACATCTCCAACCTATTCTCTGTATGCAGGTCAGAGATATCTTGTATACGCTGACATGATCTGGCAACTCTCCTGTTTAAAAGCCTTGATGGTTCTTCATTGTCTCTAGGATAAAATGCAATCTCCTTAACCTGACCTAAAAGGCACATCATTATTTACTGCTTCCTTACTTCCTGACCTCATTGCTGGCCATTTATACCCTCTTATAGTCTTTGCAAGTCATGTTCAGTTTCTGGCATCTTTCATGTAGATCTCACCCCTGCTTCTTTGTATATGCTATTACCTCTGCCTTGAAGGCACTTGACTCGCTAGTTAAGTAACAATGCATCCTTGAAGACTGCTCAAACATCTCTCTCCTCTTCCTTGGTCTCCCTCAGGCACAGTGAATTGCTTTATTCTCAGTATTTTCATAATACTTTGACTATGTCTTTCTTAGAACGTATCCTGTAAATTTGTAATTATTTATTTACAAGACTATTTCCCCAGCTAGAATGAGCTCCTTGAGAGCAAGGACCTTGCCTTTTTTATCTTTTAAATTTCTGATATGTGGTAGATAAATACAATTACAAAATGAAAGAGAAGGCTAAGGTTTGGAGAGGAGAAGTGGATTTTCCCAATCATACAACTAGTTGAAGGCAGTTTCTGGGCTGGAACTGGGACCCTAGACTCTGTGTCCCATTTACCACACAATTCAACTCTAATGAGGTGGGACAGGGAGAGTTTGGGTGGGTAGAGGGCAGTGGACAGTCCCATCCACTGATATCAAAGTAGACACAATTCACCAGATAGAACCTGGCACCTGGAGGGTATTTGTTCAGACAAGAGTGATAGGCACTCTAGGTTGTCAATGTTGGAGGCACACACTAGAAGAATTAGAAGAACCTTGACTGGGGAGCATAGAACCACTACAGAGAACCCATAAGCAGATAATATTTAGAAATTCAGGAGTTAGGGATTGAAGAAGGTGGCATCAGATACACTTATCAGAACGCATAGGGCTCTGTGTTAGTCAGGGGTCTCCAGAAAAACAGAACCCATAGCATATCTATATCCACATCCATATCCATATCCATATCCATATTTGTATCTATATTTATGCCTATAAGTGATTTATTATCAGGTATTGTCTCCTAACTTATGGGGCTGAGAAGTCCCACTATCTGCCATCTGCAAATTGGAGTTCCAAGAAAGCAAGGAGTATATTTCAAAGGTCTGAAAGCCAGATAGCTGAATAAATGAGATCCCAATCCAGTGTGAAGGCCCGAGAACCAGGAGCACCAAGGGTAGGAGAAGGTTGTTTTCCGGATCTGTCAGGAGGAGAGTGAATTCAACCTTTCTCTGCCTTTTTGTTCCATGCAGGCCCTCAGTGGATTGGATGATGCCGCCCACATTGGGGAGAGCCATCTGCTCAGTTCACTAATTCATTTCAGAAACACCCTGATCTCTTTCAGAAACACATTCATAGACACACCCAGAAGTTATGTTTAACCAGTTATTTGGGCACCCCATGGCCCATAAAATTGTCCATTGCAAGCTGCTATTATAAACTGAGAGCTGAGAGACAGAAAGTTGATCCCTGAAGAAAGAATAGCAGCCAGGTAAAGTCCGAGTCCTTGTCTTAGAAACCAGAAGTACAGGAAGTACAGAAGTACCAAGAGAAGGGCTTGGACACAGGTAATAGGACAGGAAGCCAGTTACCAGAATCAGGTTACAGAGTGTAGAAAATGGGGGGGGGGGGTGCGGGAATAGGGAAGACTATAGCATCCTTGCCTCTCAGTTATGTCATACTCTAAAAACAGGAGTTTTCAGAACAGACATTATTAAACATCTCCCTAGCATCGTATCTCTATATTTCTCCCTCCTGCAGCTCCATTTTCCTTTGTTTCCAGCTGCATTTTTAATTTT
This sequence comes from Eonycteris spelaea, assembly GCA_003508835.1. Lineage (NCBI taxonomy): Eukaryota > Metazoa > Chordata > Mammalia > Chiroptera > Pteropodidae > Eonycteris > Eonycteris spelaea. The sequence continues at coordinate 5,044,391 of PUFA01000123.1, forward strand.
CATTGAAAACAAAGTGGTACTGACTTTGGATTATTGGCCAGTATCATCCATTTTAGACAGAGAAGGGTATCTGTTCACACATTCAAGGTCCGTTTAGAGCTTAGAAGGTCAGCAGCTCCTCCTGAGAGCGTTTCTCACAGGTAGTTGGAAGTCTGTGTCTGGGAGGACGCCCTTAGGCAGGGCTTTAGCTCACACATCTGTTCACTTCTGACCTGGCCTCAGAAGAGGTATTAAAATATGCTTCAACCCTTTATTTTTCCCAGACTAATTAACCAAAGTATTTAATAAGTAACTGGATGTTTCCAGTAATTTAGCACTTCCTTAGTAATTTGTTGCATTATAATATGGATCACCCAAATCAGTTCAATTCAGATAGCCATTTGCTGCCTTCTCAAAAGAAACAACTTTTAATTCCCATTACTTGGGCATCTGATAAACCTTATAAGTGGTTTGCTACTTTGCGTTAAGGTGTATCTCAACAAAGTAAATAAAACTCATGAAAATTGAATCACAGATAGGCAAATAAAATTGAATAAATACACCTAGAGAATCCCCTTAGGGATACTATACGATCACTGTGCAGGGACAGGCCTGGTGCTTTTGCACAAAAGAAAGTCCATTTCTTATTAAGTCAGGGAATTTGAATTTTGCCTTCTCAGATATCTAAGACAGCTAGAAATTTCATCCCTATTTCACAGTGATGAAGGCTTATGAAATCAGAGAATGTCGTGAGAGGATGTCTAAATATTCCATAATGTGGTTGAGAAGAATTTTGAAGTCAACAGACTGTGTTTGGGCAGAAATTGGTTCACATGATTGCTTGACCTTTAACTATTAACTGACAGTGAATGTAACAGAGGTCTTACCCTGGTTCCTGGCTTGACTTTGACTTTGCCTGTTTGCTTTACTTCTTGTATCTGCCCCACAGCACCCAGTACAGCACTGAGCACGAGTAGTACACAGCTTTGTTCAGTTGCTTAACTCCAGATTACTGCTACCTAATGTGAATCGAGAACATACCATGTGCAAGTCATTGTACCGAGATGTTCAATGTCACCTCACTTGTGATTGCAGCTTACTCTTTTAAGTACCAAAACTTTTACTATTTTACGTTACCAATTTTGACAGAAATTACTCTATTATATAACATATACTTTTTGTCTTCCTACAAAGAAAAGAAAGACTATTACTTAGGTACTTACATTTAAGAGTCTAGATAGACAGCAGGCTCAAAGTTCAAAGCAATACCAAGAATTATGAAAGGGAGAGCAGAGTAAAAGGCAAAATGAGAAGTGGCCTCAATCATTTGTTCATTCATTTGCTCAACTGATATTAGCTGAGCACAGCAGGCTGAAGATTCAGTGATATGCAAAGCAGACATGGTCTCTGTCTTCCTGAAGCCTCCAGTCTGGTAGGATAGTCTGAGAAGTGAACACACCACTTTACTAGAGTGGATAGCAGAAAGCACCAAAAACATATGAAATGAAACATCTCAGGGAGGGCATCCTGGAGAAGTAATGTGGATGGTGCCTGTTATAGTTTTGCAGAGACTCCTAGCATGTTAGTGAAAATTAAGTAGGTTCATTTAAGAGGCCCAATGTGAGCATATTTATGAGACACTGCAGAGCTGACATCTCCTATCCCCAAAAGAAATATGTAGGTCAAGAGATAGGCAAACACGAGATCACAAGGCAATGCTGATATGGCTTTATTTTTCCTGTGAGAGCAGCTGCAGTATCTGACTGGATCAATGTTATATAGAAGCTGAAGCACTTCCCCTTTAATGGTGCTATGCTATGATTTAAAGAAAAGACAGTAGGTGCCTTCAAAGAGCCCTTTATCTGATTCTTGTATTTGACAAAAAGTGTCTCAGTTAGCTATTGCTGCATAACAAACCACCCCAAGACTTAGTTGCGTAAATAAGTGTTTATTGTGGCTCATGAGCGTATCAATTTACTAGTGGTTCTTTGGGTCTCAGCTGGGATCAACAATGTGCTGAGAGTCATTTGTTGACAGCTTTGGTGATTTGGCTGGTCTCTCTTACATATTGGAGTTTAGTTTGCTCTTGCTGGATCTGGAATGTCCTTGCCTGGGACTAATGGCCTTTCCTTTACATAGTCTCTCATCCTCCATCAGGCTAACTGGGTTTATTCACATGGGGTATCAAAGTTCAAAGAAAGCAAGTGGAAGCATGAAAGGCCTCTTGATGCCTAAGCTCATAAGTGACATGCTATCACTTCTGCTACATTCAATGGGCTAAAACAAGTCAGCTAGCCCAGATTCAAGGGTGGGGAAACAAACTCTGCTTCTTCATGGGAAGAGCTACAAAGTCATGCTGTAAAGGATATAAACTCAGGAAAGAGAATAATTGGAGTCATTTTTACAATCAATCTACCACAAATAGCAACCTTGAGTCTGCTAGAAAACGCAGTGTTTCCTTAGTATATTATGTCACAACTCATGTCTCTTGTATCCTTTGGCCTTGTCATAAATATGCATACCCATTCCTGTGAGAAGGACCCAGATATCAGCCCCTAAGACTTTCTTCAGCCTCTTTTGTAGGGAGCCTTGTATTCCCACTTGTATAGAGTGGAAGTCAGCCAAACCAGAAGTTGTAAGGGCAAATGCCCGTTAAATAATGCTGGTCAGGTTTACTGACCATAATCATCATATTGACCACTAATATTGATAGATCTGCTCTGGTCAAGAGACAGATTCATTGAAACAGAGTGCTTGGCAGGTTGCCATATCCAGTAGGAGTATCATATATGCTGATGTTTCTTTAATAAACATTTAATAAAGTGCTGGGTGCTGAGATGAGCTTTGGGCCACTTCTAATAAAAGCCTAGGCCCAAAGATCTCATATATTTTGCACAAATGTGCACTAACCTTTGGAATACTTCATGAGTCCCATTCTAACCTCAAGAAATGAAAACCAGCTTTTCTCAGGTAAAGAAAAAAGTCTTTTTATCTTCTGATGTAATTTTTTTGTATTTTCAAACATTGCCTCCTTGGGAATTCACATTTTCTTGACTGTGCACTAGGAGAAAGATTGCCTTATCTTCCTCAGTTTTAGTTATAGAAATCCAAGAAAGGCTATTGTGACTAATGCTGCAACGAACATAAGAGAGCAGTTATCTCTTTAAGATCTCGATTTAAGTTCCTTTGAGGTAGGATTGCTGGATCATATAGTAGCTCCATTTAAGTTTTTTTTTTGAGGAACCTCCATACTGTTTTCAATAGCAGCTGCACCATTTTATATTTCTGCCAACAGTGCACAAGTGTTCCAATTTCTCCACATCCTTGCTGACATTTGTTCTTTTTTTCTTTTTATATTGTCATTCTAATGGATCTGAGGTGATATCTCATTGTAGTTTTGATTTGCTTTTCCTTGGTGCTTAGTGATGAGCATTTTTTCATGTACCTGTTGGTCATTTACATATCTTCTTTGGAGAAATGTCTTTTTAAGAACTATTTTTTAAATCAGGTTATTAATTTTTTTTTGCTATCGAGTTATAGTTTTTTATATATTTTGGATATCAACCCCCTATCAGATTAGCATAATCAACACTTGGAAACAACTTAAATGTCCACCAGTGAATGAATGGATAAGAAAATGTGGTATACACATACATGGAATACTATTCAGTCTTGAAAAATAAGGAAATCCTATCACATGTGACAACATGGATGGACCTGGGGACAATGAAATAAGCCACTCAATAAAAGAAGCAAATACTGCATGATTCCACTTATAAGCAGAATCTAAAACAGTCAAACTGGTCGAAGCAAAGGTGAGAATGGTGATTGCCAGGGCTGGGGGAGGGGAAAATGGGTACTTGTTCATTGGGTATAAATTTCCGTTATGCAAGCTAAATGAGCCCTAGAGCTCTACTGCATGCCACAGTGCCTATAGATAAAAATACTGTGCCCTAAAAAATGTGTTAAGAGGGTCGATCTTATTTTAAGCATACCACAAAACAAAAACAAAAACAAACATTAAAAGGGCACAGGGAAACTTTGGGAGGTGATAGATACATTAACTTGATTGTGGCGAGGTTTCATAGATATGGGCATATGTCAAACTCATCAGATCGTATACATTAAACATGTACAAGTAAAGATGAATTACTAATTGTATTCTAAAATGTGCTTTTATGAATGATCCCCAGTATCAGCTTTCTGACTTGTTGCTTTATGTCTTTTTAATAAACTCTGTGTTAAAGTGGTTATTTGAGATTTCTGGTTCATTGACATATGGCCTGATTGGCCTACTGGTAGAAATCTTGATCTACTGAATTGTAGCAGAGGCCTTTGCCATGTGCTGTTTAACTTTCCCCCAGCCTTCCCTACACCAAGCCCCACTTGCTCAGCTCCAAGCAATCTCCTGAGCTCTCAATCCTAATATGGCCCATCTGTATGTCATATAGGGAGACTCTAAGGAAGAGTAAGAACATTATAGACAAGCTTTATTGAGGAAAACAAGCTAATAATTGTCCCCATGGGCAATACTATATTACCCATCCCATGGATAGTGGTCCAAATGAAGAAATGAGAGCAGCAAAAGAACTGCTGCTTAGGGTTTAAAGTGCTCTGAAGTCAGACTCTCACTGCTAGATGACAATATCTCCAGCGCATAACTCCAAAATGACTCTCGAAAACAGAGAATGTCTCATGTGCTGCATTCAGAATTGAACCCTTTCACAGCTGCCATTTCCTTGAGGCCACCATGTTCCCTAAAGTGTCTCATTCTAATTGCGTTCTCCTATCCCCCCTACATTACCTGCCTATCTGGGGATGTCACTGGTTCCAGGACCTGGTTCATCAATTTGACACTAGTATTTCTCGCTGAGAGATGGCAAGTAAAGGTTAATGGATTTGGCAGCAGCAGAACTGTTCTGAGCAGAGCTGGTGTATACCTTCTTGGTAACTTCAACCAAGGGAGGTTAAAATGCAAATGAACAAGGCAACCAGTACTTGCTCCTTTCTCTGAGTAGGAGTTGAGTCTTCTATCACCAGAGTGCCCTGTAAAATTTAGGCTTCCTATAGTATCACATAAACATTTTCAAATCAGATATTTTTGAGCATTAGCAAAGCACAGGGTTTTCCTGGTAAAAGGCTGTTCTTTTCACTTACCTGGATTGAGATCTTCCTTGGTTGAACTGCTTCTGCTGTCTCTTCATATGCTGTTGCCCATCCTGGAAAGGTATAAATATTGACATGTAAGCTTGTAGTTCAGCCTTTTTTATGGCACTATATCACCTTTTCCTGGGTACCAGGAAAGCCCCCTACCCCCCATGCAATTAGCATCAATGGGCTGCTTGCTGGCACTGTTAAATGGGAAACAGAGAAACTGCATTGGTTTCTGCTGTCGTGTTTTGCTTATTTTCCCATTTTGCACACAGAACATAAGAAGACCCACTCTAACTACTGCTGTTAAGCCCTGATTCCTGTTGACACATTATTAAGAATGACAAAGTAGGAGCCCTTTTATTCTTTCTTTCTCTGAGGGAACAGCCAACTCAGCCGTCCCTCACTAAAGTCAGATGCTCTTCCTCCTTTTCACACATACTTTAACTCCAAAACCATACATTTGACTAAATGAAATAGTCTTGGAGAAACTTCTCCCGTAGAATGTTTCAATGCACTGCTTTGGTTGACCTCATTTTATTTCAAGAAGCATTTGTTTAGGACCTATTCTTTATCTGCCTTTGGGGTTCCACAAAAATGGTCACTATTCTTGTCCTTAAGGAATCACAATCTATGGCTAAAAAAGACACATAAATATTAGTTAAATTAAAATGCATTTGAAACAACTACAAGAAGGAACATAGCGGTTACTATGGAAGCAAAGTGGGGGTGGGGATTGGACACTAACTCTACCAAGGTCTTTCTAGGGATAGTAGTAATAGAGCCTAATATTAAGGAAGAGAAAGATTTTTTTTAACCTTTATTCATTCACTTAACAAATATTAAATTTCCCAAATGTTGGGCAGATAAGGACTTCCACAAGTAGGTGGGCTGGGCCCTAGGACCTGAAAGTGATGGTTTGTGGATGGAGAAATGTCAGAAAAGGGGGAAGACCATGGACAGAAGCATAAAGAGGTGAGAGAAAGTACATCCAAAAACCTGCTGAAGTGTCAATGCATAGAGGAGAGAGGTAAGGCAGGAGATAGCACATAAGAGAATGAAGATTCAGTGATGAAGAGTCTGAACTTTATGCTAGGAGGAGGAGGAACTACTGAAGAATCTTAATAGTGACATATCAGATCTGTATTTCAGCAAGATTGCCCTATCATGTTTAAAGTCTGGGTGGAGACAAGATGTGAAGAAAGAAAGTCAGTTAGGAAGCTATTGCTATAATAAACAAGAGGAAAAATGGCTTGGACATGGATAAAGGCAGGAATGTAAGGTTGGAGAGGAGGGTATAAATGTGAGACGCATTTAGAGTTTAGAAATGAAAGGGTCTGATGCCTGTCAGGTGTAGTGGGTGAGGGAGAAGGTGAATGGGAGGGCTCCAGGATGACTCCCAGCCATCCAGAGACTTCAGCGGCTGATCTTGTGACTTCGGAGGCACCCTTCTGTCTACAGGTCTAAGTACAGAATCTTCCAGCTCACAGGAAGCTTGCTTCCAAGAATAATACCATGTTTCTTTGTCTTTCTGTTTTGTTTGTTTTCTTCCATGATCAAGAGAAAATTTTAGGGCTTTTGGTTAGAGGTATTTCATAAAGTAAATTGGGAAAACACCACATAGAGTACATGGGGAAATTTGTCAAGGGGAGAAGGAAGGACTTGATCGAGACAAAAATACTGCAAGAAAAAGCCATAGATTAACCGTGGGTTTAGGAGAAAGTGGAAAATAAACAAAAAGGAGGGAAAAAAGATGGCACAGAGAAATACGAAAGTGAAAGCAAAATATTATTAGAGGTAATAGTAGGTGCTCCTAAAATGTTTATTGACAAAATGAATAAAAACAAAACTCGTGAAAACATGGGGCCTGTAAACACTGCCTCCTTTTTGACCCTCTGCTGAAGGGTAGGTACCCTGTTTGCATTCCAGAGGAAGCCCAAGATGTGGGATAAATCCCACTGTTCCAGAAGATGGGAAAGGCAGTGTGGCTGCCACTGACACCTGACACTTTTTGTATTGCATTGATTCTTTCTTTTTCATGCTTTTTGTCATGTCACTGACTCATGTGCTGGACCCAAAAGGGCTCCTGGGTAGTAACTGACTTCCCCGAGTTTGCAAGGACCTGACCGACTTGGCTATTTTTGGAAATTAGTGGATGAGTCAACCAGAGGGGTTCAGTCAGAAACCTTTTCATTACTCAGAGAGAAATATCACACACAGATAATGTGCTGACCCTGGGCATCATCTAGTTGCTGGGTGTTACATACCCAACCTCCAGTGGGCATGAGAAATGTAAGGAGAAATCTTCAGCAGGGGTTATTGTTTTACTCAAGCAAAATACTACAAAAGTGATAAAGTGGCTGTAAGCACCATTGGAACTAGGAATTCACATTCTGTCAGGACACTGTCTCTCTACCTCTTGACTAGTCTCTTAATTATTGGCATCATTCTCTCAGTTGGCTTCTCCATGAGCAAGTGGCTGGTGCCCAGCAGGCCCAGTTTAAGATCTATACAGTATGATAACCAGATAGATGGTTTTTTCACATACTCTTCAGTTAGAAAATCCCTAAGGAAGGATTATGATCAGCCATGCACAGAAGAATCACTGTGGTCAGTGAAATGAAATTCTATGTTAGCTCATTTTGAGTCAGATATCCACTCCTTAGTCCATCACTAGCCAGAGAGGTATGGTTCCATAAGCTGTTGGCTTCACAGGTCCCAAACTGGTTTGTCGGAAGAGAGAAGTATCCTTGTTCTTAACAAAGTGCTACCTGAAGAAACTCTCTTCTGGGTATTGGATATGTTTGTGAGGCAAGGCGCTGCTAAAGTTATTTTGTAACCACAGGAAAGTCAGCTAAACATAGAGGAGGGCACATCTAAAGACATGGCAGAGACACAGAACTAGAACCTCTGGACCAATCAACTTGAATCTTCCTTTCCTAGACCAGTGGTCCTCAACCTTTTTGGCACCAGAGATTGATGCTCCTACGAGAATCTAATGCCTGATGATCTGTGGTGGAGTTGAAGTGGTAATGCTAGTGCTGGGGAGCAGCTACAAATACAGATAAACTTTGTTCACTTGCTAGCCGTTCACTTCCTGCTGTGTGGCCCAGTTCCTAAAAGGCTACAGACCTGTATGAGTCTGCAGCCTGGGGTTGAGGACTCCTGTTCTCAACAACTTTTCCGGTTCTTTAAGCCAGTTCAATTTTGTTTTTTTTTTGTAACTTGCAGCCCAAAGTACCCACTGGTATGGAGTGAGTGGGGATTTGCTTCTGGAAAAAATAAGGGATGTTGAGCAGCCTAAAAAGGTCCACTAAAATGATGATGATGGGTGTGTTGCTGGGGACATCTATAATCAGGCTTAAATTTGAGGGAAGTCTTGGATCTTTGTTGATGTTCAGTGGCAAATATGGGCAGGAAAGAGGGCAGAGCCTCTTTACAATTACTGATCCTCACTGCAATTCCTCACTACAAAATGCTACTATTTCCTAGAGCAAGAGCACTTGTCTGCATTTTGGGTCTTTGGAGTCAGGAAGACTGTGCTCTTCCCTTCTGGACAGTGATTTCTGGAGGGGTGAAGCCAGAACTCATGGTAGGGCTCCTACCTCAATGCCCCTTCTCTGCTTCTTCAGTATTAGCATCCAACTTGCTGTAAGTTCTATAAAGGGGAGGAGAGGTTAGGGTTACTGCCACATGGAAAGTGGGTTTGGGTTTTGTGAAGCAAGGGCTCCAGAGAAGGTGCCCTCAGAGGATGGAGAGCAGCTGGGAAATTCTCGACATCTGTTGGAAGACTCCAGCTTGGCCAGCTGCTTGGGAAATTGTTCTTCCCCAGGTGCCAGTTTCTTTCTCTCCAGACCTTTGTGGTCTGGGGAGTTCTCTCATCTCTCTTTCTCTCACCCAAACCTCAGGAAAGTCCAAGCCCAGGGGACAATGCTGCCTTGTTCTGAAGCTGTGATTTCTGAGTGGCCTCTTGTTTGGGGGTCCAGGGAGCGAGAAGAACAAGCTGTAAAGAAAGGAATGAACTTCCCTGTGAGCTGGGCTGTAATTTCTTTTGTTCCTTGCCAAGTGCCCCTCCAATCTAGGACAGAGGGCCTGCTCTTAGCTGGGAGGCAGAAGGGGCCCTGGCCTTCAGACTTTGGGGAAGTGAGACTAGAGTTAGGAGTCATGAAAGCCTCACAGATTCCTCAGGGCAGTTTGAGGTGTCCAAATGTGAGGATTGTTCAGTCTAACCTGACTAGTGTGTGTGGAGTGTGACTATGTGTGTCTGTGCGTGTGAATGTAGATGACACTATAAATGTATATATTTCTTTTCTCTGTAACTCTTTGATTATGAATGAATAGAATTGGAACCCCAAATTTGGTAGGTCTGCTTTGTCAAAAGTTGACCTAACCTTACATAAGCCTAAATCAAATTAGATTACCAGTCCCTGGTCTTATGGCTTTGTCCTTTAAAGACGTTATAGTGAATTGACTCGATTTTGTAGGCAGCCTCCGTCTGCTTGACAAATAAGGCCTGGTTTGTGTGTTACACAATTAGTGTGTATTTTTACTGTTTGTGTATGTCTCTGTCATAGGAGTGCTAGGAATAACTTTCCAGTGATTTTACCATATCTAATGAAGGTTTGTGCACTCTTTCTTAGACCATAGAACAGTCTCTTAATGAAGCCTCCTATCTCCAATCCCTTCGTGCTCTCTTTCAGGGTTCCTTGTATGTTCCCACCACAGTACCCTAAAATCATAGTTCTAAATCCTGACTGTCCACTAGAAGTATCTAGAAGCCTTTAAAAATACTGATTTCTGGGTTCTATCCTCAGAGGTTTGGATTTAAATGGTCTAAGTAGAGCCTGGATCTTGGTGATTTTTTAAAATTCCTCAGATGATCCTGATGTGTGGCCATGGTTGAGAACAATGAACTAAACAAAGGGACAATGACCCTATTATTCTGGGTGTGGGGCAGAATTTAGTGAAATTTCTTAGGCTTTGCCTTTTTTATTAAACTTTCCTGTGATTTTTGTTAGATAAATATAATACATCCATAATATAACTGTAATATTTTAAATTACTTACCATTCAGTTAAATTTCCACTCCAAGAAAGTATTAGCATATCTTCCTGTGACTTTTATGCCAGCACAGAACCCCATATTTTTGGGCCCACACATACCCCAGGAATGCAGACCGTGGTTGACTTAGACCTACCTCCCACAAAGCCTTTCACCAACAGATTTTTGGTATGTGTTTGCCAATATCTATAAAGGGTAGTTTTCCTAAAAATGACCCTTAGATCTTCTTTGATCTTCTCTTCATTCAGAATATATGGTGGCTCTCCAAACATTGCTGGGTACACTGATTTTGAAATGGGGTACGAATGTCCAGGTGGTATAGGAGATTACATTAGGAGTTCATGAACAGTTTTTAAAATATAGTTATCTAGTTGTTCTGTGTATATTAGATAAATATAAATAGGCATAAAACCTATGATTTTTATATTGTTATTTCTTTTTAAAAAAGGCTAAGTGTTTCAAAAAGGGAATAATTTTAAATTTGATTTATGGAAAATCACTATGTAGATAGTAGTACAGGTAATACTTGGATCTGTGCATCAGTAAGTGACAAGTAAATGACTAAATGATGGCATCCAAGACCCTCTTAATCTGGCGCTGATCTGCCCTTCCAGTCTTAGTTTTTCCGCCTCCTCAGTACGGGCTCTTCATTTTGTCAAAAAGGCTTACAAATAGTCTCCTATATAGGAATCCTATAAAAATGTACTCTACCTGGATAAAGCCAATGGCCCAACCAAGTTCAAAGGGAGGAGGTACAGACTCCATTTCTTGATGGGGAGGTGTGTGCTGGGAAGAACATGCAGGATGGATAATATTGTCATGGTCATTTTGAGGAAATATAATCTGCCACAATCTATTTAATAGATTTCATATATATTTCAAGATCTTCATAGGCATATGTAAATTATTAGTCTTAGGATAAACAGGCAAAAAAATAAAAATAAAAATACTCTCCTTTCCCTCCCTTCCATCGTGACAAGGAACTATGAATTATCCAGCTTGATAGAATGCCTCAATTCAGCTGGCCATTTAGACCAGTGTGGACTGGGCTATCTGTCTTCCTTCCCACCTGTGGAAAGTACTAGAGACCAACACAGCAGATGCTGAAGCACACAGTGGGCTTGGTGACATTCTCCTGCACACCAAACCTCTTCCCCTTGGCATTACACTTTGGCCCCTGGAGTAAGTTTCCCTGGCCATGCCTCCATGGGAAACACACAGAAGCTGAGGGAGAAGCAGAAGCCACCACAGGTCTCTGAGAGTTAGTATAACACAGTGATTGAGAGCACTGTGGCTTTGGAAAAATTCCTCAATTCTCTAAGACTCAGGTGCATCAACAGTTACATGCAGATATTGGTAAGAGTATCTATCTGTTTCATAGGGTAGTTGTGAGGATTAAATGAAATAATAGAACTAAAATGCTCATGTGTGAGTGTTCATGGCAAAGGGAGAGAGACTGTTAGAATATAAAATCTGGGTATCATTCAATAATAATAATTACATTTATTGAGTGTTTACCATATGCCAGGCACTTGCATACATTGACTAATTTAACCCCTATATTTCGTGAAGTGGGTACTTTTATTTCCATTTTAAAAGCAGAGAGAGGTTTCAGAGAGATTAAGTATGTTGCTCAAAATGGGATAAATCAGATTAGAATCCAGGTTTTTCTGACTTTGGCCTCAGTATGGTTCCCAACTCGGACAGGGCTTTCCAATAGCTAGTCTATGTACAGAGCCTCTGTGGTCACTCTGGGTGACAGTGAAACTGTCAGGTGGTTAGGGCTGAGTTTGCTCTTTCACAGTTCACTGCAGATGGTACCCGGGAGCCATTGGCCATTAACCCCAAGGTCATGGAGAAACACAGCTGCTGTTGTTCAAGAACGCAAATGTGCTTATTTACTTTAGCCAGTGGGAAAATGCCAGTTCCTGTGGGAAAGGGCGGATAGGGTGAGTATATGGGGAGGAGGAGTGGTGGACAGAGTGTAGAAAAGTGATGAGAGGTGGGGGAGGTGGGGACCGGTGTGAAGCGTCAGATGATGTGCCATAGTGGCCTTTAACCTTCTCGAAACATCCTGTGTTCTCTCAGCTTAGGGCCTTTGCACGTGCCATTCTTCATTTATTCATTCAGTAAATATTTCTGAGTCCCTCTTACATGCTAATCACTTTGATATGTGCTCAGACAACAACCTTGGAGCTTACCTTCAACTTGTAGGCATAAAGGGGAGACAAAATATTCACGTAAATAAATGAGTGAAAAAGATAATCCCAGATTCATGATCTGTTAATCACTAAGAAGAAAATACACCAGGTAATGGAAAAGGGAGTAGTCTGGAACATTTCCTAGACCTACTTATCCTGTAGGATGTAACCCAGATAACCTTCCTGGCCCGATGAATCTAGGTTAGACCAGCTCTAATGCATTACACTTATGGCTTGTTTACTCTTGCACACTGGCTTGTGTGCTCATTGAGACAGGGACCAGGTATTGTCCCCAGCTCCTGGAAGGTGTCTGACAACATCGGTGCTCAACACTTACTTTTTAAATGAATGGATGGCTAAGGGAATGTATATATTTGGTGTTCTTCAGGGTGAGAGATCAGCTTATTTTAGTGTAGTTATGTCCTCAAAGCTGTGTGATCTAATTGTATTCATTCTAACTGCTCTGGCTGTTCTTTTTTTTTTTTTTATAAACACATTTTTGGATTTTAATGAATGAAAATGATTTGCACTCTAGCATATGGCTATTTTAATTAAGCAAAGGGTATCATTTTAGTACTGTAATAAATAATGTGTAATTTATCAGACCTCATGTGTATTTTACAAGTGGACCATGTGGACTACATAAATCTTTCCATATTTGGGAGGGGTGTAAAAAATACCTATTGATCTGATGCAAGACAGCATATGGAAAAAATGAGTTGACCATCTTGATTGGCTCTGAAGAAGTAGTCATCCAACCTGGAGTCATCTTATGGTTCCCTGAATACCCTGAAAAGTGGAGAAATTAAGAAGGAAGAGTGGGAGTGGGAAAGAAAGAGCTACCAGACACTGTTTTGGAACTAAGAGTAACCCTCAATGTCTGTTCCTCAGGAACAAAGCATGTTACTACTTGCTAAAGAGGTAAGACTCCATAGAAGGACAACGTGCTGTTTGGAAAGTTAGAAAGAGGCCCTGAACTCCTTGGCTTTGTTGCTAAGTGTTTGCCCAGGGCTAGAGAAGTAGAATTCATCTGAGATAAGGGACAGACTAAAAATAAGGCAGGAAGAAAGCAAGCTTAGCATATGTGCACAATGGAAATCCGATAATACTGACATGTACCAAAGAAATACCAAAGGTTAGAAACAGACCTTACATAGCTGTACAAACGTACAGGCTTGCTAGGACTAGAACCTTTTGGTGAGGTAGATGCCTTTGATCCAGAGCAAGGTGCCCTGGCTCCCTGAGAATACTCAGCACTCTGAGAGTGTGGGTGGAGTTTTTTTGGGTTATCACCCTCCTTCTGTAGAAACAAGAGCAACTGTGTGCCATGCTACAAGACTGAGCTGCCTAGATGGTGAGTCTAAGTAAATGGAACCTCTGGAAGGGTTTCTCTAAAGAATGATTTCTTTTTTTTTCACTAAAGAACTCACAGACACTTTCTGCAAACAAACTAACCTGTAATTTGCCCTCCTCATGGGAGTAGAGCAAAGACAGATTCATAAAGAAAGTTGAATGAGAACTGTATTCTAGTAGGGTGAGTCACATCAGGTCAATGGGAGAGGTAGGAGATGGGCATTAGCAGAAAAGGAGGAACAGTGTGTCATATATCATCAAACCTTTCATCACATTTTATATGAATCCCATGTGTGAGATAGTCATTCTTTCTTCCCATCATCTCTTTCTATCTATTCTAGAGGTTTCAAAGAGTTATGTATTTGAACACTGTGAAGAAACTGATTGGGCTGGGCAGAGCTTTTGTGGACAGAGCAGATCAGCCTATTCTGAGTTTATATACTTTTGAGAAGTACAAAGAGATTGGATTGAAAAGTAGATCTAGAAGAGATTGTAGAGAACCTTAAAGGCTTTACCTATAAATTTGAAAATTAAAAATATTTAATTTTACTGGCACCTATCTTCAATATGCAAGGCACTATATTCAGTAGTATTGACTCCATCACATGGCTGCCTGGACAGCTCCACTTGGATGTCCCACTGGCACAGTAAAGTCCACATGGCCAGCATGCTACTCCTCATCTCTCTGCTCAAATGAACCCCCTACCCTTCATTTCTTTTCCCAGTTAAAGGCACCAGTGTATACCCAGTGACCTGAGCCACAATTGCAGTATCTATTCTAGACATTTCCCTTTTCCTCACACTCCATGTTAAATCAATCAGCAAGTCCCATCAGTTTAATTTTCTAATCTCCAGCCCCCGATCTTTTAACTCTTTGTTTTTTCTTTTTTGGACGATTTTATTAGTCTCCTAACCTGTGCCCTACCTTCAGGACCACCCTTAGTTTCAGACTCAATACTACACCATACCACATGGGATTCATACAGAGCCTCTTCATTAGCTAAAGCAATAGTAGTTGTTGATTATTTTAAGCTTTGGAAAATTTCTTTTTAAAATAACCCCAAGATGTAAGAGAGGTAAGAGCCAAGATACTCTGATGAGTGTTTCGCTTGCTCTGTTTTGCTTCTTACCCAAGACATCACAGTACTACCACAAATACAGTTTGAAAAATCACCGGAAAAGTCCAAGCTACTTAGCATAGCTTACATATCCCTCTATAATTTGGCCCTTGTCCACCTCTCCAATTCTACTTCCTGCCACTCTCTTTCTCACCTATTAGGCTCCAGTAACACAGACCCGCACGTGGTTCTTCCCACATATCTGATGCTTCACCTCCCCCATCCTCTTGCTCACTAGACCCCCTGCTTGGACCATCCTCTCTTCTCACCAGCTTCATCAGCTGCCCAATTCTACTGATCCCTCCAGACTCTATTCAGGAATCAGCTCCAGCCAGAGGCCTCTCTGAGCCCCCAAGCAGGGCCAATTCTCTGAGCCCATGGCAGTAGATTCAGGACACCCAATACCTTCTCTAGGGGATTCAGGCTGGCCTGTTTGATGGATAGCCACTTCACTGGCTCACTCCTTGACAGGCCTAAAGGAAACCCCAGTCCTTATTGAAGATAAAGTGATTTACCAAGTACCTTGGGCATGAAGCCAGTGAGCAGGGCTATTGAGCAGTGGAAGGAGATTGTTCCAATACTCTAATGAACAGGCAGTTTTTTGAGGAAAAGACAAGGAGATGAGGCATGTGCTTTAGGAGGCAGACGCAGGGCTTCACTGTCCCTCATCTGACAGGAAAGGGCCAAATCTGAGTCATTCAGGCACTTAATATGGGATATTCAAAGGACAAAAAGGCTCTGGTCATTGTGTACTGTGGGGAAGAAAATGGCTAAATAAAGGCTTCGCAATAGTTGCAGAAAATGATGGCATTATGAGCTGAATTGCCCCTCTCCAAATTCATATGTGGTGGTTCTAACCCCAGTACCTCAGAATGGGACTGTATTTGGAGACGGATTCTTTAAAGAGGTAAAATGAGGTCATTAGGGTGGGCCCTAATCCAAGTGGATTGGTATCCTTATAGGAAGAGGAAATTCAAACAAGATATGGGTACAGAGGAAAGGCCATGTGAAGACATGAGGAGAAGGCAGCCATCCACAAGTCAAGGAGAAAGGCCAATCTTGTGACATCTTGCTCTCAGACTTCTAGCCTTTAGAAGTATGAGAAAATAAATTTCTGTTGTTTAAGCCACCCACTTGTAGTACTTTGTTATGCAGCCCTTACAAGGGATACAGATGGGTATGGTGTGGTGAGGACCTCAAGCTAATGTGCAGGCTCTTTTGGGGCTATGAGAGGCCACTGAGTGCTACTGTCCTCCTCTGGGGGGTCCCGGAAGTCCTAAGTCATGAGGTGTTACTCGCATAACACCTTGGGCTCTGGCTTGACTCTCACATTTGTTTATTTCTGTCTCCCCGACTAGACTCAGAGCTCTTGGAAGGTAGGGATTGCGCTCTTATTCCCAGTGTTTGGCACACAGGCAGTATGAAGTAAATAAATGTTTGTGGGACCGATGACTTGGAGTAGGGCTCTGCGCTCGTATTTACCACCAGTCTCTGCTTCAGCCCTTCTTCTGGACAGAGTTTGTCCTTAAATTGAGCTGGCTTGGGGCTCTCATCTCCTCTCCTTTCCAGCGTACTGGCAGCTGGCAGCGCTGGTAAATAAGCCCCCAGCGGGAGGAGGTTTAGAATGAAATGGCCTAGATGGGGAAGCAAGATGATTGGTCCCTGTCCTGCGGAGAGATGTAATTGGCTAGTTGTCTGAATGGGCTGCTGTGATTGGCTTCCCAAGGAGTAAGAGAGGCTAATGAATCCGTTCCCTTTAGGCGTTTCCTGCCTTCTTTCTGGCTGGGAGCGGGGCGGGTGACAGTCGTGAGCTCGTTTTGGTCTAGACCCTGTTTGCTGCAGTCATAAGGTGCAGAAAATGCTCACAGCTCAAGCAAGCAGCCCCTTTCTACACCTGCAGGGGAAGGGAATTAGCTGCCAGTCAGTAGGGGTCTATCTAACACAATCTCCTTCAGTTGGGCAAACAAAACAACTATTGATATATACCTGCTCTCTGGACTTGACAACCTTAACTCAAAGCAGAAAATCAAACCACCTAGCTGCAGTTCTAGCCACTTCCTTTGCTCCTCTTTTCCTTTGGTTTCTCTCCTGGGGTTCGACCTGTATTTTCCTTTTCCCGTAAGTTGAATATGTAGGTTACAGACCGGGTTGTCAAATCAGGAAAGAATGTCAGTTAGGAGGAGTGGCTTTCCCACTCTCAGCAATTTAGAAATGTCCCTTCCTGTTCCACAGTCCCAGTAATATTTGGGAGTCTACAATGATAATAATAATTATTATTGTTTACATATTGTAGTGATTAACCGTTTGTACATTGTAATTCCTTAAACAGTTTTGATCCTACATGAATAAGCATTATTTCATTTGGCCTCAAAACCCTGATGCAATTTACATTATTTGCTTCATATTTTACATTTTGAAGATAAGGAAAATCTTGGCTGGGAGGTTAAGTGACTTGGCCCAGGTGACAGCCTTAGGGCAGAGCTGAGCTTACAGATGGATTAGGGAGGAAGAAGTGTCACTATTGTGCCAGGGGAGTGCGTCCGTGGGAGGAGGGAGGCCATTCCACAAGGCTTAATTCTGTGTACTAGGAAATCAACAGCTAGCCTCTTTCTGGCTCATTTTTCAAAAAATGTTAGCTCCGCTCCCTCAAGTCACTGAACGGGCCTTGGCGGGGTGACAACCTCAGTATGTGGTAGGTGAGGGCAATGATTGGTGAGAAAATGTTCCCCGGTCTTCCGACTGCCTTCTCTCTTCACTGCTCAGTGCTCTTAGAAAAGCAGGGGAAGGTGGGGACATTGGTTTGCAGTTTATTCACAGGGATTTTTCTGGTGCTCCCTGCTCCTTTCTCCTTGAGTAGGTTCCCAGGAGAGTTCTTAGATCATTTGTTTTTAAATAAATTTGAACAGCTGAGCTGTTGTAACTGTGCCTTAGGTCCCAGATACTTTGCTAGTCCTTTCTGTACCTTCTCTCAAGTCTTAGTTTTTCTGTTTGTTTGTTTTAATCTTGTGAAAGTAGCACCAACTTAAAAAAATGATTGGAAAGCTACTTTATAGAAAAAGGGATCAAAAGTAAGTAAATAGATATATATGAAGGAAAATAGTGATGGTATAAGTTTTTAATTCCAGGGCCCTATGTCAAACCCCTCACTCATTTTCCTTAATCTCGACATGCCAGGTTGGTGCAAAAGGAAAGCATTTTCTTGTGCAGATCCACAGGAGCAGCAGGGATTATGTAAGGGCAGATACACATGAGAAATATTTTATCTGAAGTGCTTGTCACAATGCCTGGTATGTAGTAAGCTCCAATAAATGATACGTATTGCTATTATTATTCATAATAAAAATTAGATGATGAAAGAAAAATACTTAATTTGTCTCCTTTTCTTCATGCTCCTGAGATAGTGTCTCTTGCTCAGGGTTCACATTGTCAACTCAGGATATAAGGAATCTCTACTGTCAAAGTGGACAGCGAGACTCGCTAGAGTTGGGGTGAGGCAAGGGTCTGGCTTTTGAAACCTCCGTGGTATGAGAGTTTGGGTGCTCACTCTGAGACCTGAATATTTTCTTCCAGGAATTTGACTTGAGATTTTATTCCAAGACTGAACCTAAAATTTTCTTGTCATGGAGTCAGGATGGCTGCTGAGCCATTGTTTCTTAGAGATGCCATGACTAAGCGTCACAAACTAAGTGGCTTAAAACAAAAGGAATTTATTCTCTTTTCTTCTGGAGGCTAGAAGTCCAAAATTAAGGTATTGGAAGGACTGTGTATCCTCGGGCTCTCTAAGGGAGAAACTTTCCTTGCTTCTTCTAGTTTCTGTTAGCCCCAGGCATTCCTTGGTTTGTGGCAGCATCATTCCAATCTTGGCCTTCATCATTACATGATCATCTTCTCTATGTATGTCTCCCCTTTTTCGGAGGACACCAGGCATGTCGAATTAAGAGCCTACCCCAGTATGACCTCATCATGACTAATTACATCTGCAACAACCCTATTTCTAAATAAGGTCGTATTCCCACGTACTGAGAGTTAGGACTTCAACCCATAGCAGAATTTCCACTCTCTATCCTCAGAGTCCTGCATGCCCTGAGCTTTGTTTCCACTACACCAAAAAGAACAAAGGATGATCATGGTGGTAGCCAGATTTCTCTCCTTGCCTACTTTAGGTACTGCCCCAACCAGGGATGATTAAGCACAGCATATGTATCCCCATCCTATAGCATCCCACACACCCTTGGCTCAGGGAGCAGAACCAGGGCTTGTTGAGCATTCTGAGTGGGGCCACTCCTCCAGGCCAGCCAGAGACCTTCCTGTCTGAGGGGCCTGCCTGCTAAAGTGGACATAACTATCTGTTGATCTTTCTCTCCTCCTGCCACTCCCCACCTCTCATCTTCCTATTCCACCACCAGAAAAGGCTGTCATAGCATAGACACTTTCTGAAATCTCATTGTCTGGAGGACAGAAAGATTGGCTCAGGCTGAGTGACAGTCACAGCTGAGCAGAAAAGGAGAGAGAGAAAGAAAACAGAATGAGAGCCCGAGCTCAGAGATACACGGTTTGGGGATGAAGGGTGCTACTGCCCCCTGACTCTCCTGTCACCCAAAGCAACTGTTCAGTGTCCCAGATCCCTCCTTCCCTGGTCTGTGGGGAGATGTCTGGCCCTGTTACCCAGCTATTCCCAGTAATTGTGAAGCCGTGATCAGAGTCAACTGTAAAGGCATCATTCCTTCACCCAGGGTTATTTATTATACTTCCAGTTTGCCTCAGATGGAGATAGTCATTGACTTTTACTATTTTTTTCCAGAAAGATCTAAATGTTCCCTAATTAACCTATTAGTTTTAATTATACTTTGGTAGTCATTTATTTGTTAATAAAAAAAAAAAAAAACCCGAGAAAAACAAAAAAAAGGAACACCCAGGATTCAAAGAAAAGAAAGATTCCCCCCAGACTCCACCCATTTTTTTTTTCTCAGTGAAGTGTTTAAATCACTTGTCAACACAGAGGGAATAATAATAATAAAAGGAGTGACATCCGATCAGTGAGCAGGAGGGTGGTGAAGAAAAACAAAGCCCCACAGCAATCAGGCTGAGTGAAGGCTCTTCCATATTCATCAGGGGGGAAGCGACAGCAGGGATCTGCTCTGCCCTGAGAGCAGGACTCAGGCTGCTTAAGTCCTAGGTCGTCTGCCCTGTGCCTTTAGGACCTTATGGCTCTGGTCTTATGTAGGGGCCCCCAGGACCATGTGGGTGCTACTGGTGTCAGCTTGCATCTGTCCTGAAGTCCTTGACAGATGAGGCTCCTGCTTGAGACATACTCTCAGTGTAGCCAAATGTAGGGGAAAAGACATATAAACACACATACATTTATATTTATTTTGTGGGGAAACAAGGCATTATAATAAGTTGTAACCACCAAATATTATTAGCATATCAGTAATGACAACTCACTCATAGATGTGAAAAAATATAAAATAAACTGCTGTTACATACAATTCCTTTTGTATAGCCTACAATTCCATAATTCCACCTTTTTCTCTCTCTGCTATAGGAATGCCTCCCAGAATAAAAGGGAGAGAGGGTACAGTTAATACAGGCAGCCTCTTAGATTTATTTCTGTGTACAAACACACATATACATATGAATACTAATTCTAGTCAAGATTTATTGTTAGTTTCTTGTATGTCAGACATTGTGCTAAGCACTCAACATGTCCAGTTTCACTGAATCTTCATAACAATCCTTAGGAAGTAGATACTATTATCATCCCATTTTACAGACAGGTAGATTGAGGGATAAAGAGGTAAAACAATCCATGGTGGAGCCAAAATTTAGATTCTGTTGGACTCCAAAGTGTCTGCTGGCAACAAGTTTGCTATTCTGCTTCTCAAACTAAGTTTATAAGAAAAATAAACAATTTTCAAATGTTGGCACTTACTTGTGATAACAGATTACTTGTGATGTTCTTCACCAGTAAGGTTGAGGCCTGGTGGTGTAGGAGGGAAGGAACAGGGCTGAACATCATGGGCCCCATGTTCTAGTCACTGCCTCACTCTCATGTGCAACCCTGGGCAGTTACTCTCTGACCTTCATGGGTCATCCTCTAGGACCCGTTAGACATAGCTTCAGGCACCTGGCTTTACATGAGAGTGACAAGAAGAGCTGGAACTGGAGAGAGGAGGCCTATCTGCAGAGTTCTCTGTAATTTAAGTATACTCCAGAGAGTCTGGGGACCCTGCAGCATGTGGGGCTTAGGCTGGTGCCCCAAGGATGGCTCATCCCTTGTCAGAAGAGAACCAAGCTTCTGCAGAAGCCTAATCAGAAGATCTGAGGAGAAGGTCCCTCAGGATGTCACTGTGGAGGATTCCTAATGAGCAGTTCAGAGTGTAGGAACAGGGGATGGAGACCAGGCAGGAGGCTGGGGCAGGAGGGACGTTTGATAAGGGTAGGGCAGTGAATAAGAGAGTTAGTAAGGGTGAAAGCCAAGACTTGGAAAGGTGTCTTGGAAATGCTGAGTTTTTGGTTTGTTTGTTTGTTTGTTTTTGACTAGAGCTTCAAGAAGAGTGAGACTTTCCTGAAACTGAATGCTGATTTTATATACTCACACGTTTCCGTTTCCCATCCCAGAAACCCCCATTAGATTTCCACTGGGGTGGGATCCCAAACTGTCCCTAGCAAAGGACAAATGTTTGTCTAATGTGGTGTGACAGCTTTCCTGGAGCCTCTGGAAGCCAGAACTATTCCCTGCCTCAAGTCAAAGAGAAAGCTGTTGAGTTTCCATACCTTGAGTTGGGAAGCTCCTTGGCAGTATTGCATTCAGGCATGTCAGCTCCTCTCCTCCAGCTCGTTGGGACAACTGAGCTCACATTTGACCCAAACACACTCAGCGTTTCTCACGGATTGACCATCGTCTTGAAGCTCTTGTTCGGTGGGGATTTCACGCCTATAGATAAATGATATGCTGAGCTGCAGCGATGCAAGACCTATGAAGAGAGAGTTTTAAAAATAATTAAATGGGAAACCTGACGCTCCATCCTTTCCTCCATCGCTGCTCATCACTGAAGATACATAAAACCTAATGAATCTCACTTCGCTCTGGATCAAACCATCTGCCGTTTCAAGCTTGGATGTCTCCCCTCCTCTCCTTTCCCCTTGCTTGATTCCAGAGGGTGATCCCAATTTCTGGGCTTTGCTGGGAAGCTTCCCCAAGAAGCCTGGCATCTTCCCTGTGAAGTGAGATCCATCGACTGTCTTGTTCCCATTTACCCTATTGCTTAAAACAGACCCACAAGTCTAGAAACTGAGTTTAAGTACAGTAATACCTCATTTATCTGAGCATTATTAGAATTTATGCAAACTAGTCAGATAACTGAAACCTATCCTTTCAAGAGCCAAACTTGTTTCTTAAAAAGATTAATCATTTTCAGTAGACATTTTTCAAAAACGCATTACACACTTTCCTTCCTCCTTAAACAGAGGCTACTGATCATAATTTCATGGAGCTGAAATCTGCGTCTGCACCTGCTTTCTAGCCGCTCTGACTCCTCTTTCAGAGAAGCAAGCAAAGGCAATATAAAGAGCAGAAAGCTACTTTGAGCCTCATCGTAATGTTTGTTAGTTTAATGATAATCAGTACAATGGTCTGAATCTCATTATGCCTGGAGCTTGCTCTCCAAGCAGAGATACTAAGTTATTGGGCATTTGAATTTGGAACACGGGAGTCATCAAGGAGTCCTCAGCATCCAAGTGGTATTAAGCCATGGGACCAGATAAATCATTTCATGAGAGAGTAAGGACGCAGATGAGAAGTGTCCAGCAAGCAGTGGGAGCCAGGAAAGGAGCCTGAGAAGAAATAGCCTCAAGATATAAAGGAAGCCATGTGTCCTGTAAACCATGAGGAGAAAAACATTTCAGAAAAGGAGCCCAGCTCTGTTGGATGCTGCGGAGGCCAGGAAAGCGTACTGCACATGGCAGTGTGAGGTTGTTGGGACTATGACAGTGGCAGACGTATGGGGGAAGAGAGGCCGAAGCCCCATTTGGTGGCTTGAGGAGTGAAATGGAGGTGAGGCAATTGTGATCATCAGCACAGACAGCTCTTTTAAGATGTTTTGCTGATATTTCTCCCCGAGATTTGGGGTGGGTGTGAGTTCTGTTAGTAAATGTGGTGATGAGAAGGAAGAAGCCTGGACCATTCCTCAAACTCATCAGCTGAGGAAGCATCCTCTGGAAAGCTCATCACTGTCATGTTCTCTTCATAGAAAGCAGATTTCAATTGGAGGGGAGAAATAAATTAAAAGCCCCAAAGGCTGTAGGAATTGCTTTCTCTCCACTTGCCTGTGCAGCTGCTGTAAAGGAAATGGGACTGCAGAAAGGACAAGCCTTGTTGAAGCAGAATAGTCCTTTCTACCCATCATGCTGCATGATCCATGGCCGGACGTCAGCTGGGGGATTGTCCTAGCCCCTGGGACACTCGCTTGCCTGGAGAGTTTGGGGCCACGCCCAGTCTGGTCTTACTGCCAAGCGCCCTGGGACAGGTGGCCTGGGATGAATCAGACAACTAATTAGCACTCTCTCCTCGTCTAAAAGGAGCCAGAGACACATAAATTGCTCCCAAGAGGGTGGGAAGGAGGCAGAGAAGAGGGAGGTGGGGAAACCAACAGGGGTTACATCAGAAACAACATCATCCAAACAGCCGCCCATCCCAAATCAGTGTTCCTCCTCCAGTAGGAGTGGCAGAGGCAGCTGGGACCCGGGGGACCCCTGAGGTAAAACACCTGTGTTGGCGCCTCATTATTGGCACCGTGGATGCCACCTCCCTGCCCCAGTGAAGCCTGAGCTGCTCTCTACACAGCTATTTGGTGTCTAACATCTCTACTCTTTCATATCCCATTGCCCTAAAAATTTATTACAGGATGTCAGCATCCAGCTCTGTCCTCAGTAAACTGAGGTTTCTCTCCAGTAAGAGTCACCGTGAAGCAGTGTACTGTTTTGTACTAACCTGGAGAATAAAGGAATAAGTCGACTTCACTAGTGTAATGTTTTAAAGAAGAAGGCAACAGGGAAAATTCTGGATGGTTAGAGTCTAGTCATGGCTACCTGACCCTGGAATAATCACTTCGCTTTTAAGAACCTCAGAAAAAATGAAAGTTTGGACTATATAATATCTAATATTCAGGAATTTTATGAATTCAGCATCCTTCCAAACTGATTGTTTCAGAATTATTTAGGGAGGCACATCTCTTATTTTTATATTTTTTACATGCTAACTTTTGTGAGTCTAGTATTCTTGTTGATCTCAGTTCTGTGTGGGCAGAGATAGCTAGAAAGAAAGTGGAGGAGGGCAAAGGAGCAAAATAATTATTCATGTGAGAGATGGAGAAGGAAATTTTAAGTTTGTAATTAAGACAGCTGCCCACAATGAGCACATCTAGTGCCCATATCTTGGTTTTTAATAGCATTATCCAATAAAGGGAACCAGGATTCCTTGGAAAAATTCTTGATTCTAAGACTGGGGCAGGAAACATACAAGACAAGCCTGGAGCATCTTGTAATGCCAGAAAGTATAGAAATGTTACACACAGACACATAGACACACACATGCATGTGAGCACACACACACACACATACACACTGATGCAGATGTATCAAAGCTGGAAAAATTTGAACAAGAAAATAAAGGAGTATGGGATCATAACCCAAGGTATAAAATAAATATTTAGGAGTCTATACTGATACAAATAAATGATCAAATGAATAGATTAAACAAACAAACAAACCAAACAAATAAATAAGGAGAAGAGACAAGTATCTTGTGCCCAAGAATAACGAATCATCTAGGCAGATATTCTATTTTCAAATATGTGAAGCATAACTCTCCACCCTTATTGGCTACACTGAGTGACTTCCTTCCAAAAAGTACAGTATGGGAAAGGGTACAGGGTGAGAAACTTTAGATAACCCTGATAAACACTACCTTAGCCAGGTGATCAAGGTCAACATTAGTAGTGATAGTCAGGTAGATAGTATATATTCTTGACATGATGTGATAAAAACGACATTTTACCTCTGTAGTCTTCCTCCCTCAAACTCATAATTCTGGTCTAAGCATGAGAAAAACATCAGACAAATCCTGTTTGAAAGATGGTCTACAAAATACTTGACCAGTACTTCTCAAAACTGTCAAGGGCATCAAAACAATTAAAGTCTGAAAAGTTGTCACAGCCACGAAGAACCTAAGGAGACATGACAACTAAACCTTATTTGGTATCACAGAAGGAATCCTGAAACAGAAAAAGGACATTAGATAAAAACCAGGGCAATAATAATAAATTATGGACTTTAGTTAATAACAACATCTCAATATTGGTTTATTAATTTTTAACAAGTATATCATATTAATGTAAAATGTTAATAATATGGGAAACTAGGAGCTTGGATATAGAAGAAATTCTCAGTACTAACTACACAATTTTTCTGTGAATCTAAAACTATTAAAAGATAAAATTTATTTTTTAAAAAAGAAAAATCCTTCCCCAAATCATGTGTTTCTAATTAAATCATTTGACAGATTCAAGCCTGAATAGAGTTGTGTTGTAATTTTAAAGCTGTATTTGGGTAAAGGATTTTGATAGACACTGATAATTGCCTACCTAATTTCTACTTCCTTCTTCTTTATGAATAAAGTACCATTTTTTTGTTGTTCAGGAGGGCAATGTGTCCAGCTAAAAATACTCATTTTTTTTTTTCTCATTCTCTTGCTACATGTGGTGGCCATGGTCACAGATCTCATCAGTGAGATGTAGGAGGGATCTCTAGGAAGAGTTCACCTTATTGAATAAAAAGAAAAATCTTTATTGGCAGATAGTCCTACACCAGGTGATCCTTCGCATTCTTCCTGATTCTAGTTAGTTGAAACATGTGACCTCGATGTGCAACAGCCATGTATGACCATGAAACATCAGCATGAGGATGGGACTCTACACATTTGGATGGCAGAGCAGAAAGATGGAGATACCCTGGATCCCTGGTGGCGTTGTTGAGTGACTACATAAGCCTTGGACTTCCGTAGCCTTTTAAAAAAGGCTATAGTAGCTGGGGTTTTGTTACTGCAACCAAGTGGAATCTTACCAAAACAAGGACCAACTCTTAGATAGGTAAGATGAGAATGAGGACAATAAGAGACAAACAAAATATGCTAGGCAGGTACAGTAATAAGAATGCTACAAAAAAGAAGCTGAGATATTTGGGGAGAGAAAATTGGGTTTTAGAATTAAGAACAATATAAATGTTATTAAACTTTAAGTATCATTATTATTTATTGTACACCTTAGGCTTTGAAAATGAGATAAGGCTATTTAATCTATACATCAAACTGGTATAAATATGAATCATAATCTTTGTTTGACAGCCTGGAACATTCAGACACAGAGGTAAAGTAAACTTGCTCAAGGTCACAAAATAAGTAAGGGGCAGAGCCAGGAATGGAATCCAGGTCATCTCGTGCAAAAGTGAACAAATATCCCTCTGTACTGTGTTAGTCTCTAAGGATTTAAAGTGCATACTTTCTGAGTAAGTCAAGGAATGGAGATGGAAGAGACCAGAGGTTGAGGAGAGAAGCTGCTTTTGGTGTCTTCATCTGAGGGCTCTAGGGATGAGAGATGTCAGGACATTCTAGACATGCTACAATAAACTTGGGGGTCAGGTGATTATGAAGAGGAATATCAACATGTAACTCAGATTTTCAGCCAGAAAGAATATGGTAACCCCTAAAAACTTAAGGTTAGGGGATCAGGCAACAGTCCTATGAATGAAAGATTTTGAAACAGAAAAGTCCAGACTTCTGAGATTTTTATTTAATAATTGAGCATAGCATCTGTTGTTAAAAAATCAGCAAGCACTTCTTGAACATATACTATGGGTAAAACAAGGTGAAGGCTACAAAAATACAATATAGTATGACCTGCTCTATAGGTGGTCCCAGTGAAGTGAGAGAAACCAATGGGTGCATAAATAGCTTTGTATTTGGGACTTTATTTAGTGACAAGTTAGGACGTTTGTTTTTATTCTGACATAAGAATGAGCACAGATTGGTTTGGTGTCTCCAGAATCTCTTCAGGAACCCACATTCTTTTTGTGTTTTTTTCACAATAGGAGAAATCTAGTGGATACATGGTGGTTGATAAACTACCAGCATTCCATCTATGTCCAAGGCAGGAAAAAGGAGAAAGGCAAATGGCAAATGATGCAGCAGCTGTGTCTACCTTGCCTCTTTTAGAAAGCTTTCTTGGAAGTCTCACACTAGAACTCTCTCTTACATTATCATTGGCAAGAATTGTGCACCATTGGCTTTCCTATTGTTATGAGTAAATATCGTGTCTCCCAAAATGTATATGTTGAAGCCTTAACTTCCAATGCGATGGAATTTGGAATGGAAACATATGCCAAACTATTAGAAGAAGCAGACAGAAAGAGGGAAAAAAGGACAGACTCTGGCCAAAACCAATGAGGCAGGATCTTACAGTTTTTGTGTGTGGTGTCGGCTAACCTGACAGGAGACAATTTCAGGGAGACGTCATATATAGGAAATCCAAGGTCTTCCTGTTGACCTTTAGTGGTGATACTCTGGTCCTCAGCCTGCAAGACCAATATAAAAATTCTGATGAAATAAGCCAGAGCTCTAGATTTCCGAATAGAGGAGTTGGTCAGGAGGATTGTTGCCAAGCTGAGACTTCCTTTCTTCCACATCAAAGTGGCTGAGAAGGTTGCTCTAAGTTACCCGCAAGATCTGAGGGGTCATTAGTTTTTGGTATCCTTAGGGTATATGCAAAGACACTGGATTGAACCTGATGGTAGTAAAAGTAGAGAGAATAGGAAAATAAGGGTTTTGTTCATAGTGAGGTGTATTAGGTTGGACTCTGAAGAACATCCTAAAAGGATTTAGGATACTTACTCCCTGAAAGGCTGTGCAAACTCCATCATAGAAGGTATACGAGATGAGGCATAAACAACTTTTTTTGCATGGCCTCTGACCCCTGCCTGTTCTCCTGTGTTAGCACCCACACTCCCGCTTGCCATTGTACTCTAATAAAGTGGCCTCCTTTGTGTTCTCAGCTTCAGAAAGAGTATATGTTCCTTTCCATACCACTGACCCTAACTCTGAATATAGTTCCTTAATTTACTTCTTTTATTATCTATCTCACTCAGAAAAATAAGCTCTAAGAGAGTGAAACACTGCTGTCTTATTTACAACATTTCTGCAGTGCCTAAGACATTTCCTGCTGCATTGTAGACACTCAATAAATATTTTTGAAATGGAGATAACCTGCCACGTAAGTATCCACTATTTCTCCCTTCCCACCCTATACTCACCTTACACCTGCCTTCATTTCCTTTTTTCAAACAGGGCCACAATTAGAATATACACTCTTCTGAGGGTGAGAAAATATGAATTACTAGCCCCTATGCCACACCTCCTTACCAACTCCCCTCTTCTCTGTCTGGTGATCAGACAGGAAGTGCAGGTGACTTTTGGGCATCCAAGTGTGTCTCAGAAAAAAGGTGTTTGTAAGGGCCTCTTCAGCAGACAGGACAAATGGCCTGGCAGGGAGTGGGTATGTTACAGAATGAGGGCGAGGAAAGTCTGTCTGTGCATTTCAACATGAATCTGACAGCATGCAATTGTGTGCAAATCAAGTGCCAATTCATGTCAATCCATGATCAGGTCCATAGAGGCTCAGAGCCTCTGTCTCCAGCTGACAAGGGCCCTTCCTCACTCTCTGGTGCAGAGACTGAGAGCAAGTGTGGCAGGTGCATGTCGGGAATCTGATCAGCATTCAGCTTAGGCAACATCGGGTCTCATTAGTTTTAATGAATTTGCACTTTGGAAGAGGAGGGGATGATGTTACATCAAGCAAATGCATATCAGCTGACTTCATTTATTCCCAAGTAAAGAGCCATCTTCCTCCTTTGTTTTTCTCCCTCCTCCCAGGTGTGGATACCTTAAACTTCTCTAAATGCTGGCATCAAAGACCTCTGCTTATTCTACACTAACCCATTCTCCAAGCTGTTTATAGACAAAATCATAGCAATTTTTGAGTCAATGCAAGATAGAATCATTCCAGCTGGAAATGCTGATATCTGGTATGTGACCAGAGACACTAGTGACTCCAATACCATGTGCAGCCCTATCTATTCTGTCACCCCAAATCCTATCCCTGAAAGCTGGGCAGCTGTCTGTTGGGTAGGAGTGGCTTGATCTGCACCCTTATCAGCAATGTGGACAAAAATTCCCCTGTGGCAGAATTGGCTGAGGGGGAGGAAATCAAGAATTGGTGAAAGTAAGAGATTTTTTATTTGCAAATTCACATCCCTTTCAAAATAGGTGTTTCCACTGCAGGTGGGAAGTTGTCACGGCATGGTGAAAGCAATTTTGCTGAAGAAAAAAAAAAGAGAATGGCAGAAATAGACAAAGTTGGTCAAAGAAAAGGTTAGGCAGAAACAGACACACAACAGAGAGAAAGGAACAAAGCAGCTGAAAATACTCATGGACGGCAGCCGGTGTCTGTGTGTGAGACATTCATCAAGACAGTGGCACATTTCCACCGGGGAAGTGTCCTGAGGATCCTCTGATTTTGCCTGAGGGGATGTTCTTCCCTGTTTCCTGGAGAACTGCTGCAATTTTTTGATGGAAACAGAGCCTGGGTAGAATCCAATTGCTGAAACAATAAAAGTGTGATCCGATGGCTGTGAATTATCAGAGCTGCCGAGTGAAAAGGGTTATACCCAGATCACTGACTGGGGAGAAGATTATTCCTCATTCTTTGGATTCCCTGTGTTTGACTGCCTGGGCACATTGCCTTGTTAAAATCATGGTTCTGCAACTTATTAGGTGAGCAAACTTGGACAAGTTACTTAACATTTCTGATTTCTTCATCTGTAAAACAGGGATAATAACAGTAACTGCTTCATAGGCTCTTATAAAAATTTAAATATGATATCACATGTCAAGTGCTTAGAACAGTGCCTGGCACATGTTAGCTTTCTTATTATTATCAATGTTATCGCTGCCCTTATTGTTATTGATATCTTTTTCCCAGTCTGGGGGTTTCATGTAGTGCAGGGCTATGTGCATTTATCACTTCTGAGACTGTATAATGTGATCTTCCCAATGACCACGTTCTTCCAGTCACTTGAGTGAGGGGGACAAGGACTCATTCTTTACAACTTAAGAGGAGCCTCTTAATATTTCTCTTTCAGAATATCATTATGTTCTGGTGAATTATGATTGCAACAAAGGGAGATTGGATAAGAAGAAAAGTAAATGAACTGTAAACTAGGTAGTCTAAATCTTAACAACATTTAAATTAAACTTAACACAAGTTCTAGATTAAAAAAATGGGGGAGATTAGCAACCATTGAGAGCCAATTATGAGCCAGGCATTATGCTAGTTCATTTCACATTTGACATTGGATTTAGTGTTCCTATTCAGACTTTCGGGTAGTTATCATTGCTCTCTTACAGATGAATTCACTGAGTTCAAAGGAGTACATCTGTTTGTCCAAGATCATAACACACGGTGAAATGCATGTGCTATATAAATATGGCTCATGTTTTGTTTATCCAATCAGATAATTTTAATAAGTATGGTCATGTTGTGACTATAGAACCTAAGAGGTGAATGTGGATTATGTTTTTGAACATCTGTAAGCTCAAGTTTTAGCACACTCCCTTTGCTCTAAAAAAGTAGTAACAAAAAAGTATGAAAAGAGGAAGCTACCAAGAAATCAGCTGGCTCAAAAATAAGATAACCATTTCTATGGACCAAAACAAGAAGAAAATACAAGCAGGCTGCTGATTCCAGGGCAGAAAACAGTGATGAGATGGGAAACAGTATCAGGCTCACTGTGTGAAGTATGGAAGTGGCTTGAGTGAACATCCTCCTTTATAAAAGAAAGCTGAAAAAGCAATCGATGGCTAAGTTGCCCGGGGGTGATTGAAGTGCTGTGCGTCAGAACTAACCGAGGATTTGTTAAAACACAGCTTGTTGAGCCCCATCCCCAAAGTGTCTGATTCAGTAGGTCTGGGGTAAGGATTTACATTTTTCACTAGTTTCCACAGACACGGATACTACTGCTCCCAGAACACACTTTAAGAACCACTGTTTAATAGGAAGCTGTGGATTCAGGGAGTTGGAAGAAAATGGACATAGCCTTGTGAGCAGGTACTGTGTCAATCCACCCACGGCTTCAGGTCTGGATCTGCAATAGCCTTGATACCACTACTGAACCGGCAATACTATTATACGATGAGCCCCAGAGGATCAAGTGGAGACAACCACTAAAGTACTAGACAGGGAAGGAGAGAAGAAAAATACAAAACAAAAGAAATCCTATACATAATGATTCTTGAAAGCCAAAATTCCAAAATACTTGAAGAAACTAATAGTGAGAAAAACAGCCAACAAAATAAGCAATCAGAACATAAATTAACTTAAAAAATTAATTATATAGATCTAACAAAATTTTAAAAAGAAGTGTGTTTGGAATTCTCAGAGAGATAAAAATAAGTAATATCTATTAAAAATGAACAAAAAATATAAAATTAAACAGGAAGAAATTTTAAAAATAGAAAGCTGTGAAACAGAACTCAGAACTAGTTAGAATGGAGATAATGGCAGAGAAGTAATATTTGAAGAATTAAATAGCTGAGACTTTTTCCATAACTGAGAAAGGCATGAATCCTCGAGTTGAAAATGCATCGGGAATACTGAACAAAATAAAGATAAATACAAGCTAAGACTTGTAGTGAAACTACAGAACAGGAATATAAAGAGAAATATTGAAGCTATCAGAGAGACAACATACTGTTCTACGAGGAGCAACAATTAAACTGACAGTAGTTATTCTATTAGCAATAACAGAGGAAGTAAAACAATGGAATAATTATTCCAGTGCAAGAGAAAATTAACCACCAACTTCAAATTTAACAGCCAGCTAAACTATCATTCTCTAAGCAAAAACTAAGAGAGTGTGCCAACCACATACAGCAATTATAAAGAAGTAGAAGAATCCAGGGAGGAGATCTGGAATACTAGAAACAATGGTGGGCACATAAATGAATAAAATAGTAATAAATTAAATTAACCATTAACTGTTTTAAGAGAGGTCACTTTGTTTTGTATTGAAAAAGGGCAAAATTAAAACTCTAGAGCAAGGGTCTGCAAACATTCTCTGTAAGGGGCCAGAGAGTAAATATGTCAGGCTTTGCAGGCTATACAGTTTCTGTCTCGACTACTCAACCCTGCCATCATAGAGTAAAAGCATCCATAGAAAATATGTAAATGAGTGGATGTGACTGTATTCCAAATAAACCTTTATTTACAAAAACAGATTGTCAGCTAGATTTGGCCTGGGAAGGGTACTTTGCCCATCTCTGCTCTAGCTAACAACAACATGATACAGAGATGGCACTGTTTAATAGGTAGGTATTTTACTGTTCTTGACATGTTTAGGAAGAGAATAGAAATATTAGATAACTTAGATATGTTTATATATCATATATAATTAAACATGCCTATTTAAAAAATGAAGGGTAACCACTAAAAATTAAAAGAATACAGCTCCAAAATAAGTAAAAGTATAGAGTTGCCAGAAGAAAAAAAGGAATATAAATAAATACTGGTGAGGGTAAAAAATGATCATATAAATGATCATTATCTGTGTCTTACCTGTCCTAGGTGATCTGAGTGGGCACAGTATATTAGAAAGAAAATTGACCATTTGGCGCACATCTGTGATTTGCCAGGGGGCCTGGCTAGACTGAAAGAAGCAAACATTAATTGGCGAACACCACAAACACCGTGGCACTACAAGCAATCCTATACAACCGAATTGGAGATATGGGCTTCCTTATAGCCATGACTTGAAAAAAGGTCTGGGGATTTTTGGAACTAGAACCTTGTAGGAACCAGAAGTTCAGGCAGTTGGTCATATAACATAAATTAAGTACTTATTATGTTAAGCACTAAGGATACAAAGATAAAAATTATTGTTCCTTCCCTCATAAGTTCATAGTATAAAAGTCAGAGTTTAAGGGCATTAATTGTTGCTAATACCTAGGATATAATTTGCCAAGCAAGAAAGATTCTTACTGACATAGCGGACTTTTCTCCCCAAATGAAATTTAGTAGCTGCTGGACACCATTTCCCCTTATGAATCCCTCTTTCACCCCATTCCCAGAGTCTAACCCCTCCCTCAGAGAGAATCTGTTCTTATTCTCCTTTTTCCTGTAGGAAGACACTGACCATGGCTTGGTTGTAAAGCAGCGCTAGGAAAAGGCCAGAAAATCAAATGAATGAAGAGAGACCAGAAGAAAAAGAAAAATAATGATTATTATTACATTGCCTGCAGCTCACAGAGTCTCTAGGATGTTAAATGTTCCAAGCCATTCCTTTTGCCTGGAATGTGCTTCCTTGCTTTTTTCCTGGTTAAATTCTACCCACTCTGGGTGTTTCAGCTGAGATGTTACCTCCTGGGGAAACCTTCCCTAACCCTCCACCCCCCAATTTAGGTTAGGTGCCTATCCAGCCTGCCTGTATCATATTGTCTATGTTCTGGTCTGTCTCATTTCATGGACCAGACTGTGAGCTCCTCCATGTCTCGTCTAATCATTCCCCTCCTCACCGTTCACCTGTACAGAATCACATGTACTTCTCAAAATGGACCAACATCAGGAGCTTTAAATATGAAAAATTCTTTTTCCCATAGGATCCCATGTTATCCCCCTCCCCTCCCCACCGTCCACTACCACAGATATTGACTTACACAGTTTCTATTCCACTTCAAGGACTCAGCGTGTCCACCATCTTCCACACAAAGTCACCTACCCACCCACCCACTGGCTGACAGAACGAACTAGGACTGGGTTGGATCCCACTCCTCAATACTCCCAGAGCATCTGGTAGTTCCCTGTATTAGTATCTAATACATTTTATTTAAAATGGTCCATTTCCTTGCCTGTCCCTCACATTAAGCTCCCTGAGGGCAGACCTTTTTATGATTTAGTGTTGTATCCTCAGTACCCAAAATAGTTGGTGCTCAAGAAACATTGAATGAATAAGTGACACAGAGAAGCATTAAGTCATAATTTTTGGAGGGAAAAAAAGGAATTTTTGTTTTGCCTTAAAGAAGTTTAAAATAATTTAGAGATTTAACACCTAGAGGAATTAAGTAATCAGAAAACATCACATAATTAGAAACTAATTGTAGACATTTACAGCAGGTTGGCAGATAGAATTGATGCGAGCTAGACTCGAAGAATTCTTGCAGGCTTTGTGGAGAAGGTGAGCTCTAAAGGAAAGGCAGGACTTTGACAGAGAGGGTGAGATGAATAGGTTGTAGCTATCATTTGGAGATGCTGGAGAAGGCAATGCTGCGGCTAGGATACAGTCAGCCCTCTAAAATTTGCATGGAAGCACTCACTTCTCAGTAGGCTTTCTGGATATAAGCTGTCATGGTAATTAAATTTCAGTTTTGACAAATCTGCATGTATTTTTTTTTTTTATTTTTTGCATTTGTTGTTATATCTGACTGGCTCTTGTGGAAACTTCTGGGTAACAAGAAAAGCCAATGACAGAGATGATTTGTGTGGTAAGAGCATTTGGAAGCCAGGCATGGAGAGTCTCTAGAGAGGACTGGCATGGGGCTCAGAGTCTTCAGCCTAACCACCCTGTGGGCTGCATTCACTGATTTATTTTTGGCAGCCTCTCTCCCTGCTATGGGTATTTCCTTATAATTAGCTGATTCACTCACTTCAAATAATGTATCTTCTAATATTTTAAGCAGCCAGTAATAAAGAAAGACCATTATTACATGGGCTGGCCCTATGAGGCAGATCTTGGGGGACAAAAAGTCCCTCCCAGGTTCCTGATTCTGTCTTAGGAAGTTTTAGTGTTTACTGGCTGGCTGAGGGTGTACCTATAAAAGGGCCTTGGAGATCCCTCTGGGGCTGGGGACTGAGCACTAGGTTACATGTTCTTGAGCCAGACCATGAAGCTAAGAAGACTATTTCTTGGTTTTGTTCTCCCCACCAACCTTAAAAGCACTCATCCCAGTGCTGATGCCCTGAAGGCGCTCAATAATGTATGGTGAATTCAACTGGCAGGGTTGGGGCAGTAGGAGTTTAAGCTCATTTTCAGCTTTGGAGTTGTAAGGGGCAGCCAAGACCTATGTCGTTTAATAGGCAGAAGCGTTGACTCCCATCATTCCCATCCCCTTCCTCTGAATGGCCTAAAATTACAACCAGTAGAGCTTGTTTGGGGGTAAGGAAGGAGGATGAATTGCCTCTTAAAAAGTTTACGTTCTTCCTGTTATTCATAAATTGGCCTTGGCACTTTTTTGGTCTATGCCTCCAATCTTGGCTAGGAGTTTTGAGCCATCTTTCTTAATCATTAAGTCTTACTTTCTTATTTCAGTTGACTTGTCTATAACCTTGGATTCTATTATTAACATCAGTCTAATTTTAAGCTAGTCCGCCTCTGGCTTAGTAGATGCTTTTACTCATCTCTTCATGGCTCCCTAGTGTATCTACCCTTCCCCGCCTTCCTCCCCCAACCCCTCCCTCTCAACCCCCCCATCCCCCCACCCCCGGCATTACAGTCAAATCTAAGTCTCTCCAAGGTCAAACATCTACCCTAAAGTAGAGATGCCTTCACTTTCTTTACTAAGGAGGCTGAGGCCACATCCAAGCTCTTCTCTTCCATCTCCATACATGCTGGTCTCTCATCTTGTCTAAAAAGAACTGTTCTTTCAGCTTTCAAGGCTAAATCTCCTAAGCAATGCTCACGATTCTTTCTCTTCCTGTCTCCTCTGAGCTCTTGTTTCATCAGTTATTACCTACCCCTTCTCACAATATTTCCCCTTCCCACTTTCTCCTTCATGTATGTCTTTCAGGTTCTGCCTACTAGAAAGCAAAGCAAAACAAAAATACAAACAAGCAAAAGAAATACCTCTGCTTGACCCTACTTCCCTTTCTGTCTTTTGTTTTATTTTTCTCTTGAATTTCTTTCTCAAATTATCAATCAGCTCACTAAACCTGTACATTCTCACCACCAACAAACTTTTTTCCCCTTTCAATCTGATTACTGTTTCTACTACTCTAGAGAAGGTGTTCTCTACAAAGCCACTAGTGCTTTTATATTTACTCTTTCTAACTATTTTTCGCTTGGCTTCTGCTTGGGTACTTGGATGTCATGGCCATGAATGTTGATAGGGGTGATTGCGATCTTCTCTTCACTCTAAAGACCTCCACTATCTCCTTAATCCATTGAAAACCTGCTTGCTCTTCACCAATTTGTGAATACTAATCTACAAATGATTACCAATGACTTGCTGATTGCCAGATTCAAAGAATAAACCTTACTCCTGACCTCACTGGGTCTCTCCAATGGTATAATAATGGTATAATATTGCATGTTCAAATTCTAGAAGGTAACTCCAAGATCTGTGTCTTCAAGTGCAGCCTCTATCTTGAACTCTCTTCTAGAAGTTTCCTGCCAGTCTCATAAAGCTCTGAACACATGAAGTAGAGACTCAGTATTTTCTTCCCTAAACATGCCTCTCCTCACTTCCCTCTTTTAGTGACTGGCTCCCTTCTCTATGTAGGTGCCAAGTCAGAACATTCAGAGTCCTGTTGTCACTTCCTTTCCTTTGCCTTTATTTGCTATCAATTACCAGTTCTGACAATTTAACTTACAAAAGATTTTTCAAATGTTTCTTTCCATTCTCCCAGAACTTCTACCCCAGTTCAGGCTGCCATCATTTCTTGCCTGGATTCCCAGTAGATTTCCATGCCCCTAGGCTTTTCCTTCTCAAATCAGTTCTCCTCGGAGCAGGAAGATCTATTTTTAAAACATAAATCTGACCCTGTTATTCTCCTGCTTTAATCACTTGGATAAAGTCCAAGCTGCTTAACATGGCATAAAAGGTACTTCATGATCTACCTCTGTCCATTCCTCTGCACTCACCTCCCATCAAGCCTCCTCTAATCTTTATTTTCAGTAACATCGAGCTGCTGTGTCCACCCCTTCCCCAACTTACACACAGCCTCTGCTGTTGCTTAAGTCTATGCTTTTGCACATGCTCTCTCTCCTTCTTGTAATGTGAAGCCCTAACTATATTGCCATCATTGGCTGGATGAGTCCTACTGGGTTAAATACTCTCAGGGCTTCCTTAATACCTGGGATACGCCCCCATTATTTCACTTTCACAGTGTTTGGTGGCTTTGGTTGTCCCTTATTTTTTTTTGTTGTTTCTCAACTCTACTTTAACTTTTCCTTTACATGGAAACTTAAGATTGATTTTTGCCTAGCTCAGAAATCTACTGGTAATAGGTACCTTAAGGGATATATTGTTAGAAGCCATATCTTCCCTTATACCTGGCTTTTGTTTATTCTCCTCTCAAAAAAACTTATTATATGCTTATTATGTGCTTTGCTAGAAACTAAAAATCAATGATGGAATGATGGACCAGGTCTTTGATCTTGTGGTGTTTACAGATATATGGGTCCCCTTGGTAGTCCTAGTCTATTGGCTATTCTGTAATTCAAAAGTCATCCTAGTATACATGCATTTTCTGACTCTATCATCTTTTGAGATGAAGAATTCCATAATTATAATTCACATAATTATTATTATGTGAAGAAAGAGCTGACAAGCATAGAAGTTAAAAGATTCAGATTTGGAAATATTAGAGTTCCAACCTGGCTTTCCCACACACCAGTTATTTGACTTTGGTCTAATTACTTCATTGAGCAACAGTTTCTTTACAAATAAAAGAAGAGAATAAGAATATCTAACTCTTAAGATATATGTATTATAAGGTGATAAACATTTGTAAAAAAAAACACTCAGCTCATTGCCCAGCACATGGTAACTACTCAATAGATGGTAACTATAATTATTGCTCAAATACCAAAGGGTGTGAAATAGAAAAAAAGAAAAAAGAAAATCATAGCAATTAAGATTATAGGCAAATCACTGAAACTCCTTTAGCTTTTATAAAGTAAGGGGGTGGTAGAAGTAACAATCATCACCTTCTCACTTATCATTTTTCTTAAAAAATCAACCCTTCCCCAACTCCGAGAACAAAACTTTGTGCTGTGCCTCTATTTATCCTGACTATAGCTGATGGAAACAGAGGTGGACACTTAACTCCAGCTGGGCTAATCAAATTCTCTTCCCAAGAATTTGAGATTTGAATACTGAGACACTGACTCAGACAATGAGTGAATATGAGGAGAAAGGTGTGTAGTTGAGATGGAAGTCAGAAAGCTAAAGTTGTGAGTAAAAGTCTGAGTTATAGGAAAGCCATAGAATACAACATGCATGGTTCTGTGCCATTTTACATGAGAAAACTTGAGCATCCACAGACTTTGGTATCTGCAGAGGTCATAAGACCAATCCCCTATGGATACCTAGTGATGACTACTGTTAAATTTTAGGGAAGTCAAAAGGATGACTGTGAGGAAAGGTCAGTGTCTTTAACCCTCTCATTGTTCAAGGGTTAACTGTACATATAGAGAGCATAAGTGTGAAAGCAGAGAATAGAGCATGGTGGAAGGAAGATGGGAGAGAAATCATTCTACCCTGAGGGATGAATAAAGGAAATTTCAACACCTGAGATTCCAGTTTCAGGTACCTTGAGTTCTGGTGAAGCCTTGCTTCCTATTTTTGTATATGTCATTAAAATTGACCATTGTGTCTTTATATGAAGCCCTTTTCCTTAAACTAGCTTGAATGGGCCTCTGTCTCCAGCAATTAAATAATCCCTAACCTCTAAGGTTGCTTTCCAACTCAGAAACCACATGCTATGGTTTTATACTCTCCTTTGGCTTCCTACCTCAGGATTTGGTAAATAAATAAACAAAAACAAACAAAAAAATTTTTTTGGAAAACTTGTTTAGTTCGTTCTTTATTATATGGACTTACAGCTCTATCCCAATGGTAGCCACATGTAGCTATTCAAATTATTAACTAAAAACAAATAAAAATAAAACTATCTGCTTTTCAAGTCTTCAATAACCACACGTGACAAGTGACTACTATGTTGGATAGCATAGATACAGGTCTTCTTTACCACTGCAGAAAGTTCTATTGACAGTGCTACCCAGAGAGACCTACTATCCACTTCAAGAAAGTCTGCAATAGGAGACAAGTTGAACAGATATAAAGAGTGCATCCTGAGTGGAAGAGGGGCAAGATAGTGGCTCTTGGAGCAGATGATATTTGAAGATAATGTTTTTAGGTAGCAGTGGCTCAATCAACCAGCTGGATTTAAGAGACAGAATTCCTGGAAAGGAATAGTGTGTTATTTGGTATAGACTGGTCTTTGTTGTGGATAAACCACCCAAATGCAGTAGCTTGACACATTTAAGTCTCTTTCTTTCTCATGAAGTTCAATGAAGGTTGGACAGCCCTTTTCCAGGTTTGTAAGGGAACTGAGAGATGGAGGATATGCCTAATCATCCTGACTAGGAAGTGAAAACCTTTACTTCTGCTCACAGTGTATTAGCTAAAGCTAATCATTTGGCTCTAACTCATCTTTAAGAGTGGCTTGGAAATGTAAGGATCATATGTGTATTTGGTAAGTACTATCTCTGCAACTAGAAAGAGCAAGGTGGGTTCCCAGCTCCATACGTAATGGTGTTCTATAATATAATAAAGGCAGGGACTTTTAACTGTAAGCTCCTTGGGGATTAAGACTATGCTAGCACCCAACACACAGCAGGTACTTAATAAACAGTTGCTAGACTCAGGTACCAGAGTTGGGGTCCAGGATGGCCACTGGGTCCCAGAAAGACAGCAGATTTGATGCTGAGGCCCAGGATGCTGGGCTAGACTCCTTAAAGTCTCTCTGATTACAGTTGGATTGACCCCAAAGGTATAACTGGGCTTACAGTACAGGCTTCAACTATGGGAGAGGGAGACTAAAGGGACCGAGTGGCTGGTAGGGTTGTTGTGTTTTACCCATCCACATAGGTTCCTAAGGTCTCTCTTTAGTTCAGTCTCTTCAGGATGGTACTTCTGGAAATTACTCAAGGTCAACTGCAAACATGGAGATTTTATTGGAAATGCGCTTATAGAGATCATTGGTGAATACCTCACACTGATCCTTTATGCTTATCACCCTGGAGAAGTGACCATCCATTTATCTTGATCCTTTATTTCTGAACTCATTCTTATTTCCCTCATATACCCATCATGCTGTGATTTCTTATAGTCTCTGAAACTGAATTTTGCCAAAGGCGTATTGAAAGCCTGAGTAGATTACATCCACCAGTCCCCTTATCTACGTGTCTATTTATTCACATCTAGAACATCCATAAATAAACATTGGCTCTGTCCCAAGGTTCAGTCCTTGGGGCTCTGTTTCTGTCTCTATTCTCTCACTTAAGGATCACATTTACTGATAAAGGTTTAACTGCCTCCCCTCCAGGATGATCTCTACAAGTCTATCCTCTTTCCAAGCTTCAGTTCTGCATCTGCAATTTATATATCTGATATATCACTTTTGCGATTTATCTGAAACTGAGTATTGTACCTCCCCTCCAAAACTCACTCTCCATGTTAGCTCTCCTATTTCTGTCTTTTGTATCATCAACTTTCTAGTCACTCAGGCTTAACACCATGACTCAGCTCTGACTCCTCACTGTCTCCCACTACACTATAATCCCATATTCAATTAGTCATTAAGTCTTATGCTTTCTTCATCATGCCTCTCAAATCTCTTTCTTTCTTTTCCTTTTGCACTGTCATCACTTAAATTTAGGCCCCTGTGGCTATATTCTCAGAGTATTGCAGGAGCTACTTCATTATGCTTTCTCTTCTACCAACTCATCTTACATTCATTCATTCATTCATTCATTCATATTAAGCCATGGGTTTGGAGACATCCAGGCCTATATACTTAAATCTTAGTGCTATCATTTATAAGTGGTGTGACTTTAGCTTTTGAAGCCTAATTTATCTCTAAAATATAATAAATAATAATTAAGAAATCAGTAAGTGTTTGCTATTATTACTATCTTCTAAGCATTGTTTTAGATGTGGTGGACATTATTTCATATAATCTTGCACAGTAACCATGTAAGGTAAGTATTAATGTTATACGTATTTTACAAATGGGGACGTTCAGGAAAATTAAATAATTTATCCAAGGTCACATAGCTAGTAAGTATCAGAGCTTATGTTCAAACCTAGGCGGTTTGATTCCACCTAACCACTCTGCGACTGTGCCTCTTAACATTGTAGTTACTCAATAATGTTTATTATATTAATAACCAACATCCTAAAATGCAGCTTCAATCCTCCTACTAAAGAGTCTCCACTGGTCATACTTCATAAAATACAGTCTAATAAGTTTAAAATTGTATGATAGTATCCATAACCTAAAACATTTCAGCACCTTCACATTATAATTATGATTTTGAAAATCTAACATACTGATGATTCTGATTGTGATAGTAATATTTATTAGATTAACCCTCTCAGTAAGAAGCATAAAAGCTAGGTAAAATTACAAAATGGTTACTTGGAAGTATAAGAGAGCATCCAAGGCAGCTAGAACACAAAAGGATAAAACCCTAAAGAGATAAATTTATAGTTTTAAATGTATTTATTAGAAGAGAAATGCTTAACATCAATTATCTAACCATGTCTTCCAAAAATCTCAAAGAAGAGGAAGAATTAATTCCCCCAAAAGCTTAGAAAAATAAAGAGCAGAAATCAATAAATAGAAAATAAATGTACAATAAATAAATTAACAAAGCCGAACTTTAGTTTTTTGAAAATTCTAATAAAATTAATAAAGTTCTAGCAAGACTGATCAGGAAAAGAGGAGAAAAAAACCAAATAATCTATGTCAAGAATAAAAAAGGAGTCATTACTACAAACCCCACATATATTACAGATATAATACAGTGATGTTATGAATGACTTTAAGCCAACATATTTAAAAATTTATATGAAATGGACAAATTTCTAGAAACAAATTTGCCAAAAACAACATAAAAAAATCGAAAATTTGAACAGTATAGACTATTAAAGAAATTAATCTTTTTTTTAAAACTTTCCACAGAGAAAACTTGAGGCCCAACTGACTTTACTGGTAACTGTTTTCAAAGTCTGAGGAAAAAAAGCTAATCTTAAGCTTTTTTTATATAATAAAAATAGAATAAAAAGAGACACTTCTCAATACATTTTTTGATACTAGAATGTGACAGGATATTATAAGAAAGGAAAATTATAGACTAATCTTCCTCATGAAAATAGAGATAATATAATAAGGAAATATATAATAAATATATTAAAAATAAGTATAATAAAGAAAATATGAGACAATTTAATACAGCAATATAGAAAAATAATAAATATAGCAATGTATAAAAAGAATAATATACTGTGGCCTTGTGGCATTTGTTCCAGGACTGAAGAATGGTTTAACATTAGAACTTTAATCAACATAACTCATAATATTTATTAACAAAGGAGAAAAATAATGATTTCAACAAATGCAGGTAAGTACTATTTGACAAATTTCATAACTGTTCATGATAAAAAAAAAGTACTCTTAGGAAATTAAGAGTAGAAGGGAACTTCTTTTCCTGATAAATGTTATCTTCTGAAATCCTACTCAGTTGTGAGATATTGAAAGCTTTCTCCCTGAGATAAGTAATGACACAAGAATGTTCACTTTAATTGTTTCTCTTTAGCATTGTATTGGATCTACTAGCCTGTACAATAAGATCAATGAAAGAAATAAAATAGTCATTATTTGCAAATGACTGGATTGTTATGTGGAATATCCAAAAGTATATTCAAATAAATATTAGTGCTGATAAGTAATTTTAGCAAAATTTTAGCATTCCTATATACTAGAAAAAAGCAATTAGGATTGAAATTAAAGAAAGATGTCATTACAATAGTATTACAATAACTAGAAAAAAGTAGATCAAATAAATATAAAAAAATATAAAACATTAAGAAAACTAAATGGAGAGGTATTCTCATATTGAAGGACTCAATATTATAACTTTGTCAATTTTCCTTAATTTGGCCTATAAGATTAATGATATTTCAACAAAAATAACAGTAATATCTTGTATGTAATGATTAACAGGCTAATTGTTAAATTTACATGGAAATGCCAAAACAAGACAAGCTAAGACAATCTTAAAGATCACAACTGAAGGGGAGTAAGGTTGGATATCAAGATTTATTAGAAAAGTAATTAAGGAATATGTTGTTGATGCAAAGATAACCAAATAGATCAATGAAATAAAATAGAGTGTAGAAACAGACCTATACAAATATTTTTCTTTGACTTAGGGTGAAAGTGCATAGTTGTGCAGAGCATCAAATATGGTCATTTCAATGAACAGTGTTAGATCAATTAGATATCCATATGAAAAAATGAATCTTGACTTCACCTCACATTAAACACAAAAAACAGTACAAGAGGAAAAATAGACCTAAATACAAAAAAGCTTTTAGAGGATAATGTAGAAAACTATCTTCATGATCTTTATGT
The DNA here is from genome assembly GCA_003508835.1 of Eonycteris spelaea. Taxonomy (NCBI): domain Eukaryota; kingdom Metazoa; phylum Chordata; class Mammalia; order Chiroptera; family Pteropodidae; genus Eonycteris; species Eonycteris spelaea. Next base: position 5,087,834 of record PUFA01000123.1, read on the forward strand.
AAGAAAGAATTCCTTAAGACACACAAAAAAGTAGCCATAAAGGAAGAGATTCATAAATAGTGTATTTTTAAAATCAAGTACTTCTTTATAGATACATACACATAAGACAAAAATATTCTTTTACAGAATAGTTAAAGAATGTCAGAAAAGGAAAGAGTGAAAGAATAAGTAGAAGAAAGAAAAGAAAGAAAGCAAAGAAAGGAGGGGAAAAGGGAGAGGGAGGAAAGGGAAAGGAAGGGAAGAAAGAAAAAAAAAGGAAGGAAGGAAGAAACAGACAGCTTCTCCAATGGACAAAAGCTTGAACATATGCTTCCCAAAAGAGAATATCCAAATGGCCAATATGAGAAAGTGCTCAACCAGTTGGTCATCAAAATGACACAAATTAAAGCCACAATGAAACATTACTATATATACAAGTTTAGCTAAAATAAAAGAGACAGTGTCAAATGTTTGTTTGGCTAGACGTTTAGTAATCTCATGTATTGCTAATGATAGTATAAATTGGTACAACCACTTTGAAAAACTTTGGGGCAGAATCTACTGTAGATAAATAGATGCATACCTATGACCTAGGAACTCCAATTTTAGATGTATAAACAATAATAAAATTAAAGTAAAATAAAATAAAATGAGTGCATATGTACATCAAAAGACTACATGTTTTTTTTTCTAGTGCCTATTTCCAAAAGATTTTCATTACCCAAACAGAAACTTTGTACCCATTAAGCAATAACTCCCCTCACCTCTCTTACTAGTTTCTCTAATCTTCTGTCTGCTAAGGATAGGGACTTATTTCTGTATCTGTGAATTTGCTTATTTTAGATATTTCATATAAGTAGAATCATACAATACTTTTCCTTTTGTGTCTGGCTTATTTCACTTAGCATAATGTTTTCCAGGCTCATTTCTGTTGTTGCATGGAGCTGTGGTTCATTCATTTTTCATTACCGAATAGTATTACATCATGTGAATATACTACAGTTTATTTATCCATTCTATTGTTGATAGTTCTTCTCCCAGTTTGGGGCTATTACAAATAATGTTGCCTGGAATATTCTTAAAGTCTTTCGGTGTTCACATGTCAGGGTGTGCTAACTTTGTGAAAAATAATTGAACATTTAGAATTTGTGTCCTTTCCTGTAAGGTATACTTAAATAAAAAAGTTTATGACAAAAAAGTGAGGGATCGGGGGAGGAGTAGAGAAGAAAGAAAAAAAGAGAGAGAAAAGGAAAATTATTCAAAGCATGGCCTATAAAGCCCTGTGAAGTCTGACCTTGAACAAACACCCTAGCAATCTTGGAGTGCTGCTCAACAAGGCCATTTTGGTGTCCTGGTTTTTGGGCCAGGAGACCCAGGAGAAGACATATAATACTTTCCTCTGGACCCTCCTAAGGAAGGAGATGAATGGTGGAGATGGAGGGTAAATCTAACTGGTTAGCTTGACCCTCTATGTTATAAACCAGCCAGCAATGTGGCTTCACTTATCCTTTTGCAACTCCCAGGAGACTATGGGGAAACGAGACCAGCATAACAAATTGAAACGACCCTCCAGAGCTCCCTAAAGATGTCTGTCTAGGACTCTCGGTGCACTCAGGGAACCTACTAGTCTAGCAAGGTCTTCTCTGTTCCCAGTCCATCATTGTCTGCGCTGGATTTGCCTTAACTTGAGATGTAGTAGGCAGATGGTCCATGGGAGGACTCCACTTGCTTCTGTCTTTCTTAGACTCTCTTGAGCCAAGAAACCACCTTCATTATCTGTTTTCTTTCTGTTTCAGTTATGTTGGCCTTCATTCCATGCCTTACATGTTTCTTGTCCTTTCCTACCTCAGGGTCTTTGCACGTATTATTTCTGCTGCATAGAATACTTGTGCTTCTCCTTTTAACCTAACTCTCCTCTCCCTTTAGGTATCAGTTCCATTCTTGCATCTTCAAGAAGTTTGTTCCTGATCAGCATTGTTAAACACTCTCATCTCATCATGCTATTTTTATCACAGCACATACTACAGTTTCAGTTTGATATATCTGATTCATGTCTTATTCTCTCTGTTAACTACAGCCTTCATGAGGGCAGGACTGTGTAATTTTTGTTCACCATTCAGATCTGATGGTTAGCATGGTGCCTGGCAAAGAGTGGGTGCATATATATATTGAATGAATGTAAGTGAATCCAAGGTTCCCTAAAAGTAGTCTACATGTTCAACTGTCTGACTCAAGCCTCATTTCTGACTATTTCTTGAACTTACTTCCCACCCCTTCCTGAACACAGCCCCCTCCCCATTCCCGCCCCCGCCCCCACACCCACACATTGGCCTAGCTGAAATCTACATCATTGTGCTTTCTTCTTCTTCTCCACTTCCTTCAGCTCTTATTATTTTCTGGAGTCCTTATTAGCACAAGCTACTATCCTGATGCTATAGGTGAGATCACATGAAATTTAGAGGTGGCTCTCCCTGAATATCTGTCAGGATGAACAGGGATGCGGTTGCGGCAAGCCAAGTGTGTTTCCCTAAGACTTGCTGCTTGTTCCATCTCCTTTGCACTCACTGGCCTGGGAGGTTCTTCCTGCCACTTTCCTGCCACCAGACACACCGGGAATCTTTTCAAGCTGCCACTAGGCTTCAGTGAACTTCAGGCTACTTGTGAATGATTGGTGTTTCCCTCAGCTTCACCCTGACATCAAGCTCCAGTCATTCCAGGGAATAAGTTTGCTGTTCTGGGTCATGGTTTCAGTATTCCAGTCAATTTCCCACTCATCACATGGCCCAGTGGACCAGGACCTGGAGCCCAGGATCCCAGCCCCTGACTCCACTCCCTCTCATCCCCCCTAAAACTGGTGAAGTTTCCAAAAGCAGAAGCCGGAACATCAGGGATCAGAAGAGCTAAACAATGAGCAATTTATTAATTGCTGCACAAGATGGTGATGATGGGGCCGGGTGACACCAGAGTCCTGTCTTCCTTGGGCAGGCGGGACCTTCCCAAGGCTGTTTAATCAACTTCCTGATGCGAAGTAGGCCTCCTCTTTCCTCACCCTGAATGACAGGTGTATATGTGGTCTCACTGTTTGCTCGTCCCCTCCAATATTCTCTAGAAAGTTCATTTCTTGTAGCCAAACAAATTTTTTTTCTTTAGTTAAATGTTAACTCCAGTTCCTTCATTCTGGATACAGAGAACAGTTGCTTCAGCTGCTTTCATTCATTAATATTTTTATTCATTCAACATACATTTACTATATGAGTACTATGTGCAAGGTCCTGTAGTGATTAAGTGCTGGAAATGTAATGGACACGGTCACTGCTCTCACAGAGTTTCAAATTGACAATAAACCAGCAAATAATTATGAATTATAGCAAATGAGCTAAGGAAGAAAAATTAACTGTTGTCAGCAAGAACAACAGGAGGGGGAGGGAAGGAGGCAGAGAGAGTGGCTGCTTTAGATTTTGTGGCCAAAGAAGACCTCTCTGTATAGGTGCTATTTAAGTTGAGAAGGAGCCAGGTGTGTCCAATATGCGGAAGAGCATCTCTCGGGAAAGGAACAGCGTGTGTGAAGATGCTGGGCTGCAGAGGACACGATGTGCCCTCCAGCCTCCGATTCTTTGATTTCTCGCCACTATAGGGCAGAAACCTCTCAGTCATACAAATGCCTCTTTCTCCTCCAACAGAAGCCTCATGCCAGCCCACCCAGCCCTGCCAGCAGTGTCAGCTGATCCCTGGGCAGTTACAATCAACAAAGAGGGAGAGAATTAGGAACAGGGGAAATTCCCACCGAAGTCACAGAGGTCATCTGGCTTGCGAACGGGCTGTGAGGAGAGCATTCTTTCTGCTTCCATTTTTCCCCACATGCCACAGGACTAGGAGTGACACTAATTGCTGTTACCACTACCACAACTGCTTGAATTCCTGTGACAGTTCACTGTTTATAAAACACTTTTACATGCATTAGCACATGAGGCCCTCTCAACAGCTCTATAAGTAAGAAATACAGCACTGGTCACCCCTTTTTCTAATGAGCATGTTAATGGATGCTTGATGATAGCATCTCCCCTTCATTTCCATTCTGCCCCCTAAAAACTACTTTATTTTTACTTCTTTAATTTTTGTTGGCCTCTCTCCCACGCTTTCTGTTTCCCTGAAGGCTTCCCCCAAGAGAAGGGCAAAAGAGGGTTAGAGGCCTGGCAACGAGTTATGGGGTGGTTTGTACCCATCTGTGTAGCTGCTATGGGCTGCCTGCTTTTTAGCCATTTCATTCCCTTCTTTCTTGCTAATTGACTTCTGTTTTTTGTTCAGGTGTAAATGTCCCCAGCCCCAGGGGATGAACAATGATTGGCTTAAACAAATCATGGAAATCCGATCTTGGTTTATAGTGATTGGTCCAGGGATGGGCATGGGACTCAGTTCTGGTCAATGAGATATAAGCAAATATCTTGGTTATACTGAGGAAGATTTTACTACCTGATAATAGGAAAGCTAAAAGGAAAAAATATCCTTTTTTAAAGGCCCTGCACTCGTTGTTCTGGGTTGGGACACTGATTTGTGAGGATGTGATGCTTGGAGCTTTGGGAGCCATCTTGTGATGATGAGGGTGGCAGAGCAAAGGATGGACAAAGCCTGGTGAAGATACAAGTGAGCAGAGTCAAACCTGGAGCCACCTATCTCTGGGCTTCTTACAAATAAGTCATTGAAGTTTAAATCTTTAATCCGTGTTACTCAAAATGTGAGTCCTGTACCAGGAGCATCAACTTCACCTGGTAGCTTACTAGAAACAACAGAATCTCAGGTTTGCTCCAGACCTACTGAATCAGAAATTGCCTTTCAAAAAGATGCCCTATGTGACTCATATGCACATTAAAGTTTGAAAAGCACTGGTTTAAGCCAGTATAAATTAGTCGTATTTTTCCTGAAACTTGCAGTTCAAAGCATGCTGGCTGATAGCATACCCCAGGCACAGGCTTTCTTAGGGTTCTAGAAGCATTCATCTGATTCCCAGATTCCAGAAGGCACATGCCTACCCTTATGTCTACACGTGGGATCTGAGCTTCAGGATGGGTAAGTGAGAGAGACCTTTATAACACTTGGTGCTGTCCTTGAGATTAGGCAGAGATGCCCCAGGAAAGGGAGAGAGACTGCAACTGAGAGACAATCCCCAGTCCTAAAAGGAAAGTTCTGGGCAGGATCACAATTAGGATGCAGGGTTAGGAACCAAAGACTTCCCTTTCGCTAAACAGAGTGGGCTACACAAAGGGTTGTGGGAATTGTCTGAGAGGTATGTGGGGAGCCTGATGGAATGTGCTCGCCTCACAGGGATTGAAGGAGAAGCCAGAGCTGAGAGGAGGGGCTCTGGAGGTGGGGCACAGACTCCCGGGATAGGCTCGGCTGGCCCAGTGAAGATGGCCTGGTTTCCTTTTTGGACGTGGTTGCAGATCAAGTTTTGGAATGTGGTAGCCTTTCTAACTCTTGGGGATGCTCCTGGATTTTCAGTTATGTTCTGAACCCTAATAGTTTTGCCTGTCTTTTCAGGTCTCAGTAGAAGAGTGTCCATCTACTTTCTCATGAATAGCTGTTTCTGCTTTGGGAGAAGGAGCATTGGTCCAACCCCTAAGGACATGGGAGGTAGTATCTAATAGTACTTTAATGACTGGATATGTCTGTGTGCGACCTGGGGCACATTTATTCATGCAGATTACACCATCCATTTGCCCTCTGCCTGATGGATTGTGGGTCAGGTTCCCCTTATCCCTACCCAACTACTTTATGTGGCACATTATTTGTTTATCCTGGGACTCAATATAGCAAAGTAGTTTAGAGTATGAAATTTGCAGTCATATATAGCTGGTTGGGATCTTGGCTCTATTGCTCATTAGCTGTGAAGTATTGCACTAATTAACCTTTCTGACTCCAAGTTTCTTCATCTGAGAAATAGGAATAATAGTGCCCACCTCTCAAGGTTGGTAATAAAACTAAATGGGAGAACCTGTGTCTAGTCCCCAGGAAGTACCCCCAAAATGGAGACTGTCATTATTAATATTATATATGTCTTTGAAAGTGGCCATCTTGGTGAGCCCGTGTACCCAGGAGTAGAGATGGGGGCTGGGAAAAACAGAGTGTGCCTGAGGAGGTAGAGACACTGTGCAGTGAGGGGGTCTGGGATGTGGGCATTGAAGCCTACATTCCAGGATGAACTCATCCTGACCATCTGACTGGATGAACTAGATAGAGACAGAGAATTTGAAGCTTCTTTGCTGTCCCAGAAACTAACTCCCTCAGTGTAGCTCCAACCCACTCAGCTGTGAAACTGAGATCATTACCTGCTTCCTCACAACTCCCTTGACTGGCTCTCTCATCATTCTTGAAGCAGGTGCATGTGGAGGGAGGGACTGCCTCTCAGCACTAATCCTGCCTCGGGCTCCTTTGGAACTGCCCTCTGTCTCTGGCAGTGAGCTGTCTGCTACAGTTCCCTCTCTTCCCTATGGTTTTTCTTCTTTAGGAAAAGACTTCCACACTCTCTTCAACCCACCTCCAATGCACCCCCCCCCACACACACACACAGTGCATACACTGCACACTGTTTGTCCATTTACTCAGGTCCTATTTTGAGTCATGTGCATGCGGCAAGTGCCATTCTAGGTGCTGGGGACACAACAGTAAACAAGATGTGGTTCCTTGAATTATTTGTTGATCTGACAGAAGACATTCAGGGTGTGCCTGGGTCTTATTGAACTCCTAGGTCAGTAGGTATACCCCTTCCCTGAGACCAGCAACACATGGAGAAGGGAAAAAGGGCACCCTCTCAATTTTGAGGGGGCTAGCTGGTGTGGGGGTATGAGGTGGCACCACCAGGTGCTGCAGCATTGGGAGCGTGGGGCCCTGGCAGGAAGGCACCGGAGGTCCTACAAGGAGGGCGATACCCCCTTGTGTGATTCAGGAGCTGTGAGAGGCAAAATGTTAAGAGACTGTTCATGAGCACAGTTAAGGCCCCTGGGGACTCCCCAAAATAACCAGGGGGGATGTTGCTGTGAGTAAAAGGAGCTGAGATCTTGCAGTCCTAGAAATCAATACACCTTCAGGCATCCATGTTAATGTGTCCTCTTGTGTACCGCAGGCTGCAGAAGCCTGGGTGTCTTAGTATGCTCCAGTTGCCATAACAAAATACCACAGATTGAGTGGCTTAAACAACAGACACTTATTTCTCACAGTTCTGGAAGCTAGAAGTCCAAGATCAAGGTGCTAACAGATTCAGTACTTAATGAGGGCTCTCTTCTTGACTTTCAGATGGGCGCCTTCTCAGCATGTCCTCATATGGCAGGAAGAGAGAAAGAAAGGTGACAGAGAGGGAGAAAGAAGATGAGAGAGAGAGAGAGAGAGAGAGAGAGAGAGAGAGAGAGAGAGAGAGAGAGAGAGAGAAACATTAAAGTATTCATCTTATAAGGACACTAATCCCATCCTGGGGCCCCAGCTTCATGACCTTATTTAAACCTAAGTACATTATAAAGGGCCTACCTCCAAATACCATCACATTGGAGTTAGGGCTTTAACATATAAGTTTTGAGGGGACACAAAACTGTTATAACACTATGGGTTGTCCTGGAACAGAGCCACATTGCATTCAGAGCAGAGATTCACCTTCCCCCTTCCATTTTCTCCTCTTTCTCCTTGCCTGAGTCGTCACACATTGGTGGCATAAGAGGCTTGATGCCACCTACCTCCCGGAAACACTCACCAGAAAGTAGAAGTCTGAATATGATAGAACTCTGCCTGTCTCTAGGATGGGGCTGCACTAGCATAACTTGCACCCAACATCTGTTCATAAGGCAACTGTCTTCCATCTCTTCCAGAGGTGTTCCACCAAGTCCCCACTACCTCAAATCCCCATCCCTTAGTCGGATGACTCTGTCTGGCAGCCATATAACCCAAGGTGGGAGCTCTTGAAACAGGATTCTCCAGATGATTCTCCCATCTCCTCTGTCCTTCCTCTAACCAGAAGACTTTCCCCCTAGCTGATCTCATTCAGTACATGATGCTAAATAGCATTTCTTCACTGATGACTCCCAAATTCAACCACTTGACATGTACTCTTGTATGTTTTAATATGCATCTCAATTCAGTTTAACAGAGCTCTTAATAACTTAACTTTTCCACCCCAAACTGTTCCTTTGGTTCTTCCCCACAGCAATAATTAATATTCCATATATCCAAGACAGAATGAACTTGGTTCTTGCTTCTTCTCTTTCTCTAATCCCTCACATCTAATTCATCAGCAAGTAGTACTTTTGTCTTCACCTCCAAAATATCTCCTGTACTCTAGAATCTTCATATCTACTGTTACCTCCATCACCTTCCCCTGAATTCTATAGGGGCCTGCTAGCTCATCTCCTTTCTTTCACTCTTGCCTTGCTTCAACCCATTTTCCAAATAGCATTCCCAGAGAGCTTTCCAAAATGCATTATCAGACAGTGCCACTCCCGCTGCATCTAGACTAAAAACCAATGTCATGATGTGGCCTTTTCCATTCTGCCTGATCTGTGCCTGACCCTTTCAACTCTGTGCATTTTCACTTTCAGTTCTCGACATTCTCATTGCCTGAAATGTCTTTCCTCCAGACCATTGTGTGGCTTATTCCTCTATACCATTTGAGATTCAAATCAAATGTCCTTGGCTCAGAGAGGTGTTCTTTGAATCAAACTTAAATAGCTCTCCATGCCAACTCAGTCACTTTTTAGTTTGTTCCCCTATTCTCTTTGGACTATTTATTATTATCTGTGCTTATTTTATTTGATATAAGTTATAAGCCCCCTCCCCATGTGTACACTTTTTCTTTAACATTTATAATAGGTGTAGAACAATCAATAACTAATAAATATTTGCTAAGTGAAGAAATGAATGAAGAAATGAATCATGTGAACACTTTTTAGAAGTTGTTTGCAGTAGAAAAATGAGAACAAAAGAGAAAACTCAGAGCCAGAAGGGACCATTGTTGAATGAGAGTTTTCACCTTTTGAGCACTATCTTTATGCCAATTCTTCACATGAAGAGTCTCCTTGATTCTTCAATAATCCTAAGAGGTATATGCTATATGATTTCCATTTTATGTAAAAGAAAAGTGAGATGTACAGAGGTTTAAGAACTGGCTCAAGTTCAGGGAACTAATGAAGGGAGTAGATGCAACCCAGCTCTCTCCATCATCTGGCTCACAAGGAACTTCCTCTGGGCCCACGATTATGACATCTTTGAGTCTGGGGGAGTCAGGGTTGCCAACCTTGAGGGATAATAGCTTCTAACCCAGGAACAAGGTCAATGATAATTCTTGCCTTCTGTATGTCTTTTGGAAAGTCCTAAAATTGGGGAAACTCTGCAGAAGCCACTCTGCTTTTCCTGAGCTTTGTACAGTGGAGAGCTCCTAAGCTGCTATCATTTCTCCTTCTTATAGATGTGAAACAGCCACACAGATTTGAGGATAGAAGGAGAATTAAGTGACAGCGATTCCTGAAGTGGGGGAATTAATGAAACAACTTCTTCAGGGGCATGCCAATCAGCTCAGTGTTATCCTGTGAAAAGTATCTACAGATTTGTATGGAGGCTCTAGAAAGTTCTCCTGCCTGGTTGAGGAGAGATGACCAGTAGATTGACCACCCACTCTTGGGCTGTCTCAGTTCTGGCTGATGTTAAGGCTTGATTGGTGCCTGTGACCTTGGGAGGGGTCCCCAGGGTGCATTCAGGAAATAGCACGTTGAGTAATGGAAGCCTCCATCAGAGGCCATGATAGATCTGTTTTCAGCTGCTCCCTGCTGGGGTGTGATTGATTCCCGGGAGCCTGTATCCCTTTTCTTACTTATTGAATGTGGGTGATGGATTTTTGACAAGATTGATTTTGACCTGAATACTGCTGAGCTAAATGGATCAACACTGTCAATTTCTCTGCCTGCTCCCGAGGAATAGTTAGGTGGTTAAGGACATTTTTCTTTCAATTGAAGTACTTCAAGCTACCCTGGCTGCCCAGTGAAACTGTCCCTCTGCCAGCACCCACTGGCTGCCTTCTCAGTGGACCCTTCTTGAAGGTGTAGGTGGGCGGGTCAGTTTTCCCTTCCCTCTTTGTTCTAGCAAGGCTTGTTCATACTGTCTGTGCCTGCTGGGCCCCACTTTTCTTGTGGTGCTCTGGCCAGGAATACAAACTGTAATTGGGCTTGGCTGTGCTATGAGGAGAGAGGGATTTCCACCTCATCTCTCTCTGATAGCTGTGAACCCTGAATTGGCACATTTCTTACTTTCTTCCAAACCTACAATAAGTATCCAATCTTTAAGGTGTTGCAGTGTTAGCTTCTTGGGATGAGATGGTCACATTAGTTTTTTCGCCCTTAGTCTAAGCAGATATTCATAGGAACGGTCCTAAGGCACCTCAGTTCTTCTACCCTCTCGCTGCCTTCCCCAGATCCCCATAGCTTCATCCACTGCTGGGCTCAGCAGTAGGCCCAGGCTTCCTGGGTCCTGACTGGGGCGAGGAAGGGCTGAGGTAGATGCAGAGAGAGTTGTATGGGCTTGGGGATGGACCATTTGGGGATCTATCATCACTCTAGGTCTCCTCTATGTCTGAAGAATGGTTACCCTGAGAAGTGGGCATTGTTCTCATTGTGTTATTCATAATATTTATGATATTACATAAAATAAGTTACATCATTGTGATAATTTACACAAGAGAACTGCCAAATAGTCTAGAGACTATTTGAGTGGCTTGATCATCTATTGCTGCTGATCCTCAGAACAACTCTGTAAAGTACTGTTAGTTTTGCAGATGCGCCATCTGGGGCTCACGAAGCTTCAACAGCCTACCCAGTGACACCCAACTAACTGTCCAGAGACGAGACCACTGTGCCCTTTCTCCAATGCCCTACTGCTCTGCCCCCTAGTGGAGATTAGAACTGAGTCACAAACTTGGATTGAACAACACAGGCAGGACTACAGCCAGACTCTCCTGTCTGTGGCCAGACTTCACTAGATGCTGAGGGGACCAGAACCAGACTTCCTGAAGAGGAGCCCAAGGTACCCGATGGACTCCCTGGTCCTTGCCCTTGCTCTGGTCTATTGTACACCAAGCTTTCCTTCAGGACCCGCCCTCCTGCTGGCCTCGTGAGGGCTGCTGGGGAAACCCCCGGAGCCACTTGGCTCTGCAGACACACTTGCATTTTTAAGGCTTTGTTCTAGCCTCCAGCCCCCAGATTGCTTCTTGGCTTCCTTATTCCTTAGTCCATTCTCAACTTGCTTTCTAAACCTGTTATTCTTCAACAGTTATTTTAACAATCTTGCTTCTAGCTTCCAAGGAAGCTCTCTACTGCTCCCATACAGAGACCCTCAGTAGCCAGTGTGTAGCCTAGCCTTCGTAAAGCCCAAGAGAAGTACAGTCTCTGGCCAAGGCATTCGTGCCTAGTTAACAGTCCAAGAGGCCAGGACGCAAGACTCTTGAGTTCAGGTCTGAAGTTTTTCTCATGACACTGCATTTCTATCTCTAGCATTGTCTCTCTCTACACAAACAACCTATTGACATTCTCTATGACTTTATTAGACTTTGCTCACATTGTCCCCACACTGGGGGCATGTGTTGAATTGATCTGGGGAAGTAGGGCTTTCTGAATTCAAACTTAGCCTGAGGATTGTTATAGGGAAGAATGTTCTAGAAAGATAGGGCCCCTCCTCAACTGTGGGTTGTAATGAAATGAACACTCCTATATTTTTATCATGAGCAGGCCCCTCTGAGCTACCAGCATGTCACAAACAAGTCCCAGCAGGGTGGTGCTCCTTCTTGGGTTTCCTTTCCCTGATCCCCATCAGATACCCCTGGGAGTGGTAAGGAGAGAGGACTCAGGAGGATGGTTCAGGGGCAGTGAGGGGAAAGAAGAGCAGGGGCGGACTTTGACCCCACCAGCTGAGGCCTGTAAATCTGCAGGCCTCTCAAGCTCACAAAGCCTCAGGCAGCTAGGCTGCAGGGTTTTGGGGGAAGGCTGAGGCAGTGCTCTCCCACTAGGCAGGAGCTGAGGGCAGGGAGAGGGCAGTGAGGAGACAGCCAAAGCCAGGGGTCTTTCTGTGGACTGGAGAGCTGGGCGGTCTCTGGTTCCTGTCAGACTCTGGCGGGTGGGTTGCTTTTTCTGATGCTCTCTCAAATCTGATCTTTTTATCTTTCTTCTAATTAACCCATCTCTGTCAGGATGGAGAAGGCAACTGTGAGGAGAGTCCTCATCCCCTTGCCAAGCTAGGGAAAGCCAAGTTACAACTCTTCTGGAAGATTAACAAAGTCTCAGGGGAAAAAAAATGCAGAGATTCTAGACCAATTGGGGCTAGGTGGGTCAGAGTGCTCTCTCTTCTAGCAAAATCCTTGGTTTTGGGCCCTGGGATGAAGGGGTCTGCCCAGGCCTAGTCCCTGCCTGGCCTATGAAGGGTTGGAAGCCCAACTCCTGGGCTCCCCCACCCTCACTCTGAGTGATTTGATTTGTGCTGAGAGGAGTACAAATACCCCCAGGATCAGAGTGGATAATTCTGGCCTTCTTCCATTGGGGTCATATTACTGACTGGTTATTCATCTGGGTCCAGTGGGAGAAGGGAGGGGGATGGCGAATGCCTAGCTGTCCATTAACTCCTTCATTGCTGGTCTGTCCTCTGCCTAGTTAATATAGGAGCTTCTAGGCAGCTGTTCCCCAGGGAGGGATATGGCTATCCCTCAATAGATCTGGTATTTCAGGTGGGGTTATGTGTCTGGTCTATCTAGCTGGCAATCTGGGCTTTGGATGAGTCTCTGCTCTGCCCTTTAGTCTCAAATGGCCAAGCAATTCTGGACTGGCCTCAATGTTTTGCATTCATCGGACATAGAATAGGCAGGTTATAAAAAACAAAACAAAACAAAACAAATTATTTGTACAGAAAAATTTCCCTATGCCAGGAGAAGAAGCAGACAGAGATAAATGAAGGGAGCTGCTTTTCATGCTCCTTAGTCATTTTTTTTCCTCTTCCGGGGGCCAGCCACTCTTTCCACCAGAGCATCTTTCTCTGAAAATACAGGTGAATGAAAATGAGACTGTGAGAAAGATGTTGAAGGGAGTGCCAAGCCCTAGTTGGGTTGATGGCGGACAAGGCCCTGCTGGACTTTGCCTAGGTGGTGTTGGCTCTTGGGTGTGAAGGAAAAGGACGTGGGGTGGAGAAAATAGTCTCTAGGACTCTGACCTTGACCCTGAGCACCCCTCAGCCCTCCTCCTTAGTGGATCCCACAGCAGCCAAGCCACCAGCTTTCACAGATAACAGCTTACACCGAAATAACTTGTTCTGAGGGTAGCTGGTGATCAGTGACTCAAATTAAATCTCAGAAAAGATTCTTTTCCTGTCTGACACTTTATAGGTTTCCCAGCTTATCTTCTCCCAGGATTTCTATATAAGCCAGATGACGGTTACCTTAACACTCCAGAAAAAAGTAAATGCATAGAGGATTAAAGGAATAAGTGAGCCCTTGGAACTCACTTGAACTGAGGGTGGGTCTCCATCTCCAAGCACCTAAACCACAGCTATAATCTTTTCTAGGCAGCCATCCGGTGCCTCTCCACCTAACATCCCTTCCTCTGTTACTTCTCCTGCCTTCTTGGGTTAATAAGAACTAGATAAGACATATTCCTGCACCCTACCCTCCCTCCGCAGCTCAGATGGTTTTGACTTCTAAATCAAGTTATCAGTCCAGTCTGTATTCCCAATAACTGAATTATCTTTGCATAAGCACACTGAGGTCTGGACAGGGTGGGACGAGCTGTCTGGGCTAGGGCCTATCTTCCTGGCTGCTCCCCAAGCTTGGTCTTAGCAGCCTCCTAAATGATGGTTTGGTCCTCTCTTCACCTTTTCCAGCACAGTCTCTCAGTCCTGGGGCAGAAAGGGCAAAGCAGTCTTCAAGGATGCCGCCTACAGCCCAGCCAGGCAGAGAGCCAATGAATCAGAGAGGTCAGCTCTGTTCTTGGCAGGAAATGAAGGGCCAGCATGGAAATGCCACCCAAGCTGGGATCAAGATCTGTGGGGTAGCAGCCTGAGTGGGTGATGTGGAAGGGAGCAAAGGGCAACCTTTCACCCTTCCTGGCAGTCTCAGTCCACAGAACTTGCAATGGTCAGCATCCCAACATGTCGGGCTGGGCCTGAGGAGTTTGCTCTTTGTCAGTGACTCAAACTTCAGTGAACCTCTGAGTTACCTTTGGAGGGGGCAGTGTTGAAAAGCTGTTTCCTAAGCTTAAATGTTGGGAGCAGCTGGTTACAGTGGCGGGGGGGGGGTGGGGTAGGGGAGGAACTCAAGGCTGAGTCTTGTAACAAGCCATCTTGGGGAGCAGGGGATTACACATTGAGAAATATGGGTCTAGGGATTCCTAATAGAAGGCCAATAGGGTCATTGAAGCTTTTTACAAACTAGAATCAGGTCCACACTCTTCTGCAACCTTGAAAGTAGGGGTCCTCTAAAAACGACCTTTGGAATTCTCCTCCTCCTAGGTACCCACTAAAACCACTAGAGGTGTTTGCTGAAATGTAGATTACTGGTTCCTAATATGGATGCATTAAATCAGATTCTTTATGGGTGGGGCCTGGAATTGTATGTATAATAATCATCCTAATAACGACAATAACAACTACCACCACCACCACCACCTAAGTCTAGCACTCTGGACCAGGTTCTTAAATCAATATTAACTCATTGAATCAGAATAACAATTTGTGAGGTAGATTGAATTGTTATTCCATTTTGCAAAGGGTGAAACTGAGGCCCAGAGAGGTTAAACAACCTGTCAAGGTCATATAATTTCTTAGTAATCGAACCAGGAATCATACCTGGGTGGGCAGCTGCTAGAGCTGGGTTTCTAACCATCATATCACCAGCCCCATTGCTTCACATGGAGACTAAAGTCCAAAACCCCTTCTATCAGTCATGTAGGTCAGCTTCTTACTAGCTCTGCAACAGAAGGAGGAGCTTGAACAAGAGCTAGTGCCTAGATACAGGCCAGGATTAGACATCATGGTCTAGGAAGATCACTGTCCTGGTAGTCAGGAGACCAGGGTATTAACATGCCAGACAACTTTAGGTAGGGCAGTTCTCCTCTGGAGACCTTGGTTGCAGCATCTGTCAAGAGGATGCTAAGCTGAATGACTTCTAGATTTCTTCCGGGGACTGACATTTGAAAAAATATGTGCATTTCCCTTCTTAGAGTAGCTGGGGCAGTCTCCTGGGAAGGGGTGTGTGTGTGTGTGTGTGTGTGTGTGTGTGTGTGTGTGTGTGTGTGTGTGTGGACTGTTATATGTAGGGAAATATCCTCAGCCCAAGTCTGGCTGGGCATTAGTGTTTGGTTGTCATGGGTCTGGGTACATCCCCGGCCAGGCCAGTGAGGATAGGTTGGGTATATATAAGCAGAATTTGCACTGGCTGTTCCTTTCTTGGCTGTTTGTTCAGTTTTGTCCTGAAGCACTGCACTGAGGCTCACCTGGGCAGAGAATGAGAGGAAGAGAGAGTGAGAAGGCTGTTGGAGCTGGATGGAAACTGCTTCGGAAAAACAGAGGTCCAGAAGTTGATACCGGCTTGTGGTTGATGGTGCAGTCTCCTTGCCTACTTAGAAGCTGGTTTATTAAGGCCAGGCATTCTTTTGTAGTCTAACTCAATTTCATGGGCAAGCCTAGCCACTGAGGACTCCATGAAAATGCTCCCCTGGGAACAGGCCAACCCCTCACTGCTCCTGCATCGGCCTTGTGTAGACTTAGCTATACCACAACACATAAGAAAGTGACTAACATGGTATCCTTCTTTGATGCTACAGCTTGGTCTGAAGTCCTTTAGCCCAAATAACAATGTTTGGCAGAGAGCCCATCCATGGAGCCTGCTGGCTGACTCCACCTACACAGCTCTCAGCGATGCTCTGGTGAACAGAAGCTGTAAGAAGAGGCTGTGGTGTATGTACTTATATGTGTCAGGGTGAGTGGGCAGCTTCTGGGGTTTGATGAGAGGCCCCTGGTCCTGTGGTCACCTCTGAAATCATCTTCCTGTCTCAGCTCCTGCCTTAAAGCACGGACCATCCCACCATTCTGAGCACCATTGGGGCAGTCAGTGGACTCAGGTTCTTTCTTGGTCTTCTTTGTGGTGCCAGGGCAATTCAATTTGAACAGGGATGGTGACAGAGCAGGACCTCCAATGCATGTAGGGTCTGGGCATCAGCCAAACAACTACTTCACAGGGTTGAAGAATTTGTTTTGAGCATCTTGTCTTAGTTTGGACTGCTATAAGAATGTACCACAGCCTCGGTGGCTTATAAACAACAAAAATTTATTTCTCATTTTTCCGGAAGCTGCAAGTCCAAGTTCAGGATGTCAGGATAGGTGGGTTCTATGATGGCCTTCTTCCGGGTTGCAGACAACTGCTTTGTTCTTGTATCCTCCTGTAGTGGTGAGAGAGAGAGGGAGCTCTCTGGGGTCCCTCTTATAAGGGCACTAATCCCTTCATGAGGGTTCCATACTCATGACTTTACTACCTCCCCAGAACCTCACACTTGTAGTTAAGCTTCAACTTAACTTTTCAACTTCAGCTTTTAGGGGACATAAGCTTCAGTCATTGTTGATCTCTCAAGATGTCTCTGTGGTTATCTGTGCAATAGGCATTCGCTTGTGGAACAAGGAAGTGGTTGGGAGTTGGACACAGGGGAGGACCCCAAACACCAAGAAAAATACTGAGGTTAATTGAGAGGAATGCATCTAGAGAAACCAGCCCAAGCCCCTGGTAATGGGGTGATTATTAGCCTGCTGCTCTCCATTCAGTCTGAGGCAGCATCTCTGTCTGTATCACTTCATACAGGACCAGGACTCTGAGTTGTGATATTTCCTTAGATTCCAAGTCTGTTGCTTCAGAAGTGGGGGAGGAAAACTAGGAGAACCAGACTTCTCCAAGCAACATGAGTGCTGTTCAGAGCTCTCAGTCCTCTGACAGTTCAGTTATTCCTACTCCCTGAGGCCTTTCTTAACTCCCCTTGTCCATCCTGAGTGGTTCTTCCCTCACACTCAGCTCTGTACCCCTCCATTATCCCAGTGTAGCATAATGACTGCAGGCCAATTTTCATGTGTGCTTCCCAGGGCACTAACCCTGTCTCATTCATCTTTGTGTCCCCAGACCTTGGTACAGGGCATAGCTCAGCTTAGGAGCTCTATTAAAGGTTGTTGAATGGATGGTAGGCAGGCTACCAGGAGCTCCCTGTCGAGAAGGCCCTTTCTTGGTGATTCACCTCTTTCTCTGGGCCCTGTGGTAAGGAGGAGGCCTGCACTGAGCTCAGAGAACTGCTCCTTCCAATGGAAGAAGATGGTGAGCACATAGAAATTCTGGAGAGGCATTTGGGACTGACAGCTGCTTGGTTGAATCATGAAAATGGCACCCATTGTTGAGTGAGAACTCTAGCTGCCCAACACCCCACCCAGGGTTGGAATGAGAACCACAAGCTTCCTCTCTGACTCCCTCCCAGACCCCTAGATGGTAGGCCCCTCAGCTATCCTTCAGCCAGATGTTCTAAGCAGAGATGAATCTCTTGTCTGGCATCAGAGATTTTCCTTGCTATGAGTCAGGTAGAGAAACAGCGTGCTTCACAAGGAGAAAGTGGAACTTCGCAGGCATGCGAGAGTAAATATTGAGTGTGATTTGCTGCTAATTAGCTGCACAAAGGCCATTAGAATTAATGAGATCTGTCTCTGAGGCCATTCCTTCTACAATGCACAGGCAGCACCATCTCTCTGGTCCAGGCTCACTGGCTCAGTGCTCTAGCTGCTCCTGTGAGCCTTTGTGACACTTTCCTCTTGGAAAAATAAAAAGACAGCTAGAGCTGCAAAGAAGCTTCTTTCATTAGTGTTTCTTTGGAACAAAAGCAGAAACTTCAGATTAAAGATATATTTAAAAAATTTAATTTGTTTTCTATTCCAAGTCTTAACCTTATCCTTTACCCCCAACTTTGGAATTCATAGGCTGGAAGAGAGGAAAGGAGTGGGGAGGAGGAATGATCATAACCAATGTTATTTTTGAGTGCTTACTATGTACCTAGCCTAGAGCCATACGTTACCTTATTTAAACCTCACAATAACCGCAAGAGGTAAATTCTATATGATCCTCATTGTGTAGATGAGGAAGAGTGAGGCTCAGAGGGATTAAGTAACTTGCCCAAGTTCCCACAGTTAATAAATGGAAGAGCCAGAAAGATTTAGCTATGCCCGAATCCGGAGCCCATGATCTTGACCACAACACTGAACTTTTTTGAAAGGGAGTATGGGAAGAACCATACTGAACAGTCTTGCCTCTTCAAAAGTCAGGGAGGAGAATTAAATCAACCAAAGGATTTTGTTATTATTTATTAATACAATGGTTTATTTATGGTTTATTTCATGTTAATACAGGCTGGTTTTAGAGATGTAATGCATCATCTTTGTTCCCATGGAGATTATCATTAAGTGGTAAGACAATAAAAACAGATGCTCACAATAAAAAGATATTATAATCAATGGTAAAGATAGACACTGTGCATTATAAGAGTACAAACGGGGGCACCAAGATGTCTGTGTGGGAGAATGGAAAAAATGAAGTAATCTTTTATTTCCAGTTTAATTGAGATATGATTAACACATAATATTGTGTACAATGTGTTGATTTGACACACGTATATATTGCAAAATATTTACCACCATAACATTAGCTAACACCTCCTTCCCATCACTTAGTTACTATTTTTTTTTTCATTGTGAGAACATTTAAAATCTACTCTTCTCAACTTTCAAGTACATAATACAGTATTATTAGCTATAACCACCATGTTGTACATTATATCTCCAGAACTTGTTAACATTATAACTGGAAGTTTGTACACTTTGACCAATATTTCCCCATTTCCCTCACCCCCAGCCCTTAATAACTACCAATCTACTCTTTTTCTGAGTTGAGCTTTTTTGAGATTCTACATATAAATGGTATCACATAGTATTTGTCTCTGATTTATTTCATTTAGTAAAATGCCTGCAAGTTCCATCCAAGTTGTCACAAATGGCAAGATTCCTTTCTTTTCCTTCATGGCTAAAACTATTCATTATATATAACATATTTTCTTTATCCAGTCATTTATTGATGGACACTTAGGTTGCTTTCATTTTTTGATTATTATAAATAATGCTGTCATAAATATGGGGGGGGGTGTGCAGATATCTCTTTGAGATCTTATTTTTATTTCCTTTGGATATGTACCCAGAAGTAGAATTGCTGAATCATATGGTAGTTCTATTTTTAATTTCTCCAGGACCCTACATACCATTTCCATAGTAGCTGTACCAGTTTATATTCTCACCAACAGTGCACATGGATTTCCTTTTCTCCACATCCTCACCAGCACTTATCTTTCTGATGCTAATCATTCTAAAAGATATGAGGTAATATCTCACTGTGGTTTTGATTTGCATTTTCTGGATGATTAGTGATGTCAAACACTCTTTCATGTATTTTTTCATTGACCATTTATATGTCTTTTTTGGTAAAATGTCTATTTAACTTCTTCACCCATTTTTAAATTGTTATTTGTTTTTTTTGTTTTTTTGTGTTTTTTTTGTTTGTTTTCTTTTGTTTTGTTTTGCTAATGATTTGTATAAGGTTTTTATGTATTTGGAATATTAACCCCTTAACAGACATATAATTTACAAATATTTTGTTCCATTCTGTAGGTTGCCTTTTTACTTTGTTAACTGTTTCATTTGCTGGGCAGAGGTTTTTTACTTTTATATAGTCCCGTTTTTATTTTGACTTTAGTTGTTTCTTTTAATTCTCCTTTGAATCTTTAAAAAAATATATTTTTACTCTATGGGTGAGTGAACTATAGTGGATAAGGAAGGCTTCCTAGAATCAGTACTAGAGCTAAACCCTCAAAAAGCAGGAATCTGTGTTAGTTAGATAAAATAGCAAGAGAAAGGCATTGCTGGTCCAGGGGTCACTTGGAGCAATGGCACAGAGGTTAGGGTACAGCAGTGCATGTGAAGGGAGAACTACATGTGTGTTTGTAGATCATGAAATTTGAAGCAGGTCATAGTGAGGAATTAAGTTAGAGGACTGGTCACTGGTAGATATCAGAAAGTCATATAAGCAAGGCATTTGAGCTTGGGCTTTATCCTCAACAAACGTGGGCCACTGCAGGATTTTTAAGCACTGGAAAAGCATGGGAGATGCAATGAACAAGACCAAGAGTGGTAGCTAATGAGTCAATGGCAGCTGGAGGCTCTTGCAGTGACTGAGGCAAGACTTGTGGTGGTGTGAATGTGAGCTATAGTAGTAGAAATGGAGATAAGTACAAGTTCAATAGTTTTTTACAAGGTAGAATTGGCAAGTCTCAGTGGTGGACTAAATTCAAGGAGCTTGAAGGAGAAGGAAGAGTCAGGGATAGCACTGAAGTTTCTGCCTTGGGAAACTCTATATGGGTAAAAACATGCACTTCTCTGAAATAGCAAGTACAGAAGGTTTGAGGGTGGGACATGGTTCAGTTTGGACCATGTTACGTATGACTGTGGAATATCCAAGTGGAAAAATCTAATGGATAGCCGGACGTGAAGTCTAGAGCCTAGGAGAACCACTTAGGATATCATGAACTTGAGAAGAACTGGGATAGTTGGGATGTCTGGGTTCATTCAAGACTAACATTGGTGAGAGAGGAGCTGGCTTGCAGCACCTGACCACCACCTGTCCCCGACTCTTCTCACCACTCTTGTTCAAATCTGTCTCCAGGATGGAATTGAGTCCCTGGGTGCTATATCTGGGCCCATCATTCTGATGCTTCCTGAATCAGATTTATCTAGTTCATTCATGCCACACATCTAGATCCCTTGGGATTATGCTGAGAAGATCCTCTGGCAACAGCATAAACTCTACGATTTTTTCCTCCATGTTTATCGGAAATGGCAAGAAATTGCTGGATATGGCAGTGACAATGGTGGGCTGCTACTGTCCTAGCTGCCTCCGCCCTTCTCAAGTATTGCAGCTCTTTTCATTCTGCCCTGTTCTGTACTTGTTGGATCCATGTTGCAGTGGAGGTTGAGTCCTGCATCGGCTACTACTGTAAAAGGAGTCTTACTGGTTAGAGAGGGTTAGGTACAGCCTGCCTAGTGCATTGAGATTGACTTCGATTGTTCTTTCCTGCTTCTAACACTCTAGTCAGCTTTTTTTCTCCCATTTTACCCAATACTGTCAATCTGTTCTAGGGTGACCAGTCCCTCCCACCCCCCATTCTGGCTCTCCCTGAGCAAGATTCTTATATTTTGATGAAACTACATTTCATCAAAACTTACTCATCCTTGTTTCATTTTCTTATATTACTTCTCCCTGCTTTCCAGATAGCTCTCTAATATGACAAAATTCTCATGATTATATCTGGGTCCAGCAGCAGCAGGTCAGGTGGGAAGAGAAGAACAAAACAGTTCTTGAGAGGTGCCAAGGCAGTAGGTACAAAAGCAGTGCCATGAATTAAGTCTAAAGTTCAAGAAAAGGGCAGAAACATAGAAATGAATAGCAAGGTTAATAGTTGGAAGAATCAAGAGCAGAGTGGACTAGAATTAAATAGAAAATGTGTGGTGATGATCTGAGACCAACTTCTGCCAGCTTCTATCAGGAGGAATATTTGAGGATTGGAAGAAATCTAATCGGAGCTGGTATCTGCCATCCCAGATGGCTCAGGCACAGCTACTCACAGCTAATGTGATGGCTCTTAAAACATAAGCCAGGCTCAGGAAGGGGTCAAAAGCTGCTTAGCACAGTAATTCAAGGGTAATTTTTCTGCAAGGAGCAAGGTCAAAGACACATTAAAGGGAAGACTTTGCTTTTCCTAGGTGAGGTCAGAGTGGGAAAAGAATATCACTTACTTCAGTGTTTTTGCTTCTAAGATAACTAATAAGGAAACTAGTTCAGAGCAGGGAACTGAAATTAGAGCACTCGCCATTTCCATTTCTACAACTAGAGAAAAACCTCGATTATCATTTTATTAAACTAGTAGAGTATGAGGAATAAGAAGCAAAGAAGGAGCAGAATCTTCTTTCAATTGGGCAGGGGAATTTTCACAGGCAGGAAGGTATGAGATGCAGATTGAAAGGCTTAAAAGAGGGGGGTGCAAGGGATTATTCAAGTGGGACAGACTTTTTCTGAAGGCATTGGTCTCCTTTCCTTAGGTGATAAAAAGGAACAGCAAGATAGGAAGAGCCATAAGCTGGGGTCCTCCGACGTCATGCTGGCTGAGGGACCTACATGATCTTTCAGCCAAAGAATTGAGAATATATAAACTGTAGCCCAGTTATA
The DNA here is from genome assembly GCA_003508835.1 of Eonycteris spelaea. NCBI lineage: Eukaryota > Metazoa > Chordata > Mammalia > Chiroptera > Pteropodidae > Eonycteris > Eonycteris spelaea. The sequence continues at coordinate 5,110,161 of PUFA01000123.1, forward strand.
CCTGGAAAAACTGGTAAAGTGGGAAACGTGCTGCACAACTCCACGGGGTGCCAAATACATGGAGTTTAATGTGGATGGTTCTTTGTAGGGTTTGGTAACATGGCACCATTGAGTAAGGCAGACGATTTGCTTCCTGTTCAGTGTGTGGGGTGAGGTGGACACCTGTTGATTTTTTCTTCCCAGCAATGTTTTCCCTTCTTTTGATACAGACTGTTGGTTTTCCTTTGGGGTCTCTACCTCCTCCCACTTCACTCCTATGACTCTTGATTCCATGAAGTTCTCATGAGACTGTCTATCAGGGGCTCAACTAACCAAACTCTCTTTAGAATCTGAACTGTGACTAGAATTATACAAGGTCAGAAATTGTTGGAGCAGATGTATTTTTGATGGCAGCAACCTGAGAAGATTGCTTATCACTTTCAGGACCACTCCTAGCCCTTTGTGATATTTAGAAAAGGCAAACAACTAAAGGAATGAAAGCATCTCTGAGTTAAAAAAAAAAATTCACTCTTTCTCTAGGCAAACACAACTATACAGAGAGGCAAGGCTTGATAAGCAGAGAGCAGGTTAAATTCACTCTAATTTGCCTGCCCAGCTGGGTGCCCCAATTACTTTTAACCTCTCACATCCCTGAACAGGTCCTGATTTCTGTTCTTCCCGAAGCCTAGCTGTGCAGATTTTCTGTCTATTCTGTAACTACATGTATCCTTTAACTTAAGTTAGCCAGAATAGATTTCTATTGCTCACAATCAAAGAATCCTGTGGGACACATGGGGCAATATGGCAGACACAAGGTTGAAGTTGCTGCAGGCCCCACTGTGAATTACTCAGCTAAGGCAGCACTGGGTAATAGCAGCGTTAGGGATATTTATGGGACATCAGTGTCCAAGACAATAACAGAGGTACAGAAGATTATAAAAGTTAATTCCCTAATTTTTTTCTCATAAATTAACACACACACACACACACACACACACACACACACACACACACATCTGTTAAAGGCAAAAGAGGAGGGACCCAGGCAACACCTGGCCTTCTGTACCTGTTGAGGGGCAGTAGATAAAAAGGTACTGTGCCAGGTGGTTTATGTCGGTCCAGATGATCTCAAATTTCCCAAGGTCCCTTGTTTTAGCATATAAAAATATTTTCACCATGAGATAGTTAGTTCCAATGGATAAATGGATTTCTTTTTCTCCCATGATCTACTTGTACTATATCATGGCATTTGAAAACTCAATCTATATTAAGTCAGCAGAATTTTTTCTTTTATAAACATTTCTCTACTTCTACCACCCCTCAGTTCCCTTTCTCTCTCCTCCCCACCCATACTCAATGTAAGAGGAAGGATGACATGCAGTATGTGGCTTCGGAAATGATAAACTCTAGATTTGAATACCAATTTGCACTTTACTGGCTATATGACACTAGGTAAATAATTTACCCTTCTGAGTATGTTTTTCCTAATCTGTAAAGGGAAGGACATCTGCAGCGGATAGTTATTATTATTATTATTATTATTATTTTTTTTTTTTTTTTTTTTTTTTTTTTTTTTGCCACTTAGCATTTATTCCTCTTTCTTCTGTAACAGCAACCCAATTTCTTTCTGACACACAGGCCTGGTGATTTTCGAGGATAGGTTGCTTTAATGCCACATCTTTTTTCTCTGAGGTGTGCGTGTAACCCAAGCTTGCCCTGTTATTAATAGGCATTGTGTCTCCCAGTAGAGTGAGTAATTCATGGGCGAATGTGTGGCCAAATCTATGCCAATGAAAATCTGGCCCAGGACCTGAATTGAAATCATTGAGAAAGGTTTTTTATTTCCTCCTAGACTTAAGTCTGGAGCTGCTGGGAGAGAATAAATTGAGGAACTTGAGGAACCTGTCTCAGAGTGATCCCAATCAGGGGAAAGGAAAGCTGAGAGGGAAAGAGACCATGTCCCGATGACAGTGTTTGAGCTGTTAAATCCCAAAGGGCCTGAACCCTGAAACCCCTGGATTTTTTTTTCAGTTATATAAATCAACATTCCTTTCCACAACACAAACACCTTTTCTCCCCTCACTTTCTTTCCCTCTTTCCTTTTTTTCCTTCCTTCCTTCCTTCCTTCCTTCCTTCCTTCCTTCCTCCTCCTCCCTCCTCCCCCCTCCCTCCCTCTCCCTCTCTCTCTCTCTCTCTCTCTTTCTTTCTTTCTTTCTTTCTTTCTTTCTTTCTTTCTTTCTTTCTTTCTTTCTGTTTTTTTTCTTTTCTTTTCTTTTCTTTTCTCCTTTCTCTCTCTCTTTTTTTTTTTTAGCCTATTAGAGTTATGTTTTTCAGATACTTGCACTTGAGAGAGTACTAGGAGATATGATACCATTTATCTGTAAAGATTTTGATAAGGGTAGAATTAAAATCTGAACAATGTCTGGGTATAGTGGAAGACCAGTAAACAGTGGCCTTGATAATATTCATTGTTCCTATTATTCCTGGTATTTTCACAGGTGCCCCAGGTTCCTTACTGCTTTCTTTCCTCTCCTTAACCAAGCTTTCCCAAGAGACTAATGACAGGTATTTCTAGTGCTACAATAGAACCTGGGTGAGGAGACCGGAGGCTCCTGACGGAAAGGTAACTTCCTGCCCCTTCTGCTGTCACAGGGTTAACATATGCACAGCAGAGGGCAGAGCTCAGAAATTGCTGATGAGAATTTGCTCTCTCGATACCATCTTCTTGAGGGACCACCTGAAGCCCTCTCTTAGCCAGATCCCCTTACCACATCCTGGACTGAGAATATAATTGAAAAAAATGAGCAACATGCTAATTCCATGCAAATGAATGTCTATTTTGAATCAACAGCTTGGACATCTTTTCTAAGAGGGCCGAGGCAGCAGGAATCCAAAGGGAGAATGGAAAGGGGAGGGGTGTCTTTTGGAAGTGTCACAGAGCTTACTGGGGCTCCCAGCAGAGCAGAGGAACCTCCTGCCCACAACCCCTAATGCTACTTGATCTGCTCATTAGCAGTATGAAACATGGGGAGTCCAAAAAGGAAAAAAGAAAAAAATAAAACAAAACTCAACAATGAATAAACTAACAGATGGAGACTTAATTCAATTTGCATCCAATCCACCCTGGTACCAAGGACTTTGTCTATATAACAATGCAGACTGGGGGTGGGGAAGGGTCCTCTCTACAGAAAGCCTGATGAGGAGGAGCCTAGGTCCCCTCCCCCCACCTGGCCATATCTCTTTATGGAAACCAGATGGGTATTCTTGTTTTAAAGCTCCTCTCCCTTGGGATGATCCTGAATTAATTTTCTGATCCATAGTGCAAGGTTCTTAGGAGAAATGAGGCTGACATTGTGGTGAGGGAGGAAATGTGACCAGCAGCAGCAGAAGGGAATGAAAAGCCATGTTGGAGCTGAGGGACAAAGTCAGGGTGAGCCCCTGTTCCCCTCCCCCACCACACACACAGAATTAATCATAAAGAAAGAGAGTTGGGCAGCTGGTATTCAAGTAGAGGTCTTCCTGGCTCCGAGGCTGCATCCTTTCTACTATACATCTTGCATCCCGAGTTGAGAGTCCAAGCCTTGTTCTGCTTCTCCCTAGCTTTTATGATCTTCATCACCAGAAGACTTTGTATCTCTCAGGATTGAGAGTCCTCATTTGACAAGTGGAAATAACAGCTAAATGGACCTCGCCACAGTTGCTGTGAAGCTTATGCCACGTGTGTGACTGTGGAGGCTTTGTGCAATCTCTGTGGTTCTGTCCAGGTTCTCATATTCGTGACGATCATTGTTAGGGTCCAGAATGTCACTCACCTACTCCCCTCTAGGGAGCTGACAGATGGGGTATGTGCACAAAGAACAATAATAAAATGGTGGGCGGTGGGGCAGTGGAAAGTACCACTTTATTAAACAACATAGCAGTGCCAAACTCTGGCAAAAACTCATAGGAGACTATAGTTTAGGCCAACTCCTGAAACTGAAATTTAGGACACAAATCATATTTATCATGACCTACAGGGAGAATGAAAAAGAGAGACACTGAACTGGCCTCATCTGACCAGCCACGGTGCAGAGGGTATAGGCCTGCCTCAACTTTCCAGGCACAAAAAGCATCAGGGAGAACCAGAGTAGTCAAGCCTGGTTCCAGATGGACCCAGGTGTGTATAGAGGAGGGAAAACCTTTCCCCTCTTTCCTCTTAGGTTCTGTGGCTGGGCCTGAGAAATCAGCTGATGTAAGGCATACTAACAGGAGAAAAGCTTACAATTTCTATTTAATATTTATGAGCAAATGGAGCCATCATAGGGAAAATTAAGACCCAAAGAAATGGTTAGAACTTAGAGCTTAAACACCTTTTTAATAAAGAATGAAAAATTGTAAAGATGTGACAAGACAAAAAAAAAGGAAGTAGGGGTTAAAGCTTGCATGGGTAGTAAATTGTGGGACGGTGACTGAGAAATATGTGGGGCAAACTAATAGAAGATAACCTAATTTAAAAAGTTTATTTGCACAAATTCTTTTTGGTGTTGCCCCCATTCTCTGGTGGTCATACAAATGTCCTCTCCCTGGCACAGGGAGGGCACGTTTCTCATGGGAATTAGATGACCTGCTTTTAGGTGGAAATGGGGAAGTCAGAGAGCCCTTCTTGCATCTGCTGTTTCTCAAGTGCCTTCAGCTCAAAATAATCGGTATGCCAAGATGGCATATTTGGGGGCGGCATATTCTGAACCCCTTCAAGTGTCTCATCTGGGGACAAAGAAAGAGCCCTCTGCCTCTGTACAAAAGAAATAAAAAAGAAAGAGACCATGTAAAAAACAGACATGAAAAAGAACCTTGCTTTGAAGGTCCAGGATTTGAATCCCTAGTAAGTGTGCCCATTACCACATTAGACTTGACCCATCTATTTCCCACCTGGGGTTTTTATTGAGGGTAAAGTGGTTCTTCTGGCTTTTCTTCTTCTGTCTGTACTACAGAGGGCAAAGGACAAGCATGAAACCGTCTTGCCTCAGCAATATTTGACCCTGAGCCAGAGAGTTTGGCCCTGAGGGTCTTAATCTGTCCTGAGAATTGAAAGCCTCAACTCAGTCTCAAAGAAGGCCCAGGTGCTATTGGAAATATCTACGGGAACAGGTCAAAGTCTCCTTTGCCAGAAATGTGGGGAATCAGAAGGACAAGAAGGGCACAGGGGAAGAAGTTAGGCTCGGGAATTCAGCTCCACCTGCCAAGTGCCCAATAAATCAGTGTTGCTCAAGTTGAAAGGCTGGCCTATTGGACAACTTCCTTTGTCATTTCTTTTCAGTGGATAGAAAATGAGTATTGATTCTGTTTTTGGTTCTACGTTATACTCCTTTAAATGAGTATAATTGGGTTTTCTCAATTTAGTGGGTGACATTCAGGCATTTAAGAGCAATTGCATTTTTTCAAAACTTGGCCTTTGAACTGGAAGCCTGGGGAAGTGAGTGTGAGAGTATCCTGAGGACGTCAGGAGCAGGGAGAGAGGAGCACCAGGATGGTGTTGAACTGGACTTCTGCATCCTGGAAGGACAGGTTTTGAATCTGAGTTATCTTAGAACTGGCTTAAAATTAGGTTTACCAGGATGCTAAAGAACGTTTCCAGTGGATCCTTGGAATATGATAACCACTACTGGGCACCAAAAAGGTGAAGATTGCTTGGCAGAACCTTTCAACTTTTTAGTGAAATAGTCCAGTGAAGGGTGAAAGGGTATTTTACACGTACTATTACAGGTACAAAATTCCTTTTAACCTCTTAGAGTATTGCAACAGTTCTTCAGAATTTTGCATTTCCCCCATAATGTGTATTTATTTTAATATAAAGATAATGTTTTGAATCAGTCATCATCCAGCGAAGCTGGTAGATGAGGAAGTGCATCATGTTGATGCTATAGCTTGGAGATTCCATGAGCCACCCACTGTGGTATATTATTTTTGAGGAGCATAATATTCAGATGCAGACTTCTTGATTCTAAGCTTTATGGTGGTCACTACTGCAGCATAATTGCTTCCTGCCTGGATCATCCTGTCTCTGGAGATGAGTAAGTAGTTTGTGTACCTGTACACCTCAAACATCCCTGAATTCTGGAAACTTGTCCCTTTGGGTGTTTCAGAGGCATTGCATCTGGTGTCTCACATCCAAGTAGGAGTACCCCTTTCAATTCATACAGACAGGGTTCCATACATTCAGAGGGCTCCAAGATGGTGGGCTCACAATGGATTTTGATGATGTGGCCACTTCTCTGCTAAGCTATGAATGCCACCCAGTAAGCCAGTGGTGAGGGACATGTATAAGAGAAAGCAGAGCATGGAGCTGATAAAAATAAATTATCTTTTGTTTCTCAAACTGTCCCCCTTGTGTATCTAAATGGACGTTTATTACAAGTTTCCATAGTCACAAGTAGAAAAAGCAGGGAGAGAAATAAGTGGAAAGTAATTGAAAATACTGACTTCACTATCAAAAATTGCATCTGGATATTCTCCCCTCTGTCCCCTGCTGCCCTCCCCCCAATCCCCATGCCCACTTAGGGAGAGAGACAAAGAGACTTACTTAGGGGCTAGGATAAGAATAAAGAAAAAGAGGTTAACTTTGAAGCCCTAATCTCTTCTATCTCTCCACAGGTTACTAAAAATGCCCCAACTGTTTCTTCATGCTATGCTCTGGAACTAGTGGCAATAAGATTATTGAGCTGTGTCCTCACTAGGATTATCTATACAGGAGGAAGTGAGGTGAATGTGCCCCCTAAATATACATATTAGACCAGGCCAAGCCATGCTTGGGGTCCCCAAGGCCCTTGAGATTAAGAGGGAAGCCTTCTGCCTGCCATGGAACAGGGTCTCAAGAAACACTTGCTTTGTGAGGTTGACATATCTGAGAGTGATTTCCAATCTTTCTGTCATCCCCAGTCCTGCCTGGCCAGCTGGGAGTCCCTCTGTGCTGCTTCTGTGCAGATAGCATTTATTTCCATTGCACAGGATGGGAAATCTCCTCTGGCATAATGAATATAGACCTGTGTTGGCCTGCACGCAGGGAACAAGTATAAGAGGTATTCTGGTTGGAGGCCACGTGGTCACCTGGATAGTAACCCTACTTTAAAGCTCCAAAGCCAGTCCTAGATGCTGTGGTAGAGCTTCGTCCTCCTCCTTAGGTTCTGACACTGAATCCTTTCCAAGTATGATGGGTAATGTGACAAGATGAGAAGAATACAGAATTTGGCCTCAGAGGCCTGAATATAATTCACACAGAAACAGGTGGTGGGCCTAAACCGCTTAGAATTGTTAAGAAGAATAATTACACACACATCTGGAATGTTTGTGGCCATGTCCAGGTAATGCCAGGGCAAGGAACATAGGCTTAGGGAAGAGTTAAGGAATGGAGCTCAATTTCCAGTTGTGTTTAGTTCTTTCTTATGTACCTGTTTCCTCTAGTTACATAATCAGTGTGACCCCAAGGTAGCCTGGTCCCTTCCTCTGTGGAAATCTGTGTCCCTCTTACCCAGAGAATTAGGGGTTTCTCCACCTCCAGCATCAGCACTTACTCTATTTTGCTTTTATCACACTGATTGCAATCACTTGTTTACTCATCTGTTTTCATCAAAAGACTGAGCTCCATGAAGGCAAGGCCTGAGTTGCACTGATTAGCTGAAAATAGTAGAAAATTAATGAATGTTGGTAAATGAAAGAATAGGCAAGTCTCAAAGAAGTAGATTGTGATGGTCTGAGGATCTCATGATTCATCTTCAGCTTTCTGGGTACTTGATTCCCCCTACATTTTCACAGCTCATCCTCTGTAAGGAAGAATGAGAATCTGACAGGTCAGCACATGCTGAGCAATAGAAAGTCCACTGGTATTATTGTTACGATTCTTATATTTCTATAGGGTTCTTTACATTTTCAAATCACTTTCACATTCATGATTTAATTAGATTCCTATTAAGAATTCAGCAAAAAAAAGAAAAAAAAAGGAAGTTGAGATTCAGGGAAAAGTCAAAGGTCTCATTCAAGACCCTGTAAGTAATTGACAATAGGACCAGAATTAGAATGCTGATTTTTGGTTTCTATCCAGATTCTCTTGAGGGGAATCTATGATGTCAATTGCCCAACAACACCTTTAACAGACTATAGGGAACCACTCACCAGGTGTGCAGTAGCAGCCACTTTGCTCATCCACTTGTCATAAGTATCTTCTGCATGATCCCCTGGGCCATGCATTGTGATAAGTGCTAAGAATATAAAAAGAAATATGACACAATCCTGTCTTCAGGGAGCTTAGGGTCCAGTAGAGGAGGCAAATACATAGATTGGACTTGAAGAGTGGGAGGTCTAAATGATGTCTAACAACTGCATAGGAGAAAAGGAGGGGAAAGGAAATTGATGTATTCGGATTTGCATTTCTAAAGGTGGGAGAGTTATATGATAATATGATCTAGAGCGTGACCATAGGAGGGTTTGTCGAAGTTGATGTAGATGAATGTTATTGGAGTTGATAATGTCAAGGAATTTTGAAGCTAAGACTTTGGATAAATAGTATAGTTATGAAACAGTGACAGGGGGTGAGGAGCAAAAGAAAGTTTTGAGCCAGCTAATAAAATCTGTAACGAATGAGGGGAGTGAAAGGAAGATGGAGGATAATAGTGACAAAGATAAATAAAAAAGTTAGAGGATGGAGAACCAGGTTACATAACTTTCAAAGAAAGAGGCCTTTCTGCAAGAGGGTGCAAAAAGAGAGTTGGAAGGACGCTACTGGATCGAATTGGTGTTACAAACTAAGTATTTTTATCACCCCAAATTCATACATTGAAGCCCTAACCTCCAACATAATGGTACTAGGAGGTGGAGCCTTTGGAGGGTAATTAGGCTTAAATAAGGTCATGAGAGCATACCCCCCCCCAATGGGATTAGAGTCTTCATAAGAAGAAGAGAAACAAGAGCTCTCTCTCTCCATACACATGTGCCGAGGAAAGGCGATTTGAGCACACAGTAAGAAGGCAGCTGTCTGCAACTCAGGAAGAGGGTTCTCATCAGAAGCTAAATCTGCTGGCACCTTAATCTTGGACCTCTGGGCCTCCAGAACTGAGAAATAAGTCTGTTGTTTAAGCCACCCAGTCTATGATATTTTGTTATAGCAGCCTTAGCTGACTAAGCAATTGGTAAATCTAGTCTGTTGTATTTATTCAGGATTGGCTAAGGAAATCACAATAGCTTAACACAGCACAGGTTTATTTCTCATTCATATTACCTACCCAGCACTGGTCAGGAGGGGGAGAGGGAGCTCTGCTCCACATGAGTATCGGAGAACCCAGGTTGATAGAAATCCCTACATCTTGACCTGCATCATCTGGAACATGCTACTTCTACAGTCACCATCACAGGGGAAGAGGTGTCCTGAGAGTTGTGCACTAATGCTTAAATTAGTGCATCACTTTCGCCCACAGTCCATTGGTCTATCCTAGTCTATGGCCACACTTACCTACAAGAGGGCTAGGGAAATGGAGGAGCAAGTAAATATTCTGTGAGCAATACAGGTCAAAGGTATTTCTGTAGCAGACTCCACAGACTGGTTTCATTCATTTAAAAATAAATATTTGAGTGCCCATTTGTTTCAAACAATGTGCTGGGCGTTAAGTTTACAACAATGAGGAAAAGTAGCTGTTGTTCCTGCCTAGGGAGTTTTGGGTCAACTTTTATGCCTTCTTGTTCTCCTTGCTGCTGATTCTGAGTCCTCTTTGACTACCTTCTTCTTAATCATACCATTAGCCATGACTCCTGTTAAGATCTCCTACCTCCTATCATAGACCTTACTTCTTAGATCAAACCTCCCCTAGGCTACCGTGTTACACTGGGCAGGGTAGGTATAGTTCTGGTTCTATAAGCCACACCTTGTCTGGTTTTTCAGTTTCAAGCCTGTGGAATGCATAGTTTGAGGTCATTAGGTTTCTGTTGATGATGGATGGGACTTAGACCCACTCCAGTCAGACGTATCCCAGGACACTGACCAGAGTAGGAACATCTCCCTTTTTGCTCAGATGCCCAGTTTGGAGTGGTGGGTGGGATCTGGTGAACTAGAAGTGGCTACGTTTCAGGCTTGCTGCCTCTAGTAGTGTAATACTATTCCATAAGCCATAATTGAAAATCTATTAACTCTGGAAACCAGTATTGCACATAAACCTCTCCAGCCCTGGCTATCTTACAATGAGCACTCCCTCCGTTATTCCTATAAATCAGCAGAGATAGGCTGAGAACCAATCAATGAGAAAAAATTATGCCACAGCATTAGATTTCATCACATACAACTCAAACTATTACTATTCTGTCCTGTGGCATGAGGAATTATGAGAAATAATAGTCTTACTCTTCTCTAATGATGGGTTTATGACACAGTGTTACCTACACTCTATTTCTTCCTTAAAACCATCAATTAATTTTGGGTACTTTCAACTACTCAGTCACTTCCTGAAATTAGCAAGCCCCCCATGCTCAGCCCAACAGAATCTTAATGGGAGGTTTAAATAATGATATGCTTTCCCAGTTTTAGCATCCTTCCAATGCTTGATTCAGAACAAGTTTCTGTCTCATCAGACTCCTCCCTTTGACCTTTTCCTAGACTTCTCTCAGCTCCATATTTCTAGGAAATGATCTAATACTCAACTTCAGTCTGCCTCTTCTCAAGATTGGTCAGGATAAGCAAGACTAACTTCAGGATGATTTCACAGTGACCATCTTTCTCTTGTTTCAGCATTCTGTTTCCTTGCTTTGGAGAAGTCCTTTCTGTGCTCGAAGTCCTTTGAAAACAAAATGGAGGAATAAAGTTCTTTGAGCAAACAAACCCGCTGAGACCTCTGGGAAAAATCCAGTATCTGAATGACTACAGAGTGGTTTCAGCTGTGCAGATGAGTTAGTGGAAGGCTAAATGGCCCAGGACATGGAGATGGTGCAAGAACATTATGGAGCCAAGTGCTTAGTGTCTCTGAGCCAATCGGCAAATATTTACTGAGCATCTTTGATGTGCAAAATATTATGCTGGATGCTATTTTAAACTTTAACCTTATTTGTGTATGAAACCCAGGTTTCCTGGGAAGGAAGCAAGAAAGTCTACCCAAGACCCAGGGTATTTTTCCCTTGATCATTCTCAGGTATGTTTTAAATAGGTTTACAGGGAAGGCAAAACATCCTCTGGAATCATTCATTCATTTGGTCATATTAATTAAATATAATTAATATAATATGTAAGGCAGTGCTTAGGATGATTTGAAGTATATAAATATGACAAAAACATAGTTCCAGACCTTAGGTATTTGCAATCTTGTACGAAAGGTAAGACTCTGGGTAGTTACCTCACAACTGAAGACAGTATGAGATAAATGCCTTATGAATGGTAGAAAAGAAGCCTTTATATGGAAGAAGTAGAGGAGAGAGCTCCTTTAGATGGTCTGGTTTCTGTGGCTTTCGCACAAACCAGAACCCCATTGCCACCTTCCAATCCTACTAAAGTTAGAGTTTGAACCATGAAGCACATTAGCACAAATACAAATGACTGGACAGATGGAAAAGTGCTCAGAGGCTCCTAGCATCTGCCATCTTCTGAGATTCCCTACTCCACACAGCACCTAGGGCTAAAGGGGGAACTGCCAGTTACAATGAGTCTCGTCCTCAAACAGAACTGATTGATGGAGGTGAGGTCTGTGGAACCAAGCTGATCCTGCGTGCCTCTTTCCCCAGGATTCTTGGTCTTGGGCCTGAGAAAGTGGAGAGTCTCTCTTTTTGTGGTTACTATAAAATGTGTATTTCTGGAGCTGTCAGTAGCCATGCTTTCCATAGCTAGACCAGAGAAAGTAGGGGAGTAAGTAGACTTGAAGAAGGAGAGAAATAAAATGAAGCGGAGGCCAGGAAACAGTAATTCAAAAGGTAGAGAAAGTCCTGAGAGAATTTGAACCCCTGGTTATACTAATTCCTAAACCCCAGTTGAATTCATGCTTTTGGGTTTCATGAGACATCCTTATGTTCTTACAATAAACCCTCCATTTGATTCGAACAATTTAAGTTGGGTTGTGTGTCTATCGCTTGTATTACATAGTGTTAAATTGATTGAAGCACACTAGGATGTATGCAGAATTTACAAAATAATTATCTGAAAATGCATTAGGACTGCTCTCAAAATCCCTTACCCACAATGAGAGAATCAGATATTGACAAATTGTTGAAAATCAAGAGAGATTTTAAAAGAGAATGCCTCTGAGATGAGCATTGCTCAGAGCTTTCCTTCCCTCTTAAAGGGAAGAAGGAAAGTACTTTTCCTGTACCTCAAATCACAGAGGAGCATCACTTGAAGTGCCTAATATTGTCCCCAATGGTTAGGGGGATCCAGGAAGCTGGTGTTTGACTTCTGCCCATGAAAATTTCAAAGGTAAGAAGGCCTAAAAGCCAGCTGTTTTTGTTGTGAACCTAAGGAGAATTGCCGTTGCACTGGAGCTGAACATACTCTTGGGGTTTTTTAAGGTCAAATTGTCAAGAGTGTCTTCTATGGACTGTATAGGCACTGGTAGGAGGGAGAACAGACCTGAATCCATTTTAAATCTTGCCCAAGGGGGTTGTAGTGGAAATCCAGTCTGGAGAATCTCTGTGGAGTGGGCAATCAGAAAACCAGAGCCTGGGCAATGGCAGAGCCTGAATCATGGGAAATGCTGTCAGTTGTTCCCAGTGGGGCCTCTGGCAAGACATGAACACACCTATGAGAGGGAAGATAGTTTTAGACATTTTCTAGACCCAGAGCCCTTGAAGCCATTTTGCTACAGTACATGTCGAAAGGAAACTTTGTTGTTCTTCTCACCTCTTCTCCCTTCTCATCACTCCAACACCAGAGGGGTCAGAAGCAGTTGACCAGAGGGGAGGGATTTGAGGAAGAAAGAGGAAGTTGACAGCACACCCAGCCCATTACTGCTGTAGCAGGAGTCGACTGAAGTTGAGGCGGTAGAGAGAAGAACTATCCTTACTTACAGAGACCATGTCATGTGTTCAGCAGTTCATCTTCATTTTTCTTCCTTCAAGGGCATACTTCTCAGTCCCCTGAAGTTAGGTGGGACAATTAGTTCTGGAGAAGGAAATGTGATTAGAAGTGATGTGTGTTCTATCCAGACTGAGACACAGAAAGGCCCCTGTGTGTGTCTGTAGGTTCTCTCTTTCCCTGTGGCACATGGAACCACAAGACCAAAGTGACCTGGATCACAGAGTCACCACATGAGGACAGCTGCCTGGGAGAGTGTCCCGACCTCCAGTGTACTCTGAATGCGTCAGAAGTAAAATTTGTGCATTAATCACTGAGCTTTTAGGGTTGTTTATCACAGCAGAAAATTATAATATCCTGGCTATTATATCTTCATGTAAAGATTGATGTGTTGATTATTTTATTGAACTGGATGCTAAATTATTGCATCTAGATACTGTTTATGACTAGAAGTGACTTATATTTTCTAAGAATGAGCCAAAAGTCAGAGATTTTACCTAGTGTTGAGGAAAAGAACTAGCCATAAAATAAGTTTAAAGGGATAATGGCAAGCAAACACAAATTTTCCTCTGTATGTATCTCAGTGGTCCTGTTCATTCAATGTAGTAGCAGGAATAATAGCCCTTGCCTCATGGAGTTACTATAAAGTGCAAACAACTTGGCATACATTAGGTACTTAATAAAAGCCAGTTTCTTTCTAGAGAAAAGAATGGAAGAATGTGAAATGTAGGTAAGAAATATATAACGGAATGTAGTATATGAATGAAAAATTTCACCAGCTTTACTCTTCTACCCAAGTCAGGACATCCCTCCAGGTGTCAAATCCCTTTTAGAGATGCTGAAAATATTGAGGTTTAGAAAAACTTATGAAGTTTAGAAAAAGAAGACTTTCTTAGAGATTCCAAAAAGGAAGACGATCCATGGAAACAGAATCACCACTAACTAGGCAATTTTAAGCAAAACATTCACACTCTCCAGCCACAGTTGCATCGTCTGTACTAGATAACCCATCAAGCCCCCTGCAGCTCTAACCTCCATTCCAGGATGAGGCAAATCATGGGGCCGAGTGTCCATCTCATGCTTAGGTACATGAGGTCAACTTATTTGGGAGGGGAAGCTGGACTGGAGCAATCAGTGGCTTCAGACTCTGCCCACCCCGGCCCAGTAACCATCTTAGTCCTCAAGCCCAAACTGTTTGCTTGTAAAGCCCTAAGAAAAGAGCATTTCCCTGTAGGCTGTTTAGCACAGGCCTGCAACCTCCCCAGGCCTGGCCATATAGTGGGCTCAGGCTCCAAGCTGTGCGAGAGAATATAAAACAATATTCTTCCCATAAAACATTAGGACAAGTTGCCCACTGTAGCCAGATCCCTGGCCTTTTAGGCAAGAACTAGCTGCAGCAGGTAGATCTGGGTCCAGGGGTCCTGCTTCTTCACCCAGACTAGCCAAGTTCAAAATGGACTCAGCTGTGGACTCTTCGCTGCAATAGCAAAGGGCAGATTCTATTTTCAGCCCTGAGGTGTGTGTATTTCTCACTGACTCCTTTTCAAAGCCAATCAATACTAGGCCAACCAGGAGATTTCCAGGGATGTAGCGCACGGGGCTGGGAGGGAGCCGGGAGGCTTCTGCTGTGTGATCAGCAGAGCAGAGCCCTCTGGGAGGCCCTGATCTCGGCTGATGTTTGTACTCACAACACGGGATAAGAGAAGAGATGTTAGACGGTTCACTCCTGGTCTGATCACAGCCTCCCTATAACAGGAATTCTCGCAGAGTTGGCTTGCTGCTGTTGCGTAGGTGGGGGAGGTTCATGGGTATGAGTGGTGTGGAGGAGGGGTCTGGGGCTTCCTGGCTCACACACCTTGGGGATGACTCTGCCCAGGAGCAGGGTAGAAGCCTGCTCCCTCTCTCCTCCAACAGAGGGCACTGCTTAAGGCAGGATTTCCTATTGGCTTCTATTGACACCTTTTCCAGAAGGACCTCTACTAGCGCAATGGTAGAGGGGGACTTTTAATCAGGACCAGGCTTACGTAGGTGAAATGGGCTGTAGCCATCTCCTTTTATTTCAGGGACCACGCACTAGCTCTGTGGATAATTCCAGACTCTCGGTTGGTGCCCATCTCATGGGGACTTGTGACTTAGACATGGAAGCCTTGAGTCATAGGATCTTGGGGGCGGGGAGGTGGAGATAAGTGGAAAGGAGGTCCTAGAGAGGGGTTTGAAGTCCCTGTTCTTGTTGTGAGTCCTGTCAAGTTACTTTCCCCTGCTCCCTCCCTTGTTCCCTTGCTCTCTCCCAGTAACCTTATCAGAAGGTTCTGGCAATTGTCCGAGGATGCTAGGGTGGGCCACTTTTCCCTCTGCCCCTAGTCCCTCTGCTACCAAGGCAGAAGGAGGGGGACCCCCAGCTCACATACACTGGTTATACTGCTGTGACTGGTCAGAGCCCATTTTCTCAAGGGAAACAAGGTCAGGAACCTCTCTGGGTCCTCCAGTGTCCCCTCCCAGGGCAAATTTTACCAGAGTCGATTTGTTATTAATGATGTTCAAAAGCAGCAAGTTTGCGGCCAGGGGAAATCAATTGGCAGAAATGTGACAAAAGGGGAAATACTCTACAGCACATGAATGTCTGAATTATTGATGCCTTCAGTTTGAGGCTTTCAGACACCAAAGCTTAGCTGATGAGCAACAAAGTGCACTCTCTTCTCACACTCCCTACCCTGCTTGCCCTGCCTAGTTTGGAACCCATGGAAGACTTGCCTAAAAACAGGTGTGACCCCGGGCCCAGGCCAGGGAGGCCTCTGGACAAGGGGAGGACAGAATGAGAGTGATGTGACGAGTTGGCCAGCTTTCTGAGCCCCCTACTGTGGGCCTGAGGAAACCACTTTGTGATTTGTGTCTCTGCATCTCTTCAGACCCTGAGAGACCCTCTGATTTCCACTTCTGTTGCTGCTCCAATAGACCACAGCCACCTGCAGAGTTTGCTTTTTTCTTCCTTTCTCAAGGGGCTTGAAATTTCTGGAGCATCACCTGATCTTTACATGGAGAAGGAAGAAAAATTCCTCAGCTACAAACAAAAACAAATCTTGTTCCTTTTAATCTAGAAACCATTATCTCCCCAATTCAAGCTTTAAGATTCAGAGCTAATGTATGATGCTAATAGTTCCTGAAGGATATATAAATCCAATTCTAATGTCTGCTGTGGTCTGAGAATCATTTGTCCATGGGCTCCAAGAATGACAAGGTCCCTGAGAGTCATCCCCCACCGTGCTCCCTTCTCTTGCTTTTTTAAGTCTTTATTTTTCACCAGCTAGTGCTATTGCTCATAGCTCTGTAAATAATCTCATTGCCATGTAAACGCTGACTCCTTCTAAGAGGATCTGGTAAATCCTGATTATGAATTCGTGTCCCTACTTTTAACTGGTTTGCTCACCCCCCTGCCTGTCCCTGCTGGGGGGAAATGCATATAGGAAGCTCAGTTACAGGCTGACAAGTTTAGCAAATGAATGAATACATTTCCTGTCCACAGGATAGAATTTCACTTAGAAATAGTCCCTGGCCAGTGCATCAGGTCCACGGCCCATTTCAGGACATTTCAAGGGAGCAAAAGGAACAGCTGTTGTGCAGATGAAATGCTACTTGCTGTCAGCACCTTTCTTCAGCAACCTAACCCTTTCTCTGCCAGGTCATTGCTTTGGGACATGTGTTTAGCTATCTCATAAGCAGCAAATATGAAAGGCATTTGATTTCTGAGCAACTGCTAGAATGAATGAATTCCTCGTTTGGGCTCAGTGCTCACTCCTTTAGCATCTCTTGATTTACCTTCCATGAAGAGTGATCATAAAGAGGCTGGGCCACAGGGCCTGAGGGAGAGGCATATAAGCCCACTGAGAAATGACCCAGTGGGCAGGAACTACTACAAAAACTGCAGGGAGGGGCTAAAGAAAAGCCAGGAGGTGAGGGAGAAACCACAGTCTCTGAGCAGTATTTCTAACCAAAGGGAAGGTCTTAGCAGGCTGAGGTCTTAGCAAACAGAGTTAGGGGTTGCAGACTTGCCTGATCTCTGCCCTGCTGCTCTCCTTGCCTGCCAAGTCTGGCTGCCTCTCTGGGTCTTCTGGGAATGGCAGGACTCTCTCTTTGTCACTTCTGGCTTCTTTTCAATAAAGCAAGAAGCAAAGAGATCCATCCACAAGTACTAGTTTCTACCAGACTTGTGCCTAAATAGTCTACCTCAGAGCTAACTCTTGAGTCTTTTTCAAACTGGCTTGCCGCAGTTTCCTCATGAGATTAAAGTAAATGAAAAGAGAACAAAGTCAACTAAAGGCAGTGTTTAGATTATTCTAGGCAGGAGCGCTGTTGCCTACACAAAGCCATGTTTCCACTAGCAATGACCAAAGCCAGGATTGTATCCTACCTGTAGCATGATCTGCTGGCTCCTTGCTCCTCTTATGGCCTCTTTCCCCAGACTCTGTTGGTCCTCCCATCCCAGAATCAATCACATTCTCACATCACCTTCCTTCCACACTGGTGATTTCCTGCTAGGGTAGCTGCTGCATGGCCGGGTCTCAGATGCCCCTGGGGATTTTTGTGCTGCTGTAAACAACATTGCAATTTGTCTGTAAACTGCCAAAGTGGCAGCTTTTCTGACGCCTTACATCATGCCTCTCACTGCAGCAGCAGTAGTGAAAAAGTACACAGGCTCTTCTTATACAGCCTCGCCCAGGTCCCACCTGCCACACTGGGACTAGGACACTTCTCTAACTGCTATGGCAGAAGCTATCCTTGCTGGTGGGTGCCTGGCACACAACAACACACACAACCTGCCCAATGAATGTGCTTTTGTGACTGCTTCCGGATGGTCAGACAGCCTGGCGCGCAAGTCCACTCTCAGTGGAAGCAAAGAGGAGGCTTGGGCTCTAGGAGGGTGGTGTAGAAGAAGGCCACATTAGCTTCTTCAGAAGAAGGAAACGTAATGCAGCCTAACTGCCCCTCAGCCTGACTCCCACGCTGCTGTGCTAGCTGCTGACACAATGTGACTTTGGGTAAGGTTCTGAGCATCTCTGACATCTGTTTTTCTCACTGTGAACCAAGAATAATAAACCCTACCTCATATACTGGTGACGATTAAAGATAATGTGTCCAGTACATAATGGATTTTCAATAAATGTTAATTTACTTTTCCGTCCCTCCCAGCCCGATGTGGTGATTCTAAGTGGGCTAACGATACTCAATCAATACTCCTCCCTCCAATCAGAAGCCTTTTATATCCACTATGTCTTCAAACTACCATTAGAAGTCAACTCACTAACCATCTGCTAGTACTTGATTGACGACTATTTTATTTCTTGTAGGTAGCTTTTGAGCCTCTGCTTGAATACCTCTAGGGACAGTGATCTCATTAGCTCCCAAGATAGCCCATTATTTTTAGATAGAGCTGCTTGTTTGAAAGTTATTTCAATGGAGCTGCAAACCACTTTCCTGTAACTTTTCACTGGTGGCATCAGTTCCCCCTCTGAAACTACCTGGACTAATTCAATTCTGACCCATCCCCTGCTTGGCACTGTGAGACTCACATGGAAAGCCTAGCCCTTCCCATGAAAAGTTCCCAGGTCAAGATGACAGAGGGAAATAGGCTGGAACCTTGCTGCCTTAGTGTGTATCTTATTTGTGTATGTGGGGATTCAATCTAGGGCCTTCTCAATGAAATTCAGCTTGCAGCAAGGCTTCCCCATCACAAGGTTCCCTCAGAATCTGGAAAAGAGATGGGTTGGTCCAGTTGTACTGAGTTCTCTGAGGCTAGTGTGGGGGATACAGTGAACACAGAAGACCTAGAAATTGGAAAAAGTGTCTGCATTGCATAGGGCTTACCCTCCTGACTGTGGGGCTGAGTTGAAGGTGCCAGGAACCTTGGCACAGGATGGCCCTGTGGCAGCAGCCAGGCAGGTCCTGCTTCCTCTGTGGTGGCTAGCCTCTCTGCTACCCCTGCCAACATGGCCAGCCTGCAGCTCTCAGAATTATTTTATGAAAGTGGAATTTATTTTGAGATGCAACCAGGCCTGTGTGTCATGCACACCAGCCAAGTGCTTGACAATGGGGTCCTCTCTGCTATGCGCAGCTTCTTGTTTTGAATCCCCTGAGAAGGAGAGAGCTTGGGTGGGTGGCCTGGGATGAGGTATGGTCATGTCTGAACTCCAAGAGCCTGAGTTCTTCCTGGGTGTGAGGCAGAGCCATGGAAGGGAAGTGGGAGGAGAGCTCTTCTGTAACTGGGACTACCACTGAGGAGTGTGGTGGCAGCCCTGAAAGGAGGCAAGAGGAGGTTGGCAGTGTCCGGGCTAAGAAGCAGCATCCATGGACACATAGCAGCGCTGGAGCAGAAGGCAGTGTGGCCAGTTTAGGGGAGGTTAGGATAGCTGGTGCTGGTGACTCTGCAATGCAACCAGCTCTGAAGAACAACACCTGTGACCATGACCATCAGGGGACTGTGGCTGCTCAGAGGTGGGCCTGGCTGTTGCATGGGTTCCACAGGCCTCTGGCAGCTCTGCGATCCTGGAACATACCTCTGCACCTCACCTACTGCTTCACCACCTCCCACCCCCCAGTGGCTGGCAGGCAGCCCTATGGAAACAGTCTTTTTAATGTGACGTTTCCCCTGGCAGCCGTCTCTGCTGCGAAGCCTTACCAGCATCCTAGGTGCAGGGGCGGGTTCCTTCATGGCCCAGAAATGTCAGTTCTCTTCCACTGGGGTTTCCTCACCCCACCCCCTTTCTATTTTGGAGAGCTTGTGTCTCTAGTGGGGCATCTCTTCCTGCTCTCTTAGATTGGAGTCACTCTGTTGCAGGCCTGCGTCTCAGGCTTGTCTTCCAGAACCTTCCTAAGAAGCCTCTTCTTGTTTTGGTCTCTGCGTGAGAAGAGGGAACTGTGGTGTGGTTTGAAAAATCAAAGCCGCTCTTGTCACAAACGTATTTCCTTAGGCCTGCCATACTCGGTCGCTGAAATTTCCCCAATTGCAGTCATTTTGTTGTTAGGAATGATTTTTTCTTCAAAAAGACCCTGTCAAAATGCAAATGTTAGCAGAGAAGGGTAACACATTAACTGATTACCATCCATTATCACTTTAGTGCAGTTTATCAGCTTCCCAACTGTGAACAGGGCCCAGGGGGAGAGAGAGGAGGGGAGGGAGGGAAGGGGAGGGGAGGGGAAGGAAGGGAAGGGAAGGAGAGGGGAAGTTTGTCACAGGTAAGGGTTGTCACAAGGAAGGGTTTGGGAGAGGATGTGAAAGAGGACCCCTGGCAGAATGATGGACTGGAGGGACCTGGGGAACAGCGAGGGAGACCATGGGCACCAGACAAGCAAGAGGCAGGGAGCCCGACATGATCCATCATAATGCTGCCATGGGGTTGCTTCCCAAGTCCTAATGTCACCTCATTTTCAGGAAGGGGCATCCTTGGATAAAGAAAGTCCCTTTTCTATTATAAATGGGAAAGAAAGAGCTCTGTGGATTATTTGGAAATCATTACATTTAGTTTTGCCATACATTATTTTCCTTCCCGTTGCTACTTAAGCTAATATTAATATTAATCTACATACCTTGAAGACACAGTGACGTCAGGAGGGAGAGGAAGAGCAGACACACTAAATGGCAGAAAAAGACAGACTGAGATTAAAACCACACTACAGGTAATCCTCAAAGAGGGCCACCCACACAGGACAACAGAGTGATTGCAGCTTCGGACAGCTTTTTCTGCCCAGCTCCAGTGGGGACTGTGGCACAAGATTTTTCTCTTCTTGTTTCTAATAGCCATAGCAGATAGGTATTTTGTGTTTGTTTATTTTGCAAAGAAAAGAAACAACTGCGCTTTATAATAATAATGTCTTTCTGGGAAAAACAGACAAACACCCAAGGCCTGCTTCAGACAGTGCTGGGTTTGAAGGTGGAAAGGTAGGCCAGGGGCTGATTTAAGAACATGGAAAAGAGAGATGGCCCTACATATGGGAATGAGAAGGGTTTGAAGCTCTGGAGGACAACTTAGAGGGAAAAGGCAAGGAGTCAGAATGGACAAAGGGGACGGAGGACAGCAAGAGGGCCTAAGGCTGCAATGCAAAGAAATGTGGAACTGCCTTGCAAGGTGTCTGGAGGTAAGCAGGTGGAGGGCTTGAATAGTGATGCTCAGTAACACACTTCTTTATCACTAGCAAACTTTCAGTAAAGTCTGACACACACAGAAGCATAGTGTAAATGGAGAGTGTGTCTGTAAATCCTATGCAGGGCCTGACTCCCACATCTTAGTTGATGTGTCATGAGAAGGAGCAGTAAGTGTGGGCCACAGGTTGGCCATAGGCCGAAATACAGAAGAAATACTGCTTTGAACCCAAGGTGACCAAGAGAACATACATAAGCCATCTGAGGACTTGAAGAAATCTTGGGTGACTTGACTTTCACAGAGTGAAAAGGTTAGAAGACCCCGCAGACATCTGGGATAGTGTGACAGGATAATATTTCAGGATATTGGCTGATGTGTTTTTCCCAAGCATTTCTTGGATCTCACCCTTTTTCCTTGTGGGAGATGGCAAGCAAGGCCCTTGAAGGTGTCCTAATAAATTCAAAAGCCAATTATTGTGTGTGTGTGTGTGTGTGTGTGTGTGTGTATTTCAAAATCCCATTCCTCAAAGCAAGACAGAGAAAAAGCATGACAAAATCAGAAGATTTGGAACAATATACAGTCCGTCAGAGCCAATGTATTCCCACCCCTTAGAATCTAGATGCATACAGGTGGGGTAGAGGCAGGGCGGAGAGTCTAGGAAGCCTGAGGGGTAGTTCCTGGTGAGTGCCCGAGAAAGGAGGGTATTCCAAGCTCCAAGCTGAGGCCAGAGGTGCAGAGGTGCAGTAACAGGAAAGTCCTGGTGAATGTGGGGATCTGAGGGTAGAGTAACTTGTGTCCCTTTCCTAGGAAGAGGAAAGTAGCAATATCCAGAATTTCAGGGTGCCTAGCCAAGCATGGGAACAAAAGAACCTTCTGTATGGAGTGTCCAGGTACATGAGAAGTAGCTTTCAGGGTCCCATGAAGTATGAGGTTATGGTGTGCAGCTAAGAGCTGTGGACATGTGGCTCAGAAAAGCCCACAAACCTGTAAAGGCTCTGTGTCTGGGAAGAGGAAGATCCAGCAATGGCCAGTGTGGCCTGAGAACTGTAGCCCAAGCAAGACAAGGATGTGTGGGTGGATGCCAGTGTGGGTAGAGAGAAGACACCCAGGATGGACTTACCACCCCTGGCCCCCATTCCACACAAGAGCACCAGTAGCCCCTCCGTGAATTAGATGCAGCCTCTAAAAAAGTGGGAGCCCTGGAATTCACTGAAGTTAACTTCCTGACATAAAGCAGGAACTCAACATTGAAAATCACTTTAATTACAGAAAAAGTAGTTACATTTCTTGTAGAAATGAGTCTGTGAATTTATGGCCATGCCATCCTGAACAAGCCCAATCCTGTCTGATCTTGGAAGCTAAGCAGAGTCAGGCCTGGTTAGTACTTGCATGGGAGACCACCTAGGAAGACCAGGTGCTAAAGGCATAACAATTTTTAAAAAGTAAGGGATTGTAAGCTGACAAGGTCCTTACAATCTGTGAGGTCAACCAAGGGTTGCCTTGCAAAAAACAAACAAACAAATAAAAAAGAAACAAGTTTGTGAACTACAGTTCTTATCCATAACATTTTGCTTAGAGAGTTTTGGTCTTGGCCCAGCTGTGGGACGCCAGTGAAGACTTAGGGATAGTTTTGGAGGTCATAGGACTGCCATAGGGGATAGGATTTCTCTGGTTGTCTTTTCCAAAGGGGAGGAGAACAGAGTGAGGGCAGGGAGCGCTTCCCAGGGTTCACTTCAAAGCGGTGTGCTCGAACTCCAGAGGAGAGACAAGCCTTCTCTTTCCTCTCGCACAGAAACTTGCTGTTTCAAACTTATCTGAGCCAAAAGGATGAAACTGATACAATCCAGACACTGGGATTCTTGTACCAGCACAGTGAGTGCCTGATGGCCCTCAGCTGGACTGGGGGAGGGGAGTGACTCACCAGCAGTGAAAGTGGCCAAACACAAACAATGACTGGGCAGTCAGAGCCACCCACAGGTCAGCAGAGAGAAACGCTGTCAATGAGCCCAGAATATTCCCACAACAAACACCCTAAAGTTGGGGTGTAAAATGCAGGTCACCCCACTTGGCAGGCAGGCAGCCCCCACCCATTGGCAGTGGGCGAGGGGACATGAGGACATCTGAGACTCCTCGATGTCCCTGTGTTGACATTTACAACATGGGTCACTGCTTTGGCAAGCGGCCCACCCTTCTCCACCCGCCTCTTCTTGAATGTAGAAAGGTTTTTCTCTAGACTCAAAGGAAGTAGGATCCCAGCCTTTTACTACCTGCTTTTTGCTTCACTGAATTCTCTTTTGTACCTTTTCCTTTAAGTGAGTGGGTGCCATTTATTCAGCAAGAATTAACAACTTTATAGTCTTACATTGTCCCTTGGCTTCTCTTGTTTTCCTTTGTCTACCCTTGAGTTTCTTGCATTTGTTGCCTCAGCACAAGGCTGGAGTGAGATTTTCACAAGGTGTTTCTTGGGATGACTTTTAGGATTTAAGGTGACAGGGATAAAGTGTTTTAACATCTGCACCCCAACTAGAAAATTCACTTCAACTTCCCAATGCAGGAGGATGGTACATGGCTCAAGCTTTGTGCCAAACTAAAAGGAATACCTCCTTACCCCAAGAGTTCCCAGCCCCAGAAGTCAGCCATCAATCACCTTCTAGAAGCCTGTTGCAGGGTTTGTAATGGAAATGACTCTGTTGTCATGGTAACCCTGGCTGTCCTGGCCAGGGGCTGCTCTAGGTCCGCCTTACTGTTCTGAATTTCAGGTTTATTTACAAGCTGCTGGCTGGAGTTAGGTGGGTCTTAAGAGCATCTCCTTGAGATCAGGAGCCTGAGGGAAAGGACTGAGAATAATGTGGGCCTAAACTAATCCTTATTCAACAATACAGTTCCAAATCTGGCTCACCCATTGGCAGAAGATGAGCCTTATCACTACACTCTAACATCCTGTCTGCTGATTGGCTGTGCACATCAGAATTGTACGTTTGGAAAAACCTGGAATTTGACACCTAGGTTTGGGGAAAGTAACTAAAACTCTTTGATCTTCAGCTTCTTCCTCTGTAAGCAGGGTCACAACACCTAATTCACAGTGTAATTGTTAGAATTCAATAAGATAAGTATATAATGCAAACTTTTTTGATAAAAGGGGTAGACAATGAATATCTTAGTTTTTATAGGCCCAATGACCTCTGTTGCAACTAGTCAACTCGCCCTTCTAGTGCGAAAGCAGCCAGGGCCCACAGTAACTAAAGAGGGCGGCCGTGTTCCAACGAGACTTCAGAGTCTGCTGGGATTCAGGTGGCCCTTGTTCTGTAATCCGATATGACCATGCACTCTAGGCACGAGCTGTATGAGCTGTATACGAATGAATGCTTTACATCATGCCGCCATGGAGAAGGGACGCCCACATCGGGCAGCAGTGTGGTGCACAGCCAAGCGCAAGACGAGAAGCTCAAGCTGGCTTCAGTCAGTCTGCCACAGGTTCTTCTGGGCTGTTGGCATCTCCAGGGAGGTGTGCAAACGGCCCAGCAACCTGTGTGCTGAGCAGTGATTTATCAACACTCTTAACAAGGCCTTTCTCAAAGAGGTTTCCTGGGGGCGAGGGGAGGGTATGGGGATACCTAATGCACCCAGAACACTCAGATTTATGCCAGCTCGGGCATTGATGTTTACCTAGACCCTCCAGTGGCAAAGGGATTTAGAGGCCCATTTTTAATTCTATGTTTGCTGGTTCCAAACGACCAGCAGGTAGGGATGTGCCAAATGTGTTGTGCCGACGGGCTCTCCACATTGTGAAGCCTCAGCAGGACTAAGCAATCAGTTCACTTCCTGGTGAGATAGGGGGCCAGGGTCCTTAGAGCCAGGAGGCTGTGAGCTGAGGTACATCTGTCCTTTTAGAGTGGTGGCTCACAGCAGGCGGCTAGGGCAGTGACCTGCTTTCAGAACTCAGGCCTTTGACTTTCCTGAGGACTGAGCAGTTGAATCAGGGATCATGAGGAAGGGAGAAGGTTAGTGCTGGTCTAGATGAGCCTCAGTGTGCCATAAGGAAGGACTTTCCCTCTCAGGCCTCAGTTTATCTCTCTGTGAAATCAGTTCTTCTCCCTGCCCTGTCAGCCCCCTGTGAGGCCGAGTAGGTACGGAGAGAAGGCTGGCTGAGGGATCTGTGGGAACAGGCGGTGCACGACTCCAAGAGAGTTCTATTTATGTGGTTTATTCTAATGACACCGTGTTTTCTCCCGAGAAGCTCTGAGAGCCGAGCAGCTGTTCTTTCGCTCTCACCCCTGTGGCGTCGCTGTGAGGGGGAGTATTTCTAGTTCTCACTGACAGCTTTCTTTGCTGTGAGAGGCTGTAGTCAGCTCCTTGATACCAATGTCTTACATGTGCATGGCACTTCACAGTTTATAAAGCAACTTCACAGACGTCCTCTGATTTGATCTCCCTAACAACCCTTACAGGTTGGCTTAGCTGGCTGGTCTAGCCTGGAGGTAGAGATGAGGAAACCGCCTATTAGGTTAGATGATTTAACTCTGTGCCAGGTTCACGCCACCAGTAGGGGGCAGAGCTAGAATCCCACCTGCCTCCCTGGGCTGCCCCACCCTCTGTGCTTTGCCTTGTCAAAACCTCTTGGGAAACCTGCTCTCAAAAAAATATACATATATCGTTCTGGTCTACATCTAGCTTTTCACTGTAATAAAAGTGTCAAGGAATAGTTTATTTTAGAGGG
Organism: Eonycteris spelaea; assembly: GCA_003508835.1. Taxonomy (NCBI): domain Eukaryota; kingdom Metazoa; phylum Chordata; class Mammalia; order Chiroptera; family Pteropodidae; genus Eonycteris; species Eonycteris spelaea. Next base: position 5,135,998 of record PUFA01000123.1, read on the forward strand.
GCGGTGGGAAGTAATTTAAAAAAAAAAAAAGATAAAGAGGGTTTTTGTTCTGGAGAGTTGCCTTCTGTCCCCAGAGCTGAGCCTCCTGTCATCATTACTGGCTTAAAATAAATTCCATTTTCAAATGTGACTTTCCCCCTAAGCCTTCCACAAACCCAAAGCCAGACAGGTTTGAGGGAGAGTGTGAGCTATTTTTACCACAGTCTAGGGTTCTCCTTACTCATTATTGGAGACACACAAAAAAAGACAGTTGAAAATCCTGAGGAATTTTCTCCGGTTGTGAATCTGCATCCAGCTGTCTGCACGCACCCACACCCACCAGCGTGCTGTTCTCCTGTTGGGCCCTGAGTTCAACGGTTTTCCTCGTTGGCAGGCTTGCCCAGCTTGCCACCGCCAAATGAAAGTAGCGGTGATAACCTAACAGTGCCCTAGTCCTTGGTACCCTAGGGTTTCCCCAGGCTTTGGAAACCCATATCCAGGTGTGCAGGAAGGGAGCCCTGGCCCCATAGTCATAGCCTCTAAAGAGGTCCATTTCCGCAATGCCTGCTCTGGCCTTCTACCCTTTGGTAATTTGTCTCTAGGTCCCACTTGACTGATAGCCAGGATTGTAAGCCATTGAGATAAAAATAGAAGTGATAGCAGGAAGGCAAACCCATAATCCTGAGCCAAGCAAAAGGCCTCTCTGAAGGAAGTGAAAACACAGAGGAAATCTTTGCAAATACCATCCTTTCCCACTCCACTTCATCCCTTCCCCCTACCTCTCTCTTTTTTTCTCCTTTTACCTTTTCCCCTTCTTCCCCTTTCCCCCATAACACCCACCCTTCCTTGCTGAACAGAGGGAGCTTACATCACAGCCCTTAAAAATATTCTCATCTAAACCTAATAAGGTTTGTGTCAGTTTTAACTCCAGGTTAAATTCTGTTAGACTGAACAGGAATTCCAAGAAACTGTCTAAATAATTTTGTTGTGTTGGAAGTTTTTTGTAGGAAATGTTGCTAGAGAAAAAAAAAATGTGACTGAATCTTGGATACCTTCAGGCCACAGAAGTGATTTTACTGTAAGGGCATTTGCCATAATTTTGTGTTAAAGGGATATCCTAGGTGATGGCGTTTACACTTACTCTGACACACAGAGCCTCACCCCCCACCCCCTGCAACTCCTTCCAAGTCCTCACAGATGCACAGTTCAGTACTGGCCAGGTGTTCCTCATAGCTGTGTGCTCCACTGGATTTAATTATCCACCAAGGATTCCTTGAGGACTTTTTGTATGATTAGCACATGGCTGGGTACTGTGAAGAATTCCCCAAACGTAAGATAAGATTCCTGCCCTCATGGTGTTTACAGTCTAGACGAGGGAGCTACACCTAGAACACACACAACCATATTGAGTAGAACAAGGCTTTACCTAGTGAAGTGCTAACTGTGTGGACTGCAAATGCAATCCTTAGTCTGTCTGCTGGAACTCATCCTTCAAGGCACAGGTGACTATTGCACAAGGCTTCCCCTCCAGCCCCACCATCCCAAAGGCTCATCGTCCTTTGCATTATTGTACAAGTTCTACTGTGGAAATTGTCACGCGTTGTGTCCTGGTTATTTTCATCTCTGTCTCTATAAGTCCTTTGAGCTCAAAGGCTCCAATTTGCAAAGGACCTGGTTAAGGACCTGCACATAGTCAGTTTTCAAGAAGTTTTCAAAATGTTTATTGGGTGTATAATGTGAGCTAAGGACTGGTGCTAGAAAAGTATTGGCTGGCTGCTCTTCCATGTGAAACCCCTTAACATGGCTATGCTATACTTCATTCCTCTTCCAAGGTGCATAAGAAAAGAAACTGCTCCAGAAGACTGGATGTGAAGTCACAGCATGCTCATCTTAGGAATTCCCATATGGAAGGAAATTAGAATCCTCAGGGTCACTTTTCTATGCATAACTTGGGTTCAGGAAATCGAGTTTGAAGCCGTTGGAGGGGAAAAAGTACCCCCCCCGCCACTAGGCTCTTCTCAGCTGCAACTTTGAGAATTGATGTCTGCATTTTAATTCAGTCTAACATGTCATTAACCCCCCAGATACCCTTCCCACTAAGACAAGACCCATGATGGGGTGGGAGGTGAAGAAAAACTCTCTTTGAGGGTCCTGTCCTTTGCTCAGGGCAAAATGATCTATTAGAGGCTGACAAATCAATAAAGGCAATTTAAGCCCCTTTCTTGGAGTTCGTGTGACTTACAGGAAGGCAATGGTATAGCGCCTGGGTGGTGCCATGGGCCCCATGCTCCTTCCCCTCTCCACAATTATAGCAAATTTGCCTAATGCACTAAAAGCCAATGAATCATGTCGACTGGTGATGGGATGAGGAAGGTGAAAGAGAAGACATTGGATGCTGGCAGATGCCCTGCTAACCTTGGTTTTAATTAGGTTTGAGTGAATAACAAACAAAACAATCCTTCATTTGCGACAACCAACTGTGGGGGCAGGGGGAGGGGGCGGAAGGCCATGGCTGGTTGTCACAAATGAGCAATATCTTAAGTCTCCAGGGAAGTCAATATGGTTTCTCCCCTATGTATCACATCTCTTGAAATGGTTGGGACTCTACTCAACCAGAGGAAGTCTCAGCATTTCTCTTTTTCATGCTAAGAATAAAATTTTAATAGTCTTAAAATTCAATCAGAAATTCTACAAAATAACTGGCCTGTATTGATCTAAACTGCCAAGGTTAAGAAAGATAAGAGATGATTTAGGGATAGTTCCAGATTCAAGAAGAAGAAACATCATGACGACTGAATGTAACCCATGATTCTGGATTTTCTTTACCATACAGAGCACAAGTGGAATACTGAAAGAATTTTAATAAAGTCTGTAAATTATCTAATAGTATCATTACAATGGAAACTTCCTAATTTTGATTATTGTAGTATGTTAATATGAGAGAATATCCTTATTTATAGAATATACACACTGAAGAGATAAAGTGGAATCATATCTGCAACTTACACTCAAATGGTTTAGAAAAAAATCTATGGTCTATCTCTATCTATCTATCTATCATCTATATCTATCATCTATTGAAAACAAATGTGGTAAAATGTCACTATGTGTGGAATATGGGTGAAGAGTAGACGGCAATTATTTGTACTAATTTTGCATCTTTTCCATTTAATTATCCACCAAGGATTCTTTGAGGACTTCCTGTATGATTAGCAGATGGCTGGGTGCTATGAAGAATTCCCCAAACATAAGACAAGATTCATGCCCTCATGGTATTTACAGTCTAGATGAGGGAGATGCACCTCCTACCACATTGAATAGAATAAGGCAGGGAAAGTATCTTTTCTACATAGTGCCATGGGGAGGGCTTCCCTTACTCTGGAAGCCCAGGGCCACCATATTCCTCCATTGATTTCAAACAGCCCATCCCAGCTGCTTCTCCCAGGATAATCCCTGCTCAGTTCATCTGACCTAATTAATTTCTCCAGGATTCTCAGGACTAAGGGTGTGAGAACACACTCAATTAAGATGTAAATGATTTGCACTGATACTCAATTTATCTATATACCTAAAGATGTACACATACATTTTTTCCAACACCAATCTCCAAAATTACAATTCTGGAACAATTTTAGAAATTTTTTCTACATTATGAAATATTCTTTAAAAAATATTTTAACAACTGTCATCAGTTCTGAGTTTTTCTGGACTTATAGACCAAACCATCTGCCAAGAGTGTCTGTGTCACTTTTATAGATTCTGAGTAAAGTGGCTTATAGCTCTTCTGGACATAACCCCAGGGCTGCTTAGCCCGAAGCCCCTAGCTGAGAGATGATTCTCCTTCTTAGAGGCAGGAACTTAGTTGGGAAAAGAAAACTGGCTCTAACAGGTGATAAACGCTTTAGTGTACATTTGGTTTTGACTATGGCTGACATTGCTAGCTGACATCCCCCAAATCCATTCTCCTCTTCTTGATTATCAGAATCCCAGTTTTTTGCTTATGAGTAAAAATACTGACCTGCCCAGTCCCTCCCAAAGCTGGGGGGTGGGGAGGGGGAAGGGGAGGGTTATATGCTCTAGTGCTGGTAGGTGGTAAGTAGGATATGAGGAAAATTTTAGGGAGGGTTGTTTGTCCTGATAAAAAATAGTCACAGCTCCTTTGCCCTGGAAAGTGTCTGTGCTGCCTGGATCATAGAGCAGCCATTCTCAGAGCCAGGAGGCTAAGAGCCATAATAATGTTGGTGCAACAAGAGTCTAGAAGGAACCCGGCTTCTTGGCTGCTTCCTGCACTGCCTCTGAACATCTAATTATATGAAAAAAATGAACTCCTTGTGGTGGGGTTTTTACTATATGCCCCTGAACACAATCCCCAACAGAGACTCCAATACACCCCACCCTACCCCGGGTTCTTATGATTTTCAATGGCTCTGACTTCACACCCAGGGCTACCCACCTGCTCATCAGGGTGTCACTGTCTCCAGCCTACATTGTTTAATTCAGAGATAGCCCACAGCTTAAGCCAGAACAATGTGAATAAATCAAGACAGACTTTCTTTACATGTGGATTTAGAGTTATGATGGTACAAAGTCTAGAATTTCAGCAGCCATGTGGTTGTGAGGAGAATGAAGCTAACATCTGAGAGCATAAATCCCAACTGAGAGATGAAGGGACTGGGTTCTTATGACATAATTTAAGCCCCTATATCAAACTGTGCCGAAAGCTAGCCCTAACCTTGGACTTTCTCATTATATAAGCCAATAAAGTCCCTCTTGCTAAAGCTAGTTAGGGTTTCCTTAGGCTGAGTAGTACTAAGGAGCCCTAATTGATTCAGAAGCTTCCTGAGGGAGTAAGCTGACTGAGGGGAGTTCCTGGCAGCAGCCCTCTTGAGTACTTGGAAAGGGCCTCATGACAGATGACCTGGAGTGCTTTTTAGGAACATGGAGCTTAGTCTAAGGAAAATTTGAGCCCCTGTCAGTATCATTCTTCATCCCAGTTGGATACACATTTTGATCTTTGGGTCCAATGAGAATGGTTTTGTCAACTCTGAAAATGAGACTTGTCTTGGAGAAAACAGGGGTCTGTTTTGTTTAACTGGGGGAAGGGTGATGCAGGCTAATGGAACATCCTGTGGTGAGTTATTCCCTCATCGTTCAAGAAACACAATTGCCAGGGACAACACTTGCTTTCATAAAATTTCCTCTGACACCATCTTGATTCCACAAATTACTGTCAACCAGAGCTGTAATGAGTTATTTTTAAACTAAATCTACTTGGCAAGCCATAGGATGGGCTTTCAGATTGTAGATCATAAATGGTTCCAGAACTTTCCAAGGGAAATATCTGGCACTTTGTATGTAGTTTCAACATAGAGGAAATAGGAAGGGCCTTGCTTAGAGCAGTGGACCGAACTGCAGGGCTCAGAGGACAAAGGAAAAGCCCATGTCCTGTGGATTCAGATCTTGACTTAACATCTTGGATGAGCAAATTTGAGAGAGCATGATGCATTTGCTGTAAGAAAGATGAGGATTACATCCGTGACAAGGTGTGCTGGGCAGGCCCTAATATACTGCAAAATGTCCCTTCTTTTAATAAGCCATCACCTGAAAACAAAATGTACTTCAGAGTTTACTTTTTCTCTCTTCTGAGCCTGTGTTCATTGTCTCTCAGGTCAGCTATAAGCCCCAGTAATCTATACATCCCTGTAGTATTATGATTTTTATACTTCATTTGGCCTTTTGGGAGAGCAGAGATGGCTGCCTCAAGTGGAGAAGGTGAGGCCATCCCTCCTGCCTTTCCAGCATGGCTTCTGGATTCAGTCCAGGACTACCCAACTTCTCCAGGACCCAAGTAGAGAAGGCTTGGCTTTCAGAATTATCCACATGGCCTTCCTCCTCCCAGGCCTTTTTAGACTTTACATGTCCCATCCTCTTCTAGGTGTCCCACCTTTCCACTTACCAAAGGGCCAGCCACTGAAAGAAGAAAGGGCTCCAACACATTGGTACCAAACATGAGCCATCAAGCAGTCCACGAGTTCATGCAGTTCAACCTCCAACCAAGCCCTGTTCTCTTTCTTTCCATCACTTCCCCTCTTCTCTTCTTCTCCATGCTTCTCAGACTTTTTTATTTAAAGACATATTGTTCAATTTATCTAGGTGTCATATAAAACTGAGAGGTGAAGGCTCCTGCAGAGCTGACCTGCCCTTACCCCAAAAACCTTAGAATTGTGATGTGGGGCCCTCAAAGAGAACCTCATCTTCACAGCAGTCCTGCATTGTGAGCATGGTAGCCCCACTTCATGGATCAGGAACTGGAGTGAGACATTTTCCTGGGCCACTCAGCTTGTGACAGAGCCGGGATGACTCTGAATCCACATTTCCAGTGCTCTCTCTCTTTAACCTGAGTTTCCTCAGAAACTGTGTTGCCAAAGAAATCAGGTCTTTGTGGCATCTGGCAATGTCAGTGGGATGAAGAACATTGCCCAGAGTTTCTCTCATGTGAGTCCTTTGCACCTGACAATTATGAAGGCGGCTTCGAGGTCAAGGTGACATTGCGTTTTTTCTCCTTCTCCCCCTAACTCCCTTCTCTTAAATAGGGAAAAAAAAAAAAGAAAAAGAGCTTTAGCACCTTTATCTCTGCCCTGGGTCACAGCTGGAGAAGAACACCAGTGAAACAGAGTCCTTATGGCTCTGTAAACCTCTGGCTGCATTCCTGGGGTTGAGTCATGTCTCCGCTTCAGGAAGGTGTCATTAATTTGGTGCAAGAAATGAACAAATACAAGTATAGTATGGCATAAAGCTCCCTGAAGAAACTGAGAAGTTTCTGGGCTGTATCCACAAGCGTGGGCTGAAAGCAAAGATTACAGAAGGTGTTGATGGGCCTGGAGCTTAAAAACATTCCTTTGGAGTAATTAAGAGGCAGCTTAGCGCCTCACTGGGCTATATGTATTTTTGCTGAAAGTGCCTTTAGTTGCATCAGGAAGGCTTTTTTTCTTCAAATGTGTTTTTTGAATTATAATATATTTGCGTGAGTGAGACCGGGGTTGGGCTCAACCCCTGGGATAGTTGTCTCAGGAGTATGGATGAAGCTAAGTGGGTGTCAGGAAAAATAGTTTTTTAAAAATCATTTTTGGAATTTTCTGTCCTGGAGATGGCAAGATATGACATAGCATGATAAAGATGGTGATGCCTTTGTTTTTTTTCATCCAAGAATGTAGGGGTAAAAGCAGCGCCTCCCAGATAGGATTCAGATCTTAATCTACAGGTTAGTGGGGGGCGTCCAGGAAATTCCTGCTTCTGAGGGGTGGCCCAGGAGAGTGTTTCTATGTAATGTTTCTGGGACTTACGGCCAACTGCACAGAGGAAGCATGGCCACAGCTGCCAACCAGAGGGTCTGGTACCGATCAGGGGTAGTGGGACACTGGTTTTTGTTTTGCTTTAATTGTTTTTTAAAAAATTTATATTAAAAGTTTTAAAATAAAAATCACATATTTAAGGTATATAATTATATTTTTTAATGAAATTTATCTGGTGACATTGGTTAATAAAATTATATAGGTTTCAAATGTGTAATTCAATAATACAAATGTGATGTTTTGATATACATGTACGTTGTGAAATGATTACCACAATCAAGCTAATAACATAGCTATCATCTCACGGTTACCATTTCGTGTGTGTGTGTGGTGAGAACACTTAAGATTTACAAATCTTGGTAAATTTCAAGTATATAATAGAGAATTTTTAACTAAAGTCACATTGCTATACATTAGGTTTCCAGACCACATCCATCCCACACACTTTGAAACTTTGTTGACCTCTTTGACCAATATCTCCTCATTTCCTCCTGCCTCCTCCCTGGTAACTACTAGTCTACTCTCTGCATCTATGAATTTGACTTTTTTAAGTTCAACATGTAAGCGAGATCATGTTGTATTCATCTTTCTGTGTCTTGCTTATTTCTCTTAGTATAATGTCCTCCAGGTTCGTTCATGTTGATGCAAGGGACAGGATTTCCTTCTTTTCGAAGTTTGAATAATGTATGTATGTATGTATGTATTCATTTATCCATCAACAGACACTTAAGTGCATCCATAGCTTGGCTATTTTGAATAATGTTGCAATAAACATGGGAGTGTGGATATCTCTTTGAGATCCTGATTTCGTTTCTTTTGGATATATGCCCAGAAGTGGGATTGCTGGATCACATGGGACATGGGATGGTGATAAACCAACCCAGTCAGAACCTTTTTTTTGCTGAATGTGTTCTAGGAGTGCTGAGATTGGATACACACCCTAGCTTAGGCCCTGTTCTGAATCATCCCACCCTATGACAGTTCTAGATTTCCTGAGGTGGCTGCACATCCTGGCACTGATGTACTGAGCTGCTGAGGAGCTGTGGGGCTCAAGCAGTATCTTATGGTGTCCTGGGACCCCTGACAAACTGTCTTTGAATAAAGCCCCATTCTGGAAGAGAGTGACATGATTTCTCCCCATAGTTTTAGGAGAAGGAAGACCCCACACTCCATCAAGAACAAAGGAAAAATGACTGGTCATTTCTAGACTGAAGCCTCTTATCTGCTGACCCAAGATTCTAGAAGACCACTTCCTTCTCTCTTATCCCCCAACCTCTTTCTCTAATTAGTTCCCTCACCTCCCCATTTTTTGACTTTGTATAGTACAGCAGCTAGAAGTCTTTTACATCTCCTAAGGGAACTACTTACAAATTATTCCTTTCCCTTGAATGGTTCTGGAAGGTTCCTGAGCCCCATGTCACAGAGCAAACCTTCCAGATGCCTACTGGTAGGCTTCCTATAAGAATCCACCTGAGATACTATTGGGCTGAGCAGATAAGTCAGTGTGCAAATTGCCTCAGGCCTGGGGCTCATTCATTTGCCCCCTTGGGCCTTGCTAGTTCAAGAGCCACCATTCTGAGCAGTAACATCAGAGCAGAACCATGGCTGGACGCTGGAGTTGGAGGGACATCCAGAGTTAGCACTTCACTCCAGCCGCCTGCCTGCCAACCCAGTCCCAGGGTTCTGAGGTTTGGTGTGCATGCTGCTTTTCCCTCACTCATCAGGCAGAACTGGCCACTTTCCAAATAGTCTCAGCCCTGGAATCTAAATCCTTGTCCTCCCCTTTCTCTCATGTGCCTCAGAGGTCTCTGATCAAAGTGAGAAGAGAACTTAATGGGTTTCCCGAAGCACAGTTGTGCAGAAAGCCTGGGAGACACGGTTAGCTTATCCATTAGCAATTTAAACCTAGAAGTTTTGTAGAAATGGCTGAGCTGAAGAATTAACCCCCAAATTCCTGGCCTTTCGCCAATAAGAGGAGGGTTATGAAGAATGGAGCTACAGCCTATGACTTGGAGTTTTATTCTCTGGGAGAATCAGTCCCATTGTTCACAGGCCCATTATGAACGAGGCCTTTCTCCTAGCTCCAAAAATCCTGCAAGAGTCCGCACCTACCTGTTAAGCATGAGATATGCTGAAAGGTTTGCCCACACCCAGTGTCCAAGACAGTGGTTTATTATACTCCCGCACACCAGCAGAGGGTGGCATGTACTATCTGGGTGAATATGGGGTGAAGTAAAAGATGCTGGTAAAAGATCTGGGAATCTTTAAGTGATGAAGAGCATGGGTTTGAAAACCAGACAGATCTGTGTTCCAGTCTTGGCACCTGATAATGTTGGGCAAGTTACTTAACCATATTGAGTCCCAGCTTCCTTATTTGTCAAGTAGCAGCAATGTCATCTACCCTCAGGACTTTTGTTGTGAAGAATAAGTGAGCTAGTCCAAGTAAAAGCTTAGCACCATGGTTGCCACAAAATTAAGACTCAAAAAAATATAGCTAGTATTAATTAGTAGTAAAAAAAAAAAAAAAACCCTGAATTTTAAAAGCAGGTTTCAAATTCCCAAGTATTTTATTATAAAGGGTCTACTTATCTACTTGTAACAGGAAAATTTGCCCCCTTCCCCTGCAGGGAGTATAGAAAGAAGGTGTGCTTTCTTGCACCTGGAGCACCTCAGCCCCACCCTCCTTCATATGTCCACACTAGAATATCTGCTGGGATCCCAGTTCCTCATATATCACAAAGACTTTGGGTTGGAAGAAGCCTTTAATTTTATGTCCTTTATATTCCCAAATGGTTCTTAACCATTTTTACAACATCTTCTTTACTGTCTCGCTTAGTGTATATGTAATATTGAAAATGAACTAATACATGTTTGTGAATTGGAAGAATTAATATTGTTAAAATGTCCATACGACCCAAAGCAATCTACAGATTCAATGCAATTCCTATAAAACTTCCTATGGCATTTTTCACAGAAATAAAAAAAAAAATCCTAAAATTTGTGTGGAACCATAAAGATTCTGAATAGCCTAAGCAATCTGGAGAAAGGAGCACAAAGTTGGAGGCATCACGTATCCTGCTTTCTGACTATCTTACAGAGCTCTACTAATTAAAACAGTATGGTATTGGCATTAAAATAACAACAGATACAGAGATCAATGGAACAAGATAAAGAGCCCAGAAACAAACCCATGCATATACGGTCAATTAATTTTTGACAGAGAAGCCAAAAATGCACAATAGGGAAAGGATGATCTTTTCAGTAAGTGTACTGGAAAAACTGGACCACCACATGCAAAAGAATAAAACTGGACCCCTACTTGACATGATACACAAAAATTAACTCAAATGAATTAAAGACTTGAGCATAAGACTTGAAATCATGTAACTCCTAGAAGAAAACATAGGGTGTAAGCTCCTTGACATTTGTCTTGGCAATGATTTTCTTTTGGGGGGGGGGGATTTGACATCAAAAACAAAGGCAAGTAAAGTAAAAATAAATAAATGGGAATACATTGAACTAAAAATCCTTCTGTTCAACAATATGAAAAAGAAATCATCAACAAGACGAAAAAGCAACCTATAGAATGAGAGAAAATACTTGTAAACCATTCATGTAATATCTAAAATACACAAGGAGCTCATACAACTCAATAGCACAAAAACAACCCAATTAAAAAATGGGCAAAGGACCTGAATAGATATTTTCCCAAAGAAGACATACAAAGGCAACAGGTGCATGAAAAGCTACTCAACATCACTAATCAGAAAAATGTAAATCAAAACCACAATGAGTTATCACCTCGCACTTGTTAGGATAGCTATTATTAACAAAACGTGATACAACAAATGCTGGTGAGAATGTGGAGAAAAGAGAACCCTTATACACCATTGGTAGAAATATAAACTGGTACAGCCAGCATGAAAAACAGTGTAAAGGGTCCTCAAGAATTAAAAATAAAACCATAATATACTCCAGCAATCTCACTTCTGGGTATATATCTAAAGAAAATGAAAACAGGCTCTCAAAGAGATATCTGCATCCTCATGTTCATTACAGAATTATTTACAATAGGCAAGCAATGAAACAACCTAAGTGTCTGTCAATGGGTGAATGGATAAAGATGTGATGTATAAACAATGCAATATTAGTCAGCCTTAATAAAGAAGGAAATCCTGAGCTTTGAGACATCATGGATGAATCTGGAGGGCATTACACTAAGTGAAATAATACAGAAAGAGAAAGGCAAGTACTGTTGATTATCACTGCATATACAATATTAAAAAAATAGTTGAACTCAGATATGGAGTGTAGAAAAGTAGTTTTAGGGGCTGGGGAGGTGTAGAAGAAATTTGAGAGTAGTTGGTAAAACTGTATAAACTTTCATTTCTAATATAAGGTCTGAGGATCTAATGTATAACATGGCAATTACAGTTAATAACATTGTATTGTATAATTGAAATTTGCTAAGAGTAGAACTTAAATGTTCTCACTCTCCCTTTAAAAGGGCAAATATGTGAGGTAATAGATATGTTAATTAACTCAATAGGGGGAATTTTTCATATCATATACATATATCAAACACTATGTTTACACTTTAAAGATCTTATAATTTTATTTTTCAATTATACCTCAATAAGGTTAAAAAGAAAAAATAAAAGAAAACTCTTTATATAAGGCAATTTGTGGGTTTTTAAATCTATCTGCAGATTTTTTTGCAGGAAGGAGGTATCAGAGTAGGGGTTTATATCATAGTGACCTAAATAGCTCCAAATTGTGCATCAGGTTCTCCCTTTCTTAAAATATCCTTCAGACATCTCAGCATGGGAATTTCTTTCACCCACCCTACCACTTATCTTACTCAGAGTTGACCCCAGATTCACAGAATCAGGCTGACGCCTCCCTAGACTCTTCTATTGGAGAAATACAGGTTCCTCTCATCTCCTACAAAACAGTTTTGCTTCTTTCTACTGCCTAGGTTCTTGCCAATACCCCGAGGTCCTCATCTTCTACCTGAAGCTGATCATTGAGGTGTTCTCCTAAGCCGGGGACTTTCCACCAAAGAGGCAGAGTGCAGTCAGCTGTAGATACCTTTTTTATCCTGATCACGGAAAAATGCAAGTTTCGTGCACATGTATAATGAGATAGGATGCCTGCCTTAATTTAGGGGTTAAGAAGATGAAGGGCAAGTAAGAGTTATTTTGATACTTGCCCAGAGTATTTACTGTTTTTCTTTATTTCTCAAAATCTGTACAGATTTCCCAAGAGCCATGTTGTGCCTACCAAACTACCCTCCACCCCCTAAAATATGTCAACTGTTTGGAGGCAGAAAGGCCCTTGAGGTCATTAGCAAAAGGACTTGAAAGACCAGTGTGGCTGGACCAGAGAGAGTGAGACTGATGGAGATGAGGATAAACCTGGAGAAAGATGCAGGTATATCAACCTCTCTCCAGAAAACTGATTTCATTTCAAAAAGTCCTTAAGAGAACCTTTTCCATGGCTGTCTACCTATCATTTCCATCTCAGTTCTACTCCCTGGGGCTGCCCAGAAAGACAATTACGGCTGAATGGCACAGTTCTAACCCTCTCCTGGCAGGTAATTCTCAATGATAACAAGATTTAAAAAAAAAAAAAAAAAAGTGAAATGCAGTCCTCCAAATCCTGTGCTAGCCAGCATCTTCCTTCCTTGTCCCCCATCCCAATACCTCTCATTCAATGTGAAAACTCACAGAAATGAGACAGCCTCTGATGACCTTTCTTTCTGCACACTTTGTTCCATTTGGATCAGAGCCCCTGGTGAGGAACAGGAGCCCAATCAGAACCACTTGGCCTCTGCTGGATGCTTGGGGTCCCCAGCAGCTTTAATTACATTTAGACTTCTCTCTTTGCAAGCTTCTCAAGGTGTCTTAAGCTTCCTTGTTTCTGAAAACTGGGACTGCCCCAGCCTACACTGAGCCTTGTGTGCATTAGAAAGAGATACCCCCTTGGCGTCCATGCAGTTTGGCCAGCGGAGCCTGGGCTGGAGTTCAGTGATTCCCTGACCAAGCCCCTTTGTGCAGGTTGCAAACTGTACAATTGATAAGTCTGCTCTGTTTACAACAGGCCTATAAAGGCAGTCAGGAACAGAAAGGCACAGCTTCACCAATGAGGAAACTCAGGCTCAAGTTGGCCCTGAGGTGAATTAGAGCCTGTAATTCTCAGCTCGTGGTTTAGGCAGATTCAAACAGACCACCTTACTTGAGAAACCCTAGTTTAGCCTGACGGGATGCAAAGGACCAGACAGATATACACTTGAATGTTGCCTCTTACTAACCATGTGAACTTAGGCTTTCCAAAGCTGATTTTGTCATCTATAAAAAGGGTGATAAAAATTATCTCACAGGGCTACTGGCAGAGTTAAGCGAGAAACTGGGTATATGCGAGCCTGCCTAAAGGTGGAATATGACCCATATTGGTTGGCCCGGGGTGCTGGGAGCAAATCTGGGAGGGTGATGAGGCTTGTGTTGAAGTGCAGGGATAGGGAGGAGGCAAGAGCTGAGTGCCAGTGGATGCTTCTCTTTCTGGTGACTCACAGCCTGGTGACTAGCAAGGCTGGGAGGCAACAATCTTGGTGGGGAGGAAGGCTCCCCCAACTCCAAATGGTTGACATATTTTAGGGGGGTGGAGGGCAGCCTTGTAGGCACGACATGGCTCCTGGGAAATCTGTCACAGAGTTTGAGAAATAAAGAAAAACAGGAAACACTCTGAGCAAGTATCAAAATAAGATTTCTTATAGAGTAATCATTCCCTTATCAGCAAGGGATACATTCTAAGACCCACCACCCCCCCCGTGGATGTCTGAAACCACAGTTGGTACTGAACCCTATGTAACCTGTTTATTCCTATATGTCTATATCTATGATAAAGTTTAATTATAAATTAGGTACAGTAAGAGATGAACAATAATAACTAATAATAAAATAGAACAATTGTAGCAATACACTATAATAAATTTATGTGAATGTGGTAGCCATTATTTAGTAAATAAGGGTTACTTGAACACAAGCACTATGATACTGTGACAGTCAATCTGATAACTGAGGTGGCTGGCTACTAAGTGACTAATGAGCAGGAAGTGTATACAGGTTGGATGTGCTGGACAGAGGGATGATTCACATCCTGGGAGGGTCGGAGTGAGGCAGTGAGTAGATTTTATCATGCTACTCAGAATGGCGCACAATTTACAATTTATGCATTATTTATTTCTGGAATTTTTCATTTAATATTGTGGACTGTAGTTGATCGTGGGTAACTGAAACCTTGGAAAATGAAACTTCAGATAAGAGGGAGACTACTCTAGAGCGAGGATTTGGGGATGGGTGCTGGCGGAGGGTTGACTGCAGTAGGAAGGGAGCTTCCAGGGCAGACGTTTCTCTACCAGCCTGGGTGTGAAGGAACACCTGGTGAACAGGGACAGGGACCGTCAGTTAGACACTTTCCTGTCACACCATTTAAAGTTTCATGTTCTCAGTGAGGCAGAAGCTTGATTTCTCCTGTCTCAGGGACCCCGATTCGGGCTTTGGAGACTGGGTGAGTTTCTCTAGTCACTCGTGTGGCTTATGCAGAAAGTCAGTTTTGTGCCTCTTTATTCATTTGTTAAAAACAGGTATATTAAACACCTCTTTTATTTCATGCACCGTGCTAGCACTGAAGTTACAAATAAAAATAAGATATAAGGCAAATCCCCATTTGGTTTTAAATATACTAATATTAAATATATACCAATATATGTATATTATGAATATGATGTTGTGGTGTCAATTTTTGTGAGTTTATGCATGTAAGAGGCTGTGTTTGTGTATGCATTTTCATGTATGTAGCCATATAAGTCAGTCTGTGTATGCATGCATGTTTATGAGCATATATGTTAAAGTGTATATAAATTATGTATATAAATCTCATGGTTAAGTGTTTCTGTATGTATCCTCTTCTCCAAAACTAAGAAAGTATAGAAGAAATCACTTTAACGAGTCTGAAGTTTATGTATATAGAGAGGGGTAGTTATTGTAGGGACTATTTTACCCCTGTGTTTCTTGGAGCTTGGAGCTGATGCTCGCCTCACATCACACTTACCTCATGCAAGATGGAGTGGACCTGAAGAGCCAGGTAGACAAAAGGGACCCACCACAGGTCAAGGCAAGTGGGAAGCCAGGGCCCAGGAGGGCAAGACCAGACAGAAGTAATTTGTCAAAATCCAGGGGCTAGACCTGGCAAAAGGTTAAACTACCAGGAAGAGCTAAGGGCTTGGCAGTCATCAGAGGTCTAGCAGAGTTAGAAGACTAGAAATGGACAGGAAAACATCTAATATCCAGGTGCCCTGGCAAACTGGGCTATGCTTCCGCCAGCCATCAGAACACAAGGTAATTTCTAAACAAAGGTTGTCTCAGGCAGAGCCCCACTAAAATTTCCTGCAGGGTGGCAACCAGTGCCTGGCTTGGGAATCTGTAAGAGATCAGTGTCTGAAGGTAACACTGATGCCTCCATTGAGATTGAGACTGTGAGGTAGGATGCGAAAAAGGGCCTAAGAAGACCCAGAGGGCTCAGATCACAAACCAGGGGTGGGACCAGACTGGACATTAAGCTCATCTAAAAATATATCATCTTTGTTTATGTTGTCTTTTGCATGATCGGTCACTTAGATGGGCTTCTTTAAAATTTATGCTCATGTAATCATTTTTATTATGCAGTTACCCACAAGAGAAAAAGGAAAAAGGGAACATCTGAATGCTTCTATTTCATTTGCTTAATGGAGCCCTCAGAGTAGGAGAAAGCTCCCAAATCATTTATTTCAGCAATTGGAGATATATCGGAGAGTTCCTGACAGTGACCTCCAGCCACTCTGGGCAGAGAGACTGACTGCTTTTATCTTGGTGCCAGACATGCCTGAAAGCCATGCTGTCTTCTGGAAGTGCAGATAACAGTGTCGATAGGAAGAACAGAGCTGAGGGAAATGGCAGAAAAGCTCTCTCCAATCCTGTCAGGGCTTGGAAGAGAATTCAGTCTTACTTCCCACGGTATTCCAGCTTGTTGGTTTCTCGGTTGTGGAAGAGATTTTAGATGTTAATTCCAATTTCTTCTGCTTATCGCTGGATTGCCTTTCGACCATGGGCTGGTGAATTGTGTTGGTTTGCACAGTTGCTTACGTCTGTTCCCAGCACAGGGCCTGGGGTGAACAGGGCAGGGGCTGCTAGGATAAGCTCCAACAGGACAATATTTCTTCTCTGGCTTATTTGGCTTGATCTCTAGACTGTGAGTTCACATTTCATATACAAATGAAAGATAGTAGTGTGTTAGTAATTGAGAGCACTGGCTGTAGAGTCAGGCTAACCAGGGTTCAAAAACAGTTCCCCTAGTGGGTGGGGCCTTGGACAAGTTACTGGGAATCCCAGCTGCTGGTATGATGAGAGGTAAGATAGCATAGTGGTAGAGAGGGTGGACTCTAGAGCAGATGTTCCAGTGTGTACTTGCTTATGTTACTTGGACAAGTTATTTATCTCTGGGTCTCAGTTTCCTCACCCATGAACTGGAAATTAAAATGGTACATGCCTCATAAGATTGTAATAAGGATTGAGTGAATTAATATTATTAATATATGTTATATTATGCTATATTAACATGTATATATTATATACGTATGTTATATATATGTCAAAATAATACATACATCAGTGTAATATATATTAATATAACATAATAATATACATGATCTATAATAATAGCTTGGAATGATGCATGGCACTCTAAGTATCTAATATTATTAACTTGACTAAATCTATAAAATGGAGATTTTTTGAATTACGTACTTCACTGAATTACGAAGACAGAGTCAGTGCTCATAAGTGTTTTGCCTAATACCTGACAAACAGTAAGCTCTCAATAAATATAAGCAGTTGTGCTAATGAAATCAGTCTGGATGCCAGTGTCAGGGCCTGGACAGCAAAGCCATCCTAGTGATTCTAGAGAGACAAGCTGGTCCGCCTATCGCCTTCCTGATGGGGAGGAGGCCTGAGAGAGCTGAGCCTAGTGACATCATGACAGCTGTTACAGAGCTGCATCTGATCTCCTTAGCTGACTCCAGTCCTGGCTGAGCATCCCCTCCCTTATCGACCCAGGAAGGCGGCAGACTGAGGGGGATGTTCTTCATGAAAGAAAAATGCCTGTGCCTCTGAATTCCCGCTGGGTGTGAGACAGAGGAGGAGTGGGCAAAAATGGGCACTGGGCCAGGGGAGTAGGAGTGAGTGTGTGGGAGGAGCCAAAGATGGCTGAGCTCCACCGCTGGAGACAAACACACCCTGTCTGGAGGTTTGCGGGGTGCTGGATCCCTGCCTGGCGCTCGTAACAGCAGTGTGAGTGTGCATGTCCTCATCCAGAGGAGACTCACTTTTAGAAAGGGCCCCTGCAGAGCCCAATGCCAAGAGAAGTGCCCCTCTAGGTCCTGGTGTTGAAAGTCTGGGCTGCCACCTGCTGAGACAAAGAGCTTCCTTGCTTATTCTCCTGGTGAAGAATGTGCAGACCTGACTGGAGGATACCTAGAGGCCACACTTTTACTTTGCAAATGGACCCCTAAACCCAGGGGCCCCAGCCTGGCTAAGGAGCCAGGGGAGCTTTGGTTTTATCAGTTCTCCCAGGCCAGCACTTCCTCCATTACCTAAGATCCATTTTTATTCTACAGTGCCTTGTCTAGGAGCAAAATCAGTTCTTACTGCTCGAATAGCTAGTCACATTTCAGTATTGTGCAGTTTAATTGCTTAGCAAATGATAATAATGAGCTACCATTTAGCGAGCACATACCTGAGCCAGACTGTCACTGAGTGCTTTCTGCAGCAGGCTCTGCACTCAGGTCGCTTGACTCTACTGCTGACTAGCTACATAACCTCGGGTAAATTTACTTAACTGCTAAAGCCTCCACTCTTGTTAAATGGGGAACACTCCACTGTGAGGGATGTTGTTCTGAGAACAAATGAGATATACATGGGTGGTAGATGTAGCACTGGGCCCTTGGATCCCCTTTCAAGACAGAACCAGCGGCCCATCTATGGGAGAATCTGGCCAGCAGTCAGTGCCTTCAGGGTCTGCCCCAGCTGCGTAGAGCTGCTTTGGCTGAGGTCCTGCCCTTCCTGAGGAAGCCATGGAGGCCTCAGCGCAACACATATGCTCCGGATGGTGAGAGAGAAACCCTGGGAAGACCTTGGAGCCTGCCAAATCCATAGAGGTTTTAGAGATGCAGTACTGGGTTATCTCCTTCAAAGGGAAAGGTAAATGATTGAATCCTAAAACTCCTGTCATAAAAATGAATGAAAAATACCTGGTGAGCCTCTTCAGATTCTGGAAGCAGCATATTCTAAACCTAGGGACACTGCCCTGGCCCATGTACTAGATGACACAAAAGGCTGCCAGCTTCGTGGGCTCTGCAGCCAGTCTGGGATGCAGTGCAACAGTCTTACCATTTGGGCTACACAGTCCAGCAAACACTTCAGTGATGGGAAAAGATGCCACATGGGGTTTGTGGCAAGTCTGAGTGGGTGAATCACAGATCAGGCCTCAGAGTTCTAGAGCAAGGCTATGGAATCTGCAGCATGAATAAATTTAGTGGGGGATGAAATTGAGTTTGCATCAGTTCTTTAACCTGGCACATAAGGTCCTCTCTAGTCTGGCTTCTTTCTGCTCCCCAACCTCATTTCTCATCTCTCACTTCGCTCCTTATATTTCACTCACACCCAAACACTTTTAATTCTTCCAATGCATCATGAAAGCTCTTACCTCCAAGTGTTTTGCGTGTTATCCCCTCTGTCCAGAACACTCTCCATTCCCAACCATAAACACTCACCACCCCCAACTCATCAGCCTGTTTCTTGTCCTTCTGATCCCAGTTTAGATATTACCCTCTCTAGGAAGTCTTCCCTGACCCCGAGCCTCGGTTAGGTTCCTTTCTACGTATTCCTATCCCTGCCCTCTCCACACTACGTGTTCCATCTCTTGTGCTAGACTTAGCTCTGTAGAGGCAGAGGCCATATCTGGCTTTTTGACTTGTATGCCCAGAGCTAACAGAGTATCTGTCATGTAGTAGTTACTCAATGTTTTTGAATAACAAACAATGACTTAGAGCATGGGATTCATGGACTTCTGAGGCTAGCTTTGTATCCTGCATGTGAGGGTCTCCTGCCTTCACTGTCTGATGGAAACAATGGGGCAGTCCTGTCTTCCACAGCCATGTTTGAGGTGCACAGCTGGGAGCCCTGCACTTCTCTGCACAGGTCCTCTAATACTACCATTTTAGTAGCAAATAAGATGCAGCCATTGAAGGGCACACCTATTTTACTAGTGTTTACAGTACAGTATGAATATAGATTATCTGATTATGAGTGCCAGGTTTTACCATTTTCAATTAACCTGGCACTAATTTAAAGCAGTCATCTGCACTCATTTTCCCCTCTTTCCAGTCAGGAGATTACTCTAGGCAAGACCCTTGGAGTCTGTGCTCAATCTTACCCATCCACTATTCATTCCCCACTATTAAACATTTTGCCTGCTCAAACAGAGATGTACTTCTTTCTTTCAATTTCCTAGAACCTTACACATATGGGTGTGTGTGGTGGGAAGAGGTATTTTCTGAGTCCTGTGCAAACATCTTTGGCTTTGTATTGAAACTGCCACCTGCAAAGCCACTGAAAGATACTTCACAGTATCCACTTGATTTTGCCCCAAGCCTTGTCCCACTAGAATCTTCTATGCTCTGGGCCCCAAGTGCTCTAATGAATTCCTCTGAACTGAGCCTCTAATCTCGGTTTGCCATGGGGCACACTTATTTAGAGAGTTTGATTTCTACCTCCTCCACCGGCCAATCATATAACCTAAGTAAAATAATTAAGCCTTTCTATACCCTACTCTTCTTGTTTATAAAGTGAGTTTAATAATGGCACTCATCTTGTGGACCCTAAATGAAGAGATACAGGTAAAGGGCCTGACATATAGTAAACTTTCAATAAATATCACTTGTGCCATACTGAGGTCTTCCTATCTCTTCCCTTTTCTTTGAGACCTAAAGTCATGAAATGCAAGTTTCAAACTCAACTCTTCCACTTACTGGCTCTGTGACCTTGGATAAGTCTCTTAACTTTTCTGATCTCTGGTTTTCTCATGAGTATGAGAGGCACAAACACACCACTTTCAAGGGTTTTTGTGGGATGAGAGATGATTGGCTGTGTAAAAATGCTTTCTGTACGTAGCTACCATGTGAATGGCACTCAGATGTTGGCAAAGGACCCAGGAAGTGCTTAGTCTTCACAACAGCTCCTGTCAGCATCAGAGTCTGGCTTTATGGCACAACAGTTCACCTCCGCCACGCACATCAGCACACCAAACTTCATTCTTTTCCTGTTAGCTTCCCTGAGTTAACTTCCATGAATCTACTTCCACTTTTTTCTTACAGTACTGATTTACTTAACACCTCCTGCCCTACCCCTGCCAATATGTGCATGTGCATACACACACATACAGGTCTGGGGCCTCCACCATATGCAGAGATTGGGGGAAGGAGGTTTGCGAGGTCTTTCTGAGAATTCGTGATCTTTGTTGGACCTACTCTGTTCCTTCTCAGTGCCTCCTGATGGGGAGGTAGCACCCATATCATCATAATTTTATTCACTGATGGAATTTTGGATCTTTAAAATCAATAATGTAACTACTTTATATTAGAGTGGAGGAAACAGGCTTATAGAAGGAAAAGGTTTATCTGAGATCATACACTTGGTTTTTCATAGGTCTGGGGTCCCTTTCTTAGGACGGGTTCCTCAGAAGCAGTTCTTGAGGATTCTTTTGCAAATGATTTATTAAGGATGGGATAACAGGAGAAACTGAAAGGAAATGAGGAAGTGTGTGACAGTGAAGACAGAAAAACCAAAAAGTGTATGATTTCAGGCAGACCCCTAAATGGTGGCTTCGGTCTGATCATGTAGGGTATCTCTGGGATATAAATAATGCCTCAAAGTTCATCAGGACAGGAGAAAAGAGATCTGAGTATATACTGGCCAGTCAATGGCTAAGAGTCAACATGGGTCTCAAGAACTCATGGAGGGTCGGTCATAGGGGGCCTAACCTGTCAGGCACACTGGCTATCTGCACCTGGGCACACAGCCACAAGATAGTCCTCCAGGGAGAGTCAGAAATGGTAATCTTAAAGCAAAAGTCACATAAAGAAGCTGGGGACAGATGTATGGAAATGAGAAGAAGGATCCCTGGGCATCTAAGTAAGCACTGACAGTGTTTACCTTAAGACTTGTTCCCTTTCTGGGTGTTTCTCTTTTTTCTCATAGTTTCTGGCATATAAGCGAGTACTCTAAAAATGGTGTCTTCTCCTTCATTATTGGAGTATGTGTAAATTGGTCTAACCACTTTGGGAAACAGTTTGGCATTCTCTCCTAAATTTGAATAGCTTTTACCCTAGCAATTCCCCACCTCCTTAGAAACTCTTTCTCACTTGTGAGAAGTCATGTACAAAAGTGTTCACAACACAATAGCCGCAAATTGGAAACCAACCACACGCCCATCAACTGTACCATACATACATGAATTGCATTAGATCCACATGGTGGAATATGGTAGAGAAATAAAAAAATAAAAATAACCTGCAGCTTTAAGCAAATGCATGTATGCATCTCGAATAAATGGTGAATGTAAGAAACTACGAAAGCATATGTGATTCCATTTATATACAGTTAAAACAATAGGCAAAACTAAACAATAATATTTGGGGTTGTGTTTAGAAAGTAAAACTCTAAAACTAAACAAGGGAGTGACTAACACAAAAGTTAGGAGGTTAGCGGTTATCTTTGGAAGGTGGGAGGCAGAGGGAGAAGTTATTGGGAGGAGAAAAGTCAGGGTTCCTAGGGGACTGATCACAATCTCTCTTTTTTGACCTAAGGAGTGGTTATAACAAAATTTGCTTTGCAATAAATCATTAAGAGGTATGTGTCCATTTTGTATATTTTTCTGAATGTGCAATTTATTCCATAACCAAAAAAAGATTAAAATATCGAGAAACTACTTCTTTCAAAGTTTTCATTTCCTTTTTCCTTCTGCTCTTTTTTTTCATTTTTTGCTGTGGCAAAATATACAATAATGTAAAATTTTACATTTTAACAATTTTTAAGTGTATAACTCAGTGGCATTAAGTATGTTCATAATGTTGTGCAACCATTACCACCATCCATCTCCAGAACTTTTTCATAACCCCCAATAGAAACTCTGTGTCCATTAAGCCATTAATCCTCATTTCCTCCTCTTTCCAGCCCTGATAACATATTCTACTTTCTGTCTCTATAAATATTTCTATTTTAGGAACCTCATGTAAGTGGAATTATACAATATTTGTCTGTGTCTGCATTAATTCACTTAGCATAATTTTTTCAAGGTTCTTCCAAGGTTCATCGGAATTTCATTCCTTATTATAGCTTAATAATACTCCACTGTATGTATACATCACATTTTGTTTATCCCTGTTGATGAATATTTGGATTGTTTCCATCTTTTGCCTACTGTGAATAACACTGCTGTGAACATGGGTGTACAAATATCTGTTTGAGTCCCTCCTTTCATTTCTTTTGGGTATGTGCCTAGGTGTAGAATTACTGAATCCCCTTCTGCTTTAAGCCAAAATGATGGGCCTCTCCTCTTCGCATGAATTTTTGTATGAATTCTAGCCACTGGGAGGACTAAATATTGGAGGGCTGGGTGGGGCAAGAAAGTGAGAGAAGGTCCCATCTTCGGTCACAAATGACTGAGGCAAGAGCTGGTGGAGGCCAGGCTTCTTGGGTTCTGTGCCAGTTCCACTCACTATGACCTTCCCGCCCCCTGTGCTCAGTGACCCCACTATTCCAAGAGAACAATAACTCCCTTGATGGTGGGGAAGAGAATAAACAAGGACAAGTGGGAGATATCAGAGACCTTGAAAAGGCATCTTGGTGTAAATGAAAAAACAAGGTGGAGTAAGAAATAAAAAACATGTACTGTGGTCCTCCCTGGCTAGATGTGGGTAAGGACAGGAGGAAGACGAGGAGGCCAGGAGACAAAAGAAGGGCCAAGAGGAGAAGGAAGGGAGAAGGTGTAGAGGGATAGAAGATGGAGGAAGTAAAGATGATGGAAACTGTAGAAGTGGAAGAAGAGAATGAAGAGAAAGAAGGCAGTGGAGAAGACAGAATATGTTCCAGAGGGAAAGGAGCTGGAGTTGGCCTCCCTGGGCAGCAACCTCTGGGGTTGCCTCTGGATGCCAGAGGAAAAGTACAGCTCATCACTCTCAGTGACTGGCATGCTACTTTATGGGGCCTGAAAGCAGAAACACAGCAGTACTGACAGAAACAGGCATATTTAAATCAGTGAAACAGAACAGTCCTCAGCCTGACCCTCCTGAAGCACATTCCCACCTAATATATTATTGACAAGGCTGACTTTTATCAAGACATTCTGGGCTACTGTGTAATAAATGTGTATCATCTACTCTTTATCGCTGTTACCTCATTAAAATAATTGTCTTAATTTCATTGTTAAAGTGATTAATAGGGCAAATGTTAAAGGAAATTAATACTCAAAAGGAAGAATAACTGTAGCCGAAAAATAGCTCCTCTGAATTGGTCTGGTGGTAAAGTTAGGGATTTTGCAGTTAATGAGGCTTAGAGAGTTAAATATAGAATAGTCCAGGAGAGTGGCCAAGTGTGAGATAGAAAGCAAAGTGAGAGGGGTGGAGCCGCAGGGAGAGAGGATGAGAAGCAGAGAGGAGGAGAAGAGAGAGTGGTTCATGTATCCATGCCCATTCAGTGAGAGCTCTTTGAGGAGGCCAATCCTCCAGGCCTCTTGGACCCCCCAGTTCCCAGGATAGTACCTGCCACTCGCATGGCCCTAAGGCCTCAGAGCTCAGCTCAGTCCAATGCTCCATGTGAACTGCTGGCAAGGAAAGATGTAGGGGTTTGGGCCAGCTGGGGTCGTGGTCTGAGGCTAGACTATTTTATTAATTTCTTTTTTTCACTTTTTATTTTTAAAATAATTTTTGATTCTTCAATTACAGTTGACATAGTCATTAAAAATTTACATAACTTTCAAAGTGTTCACCCTAATAAATCTATGCCCATCTGACACCATACATAATTATTACAATATTATTGACTATATTTCTTATGCTATACTTTACATCCCATGACAATTTTGTAACTACCAGTTTGTACTTCTTAATCCCTTCCTCCTTTTTCACCTATACCCCCAATGCCCCTCCCATATGGCAACCACCAAAATGTTTTCTGTGTCTATGAGTTTGTTTCTGTTTTATTTGTTTGTTTTGTTCTTTAGATTCCACATATAAGTGAAATTCTATAGCATTTGTCTCTTTGTATCTGACTTACACTACTTAGCACAGTAACTTCTAGGTCCATCAGGTTGTTGCAGATGGCAAGATTCCTTTTTTTTTTTTATGGCTGAGTAATATTCTAATATATGTATGTACACCCTTTTCTTTATCCATTCATCCACTGATGGACACCAAGAATTGACTACTCTATATCTTGACTACTGTAAGTAATGCTATAATGAATAAATGGATTCCCATTTCTTTTCTAAGTAGTGCTTTGAGATTGCTGGGACCTGCTTTGTCTCTTGTTACAGACTTCACCATAGCCTTTGTTTTAAAGTCTGTTTTGACTGGTGTAAGTATTGCTACCCCAGCTTTTGTTTGTTTCCATTTTCATGGTGAGGCTGGACTATTTCAAATAGAGCCAGAAACAGCCAGGAAGTAGCTGCTGTCACACTCACTCCTCTCAGAGTTGGCTGAGGGAAACATCATCTCTTTCCTTTCCTCCTGTATCCTGCCATGCTCTTTCCACTCAGAGTCCCTATCATCCTGAGAACTCCTGCTCTGCTGACCAGTTGACTGAATTTCCAGTGCAGAACTGAGACAATAAAACATAATGTACCTAGGGGACTGTTCTGAATTGGCTTTTCCATCCCAGAGGTGATCTGGGGTTGGGAAGTTGTAGTTCTCTTTGACAATTTCCTCACTCGTTCATTCAATCATTCATTTCAAGTTTACTAAGCTCCTGTGATATAGCAGGTTCTATTTTAAAAGCTAGACTTATAGAGATAGAAAGACATGGCCCTTTAACTCATAGTTTCCAGTATAAATATAGTAATACTCCAGTATTCAGCTGTATATATATCTTCTGAAAGTTCTCATAGGCTCTCAACCAACGAAAACTTCTCAAAAGACCTTTCTCTGTATCTTGGCTGATTGGTACACCACAAAAACCCTTAGCTCATGACCTACACCGTGTGCTATGGACTCAGTTTTGACATTCTTCCAGCCTTTTATTTTATATCTC
This sequence comes from Eonycteris spelaea, assembly GCA_003508835.1. Taxonomy (NCBI): domain Eukaryota; kingdom Metazoa; phylum Chordata; class Mammalia; order Chiroptera; family Pteropodidae; genus Eonycteris; species Eonycteris spelaea. Next base: position 5,161,727 of record PUFA01000123.1, read on the forward strand.
TGAAAGCAATTGTGAAACTTAATGGCAAGCCAAAGGTGTACAGTGATGGAGGGGATTCTGCTGCAGAGAAATAAGAGCATAACCACAGGATGTTAAAATGTGAGCTCTAGTGCCATTCAAGAAACCTTCTAGGAAATGGTCGAAGGAGCAGAGAATAAAGATAGAATAAAGATATGCAAGCAACTGGGAATATAGAAGACCTCTGACATTCTAAAGGACATCATAAATGACAGTGCAGCCTGGGGAGAGTGGTCTATGGTTGTGCATGCTAGAAGGTTGTGCGTGCTCTGGTCTAAGACACAGGACATGAAGAGAATGGAAGGGCTGTGTATCCTTGGAAATCATCAAAGAGACAATGCCAGAAGGGCCCTCACAATGCTGCTGCCTCAGGTAGCCCCTGCTCTGAAATTGATCTCTGGCCAAAATCCACCGTGCAGGTCTGACATGGGGGTAAGCCTTTGTAAGGTGGAGAGTTCAATGACTATCTCAGCCTCATTTATAATATTCTTAGACTTTTATAAATAACTACTATGTTTGCATAGGTTACTTACATAAAGTCAGTATTAGCAACATCAGTAATACAAACTATTCTATTAAGTAGGTATATCAGTAATACAAAGTATTCTAACATATTTCCTTCAAAATACATATCTGGAGGTAATCAAATATATGAAAAATGAAGTGAAAAAATCTCCAATGTGTTTTATATGTTGAAATTCTATCAATTCAGGAATACATATTTATTTATTATTAAAAGATTAAAATGGTGCAATGATTCATGATCATTTGAAAGCTGTTATTTTTTTTTGTGCAAAAACATTATCCAGAACCTTCAAAGAGTTAGATAAAAAGGAAATAGAAAGTGCATTAGTTAGATAACTTTAGGAAGAACTTTATTTTTTTTTTGGACATGAAAATATTTGTAAAAATTTCAATAATAATATAAGCCGAATGCAGAGATTAGATTATATCATAGTTCTTGTCTTTTGTAGAATTGTTTGGTTTATTAGTATTCATAACACTAAATGAAATAACTTAGTGTTTCATTTGTAAATTCCATTTAGACCGTGAGTCTTTCCTATTTGCAAATGTTTCATGTTTTGAATTTTGAATTAAGAGTAATATGTCAATCTCAAGATCTTATGAAAAAAAACCTCAAAAACCATGTGCCACATTATCCATGATAAACAATCTTCTGTCAAGACATAATTTAAAAAATATGAGTATGAAAAAAAAAAGGTATTGAAAATAAGCAAAGCATACCCTAAATATCCTGGTCACCCACTGACCTCAGTTGGAAATGAATATCCATCCAAGTTCAGTGACTTTGGCAGGATTGCACAACTGATATTTCCTGAACTATAATGTCAAACTTCAGAAATTTAACTACTAAAATTTTGAAATGCATAATTGTAAAAATAATTATTTTTGATAATATTTCAAGTTTATTCCTGAATTCCGATAGTTCATTTTATGATGATGCTATTTGGCTTTGGCCTCATATTGATTTTAACATTTGGTGTTTGGCCGAAAGATGAATTCAGTTAGTCTGCACCCATCCAGAGTGATAGACGCTCTAATAGACATGGTAATACTGTGGAAGGAGTCATGCCTGAGTGTCTGGGAGAATCCGGGAAGGCTTCGCGCAGAACCCAGAATGGAGACTGGGAGGATGAATTCAAAGTTTGCTCAGGTGATGAGAACAAGATGGGGTTAGGCATTCTAAAGGAAGAGGAAACAGTAAAAAATATCCTGAAAGCCTTTTGACTGGTATAGTAAGTATTCTTTGCTTTTGCCGGAGGAACATATGGAGGCTCAGAGAGTTGAAGTGACTACAATCTTTAGCTTTGAGAGTCTCCCAGCCTCATGAGGACAGGCAAGAAAATGACCCTATCCCTGTGCTCCAAAGTCTCTCAGTGCCTCAGTGGGGTGAAGGCCTGCTTTGGGGTGGGGGAAGTTGCTGAGGATGCCAGGACTTGCCTGAGGCCTGATTCCTTCCAGGTTTAGGGCCCATGTCCTTGCTCCTAACCTGTGGCCTTATTTCTAACATCACCAAGAGACATCCTCCCAAAGGGTGCCATTTTCTCATTCCAGAAAGGCTGGGGCAGAGATATCTCTGGCACCAAACAGAGCCCTGTCTTCCTTTGTGTCCCAGTGGGTAACCCTGTAAACCTCTCCTCTAATGGGCTGATTCTCTTCAAACAGATGCTTTTCTTTTTCTTTCATTTTTCTTTCTTCCCTTTCGTCTTTTCTAGGGAAAGCCTGCTGCCTGGCACGGCTATTGTGTTTGGAAATGAGCCTCCTGGGCTGATGAATAAATTGCATTTTATCCCTCCCTGTCACTTTTGGTTGGCGGAGCACCCGGAGATGAAAGCTGAGACTTCAAAAGCGCTTCTTTTGACACAGGGCGGCATTTCTCAATTGTAAGCCCAGCGCCTCAGAGCACTGGCAGAAGCCACACTTAGCCTTATCCTTGGAGGATCTTCTCAGCCTCCTGTGTCAGGCACCTGGAGGTAATTGTTTTCACCAAATCCGCAAAAAGGGCAGGGTTCCATTCTCAGCAAAGCATCGCTAGTGGCGGGTGGCTCTGTGCTTTTTGGAGGGAGAAGCCAGTCCCCTGTCTGGAGTAACTAAACTGTTGGATACTTATTGTAACATCAAACCATATACAGAAACATCGGACACCCAACGCCATTCATTTTGGGAACGGATCGGATTCTGACACAGCGTTTCCCTGCATGGAGAGTCGCATTTCCCCTCCTCCTTTGCACTAGCCCAGCATTTACCTCTGTGCCCTGGGCTGAGCACTCTCTGATATTAAGACTCATGATCTGCTTTCTTCAGTCTCAGATGGGCGCAAATCAGATCAAGGTCCAAGATCGGGGAAATGAGTCACCCGCAGATCTAGCACAAACCAAGGCTCTCAAGGGCAAACTTGTCTCTGTCATCCCTGTTTGAAGGGGCTGAGTGAGCTGTGGGAACTCCGAGGAGCAAGCTGGCTTCCAGAATGGACAACATTCTCACAAAATGTTCAGAATCCGGCAAAGCCACCAGAATCCCTACCTTCAAGTTGGCTTCCACTCGTCTCAGGAACAGCCCACGCATGATAAAATCCTTGATGACTATTTCTATTTATCAGAGTGCTGGGTTCAGGGGTAAAAATTGTTGTACCTGGAAAACAATAAGTGCTCAAGTTCAGAATATGATCTTACAGTCAGAGAATTCAGGGATTAAACTTTGGTTCTGTCACATATGAGCAGAGCATGGACAGGCAGTACGGTGGCCCGACCTCAGTCACCATATCCGTATAACAAGGAAAATAAGGGCACCTTCTTAATTCTTCTGTTAAGATTGAATGGAATAACCTATGTAAAGTATATCCACCCCAATACCTAGCACTTGTTTATGATCAATAAATGGTTATTTGTATTGCTCCCTGGCTCACAAACTTGAGAGGGGATGTAACTTAATAAAAAGGGCATAAATTTTGGAGACAGAGGGACTGAGCTTAAATCCCACTTTAGCTTCTTGGTAGTTATATGATCCTGGGCAAGTTATTTACTACAAGAAGAATCATCACCAGCTACCATTTATTAGGTACTTATTATGTGCCGAGTGCTTCGCCAATGGTACTGTCTCATTATTTCTTGCAAGAAGTTACATCATCTGATCAAGGTTTTGCTGCTAGAAGAAGCAGAGATGAGATTTGAAGTCATCTCTTAGTCCATGCTTCTAACCATGGCACGACCTCACCATACAGTTTCCTGTCACTTGTGTAAGCCTCAATTTCTTCACATGTAAGATGGGGTTGACAATGCCTAACTCAGGTTAAAAAGAGAATTAAAGAAGATAACACATGTAAGACTCCCCTCAAACAGGAATCTTTCTACTATTAATAACTTCAGGAGGCAACATTTGATATTAACAATTCCAATTTGCAGTCATAGACTCTGGGGGTGGAAACCGATTTGACAGGATCATCTACTTCCAACCTACTTCAACCCTGATAGTCAGAAGTGAGGCAGCTGGTAAGCCTGGCCTGAACTGGCTGATTTCTGGGAGAGGTAAAGGCAGAGTGGTCTAAAGATGATGATGATGTTTAACCAGGACTTGAAGATTATATTAAAGAAATTTATGGCGCTGAACAGATCAGGTGCCAAGTCTTGCAGCTTTTGAAAGTCCCCGCAAAACTCACTGTGGTTGGAGAGGACAAATGCTGCATTTTCAGTGAAGCTATGACTTTTCTTCCCCTGCCTGCCCTCGCCCAGCTCCGACTCGTGCACACCCACTGACTGCGGAGCTAACATCGTCTGGGACACCCCTCAGCTATCCTTTCTATAGGAGCCTTCCCTGGGCTAGAACCATGGCTTCTGTTTTGTAGATGGGAAAGGAGAGGAGACCTGAGGGGGTGTTGGGGCTCCTTATTGATTGAGCAGAAGGTTGACGACAAAGGAGAGATCCTAGGCACTGGCCCTGATTTACCCTTTGATCTCCCTGGGGAGGATTGGACACTTGTCCAGCCTCGGTCCCCTGGGGTTCACAGGGGCAACAGAAGCTATGTGAAACCCGAGATTTGTCATACGTCACCACATGTGATAATTTCATAGAGGTTGGGTGGGGGAACAACCCTGAATACTAATGGCTGTGCAGCTGCGAGAAGTAAAGTTTCCAGAATTGCAATGAGCAGCCTTGTGCTGAAGTTTTATGTCATTTGCTTTCAATTCCATTTACAGTTATTTCTTGTTTTTATATCATGTTTTATTGAAATCCATTTTTTACTTTAATGCTTTAGGCTCAGTCATGGATCTTTTCTCTTCCCATCTTTTGCTTCCTGAGCACACAAAGGTTCATTTTATGCAAACCCCATAGAAAAGAGTTTTGAAGTATCATGGGGTTTTTTGTCCCTTTCTGTATATCTAGAAGATAAGTATTTATTTTTCTGAGGACACAGCCCATGTAATTTGGGTTGTAGCTCAGAATCTACAGGTGTCTTGCCTGCCTGGGCCAGGGCTGCCTCTCGCTGGCTTTTGTAACTCTCTGGGGATCTCAGCCTTGTACTGTGCTCACCATGGGTTCCATACTCATGATCAACTGAATGACTCACCAACAGAGTAGGTATGTCGCTATTTTGAACTGCAGGTTCTTTAAGTAGAAAGAGAGAAGAAACATAAGTCTGGTCTTTGAGGCCCTGAGGCAGACCAGACCATGACTGAAAATGCAAATGAAACAGGGATCAGAGTCTTTTCCATTCCTGCTGTCCCCACCACTGACACTCATGGCCTGTACCTGAGAGGTTGTCGGAGCCTCCCACTGAGATGCCTGCCTCCATCAGCTCTTCCATCATTGGAGGGCACTCCTAAATGTCACAGTCATCAAGCGACTCCCAGTCCTATACCTCTGAAGCTCCACCATACCCGACCTCCTCAGCGTGGATCTCAGGACATGCTAACAGCCTCGGTGCCAATCAGCCCAGACTCTTCACTGCACTGGTTCATGCTGGGTTCATTGCCAGCTATACTAGGTTGGCCAGTTGTCCTCGCCACATGGAAGGACTTTCCTTTCAGGTCTGCTTTTCCAGAACAAGCTCAAGCCCCACCTTCCTCCAAGAAGCTTTCCTTGGCCCATCTGGCCGCTGATGCCCAGTCTAAACTGACTATTTGGACACATCATTCAATGGCTTGTGTTGATATTAACCATGTTTAGAGCATCTTATCTCTTGATGAAGTTTACATAAGAAGGTTGTAAATAGAATTTGAGTGTAAATCCATTATTTACTGTTTGGTCTGCATAATCTTAGGCAACTCACTCTCTCTGTGTCTCACTTTCTTCATCCATAAACTGGAGCTCATAACAGTGCCTAATTCATGAGGGTGTTGTGAAAATTAAATGAGTTAATATTTGTAGAGTACTTAGACTAGTGTTTGGCACATAGTAAATACTATATAATATACGTTGGTATTGTTATTAGTTCCAAATAACAGAATGAATTAGAATCAGAGAGATTTTCAAAGCTCCCTTGGGCTTGAAGCAGTGAAATGACTCTCCATCATGCTTCTCTTTGCACTCCCCCTCCTACCATGTGCCAAGATATTGGACAGTGGGAACAGCATCAATGAGGAAACACTGTAAGCAGAACTTTGCAAATGTGCAGTTACCAACACTCCCTTTGTGCTGAGAGCCAGCAGAGGCTAGAACCGCCCACTCAGCTGGGCTTGACCTCCCTTTTCTCACAATGAACAGTCTATCAGGCCACAGGCACTGGGAGTTTTCCTTCCGGCATTGACTGGGTGAGCATCAGCCTGGGGCTTCTGAGCAGTGTAACAAAAGAGAAAGTGATGGAAGGATGCCTGAGGTTAGGTCACTCGTAGGGGTGCAATCAGACTCTAGAGAAAAGTGAAGATGGGTCCCTTATGAAAATATCTCCTTCACCCTCGGCCCCAAACCTCCCAACTTTTTACACCCAGCTCAAAAGAGAAAATGCGCAAGAGCTGCCTGCTCATATCTATCTTATCATTCTGTTCAGCAGTGTTCTCAGCCTTGGCTGCACATTAGAATCATCTGGGGAGGTTTTAAAGATCCTGGTTCCCAGGCAGCACCCCAGACAAATGAAATCAGAATCCCAGGGCATGGGACCTGACATCCTAAAATATTTTTAAAGCTCCCAGGTGGTTCCAATGTGCAGTTAAGTTTGAAAACCACTCTATTTGGAGCTCATTTATTCATGTGATTCTAATTCTTAGATGACTCAAGACTGCATTGCCAGCCCCACATGCTCACCCTCTCTCTGTCCCAAGCTCCTCATTGCTTAAGTGTCTCCTCTCTTGCATGACTGGTTGATGTGTGTAGAACGTTACAAGTTCCGAACCCTTGTTTCTTCCCTCCCAATTCCCCTCTCATCACTTTAAGCTTTTCCATCCCTTGTCTTCAGACCTTGGTGCAGGATTTAGCTAATCTGCACTCCCCTTTCCTCACCACCTTCATAGTGCATACACATTTCTCTTGTGCCACATTTAACTGGTGCTTATGCGGCTTTATAAAAATATTTATTATGAGCTTCTTGTGGGTAGAAGGGACTACGTATTCTATTTTTTGTTAGTTTATTTATCTTCCTCAAGTTAATGTTGACTACTAGTCAATGTTGTTGCCCAAAGATAGAGGAAGGAGTGTGCTGGCCAAGGGTGGTTTAGACAGAGCCAAGGAGGGGCCTCCGAAGGCTGTAGGGTCTCTACTGGTACTTTCAATCTGGAAGTACATTACACCAGCCATGGGGAAAGACAAGTCTCCAAACTATTTTGATTAACAAGGGCCCTCCTTTTCTTTCCTATTTGAGATGGGTAAGTATTAAAGGAACTTTGGAAGTGTGTACTTGGGAAGCTCTGTGGATATTGCTGGCAAACAGGGAACTCTGATAATAGCAGCCACCACTCAGTGAGTACTCAACTTTGTGTCTGGTACTTTACATACAATGTTCACAATAATACTATTACTTAACTGTTTCTGAAAGGTTATTTGCCTAAGGTAAATGGCAGAGCTCCAGAGGACTATGCAGTTTTTAGTAAGCCAGGTATGTTCCAAAGCCATCTTCACATAGAAAGAAGGGGACGGACAGGTAGGTGTCTTTGTCCTCACTCTCAATCAGCCCTTTTCCTTGTTATTTAATGACAGTGGCCTAGGCAAAGTTTTGCCAATTGCCCTGGTGTTGTCTGCATCACTATGTTTATAAGAGGAACAAAAAATCACACTCTTAAGTAGCTTTGGGAAAACAGCAATCTAAGATAAAATCTATTTTTATGTGCATATACAGTTGACTCTTGAACAATGTAGGCGTTAGGCACACAGACCCGTCCCGCACACACACAGTTGATTTTTGACTACCCACAAACTTAATTACAGCTGTCCCTTACCCGCCAGTATCCTCAGGGGATTGGTTTTAGGACCCCCACAGATACCAAAATATAAGGATGCTCAAGTGTCTTATATAAATGGCCTAGAACAATGCATACTGTCGGCCCTCAGCATCAGCGAACTCCCAACTGCCGACAGAAAATACTGTTATGGATCCAAGTTTGGTGGAATCCATGGACGTATAACCTGAGGATGCAGAAGGCTGACTGTATGTTTTAAAGTGCATGTAAGTGAATCTATGAAGTTCAAACCCATTCTGTTCAATGGTCATTTCTGTAGTGGTATCATCATCATCATCATCATCATCATCATCATTGTCGAATAAGGACTGATTGGTTGCGAGGAGAAACTAACTCAAGCTAGTTTAAGGAAAACAAGCGAGATGTTAGGCTACAGGGTTATTTTGTGATAGACAGAAAAAGGAATATACCTAGACCTCAGAAAGGGCCTGGGTGCTCTTCTTCCATCTCTGTGTCTCTCTTCTTGTCTCTCAATGTCTCCTCTTGGACCCACAGACCTGTTTTCTGTGCTCGCCAGTAAACACTGGACAATAAGGCTGTCCAGAATCCCTGAGTTTGCACGTTGTAGTCCTGCCACCCAGAAAGCTTAATTTTGCTCGATCTTATTTTTAAATTTGTAGAGAAATGCTTCCAGCTGGCCCACATTAGGTCTTATGCCTCTTGATGGCATCCTTTCCCTACAGTGTTGGTTGCTGGAGTTTTGGAGTGGGACACACCCATGTCTCTGGATAGGAAGTAAGTTATAGAGAAAAAAGATATGATTATGAACAAAAAGATTGCCCTAACAAGTAATTATAATAGAAAAAAATCTATATTTTATTGATGCAGACACTAGTTTAAGGGTTTTATATTTTTCTCTCATTCTCACAACAATCATTCAAGGTAGGTTTTATTATTCCCATTTTTTCAGATTTTCCAGAGAATAAAATTAGAGATTAGCCAACTAGCCAACCCTGAAATATTTATTATGGTAGATTCAAGCATTTTGGAAATTTTTCTTTTAGAGATACAGTTTGGCTGTGTGTCAGGTATATTTATTCTACAGTGTTTGCTCCTAGAGGTAATGTATGCTTGTGTGTGTGTGTGTGTGTGTGCGCGCGTGCACGCATGTGTGTGTGTGCATGCACACACACACCTCTGTGGGTCTGTACGCACTTACTTTTTCCATGGCTCTGTGTGTCCCGAGATTCTGAGAATGCTCATTTTTTGGTGGATAGATAATGTTCAGCTGGAGGCTGCTAGCCTGAGTCAGCCTGGAGCCAGAGGCCTGGCAGGAGTGGACAAAGATGCTCTTTATCCACTAGGAATGCAGTGACCTCATTATGGCTTTCGTCTGCTGGCTTGGGTTTGTGTTAAGCAGAAGAGAGAGACATTGGGGATTGGGCCTTAGGGACTGCCTGTTCACATACTCTTCCATTCCCCTTTTCTTCTCATCATCTGTGTATGGGAGAAAGGGGCTCTGCTTTCATTGCAATAAGCTTATAATGAAGCTTGAGCTGGAGCTGAGGGTCCAGCAGATAGTGGAGTAGGGACACCCAGAATAGAAAGATTAAAGGCTCAAGAATGAGTAGACATGCTTTCTGCCTGGCCACCCCTAGCTGGTTGTGAGAGTCTTTTCAAATCACGTCACTACTTTAGATTTCAGATTTTTTCATCAGTAATGTGAAGAGCCAGATGACCTTTAGTGAGACACCTTGGAAAGTTAACACTCTTACTTATAACTGTTCTTGTTCTTTCTCCTTGTCCTTTAGAAAAAAACCATGGCTTAGAATGAGTAAGCAGGTTAGCATGGTGGTCTTCTTCAGGTACACATAAGATGCAGGTACAAAGAATGACATCCTATGTATGACTTTGGACTAGAGATGGAGGGGTTTAGGTAGACTGTGGATAAGATCAATTTTTTTTTGACATGAAGAATTTGGAAGTTACAGACTACCTGTGTTACTAACTTTTATCTATGGGTCTCAGCTTCTTCAGCCATAGGAGGAAATTGTTCAGCTAGATGGTTTCTAAGGATTCTCAGTTCTGACATGCTCCAGATGACTCGAGTAGCCCGAGGACTCTCATCCTTTAGAAATAGTTCCCCCACTTCTGCTATATATTTGCCTTGAACACACTCATTCTCTAGTCTATAATGGTCCAATTAGTATGGCAAGAAAAAGAACATTTGAGTTGTGTTGCATGCATGTATGGGGGCATAGAGAGAGAAAGGGAGAGGGGATGGGGGCTAAAGGGGGGTTGGGGAGGAAAGAGAGAGAGAGAGAGAGAGAGAGAGAGAGAGAGAGAGAGAGAGAGAGAGAGAGAGATGCTAGACGCTGAGAGAAAAGACATGAGAATGAGTTTTCAGGGCCTCCAAGAATCTGTCATGCATTAATTGGTTCTCATAAACCAAAGCCATCAACCCTTCCACAGAAAACACAGGTCTGGGTAATAAACCAGAAATGATGGTCTGAATTGTTTAAAGCCTTCATATTTCAGGCCACAATCACCCTGTTTGACCCCAGAGTTTGACGCAGATGTTGGCTTCCAGAACAGCAGCCAGTTCCCTGCTGAGTCTCCATGCCAGCTGGGGACACAGGCCTAGGGGCTGGTGCTCGCATTGGCCCCTCCCCCTGTTGGTGTAAATGTACTGCCAGTTGTTTCTCATCTTAATCCTACTTCATGCTGGGAATCTTAAAAGTGTCAGATCTTTTGACAAAGAATCATTGACAAAGGTAGATTGCATTAGCCGTAAATGTCTGAGGGATATTTGTAAAGGGTGGCTCCTTTTCATGAGAGTAGTTACTGTTCAGGCACTAAATGAAAACATGGTTTATTTTACTGGGTACCTTTTCTTTATAATTTGCAAATGGTATTTTATTGGGACACTCAAAAGGATTAGTTGAGAAGAATTGAACTCTCACATTTGAAAATAAACTGGACACAGATACAAAGTTTCAATGCAGCTAATTACAAAGATTATTCAGCTTTAATGGTCCTGTAGGGCTGATATTAGCTACCAACATCTCTTTCTAAGGATGAGTGTGGGAGAAAAAAGAGGCAGTGACTCTCCCTGACTTGGCCTGACCTAGAGCCTCTTCCTACCTGATTTCGAGTCTATTGTCCCATCATTGTCTCTGTATTTCAGTCTGGCATCCACCAGACAGACCTCTTTGGGGCATTAGGGATGATACCAGATTGCGGACATTCCTTTGTGTCTGTCTGCAGCTGCTCACTATTGAATATATAAAATAAGTGGATTGGCCAAATAGAATCCATCAATCATGCTACTTTCTTCTTTCACCTTCAATATCCATTCCTAATTGTTAATACGCAGACCTCCACACCACAGACTCCTTAGAAGGGACAGCTCCCAAATGTAAAGGTCTCCGAAAAATTATTTTGCTTAGAACATCTTTGGTGGTAGAAGGGCTTTTGTGATCTTCCAAGGTATTGGTTAGGCTCTGTCTACCTTCTGAGCTTAATCATGTATATGAAATATTTCCCATTTTATTCAAAGCCCCTTCCTCAATGGTTGTTTTATTTGTTTCCTTTTGAACCAATTTTACCTGCCCTTTCCCCTCTTTCTCCCTTTCCATCTCCCCTGTCACACACACACACACACACACACACACACACACACACACACACACACACCAGAGAGATTCAAACTTCTAGTTATAAAATAAATAAGTCACGGGGATGTGATATACAGCATAGGAAATATAGTAAATAACATTGTAATAAGTTTTTATGGTGACAGATGGGTACTAGATTTAACATGTGGTGATCACTTCATAAGGTATATAAGTGTCAAAGCACTGTGTTGTACACCTGAAACTAATATAATATTGTATGTCACCTATAATTTAATAACAAATAAGAAAATCTGCCCCTTAGAGCAAATTCCACTTTACCGACACTTTATTATTTATTTTTTCTTAGTTTCAATTGTATGAAGGAACTTACTATGAAATGCTGTGCAACCCTACCTCACTTATTTATAAAGCTAACAGTCTGGGCAAGACTACTTTATAAATACCAAATTTAAATTTTCCTTGGGTTTGGCGAGACAGTTATTCAGATTCAAGTTGCTTATTTCTGACTCTCCTAGTGCTCTCAGAAGCATCCTAAAACCCCCCAACCTCCCCGCTCCCCCATCAAAGAAGTCTGGACAGATGAAGCATTATAGATGAGGCTGAGTTTACACAAGACAATGAGAGCTCTTAGTTGTTGCAATTATCCTCTCATCACTTCCACTGGCCCCTGGCTTTCTCCACTGTGGCATCTGAGAGGACTCTCATCTCTGTTCTTCATTATCTTGCAGCTGTGATCAGCCTTTCCCTAACTAGTTATGCCTCTTCAGGAGCTTAATTGATTAATAGCTCTGTTTGGAACCTAGCAGGTCACTTCAGCAAATGGACCCATTTTCCCCATTGATACCATATTTCAGTTTTCTTCTTCTTCTTTCTTTCTTTCTTTCTTTCTTTCTTTCTTTCTTTCTTTCTTTCTTTCTTTCTTTTCTTTCTTTCTTTCTGTCTGTCTTTCTTTCTTTTTTTAAAATTATTTATTTACTATGGATGAAGATGTCTCATGAATGAAGGAGGCCAGTTTGGGTTTAGAGAATGCTAATATGGCAATAAGTAAGAATATGAGTGACAGAGCCTAGACAGATAATGTAAAAACATCTGGGATGTTCCTTGGGAACTAGAAACCCAAAAGCCAGACAAGAAAAGAGAAGAAATGAAGTGAGAAGTCACATTAGAGAAAACATTACAAGAAAATGTTGGTTCAACTAAGGGTGAAAGCTTCCTTGAGCAGGTAGAAAATTGACATTGTCTGGTACTTGGAAAAGAGGTTTTGCTCTGACTACCCCTTGTCTTGGGTAAAGGAAGGAGGTTTTATCACCCTAGAGGGTCAGGGATGCTTCTGTGACTGGGGCTTTTGCCTGGTACTCTCTGGAAGTAACTTTGCTTCCTAAATGATGGATGTGAGAAACACTTATTGAGAGATCATCTGACTGTGGGCATGAGTGAGGGAATGGTGGTGGGTAAATTAAAAATTAAAAGCAGTTGCATGTCCATTTGGATAAGATGAGTAAAGCTAGATTCTGAATCTCTCATACATAGTTACAATTTTTTATTAATGCATTCTGGAAATCCTCGCTATAGTAAAGTTATTTTAAGTCAGCTTGTAGGTTTCCTCTTCTGAGAAGCCTTCTTTGATTTCCCTTTCCCACCATATTTTTTTTAAATTTCCCCTTCTTTATTTCTATAACTAAGGTAACCAGATGTCCCAATTTTCCAAGAATGGTCCCTGTTTGTCCTGTTGCCCTGACATAGTCATAATGGTGCACCCCCTCTTATCCTAAGTACACTGCTTTGAACAATAAATTGTATGTCACCCTATCATAACACTGAACTCTGTATCATAGTGCTCATTGATCTGTATCTGATTTATCTAAATTCTTTATTTGACTACAAGACCTTTGAGTGCAGATACCTTGGCTATCTTGTTCACTATTAGATCCTCAATACCTACTACAGAGTAGGGCATGCTTTGGTGCCAAAAATGTTTATTAGATAGATAAATTAATGCCCATAATCCATGTTAGATTCTTACGGGTCACCTAGCTGGAAAGCTTCATGCACTGTTATGAGCAAGATAGAAATCACACAGAGAATAAAGAAATTGATTAGTCATAAACTGTACTCATCCCCACTGTCAGATAAACTGATTTATATACCTTTTGACAGAGTCCAGTTCCCTCTGCCATCTGGGTGTGGTCTACATAGGCAACCCAGGTTACTCTCTTGTGTGCAGTCACTGTTGTATTCCAAGACTACTATGGGCTATTGTCCACAGGAATTATTCTCTAGAATTGATGCTTTCATAACTGGCCAGCAGCCTGAGAACAAACAGAGAGGATGGATGGCAGCAGGGGCACTGATGACAGCCTCCAGCTTTGCCACTCAGTGGCTTCGTGATTTTGGTCAAAGCCCTTTGCCTCTCTGGCTTTGCAAGAAAAAGGCCTTCCAATGGTAACTGTCTTGATTCAGTGACTATCCTAGGATTCACTAGTAAACCCAGTGCTGTGAACCAGGATTATGATAGAATGGGCTACTTATGAGCAATTCTGTGGAGAGAGTGAGATTGCCTTTGGAGTTTTCAACTTTCACTTTCTCCCCCAGTCTACCCAGTGCTCAGTGCTCAAACCCCTGAAACAGCCTCAAAGTCCTGTCTGATAGGGCTTCTTGCTCAGCAGGGCTTTTCCAGGGATCTCCTCTCTTCCCTCAGAACCCCAGTAATTAATCCCAAGGCATCAGCTCTCCTGCCTCTTTAAGGGCCTAGCTTAATAGGGGGAGTATTTAGGAATTTACAAACCCAGGTAACCAGCCAGGCGTTTACCCAGGATGGCCCAGAGCAGGGCAACTGGGGCAAGTTCTGAACTGTGATTGAGAAAGATTGCAAACGATATACCAGAGATATGAGGTAAAGCTATAAACAGGAAAGTGGTGTCATAAGATCAGAAGCCAGAAATATTCGGTACAGTTTGGGAAACACATGAGTGACGTGTTTTTATGGGGCTGTATGTAGGAGGCTCAGCTGCTGAGAAGAATTCGAACATTAATAGCTAATAAGGATTCACATGGTACCGTGGTTGGGGTTATTTGAAATTTAGCAGGATTCCTAGAGATGGAATACCTTCTCTCAGAGGGCAAATTCTCCAATGATAAATTTCACAGTGTGGCAAGCCCTGAGCAGGAGACATTTGGAGACATTAAAATGGGACCATAAAACCCAGCTGTCTCTACCTGTCTCTAAAGTTAGAGTTAATAAGACAAACTAGGATTGAAGAGAAAGATTGAATGAGATGAGTTAAACGTCTCATAGCTTTTTCATCTTACAATGTCACTTGAAAGCTGAGGACAACAAACTGGTCAGTTGTAAGAGAAGAAGGCCTAGGTTTGTAATTCTAAAAATCTCCCCAGTAGCAGAGAAGGGTGGGCACATGCCCAGGGGTTCTGGAGGCAAGGCTTGAAGCAGTTCCTTGAGAAATCAGAGGTTCTGGTGGGACCTGCCCTCCTTCCTAGGGGCTGATGTGCTCTTCCTCAGATGATGTGGAACAGAGAACACTCTGCTGGGGGCTGCTTCTGCGAGAGGGACCCCTGGGTCTCAAATAGTTTTTATATGCATCTCAGAAACAACACAGGCACTTGGAACTTACCGAGGAAAGCCAGGGGTACTCAGATAGCTACCAGTTTCTTCCCTGCTGCCTCTCAATCCTGGAGTTTTAGAATCTCCTGACAGTTTGGCAATACTTTAGGTAATAGCAGCAGAGCTAATTTGTTAATCTGCCAGAATTGCATCCAACATCCTTTTGTGCGCTGACACCAGAGTAATAGGAAGATACTAGTTTGGCCACTGTTTGCCTGCTGAAACTAAGCTAGAAAGTTCTCTGCATAATTCATTTGTGCATGAGATGGAAGGAAGCTTAATGTCATTAAGTAAAGCACTAGGCAGAAATTGGTGGTAAGTGTCTTTTTTAGGTCTTAGAGATAGACTCTACTTCACTCATAAAGCCCAATTTGGTATTACTTAATGGTGTAAGCACTTTTCTCTGAAGCCATGTCCACTGAGTGATTTTTGATGCCTCTTACCTTCCCCAGCCCCTGCCTGCTGAGATGGCTCAGCATCCTCTTGCTATTTTATGCCTCCCCAGCCAACTTTTCCCATTTGCACTGATCCCCACATCCCATACTCATAGGACCCCATACCCTCCCCCAGGGCTTATTCTAGCAGAAAAGGCTGGAGGTACTAAACACCAGGATGACCAAGGCTGGGGGTTTTGAGCACACTGACCACTGAGATCAGGGGATGGAGGCTCTGGAGTGAGTTCAGAGAGGAACTGACAACCTGGATCAGGAAGGTGTGGGCTGAAGGAATTGGCCTCTCTTCTTCCAGAATTGGGAATGGCTCTGGTGAAACTGCTTCTCAACAGAGGAGCCTCAGCCCTAAATGAGCTGCTCAGCGCTTCTGAGGAGCTCAAATGAGTCAGGACTCTAGCAGAAAGGACCTTCTGCACTCTGGGTCTCTGTTTATCTATTGTTGCACAGCATATTGACTTAAAACATAGTGATGTGAAACAACAATTTCACTTAGCTACAACTGTATGGTTCGGGAATTCTGGATTTCTGAATCTTCTGGTATTAAGTGGGGCAGGAGTCACTTCCAAGGCATCTTCCTTACCCTCACGTCTGGTACCTCCTGGCTCCCTGGCTTCTATCATCTCTACACAACACGTCTCATCCTCCAAGTCCTCTGTATGTGGCTTTGGGTTCTCACAGCATGGCAGTCAAGCTGGTCTCCATGAGGGAAGATTCAAAAATGAGCATTCAAAGAGGTGTAGGGGAAGCTGCAAAACGTCTATGACCAAGCTCAAGTCCCCCAGTTTACTTTTGCTACATTCTAGCAATCAAGGACATCAGTGAGTCCAGTCAGGTCCAGGGAGGAAAGAGTATAGATTTTACCTTTGGATGTACACACAGGGAAGGAAAGCATTGGTGAAGCCCATTTTGGTGGAAACTGACCCAGTCTCCACGTCACTCAGATAGAATGAAGGCTCTGAGTTTCACTTGTTGGTTCTTGCTCATGATAACCCACATATCCACACATGTCCAAAGATGCATACCCCACTCCCAAATACACATCTTATAGTAGGTAAATCTATTTATTGTAGGTGCATACTTCACAGGTTTAAGGAGTGCTCACAAAAATATATTTCAAAATATCTTAGAGCACTTTTGTATTTGCTTGATGTACCGAGACTGGAGTGTCATCCTGGGTCTGTAGCTCATACTCTGAACACCAAAAGACTAGGTCACCCAATGATATGGCTCCAGCCTCCCAATTGGCAATGTCCTTCCTGGTACCCAGAAATCTTCAGGTCTCAGGTGAGGATGTAGGCACCAGTTTCTGCTGCATGTGAAAGGGTAGGAATGAGGGGGAGGAAATTTTGAGTGGTAAGGTGAAGGATGGGAAAAAGGACATCACGTTGGTTTATGACTCTGGATGGCAACGTGCTTCCACCTCTGTCTCCCTTTTTGGGTTACCCTTTCCTTGGTCGTAATGAGGTAGAAAAACAAATATGCAAACAAGTCAAAGATCATGTCCTGTAAGCATGAACCAGCTAAAGGCCTACACACGAGTCACAGCCTTCCTGTCAACATAACTTTTGAATTTTTTTCTTCTAGAAGAATGCCTGTCTGTTCTGACCTTGAGTTGGTTATTAAGCGTTCTTGTAATAACTTGGCCTTGCAAGGCACTGTGCCTAAGTACCCCTACTTCAGACCATTTCTCCCTGCCCCTTTTTCCTAACTATAGTAGGTAGAGAAAAGCAAGACAACCACAGTGAAGCACTCATTTGAGTTCTTATCTCTTCAATGCCTGGTTCCCCTGCTAGACTGCAAGCTCCATGAAGGCAGTGACTTTGTCTGTTTTGTTCACTGTTGTGAAACAGTGCATAGCAAAAACAGTCTCTGGCACATGGTAGCACTTGTTAAATTGTTCTTGAATGAATGTGTGAAGAATGAATGGGTGAATGTGTTTATTCAACACCATGCATTCAGCAGCTCTCATATGCCAGGCATTGTGCTGGGTGCCAGGGATCCACAATGTATAAGACATGGTCCCTGCCCTCCAAGAGCTCAGATCACATCTGTGTGAATTCATTGACACTTCCTGGCTATTTCTTCCTCGGGTCCTGAATCCATGCACTGCTCATAAACTATCTGACCATATGGGGACCATCTCTCCTGTACAACAGCCCAGATGGTGGCTTCACCAGGCAGGATTATTTAGGGGTGATCTTCTCCTAACCTCCTTTCTTCCCAGCTCTCACTTAATTACCCAGCATGCCTCATAAATAAAGGAGAGAGGGATTGTCTTAGACCAGCAAGCATAAATGAATGTTTTCTAAATGGCACTGTTCCTGCAGCTTCTGAGAATCTAATAAACGTTCCTAGCCCTGGATTTATTACACCACAATAATCTCGCTTAGCCAGCTGGTGAGACTCATAGTTTTGACTCTTTCCCTAGCACCCTCTTCTCCCTCACTCCATGCAGAGAGCCAAAGGTGAAAGTTGGCAGAGCCTCAGGGACAATGACTTAGGCCAGCTTCCAGCAAACTGATGCTCTCAACCAACTTACAGCACTTCTGTCTTTCCCCATTACATAGACTTCCAATGCATTTCTAGCCAGCCTGCCCTTAGCAATCCTCTAAGGAGTTCTGTGGCAGCAGGGCAAGCCTCGGTGGGAATGAGGGGGCCATGCACAGCCCTGCTGCTCTCATCTGCGTATTTGTCCCTGCAAAGCCTCTTTAAGCGAACCCAGCCCACACGTGTCCATGGCGGGGCAGGGGGCGGTATTCAGAGGTCACTACAGACATCAGCAGACAGCTCCAGGATACTTCAAGCACCTCCTGCCCACATGGTTTGCAGCATTTCTGGTTCCAAGACCCTCCCACACTTGTTTTGGTTCTGTAATTCAGATTCTCTACCCTTGTATTAATAGCCTGGTTTTGAACCAGCTTTCCCAGTAGGCCTGAGAACTTTAGTTCACCATGACTCTTTTTCTCTATGATTTAGCTTCAGACATTGAAATCACAAATAAGAGATCCTGCAGGACAGACATAGAAGCATCCCCTTGCCCTGCTGCCTCCCTGATAGAAGAAGAACCTTGAACTTTCTAGAGACTGGTTACTGTGACATTGGGGCCAACTTGTCATCAGTCCTGAAATACATATCTTGTTATCTGTGTGAGCAAATGAGTACCATCCAAATATATCTAACCCACACTGCTTCAGCCTTAAGGCCTGGTTTTATACAGTGCCAAGTTAAAAAGAAAAAACAAATCTAACTCTAAAAGCTATGAAAAAGCATTGTAATTCTTATCCCCTAAAGGTTCTTGAAGAGATGGTAAAGAGAACCGTATATCACATTGCACAGAGAAAAGCATTCTGAAATTTCTGTTTACCAATCTGTCTCTATGAGGTCCCGCAACACTCAGCAGCAGAGTTATAGTATATAGTTATGCAGGTGGTGCACTGCACAACTCTAGGGGGCACCATTCTCACGCGTAGCTACAACTTATTTGTTTGTTTGTTTGTTTATTACATTATTTTTCTGGCAGACAATACTAACATGTCTTGAAGAAGGGATGGCTTTTTTCATTTTTCTATATCCCTCTTTTCCAGTTCTCTCCCACTCATCTCCAGCTTCTGCTGTCACTCCTGCTTTGCTTCCTCTGTTTCTTTAACTCAGTGCATCGTCTCAGCCCCAACCCCAGATATTCTCTTTGGAGTGCAGTCCATGCCCTCCCTGGGCTGTGGGTTTAACCTCAGCCCCTCCAGGTCTTGGCTGTTCTCTGTTGTCACCCTTACATGGGAGCAGATCCGTAGAAACCGAGACTCGCCCTTACAAAATGACATTGTTATCTCTGTCGCCGGAGAAAGCCCAGGGACTGAAGGTGTCAAGAGCTAGGAAACTGAAGGGGACACAAGAAGAAACCTACCCCTATACCAGGAGACCATTTGCTCCCACTCTCTGCCATCCCTTCCATCCAACCCCTACAGCCAGCATATCTGGCAGTTATGAAAGGGCTCCATCCATGGACACATTTCCAGGGCTTCTCTCTCATTCTCCCAGATCACCCCTAAATAGTCTCACATAATCTCTGTGCAGCAATTTTCTTTCTAGTCTCATGAACTTAAGTCTCTCCCTCGGCAACTGAAGCCATAGCCTCTGGTTCAGACCCATAGTGACGAAGGGATAGACACTCATTTACCCCCACTGTCCTCTGAACAAGGCTTCTACATCAGTCATCTCCTCTCCAGACAATATTTCCCCAAGTGTGGGCTGGGGAGAGAAGGAAAGACCCTAGTCAAACCCCTAAACTGAGGCTACTCAGAGAATGGGCTTTGATGCCAACCTGCTCCTTCCTTTCTTAGGTCTTGCTTTTTGTTAGCATTTTGTTCTCTCTCCTTCCACCCCTCCTGGCTGAATCTAATGGGAGCAGTTCCTAATAGACTGATGGCTGGTGGAAGAGGCTCCATTGTACTTTTCATCATTAGCTAGTGCTGCTAAGAGCACTTGATTCTTATTCCCCATCATGCTGTTCTGCTCTGCAGATGTTGCCTTGTGCCAGGTGCTTCTTTCTGATGGAGAGTAGGTATTTTCCAGGCTTTGCCCCTCCAGACCAGCCTCCCTTCAGTACAGTAGATTTCTCCTTATTTGAAGCTGGAAGTCCCCTGAGTCTCCATT
The DNA here is from genome assembly GCA_003508835.1 of Eonycteris spelaea. Classification (NCBI taxonomy): domain Eukaryota; kingdom Metazoa; phylum Chordata; class Mammalia; order Chiroptera; family Pteropodidae; genus Eonycteris; species Eonycteris spelaea. Next base: position 5,181,951 of record PUFA01000123.1, read on the forward strand.
TAATGCATTAACCTTTCAGGGAAGCAGGCTCTGCAGAGAGAATTCCTTCCATTGGAACCTCTCACAACAACTCCTGCCACTCATGAAAGGGGGCCATGTACTCCCTGTTTCCCAAGGTTTCTTGGGAATTGCTGGTGGATAGGGTGCCTGACCTCTTGTTCATTCATGCACAGGTGAACACCCATCTGGAGCACCAGAGCCCACATCCACACTGGGGAGGATGCTCCTTCTCTCTCTACTACCTTCATTCCCTTTATTTTTTCTCTTTCCCTCCATTCTCCCGGCTTCTCTGTCTTCTCCCTAGATAACACATTACAACCTACAAAATCAATCACCCTCGTTCAACGTCATCCCCAGGGGGCCTTTTTGGAGAACGTGGTACAATCTTCCTGTCACTTAATCATCTGCTGAAACTCAACAGCGACGAGCTGCAATTCCTATCAGCACAACATTATGAACAACCTTCTTGGGGCAGGTGGGGGTGTAGGGAGAAGGTAGAGCAAACACATGCCTTGCCCTTCAATATCTCCCTCCATGAGGATGAGCCTGGCTTTCTCAGCCACCCTTCCCCTGCTACACACATATGTCTATTTTCTATTCCTTTCCCCATAGAATTCCACAACCAGGATTTAAGGCCTATCTTAGCGTTTAGAGACAGAGTCATCATGGAGGATGTGATATTGGTGACAGAGACTGGGGCAGGACAGAAGTTTACAGTTACCTCTATATCATGGAGATGAGAAAATACACACTGGATCTGAAGTGATGTGTGTTGAGGGAACACTGTTGCTAAAGCATAAACATAGAAGGAAGAAGTAGAAGGGAGATTAGAGATGACCATGGGAGGCTTGGTGAACTGGCCAAGCGGTGGACACTTTATGCTGTGGGCAGTTGTTATGCTCGGGTTGCTATAGGTGGCCTAACTTTCTGGTAGCAGCCAAGACTGTGTGCCTAGTCCTTAGAGAGGAAGGACATCCTGTCTCCAGCCCCATTGTCTCATTTTGGGCTGTCATCATCCCTTTTCATCCTGCCTTTTATATCACCTACACCAAGCCATCCCAGACTCTGCTGCCATAAAATCTTTCCCAAAGTCCAGTTTTAAACGTGTCCCCTGTATTCAAAATACTTTAACAGCTCTCTGCTGCCAGTCAATAAATTCCTTGTCATGACTTAGCCAGGTATTCAAGGCCCCTACGCCTTAATTAGCCAGGTATTCAAGGCCCCTACGCCTTAATTTTCCTCTTAAGTTCTAGCCTTATTTCCACCTTATTCAACTAAGGAACCATCCAAAACAAGCCGCCATTAGGCTCACCCCATGTTTTGTTCAAAACCGTGACATCCCACCATCCTATCTTTCCAGGCCCAGTACAGAAGACACCTCTACTAGAAAATGTCTCTGATTGCTTTCTTCTCTGGCTTCCACAGTGTTTTGTTGTGCCTCTTCAATTGCCTTCTATCTTAACTTATTTTTGTACACATTTTACCAGCCCCACTCTATACTCAAAGGGGCAGGGCCCACATCTTGCTCCTCCAGCCCGGTTCAGAGGCTAGCAGAAATTGGACATTCAGTAAATACCACAGATCTGTTCCTGGCAGAGGACCCCTTATGTCACAGTTGAGAGGACATCAGTGGTTACCTTTGCTTTTGTCTTCGGAAAAAAAATGAAAAAGAGTGGGGAAAAGACAGACAGAGACATGTGCGGAGCCTCTGAGAGACAGAAGAAAGAGAAGAGCTGGGCGTTTATTTCTGGCTTCCCGAGTTGTTTATTATCAGTTCTCTCAGGTACAGCACACCCTTTACATCCTCACTGACAATTACCCAGGAAGCATTCAACTAATTTCCTCAACTCCAACTGCCTTTAGTGCAGTCTAATTTTAACGTGACTCTCAGTTGTTTTCTGAAGATGCAAATAAGCTGAAATGACAGATGTTTGCATGCCTGCCTGCCTGTCTGCCTGCCTATCTGTCTGTCCTTCACTGGATAGGCCAGGAGATGCTCTCCAAAAGCTGGCCAGACAGGGCATAGGCATTCCCTGTTTCTGACAGGGGATGTGACAAAAAATAATAATAATAACTTGGTAAACTTTTAAAGCTATCAACCATTTGCAGATATTGCCACAGAGAGACAAGAGCTCTGATGTCGACCCTGCATAGAACATTAAATCATTTAATTGCACTGATTGTTGGGAGGCAGTGAGTATAATGTGTTAGAATGGTAGATATGAAAAAGAGAAGATAGAACTAAGAAACTAGCTCTGGCCCCTGGCAGGGTAAACAGCCAAGCCTTTCATGTGAGAAGCCTGAGGATAAAAAAGCAAGCAAGCAAACAAACAAACAAAAAACAATGAGAGGTCTTCTGGTTCATTCTCCTCTTCCCAGGCAGGGTTCGGCCATTAGTGAAGAAAGCCAGCAGTCTTCTTTGTTACCTACCCCAGGTTTTAAAACCTTCACGTCAAGAATTTCTTTTTTCTATATAGTAATCCCCTCTTATCTGTGGTTTCACTTTCCGTGGTTTCCGTTGGTTTCCGTTACCTGCAGTCATCTTCGTCCAAAATGTTAAATGGAAAAATCCAGAAATTAAAAAACCCAAAGTTTTAAATTGAGTACTTTTCTAAGTAGCATTCAGCTCTATTCACCCTGTACACAGTCCCCATCTGTCAGTCACTTTGTAGCCTCTCAGTTTTCAGATGCACTGTCATGGTATTGAGTGCTTGTGTTCAAGTAACCCTTATTTTACTTAATAATGGCCTCAAAGTGCAAGCAAGGGTAGTGATTCTGGCAATTCATGTATGCTGAAGAGAAGCTGTAAAGTGCTCCCTTTAAGTAAAAAGGTATGTGTATTAGGAAGAAAACATAGTAGATAGAGGGTTTGGCACTATCTGCAGTTTCAGACATCCATTGGAGGGTCTTGGAATGTGTCCCCCACAGATAAAGGGAAACTACTGTACCTTGATCCTCCTTGCTTTAGTTTCAGCCAACTTGTGCTTGCTTTTTTTGTTTGTTTTTTTGTTTGTTTTTTTATCATCTCTAGAGACAAAGAATTACTGTTTTGCTCAATTTTGCTTTCTATAAAAATAAAATTCTGTTTAGATCGTTATACATCAGCACTTCTACTAACTTTGAACAGCATATATATTTTTAAAATAAAACATACACAATAAGATACACAGTTTTAACAAGAACAAGATGATATTATATATAGTATGCCTTCCAATGTATTAAGTATTTCTTCCACCTACATTGTTTCATTTACTCTTCACAACAATGCCATGATTCCCATACCTTTGCAATCTTCTTTTTCTCTGTTGAAAAGAAAGAAGTTCTGTGAGATTAAGTAACTACCCAGTGCTACACAGCCTGGAACTGGATCTCGGAGTTCTAAAGCCAGCATTTCTACTATACTGGGCTGTCTCTCATTACATGTCTTCTAAAGGTTATTTTGGAATGAGTGACATTGGCCTCAGATCATTAAGTGCCTCCTCCAATCTTTTGAACTGTTCATTCATTCATTGAATAAATATTCACAGAGCGCTACTATATCCTAAGCACTGGGTAGACGTTCAACATTGCGGTTAACTAACTAAATAGTCAAATACAATTCTGATAAAAATTGCATTAAACCTTCTTTACTTCTCACTAGTCATTGCCTGATTTCCATATGTTCTATCTGTATAGTCAAACTCTACTCTCACTCCTTGCCTTTCTCCAGCTTCCTCAAATCAAACCCACAGCCATCTGTCCCTCAGAAACTGCATTAACATACCAAGGCACACCGGAGAGTTCATAACTGACAGCTGAGTGTTAAATAGAAAAATCTGCAGACCAGCAAGAAAAGGGACAGTTCAAAATATCAATATATCCATCAGGGTTTAATGGAGGAAACAGAAACTTAGAAAGCTATTTTAAGCAAAAAAAAAAAAAAAAAAAAAAAAAGGGTTTAGAGTAAAGAGTGAGGTGCTTACAAAAAGGCTACAAGTGCAGATTCTAGGCTAGGTCCCTGGAATGATTCCTAGAGTAGGAGAGGACTAGTCCTCAGAGGACTCCTTCAAGCTGCCCCTGGAGCAATGCTTTTCTGGGTGGAAGTCACCATCACTGCCTAAGCAGCCCTTGCACACCAGATAACTGGATATGGGACCCCAAAGCTGTGATCCAAGAATTAGAGTCAAGTCAAGGAGTTGTCAATGACACGACTATTCCTTAATGCACAGAAAGCTAGAGAATAAACCCTGGAACCTGCTGCAGGGAAGTCCTGGCTTTTATGACTGGGGAGACCATTCAGAGCCGCAGGAAGGACACTTCTGTCTCCCTTTTACCTTCCCAGTTTCATACAAATGCATTAAATAGCACAAATTAACTGTACCCCAATCCTACTTACCAGGGACAACGGAAAATTTCCAGCCACTTCAAATAGGACCATAAAGTGGAGACCAAAGAGCTGGTCCAAGTACCTGCCCCAGTCAGTGTCCATGAAACCTCCTTAAATTCAAGGCACTATAAATATTTAGGGTGCTCCCATCTTTCCTTGCTTTACACATATTTCTATTAAAAATAAAGTAGAGCATGTTAGGGTGTTCTGAATTCATGGGCTAATGGGTATGAGTTTTAATGTAAAAATCTCACCTCTTTCAACCCCAACTCTTGAGGGACAAGCCCAGGAGCTAAGAACAGTGAGAGCATCATTAAGAAATATTAAGGAAACTTTACTTCATCCAGGTAACAAATTCATGGCAAAGCACTATATAAATTACAATTAGAATGTTTAAGATTTATTTTTAAAAAACTAGCTGGGAAATATCAGTCTCTTATGAGGCACACAGTCTGCATTTAGAGCATTCTGAATAATAAGCAAGAAGTTGGCGAGTGATGCTTATTCACCCACGGCTCATTCGTGTCTCAGCCACATATTTTGCATGATTGCAAGAAAGAGAAGCTGAAAACCTCCACAGTTACTTCAAAACAGCTCAGTATTGCACCTTTAAGTCATAGGAACACATATCAGAGATGTATCCATATTCATTTTTCACTTGGGCACAACTTGTTGTCAGCTACTTTGCTGCTCATTTATTCATTTCTACCCTAAGCTTATGAGATTTAGATTGATTTAAGGAAAATTATATCGTGGGTCCTATTGTAAATAATGCTCTTATCAACAATCATGAATAAATATGCTACAGTAAGCCTCCCATTTACTAGTCATTCAACACTTTCCTTCTGTTGTTAATGTTGCAATGATAATTAATATTCATCCATGGACACACAATTAATTGTAGAAGAAGCCCTATGTCTCTTATTCAAAGATAATTTTCAAAATATTTTGCTTGTATATTTAATATTTTCACTAAAATTTTATATACATATAGTGTTTTCATCAAACAATAATACTAATTATTATAATAATATTTCATCATGAAGAAAAATATCATTTAGAGCCTTATGGTTATAGAAATTTTAAAAAATAGTTTTAATGTATATATGATAAGATAATTAATGAAAATCTTTAAGTCATAAGAATATATAATGTTACAGTAAAATTACGTGAGGAAATGGAATTCAAGGAGACAAAGGATTAAAGTAAAATTTCTGACTGTTAAAGAAGACCTTGATTTTCTGTTGTTGCTGTTTTTCAGTAGATGAGGGTAGGTATCAAAGTGCTATGCTATTTAGTTTCTTTTTGACACATTTGAAAGACTGCTGTAGACATTTTATTATAAAACGGCAATATTAATAGTAACCTGAAACTTTCATTTCATGAAACTATTTAAACTTACAATAAAAAATTTGGATGTCAACTTTAAAATATGCAAGGCAGTACATGTTTTTTCTCATTGCTTTCAGGGAGTACATGAGTAAAACTGAGGATACCTACTCCAGAATCAGCTAATGCTTCACCTTCTGTCCACAAACTGCCCCAAGGAGGGGGCCAGTCAGAGCCAGGCTGGGGTGAGGACAAGAGCAGGAGAGAGATTAGATGTCCCTCAGGGTTCCTTCAGCCCAAGCCCCCAAACATCTCACCTCAGCCAGCAAGGTTCTAACTCTGACACTCTTGAACCAACCTTCTTCAACCACTTCCTGTCTATTTTCTTGTGATGTTAACCCAAACACTTAACAATTTTGTTGGCTTGTTTATTATCTGTCTCCCTTATCTAAATATTAGAATATAAACTTCGAAGGGTCAGGGACCTTGTGTGTTTTTTCCTTGTTAAGTTTCCATTGCCTAACACAGTCTCAAGTACCTGCTAGGCACTTGATAAATGTTCAAGTGCATTAATGAATGACTGCATGATTGGATGGGTGATGGAAAGGTCTACATCTCCTTAATGTACCTGAATTTGGTAAGGTCTCTGTCTCCCTAGTACAACACAACTGACTTGGCCTCTTTCCTTCTCTATGCCCAAAATGACATGTTCATTCATTCATTCAGTCAGTCATGGAACACTTAGTGAATCCTGGGTATGTGGCAGATGCTGTCATAGATGTCAGTTAGAAAGGGAGCTCGCAGTACAGGAGAGTGACAGACTTCGAACGAGTAAACAGACATATGCCATATTCACCTCTTTGATGGCTTGTGAAAGAGAACAGTGTACTAGAGCAGAGGGAAAGGGGGATGGTGTCTAATTTAGAATGTGGGAGCATCAGAGACCTAAAAGATGAACCTAGCAAAGAGAGAGGTTTTGCAGGCAGAGAAAACAGTGTGTGCAAACGCTTGCAGACAGGAAGATCCCCTGAGGTAGGTGCAAAGTGAGCAAGGGAGGGGTAGCACAGCCTGAGGCTGGGGAGGTAGGTTGGGCCCAGAGCATGCCGAACCTGGTATGCTTTGTGAAAGAGTTTGGTTTCAATTCTCAGGGCTGTGAAAACCTTGAAGAGTTTTGAGTAGGTGAGTCACATGATTCCATTTATTTTTAAAAGATCCATTTGACTGCCGAATGGAAAATAGATTGAAGATGGGCAAGAGTCGAGACACAGAGACTAGTTAAGAAACTTGTTAAGATGTGCAGGTGAGAGATAGGACGATGGTAACTTTGACAATATTTCTGTCCCTCTGAAATGTACACTGGACTAACAAGATTTTTTATTTATTTGCACACTTGTTGATTCAGAAATTCATTAGTAAGAACTTTTATATGACAGATGATGAGGATACAGCTTTCATGGTCCTTGTCGCCATAGAGCTTAGAATCCAGTAAAGAAAACAGGCCACTAAACTTAAACTCCAGCTTTCCCGTGACGTAAGAAACCTATGGAAGGGGAGTTAGGGAGGTATGGGAAAACCAGACCTGATCCTGACTTGGGATGTCAGAGACTGTCAAGAGAAATCTAGACCAGGATTACAAATTCCCAGGTACACATGAACTGATCCCATGTCTGCCTTCTGAAGCAACCAAGTGGTCTTGGCTTATATTCATCTAACTGCCCATCGACTAACTCTACTAGGCTGGCCTCAATCTTAGTGGCCAAAAGTGAAAGTTTCATCTGTGACCTGCAACTGTCCCCATGCCCAAACCTGCCCCACTGGTAATTCTTGACTCAAAGAATGACAATTCCATCTACAAAGTTGCCCAAGCCATAAGTTTGGGTATCCCTCTTTTGCCCTTTATATCCAGTCACTCACCAAGTCCTATGAGTGCAACTTCTCAAGAGCCTCTCACCTTTCTCACCTCTCTTGATTCCATTGGCCATTCTCTTGCTCTAGGCCACCATCATCATCTCTTGCCCAGGTTGCTGCAACAACCCTTTAACCGTTCTCTCACCTCCAGTCTGCCAACCAACCACATCCCAGTGGATTCAGGTGGCTTTTCAAACGTGCGCTTCTGCCTGGCGGTCTTCTCCTTGCTTCATCCTGATGCCTCAGCCCGGTTGTCACATTGTTTGGGGAAATTCTCTGATCCCTTCTCTGGTTTAGGCTCCTCCACCCTGTGATGCCATAACACTGGGCACTTGCTTTTCATGGCTACAGTCACACGTTACTGTTATGTGCTTGCCTTCCCCATCAGACTGTAAGCATCATTAAGGCTCACATCTTTATATGCAACTCCCTCCCCAAACAGAAATTTCTAACAGGGGTCATTTCATAAGGGAGATATGATCCTTCGGCTGGAAAATCTGGAAAGATTGTTCTGATCATGTGTAAATGAGAAGCCCACAGCACGCCTCCGGTGGCCCCTTGCCCAGCTCAGCCTTGCCTAGCCTGGCCTCTCTCCTTCTGCCTTTTTTCTCTTTTGCATTCCTTCCTCACAGAGCTGGCTGCTGTGACCACAGATGGCGGGAGGAAACACAATTTATATTTCTTTATTTGGTTTGGAGAGTGCTGTGACAGACGGAGATGAATTATCTCTCTCCTCACCCCACCCCCAAATTTCTTCTCCTTTGGTTTATGAATCTTTGAAGATAACTCTCAGAAAGGGACTGGCAGGCAGGTGCTAGAGAGAGGGAGAGAGCTGGGGGAGAGGGTGTTTTGATAGAAAGGATAGCTGCTAATGCATCTGTGGCTATTACTAGTGCAATGACAATTACAGTTATGGAGACACTTTGAGGAGGAAGAAGAGGGGAAAGAGAAGAGAAACAACCTTCTTGTCTGTCAGAGGCAATACAGGGTCTGATGATGCTGGGGCTTCTCATTGCCTCTAAAGACATTTCAAAACAACAACAGCAATGAACAACCTAACCAAGTTTGTCTGGACCTGGAGATCCACAAACGGGCCTGTCAGTATGACCTGAGGTGTACCACATTCTTTTGGCTGCTCCCCTGAAGTTTATACCTGTAGATCCTCAAAAGAAAGGGCGAGTCTGCCTTATACTCCTTGCCCCAGGTGCCAAGAGGCTCCCGGCATTCATATTTCTACCCTTAAAACTCAGGGAATGCATAGTGCTCCTTGAACTCTGTCCTCTATTTACTGAGCCTTTCTCTTCTTTAGATCACATGCAGTCTTGATGTTTCATTTCAGCGGAGAAAGGGAGAGATATATTCTAGAACTGAAAACACTTGGAATTCAAAGGTACTGCCAGACCCATCAGGTCTGCAGGGAGAGAACAGCAGCACAGGCATATCACAGAAAACACAGAGACACATTTGTCTGGGGCAGTAAATGAGAGAGAGAGAGAGAGAGAGAGAGAGAGAGAGAGAGAGACAGAGAGAGAGAGAGAGACAGACAGAGAGAGAGAGAGAGAGAGAGAGAGAGGATTTAGTAGAAGTGTAGAAGTTCAGCAGTCTTATTGTAAATGAAGCCAGAGGTGGAAAATGTCTGCTGTGCCTGCCACATATTACTCCCCATCCCCTTTTGGGAAGGTTCATGCTCTCTTCAGAGCCTGGCCTCAAATAAACCAGACAATCTATCAGATTCTGGGCAAAGGCATGCAACACTGTGTTTCCTCCCTTCCTAAAATGTTGGATTCTGCTATTCCCACACTACTTGTACCCCCAACACACACACATCACTACCACCACCAGCAGCTCAGGTGGCCCACCTCAAATTCACTAGCTCACAAAAAAAAGAAGCTAAAATCAGTCCCCAGACTTGGTTATGTCTCAGCTCCATAGAGTCTTCCAATCACCACAGTCCACACCTATCCCCCAAAATAAGAGACAGAGCAGCTTAGAGTCATTGGATGCTAACTGTGGGTAGGCACTGTGCTAAGTACTTTGCAAGACTTATCTTACATAATCCTCACAACAACTCTTTGTGGCAATTTCAGTTATTAGTTCCATTTTTTGTATTTAAAGACCAAGGCTATAAGTTAAACAGAAAAACAAATAAAGCTAACCCAAAGTCATGGCTCTTGGCTTCTAAGACTTCTCTGATTTCCTACAGCTGACTTAGATACCCCTCCTTTGGGTTTTAGTCGAATTATAGCACTTTTCACATGGTATTATAATCACGGATTTATATTTCATGACCAGATCCTCATTAACAGAATGTCAGTAGAAGCTACTTGTGCAATTTCTAGGCCTGTGTGTACCTATGATCTAGCTTTAACTATGTTGATGAGGACAACTCCCTACAACAGCAGTTTTCAAACTTGAATTGGGCTCAATATATAGTCAAGGTTAGGAACCGTTGTTTTAGAAGATACTGGACAAACAAGATGGAAGGAATCCGGGTAGCCAGATGACAGCATGGAGCAGAATCTCCTGCCAACTGGGAATATTCATCTTGAACAGTTATGTGAGAGGGACATCGACCCCTATCTTATTACTCTCACAAATGCCTTGGAAGAGAGACATTTGAGGAGTTAAAAGGAAAACCTAACAGCACTTGAATACCTACTATGTCAGCCATTTCTCAAAAAAAAATGCAAAGGCATTAACAATTACTTGTAAACACACACATATGCATGCAAGTGTGCACACACACACACTCACACGCATCTCACATACTTTTGCTGCATGGCTCTCTCTATCCCATTCACCATTAGGTCAACAATCAGCTAGAATCACAGCTTTCTTGGCTTCCTACCAGACTCTGATTAATGAGAAAATTCTCCACCCACCTTCCCCCACTCCAAGGCAGGCTGAGCTCCAGCTTCCTCCTTTATATTCTCTTCCTGATCCTATAAAGCAATTAAAGAAAAATTTCCTAGAGACCGCTTTTCTCTCTTAGAACCTGGTTCACATTCTGTCTGGTTTTTGATCTGCAAATTTCAGTAGGTGAGAAAATCCCATGATGCAGCATCCATCTGTGGGCCTGGGGATCCAACCTCAGGTAGGATCCATTGTAAAACTGCCACACCTGCTGCTTGGAAGTGTAAGGTGAGACTGGCTCAGTAGCCTTGGAGGTTCAGAATAGGGCAATCTGCAAACAAGGGACTGAGGTGATGAGTGCTTTATTAGTAGAGAAATGGTGGGAGGAATTCCACAGGGACCCAAAGTGGTTAAGCCTAAGTCCAGGACCACGGACAGGGAAGACCTGGCTGGAGGAGCACAAGGACAGAGAGGAAGGTCATTCCATGGCCCTGGGAAGAAGTTATGGCTCCGCCTGGGAAATCAGAGCTATGAGAAGACACCTCAGGCACCATATTCATTCAAGAAAAGATAATACCTCTTGGAAATCTTGGATTAAAAACAGGAATTTCAGTAAAAACCACATTTGCAGTGATACAAGAAATAGAAAAAGAATGGCCCTAGCTGTGAAATGACTTGTATCTCATAGGACAAGGGGTGCTATAGGGCTCCATGAGGGAGGCATTACTACCCAAGCTCGAGTACTGAGTCCTCTATTGCACCCAGTGGAGGCTTAGGCAAGTCACTGGTCCTCTTTGAACTTCAGTTTCTTCATCCAAAAAATAAATACGATGGTAATATCTTCCTTACTGACTCTACTATGGTGTTAATAAGAGCAGCTAAGATGATGTATGTAAAAGTAAAAAGTAAAACATAATTGTGATAGTCACATGCTCTGATTCTTGACTGGCTTCAGATTAAATTCCAGTGCTGAATAGACAGACTTTATTTTAGAAGTTACTCATTAAATATTTATTAGAGCATTGTTAATTTTGTTGTTTAGAAAAGAAGTCAAGTAAACTCAGCGGCTTATATTCAGAGGAGAATAGAAAGACAAGGAGGAGAAGGGGGAAGGGTCAGAGACTCAGACCTGATGTAGATCACCAGTACACCTCACATGTCTTCTCCCTGATACTCCTGCTTCCCTGCAGATGATTCAGAGCCATTATGGATAGACTGGGAGGACTGTGCAGGAGACAGCAGAACAGGGAAGCAAGCCAGTGAGCCCTGGGAAAGGCCTTGACCCCCACACTCCCTTTCTCACTGTCTAGACAGATTGGTTACGATATCTACATGCTGGTTGTTCCTGTCTCATGATTCCTCACATCTCCGCCTCCTCCCCACAATATAAGCATCCATGTTCTATATTGTGTAAATCTCAAATTACTATAGTTGAGTGACAGGCATCTGACCCAGGGTAGCCAATCTATAGACTTGCCAGTGGCCAAATCATGAAAATTTCTCTGCAAAGATTAATGACTTGGAGCATTATGGAAAGAATTGGGCAATTAACAGTGAACGCAGAGGCTAAAGGGTCATGAGGTAAAGAGTCTGGGTGGGGGAGCATGACGGGCCATGAATAGGCCAAGATTCTGAGCAAGCAGAATCCATGAAATAGAAGTTAAACGGAGCAAAGAACAGAATAGCCAGATGGTAGCAGGAAGATGACAGACATGGAGAGAGGCAAAATTTAGAGGAGCTCTGAGAAGCCTTGGTGACTTTGACCCAAAGCCACTGTTGAGCTCTGGAACCCCTGGGGTCGGAAGGGACTTCTGGCCTCAGCCTCCATGGGCCTGGCTCATCTTGGGGTCTGCTTCATCCAGAGCCTATTTGTTTAGCTTCTCCAGAGCACCTGGAAGGCTGGCCTTGTGGTTAGGGTTCTCATTTTCTTATTCCATGTGCATCCTTACTATAAAGCCTACATTATTTGAAGAACCCTGATTGAGTCCCTGTTTGTTGCAATCTGAAAAGCTAAACTAATAGGCTGCCTTTTAAAATCTGGAAGGGTGAGTTTTCAGAGCCCAGGGTCACCAGCAGGTCTCTAAGAGGTCTCTCTAGAAAAGCTGTGGAAGCTGAGCCTGACACTGAAATCTGGAAAGGCTGGCCTTGAACACTTAAAAGTTCTGTTCCTGGAGCCCAGTTTGAAATCCTTACCAGTCAGAACTGCTGATGCGTGTATGCAAGCTGGCTGGCATGTGGGCCTGGTCCTTGCCCATTCATTCTAGTTAACTAGGACAGGGGTGGGGAGTGGCTCATGGCAGTGCCTTAGTCCTGCCTTGGCAACAGGACTATAATCAGCCAAGGATGCTGGTAGAAGGAAGGTAGCCTGGAGATGGATACTCAACCCGTATCTTTATGCACTCCCTCCCCTAAAATTTGCAAAGCCTGAAGCAAAGGTACAGAAGCTCCCTCTTCAGTCTCTTTATCTTTATACTCCTGGCTTCATCCTACATCACCAGCGGTCTCATACACATAGTTGTGGATTCCCCAGTCCCCTAGTTCAAGCTCCATCTATGCTCATCTCTAACCCAATAAAAGCCACTGTTTGGCCAACCCCAGGCCTAGAGGTGTGAGCTCTGGTGGTGAAATCCACGTGTAGAAGAGTGGACACAGGGAAGTAGCCATTTTAAGCTTTAAAAGGTAGTTCAGGTCTCTCTGAATGTGGTCCAGAAGTGGGTAGTAGAATAGGGTAAGTACTATCTTTATTCTCTATATACAGCCCCCATCAGGAGCAACAACTTCGATTCTGGCTTCTTTCTGAGCTATGGATAGGAATGGCTATTATAATTAGAGCTTGCTATGTGCCGGGCACATTCTAAACAAGCCTTTTATATTAACTGATTTGATGGTTAAACAACACTGAATTATCATTATTGCTGTTTTACAGATGAGAAAACTAGAGCACAGAGACATTATGCAACTTGCACAGGAGCGTACAACATTAAGTGACAGCAGCAAGATCACCCGGGCAGTCTGGTCTCAGGGCCTGTGCTCTAACTATCCTGTTATATGGCCTTGGCAGCTGAAGGAGAACTGGGGCTACCTGCCCACCTCACAATCCAGGTTGGACACAGAAAGCACTCTCCTCACACTTCCCTTCCTGTCCACAGCTCTGAACACAGCACCCACTTTCAGTCTTATTTGCCTCTGCCTGCAGCCCATGGACGTGTGGAAGGAGATAGCCTGGGGAGGGAGTGTCGAGAAGTCTCCCCCAGCTCAGCTAGAGTAGGGATGACATCAAAGCTAATCCTCGTCCTTCGGTAAGTCCTTGCTGTGTGCCAGGTATGGGCTTTCCCTACATTGTATCATTTAATCCTCACATGACTAAGAGGTAGCTAGTATCCCAAGTTTTAGATGTGTAACTAAAGCTTTAAAAGGTTGAGCAATTTTTCTGAATCACTCAGTAGTGGGCTTAAGTAGGATTTAAACCCAGTTCTTTATGGCTCTAAATGAATGGTGCCTGGCAAGTCACACAGCATTAACTTCCCTCCATTCCTCCTTGCCTCTTGCTTTCCTCCCTCTTCTCTACTTTCCTGCCCCACTTCACTTTCTCCCTTCTACCCTTCTCTTTCTCTGCACTTCAATGTTGACCATCTCCTGAGTAGGTTCCTTTCACTTTGATGATCTTCAGTGGGTGGTGGCAAACACAGTCCCTGAATCAGCTTTTGTTAAGAGGTCCTGAAGTGAAGGGAGAGAGGACTTTAGACCTAGAGGAAAAGGGAGTGAGAGTGGGACCAGTGTGTGTGTGTGTGTGTGTGTGTGTGTGTGTGTGCATGAGAGAGAGCGAGAGAGCGAGCAAGAGCAAGAGAACAGAGAACCCAGCCAGCGCTACAGGGGCTTCAGACTGGTGCACTGGCTGATGACTGCCAGAAATGCGGAGAGAGTCATGGCTTTCCTTGAGCACACTCCTTCAAACAGCTTAAGAAAAAAACTAACAAATATTTGCAAAGGAACTTAGATGTGTTCACTAGACACAGGCGAAACATACTCAGCCTTTCCAGTGCACTCATGTGACCTGCAGCCTCAGTGACTCTCTCAAAAACGCTGACACAGCAGAAGACTGGAGAGTCACTGCAGGACTAGCCAGTCTGGGGCTTGAGGCTCAGGAGACAGAGAGACTGACCGGTGTTTCCAGGCCCTGGGAGGCCTCCCCTAGGACTGCTGGCTCATAGGTCCCCAGGAAGGTTTGGAGCATTTCTTAGCCACACTTTAGGGGGAAGTGAGCTAACATTAAATGTCTGAGCTGAGAACTTTAGAGATTGATTCCTATCACCTTCCTATTTCACAAAACTTCCTGACAGTTCTAAAATCACTGTGGTTTGGTTGAATGTAAAAGTCAGGGAGGGCTAACTGCTGAGACAAAAAAAAAAAAAAAAAAACACTCTAATGTTCTTGGTAGCTTAACACAATAAGAGTTTCCCACTCACCTAGCAATCCACAGGGGCTTAGCAGTGGTGGGTAGGAGGGCTCTCCTCCATGGTCATGAAGGAACACAGACTCTCAGCATCTTTGACAATGACATCCCAGCAAGGTTCCCACAAGACAGAAGGAGAAGGTGGGGGATTGCACGTGAGAACTTCGAATGGGCCAGGCCTGGAATGGGAGTGCATCACTCATGCCCACATTTTGCTGGCCTAAACTCATCACATAGCTGCACTGAACTGCAAATGAGGCCCGCGAGGACGAAGAGTATGGCAATATCTGCCACTCTCTTGAAAGAGGCGTGACTTTCCTTCCCTTCATTTTGAAGACCCCTCTATTATTCTCTCAGGCAGGTGTTAGTAATGAAAACAATAATGAATATTAAAATAGTTAGCATGTTGAGCACTTACGATGTGCCAGATCTGTCACAGAGATTATTTCGTTTGATCCTCACAACAACCTAATGTCAAGGTGCTGACATCATTTGAGTGTTCAAAGAACAGAACTACGCTAAGAGAGGTTCAGTGGTTCCTCTTACATCACACAGTTTGCGGTGGTCCTGCTGAGACTTGAGTGCAGCTCTGTCTGACCCAGGGGATCTTCCTATCTCTCACTGCTGCCCAGCACACTCAGGCTGAGGGGCTAAAGAGAGCCATGGCTGGGTCAGTTCATCCTCCAACAAACAACAGAAAGGTCAGCCATTGTCCCCGATGACAGTCTCCTCACCTCGAAAGCAGGGGTTGTGAGGCAAAGAACTTCTGAATTACCAGGCTACTTGACAGCATCCCCTGCTGAGCACAATTGCTTTTGAAGAGTCCTTGCTTTTTAATGATCTAATTTAGGATGACACTGAATGTTCTCCAGCAGATCCTTCTGCCCTGTCCCTTCAGCTGCCCCCTCTTCGTATGCTCTTCCCACAAACTGCTGCTTTCCTGTGGGCAGAAAGGCCCATGCACTGAGCCCAGGTTCTTCCCCACCCTTGAGAGGAAGCTGTCTCCACAAGGTGGCTGGGCCATCCCCAGCTGGGTCTGGCTGCCTCCCTTTCCACATTCCTCTTAGTCCCTCACCCTCAGAGCCTGCCACTGCTCTGCTGCAGGCCATAACTCATAGAGATCAGGGACACTGAGGTCAGACAAGCTGGGGTTCAAAGCTGGCTCCACCACTTATACATTAGTTATGGTACCTTGGTCAATAATTAATCTTCCTTGCTTTCTTCTTGTGTGAAATGTGGGTAATAGTATCTGCCACACAGGACAGTGAAAAACATTAAGTGAAATAAAGCAAATAAAGTCCTTGGCCTAGTTCCTGCACACAGAAAAACTAAAAATACTCTTTGATATTATTAGTTCTGGGACAAAACATGTAGCAATGAGTAGATATCCCGGTAAATTCTTCATTACCTGAGCAAAAGGATGCCCCCTTTGATCAGATCCTCACCCTTTCTAGCTCTCTGAGGCAGTGTCCATTCCATGTATGCTCCTTGCAATGTGATTGAGTCTGAAACTAATTCCAGTATTTCCATTTTATAAAATATGGTGTCTTGATGTAATAGATATGGTTCTAAGTACTTCATAACTATTAACTCATTTAATTCTCGACAAACCTATGGTGTATGATTGTCACACTCATTTTGCAGATGAGGAACCAGAGGTACAGAGAGGTCGAATAACTGTGCCTGACGTCACAGTCAGGAACTGGTGGAGATGTGATTTGAACCACCTGTGCTCTTGCCTGATACATTAGGCTGCCATTCACCTCTGGTCACCACCATGTCTCCTATTCCTTCTTCTCATGCCTCTCCTTTGCATTATAGCCTCGCTCGGCTATATCATTCCTTCAGCATGCAGCCACTCTCCTCTCTAATCCTCAGCTCTCTTGCATAGTCTCTGAGGACTGTAGGTCCCTGCTCTCCCTGAGTTCCCTGAAGTAATAAGCACAGGCTGGTTCAGGTAGTCACTACATAGCTACTAATTCTGGCCTTGCATCATCTTCTGAAGCATTTGTGCCATATAATCCCCAAACTCTGCTTAGTTATTTGAGAATTACCTCTTTCAAAATTCGCTCTGGAGTAGGGCTGAGAGGTTCATTCTGGGTGAGAAAGAGGAACACCTCCACAGAAGAACATGGCACAGCCTTTAGTGGTCACCTATACCATTATCCCAGAAACTTCTGAAGGTCTAACCACTCCTTCATGTTGTTCCCTGGTCATTCTTTTCCCCTGCCTCTTAGTAAAGTCTTCAAGCCTTCTGTTTAAATGTAGAATTGACACACATGTGCCTGCAACATCTATTCGCTGCCAAGTCATCATGTCAGGCATGATCATGTCACTCCCCTACTAAAACCTTCATGACTTTCCACTGCTCAAAACAATCCCTAATATGACCTGGACACACAGACTTACATATACACTCTTATTGCCTAGGTAATTCCTGACCATTCTTCTGAGCTCAGCTGCCTTTTTATAACGGATTAGAGTACTTCATACTTCTCCTTTAAAATAGCACTATTGTCATCAATGATTTAATGTTATTCTTCCCTACTAAAATATAAACTTCATAATGGTAAAGATGAGGTTGACCTGGTTTAGATATATCTCTCCTCTTGCCTGATATAGAGTAGACATTTAGTAAATATTTGTTGGATAGATGAACTACCATTTATTGAGCATCAGGTTCTCTGTCAGGCTCTTTATCTAATTTAATTCTCACAATAGTCTATTCAGTATTATTTCCACTCCATAGACACCTAAAATGTCAAAGATCAAAGACATTATAGACAAGAAACCATTCTGCCAAACAGATATTCTACCACTCACCAAACACACATTACACCTCCTCACCTTTCTACATTTCTGGCTTTGCCTCCACCTTAAATATCCCTTCTCCCTTCACTTGCTAAAATCCTAGTCACCTTTTAAGATCCTTCCTTAAAAACGGTTCCTGCTACATTCTCATCTGGCCTTAAATATGTATAGTGCATTGGAACATGAGCTCTGAAATCAGACAAACTTGGATTTGAATTCTAAACTACTCTCCCACTTACAAGTTAGTGACATTGAGAAAGTTACTTAAGCTCTGTTTTCTTATCTACAACATGGTAATATTAAGTTCCTACCTCATGAAGTTTAAGTGAGATTGGTTATTTGGATGGTTTAACTTGGAGCCTGGCTCACAGATGGGGCTGAAACAACATTAGCTCTTATTTTATTCTCCTCATCTTGTTTCTCCTTCTCCTTCTTGTCCTTTCCTCTTTCTTCTCTTCAAAATGTGCTCCAATTTATATTCCTGTTCCGTGAACTCATACTTAACATACCACGCCTGCCTACATCATCCTGGAACTCACTATATTTCCATACAACATTGATATCAGCAACTATTGGTGATATCTGCCCTCAGTTGTGGGTAAAACGTTCCATGAGCCCCATCTATGTATATTCCCTCTGAATGTTTGCTGTGTGACAGTTGAGGGGATACACTGGTTTCCATCTATCTCTGCACCTCATATCTGTGAGTTTCTTTACACTGGAACCTTGCAAAGGACTTCATGAACCCAAGTCCTAAGGTCCCAGATTCCCCTGTAGGAAAACATCTGGCAAAAGTTCAGTATAAAGAAATTCAGAGGCTTGGTTTTCAAGGTCAGTAGAGGCCCAGTGATGTTGCAGTATCATCCAACTTAGCATAGGGGAAGGTGATGGAAAAGACAAACTATTCTGAGTACCTACTCTGTGCTAAATCTGTGCTTGACAATTTACATATATTGTCATCCTTACAAGCCCTAGGAGGTAGACTGCACCATGCTCATTTTAGCTCCATCAAGTCAGTCAAGAAAAGCTTTCTAAAAGTAGCCATTTCCTTCTTTCTTCGTACTTTTAGAAAACTTTAGAAAATCATCACCACTAGATACTCTCCAAGAGAATAACGAAGGGCATCATATTCTAATCATCTAAGGCAGACCCTGGAGAAGGGTCCCTGTAGAAAGAATACACTATTTCTTCTATTGGGGCAAAAGCATCATGGCCATTAAGAGGTGGAGTTAATATTCAGTTTTTTCCAGGCCCCTAAGTTCTGCCCAACCTTTTGGTCAACCCTATTACCCAGGCAGGCCCAGCACTGAACACAGCATTCTATATGGTGCATGAGGTAATTTGGCTAATTCAGCAAGGAAGTGAAGCTGATTGTATTTTTAGCATTTTAAGGGATTATTATAAGCAGCCAATAGAAAAAAAGAGTTAATGATAAAGAATCACGTAGGCCCCTAGAACCTGCTGTGTTGTTTCTGCATATTTTCAAAGCACTTATGATGCATAAGAGGTGTTATTTAAGGGAATAAATGACAACACTTATAGGCTTTTCTTGGAGAGTGTGATCAGCTTTGTGTAATCCCCTGTAACTATTCTCAGGGTGGATGTCCATGCTGGGGAACAGATCTTACAGAGACGAGAGTCCAAGGCTGGATCCTGCTTGGCAATGGGGCCCATCATGGGCAGAGTTCAGTTCCTACACATCTGCTCAGGAGAATTTCCAGAAGCAACAAACTGTCTCCCTTTTGGCCTGCTGCTAGACTGAAATCCAACTCCCCCACAAAGGAGAAATATTTTAGAACACTTTTTAGTCATTAACATTATAGAGAGAACTAATCAACTAGTTTTCTTCCATGGTGGCAAGTTCCTGGGATGCCCAGAAGCAATCAGAGTTTGAATTGAAAGGAGTCTGAAGAAGACAGTGGTAGTATGAGGAAGAGAATCTGACTTGATGGGTTTAGTGACGAAATGCTTTGGAAGATGGAGGGAAAGAAAGGGGAAGGAGGCACAAGGCTACTGAAATCTTATATTCTATGCCCCATAATTTTTTCTCTAAAAATCAGCCCTGTCAGTGGTGAAAGAACCCTACCAATGGTTCTCTCTTTTTCACCATGGCTCAGCCCTGTCCTCTACTTTCAGTGATTTCCTGCAAAGTCAAACCATCACTCTTTCCCCAAACTCAAAAACCAATTCATTCTCCTACTCCTTTCTTGTTGAAGGATTTTAACAATGAAACAATTGAGCATAATGTTAAATTTTGTTTTATTCAGGGTGGGGACATATCTAGGCAATTTTAAGGGTCCTCGGGGTGACCAGGGGTCTGCTTATGAGGAACCAACAGGTTCCTCTTTGGGGAGACTTCACTTTAAAGAAAGGAAAGTCAAGGGGGGATGACTCTTAAGGAATCAGAAAAATAGAATGATTCTGAGTACCAGCCTGCATCTACCCTTGGAATCCATGCCCAAGCTCTGGGCTACAGAGCCTGTCATAAAAGACAAAGTCAAGATGATGATGATAATGATGATGATGATGATGATGGCTGCGGCAATAGTGATAATCACAAACCACAGCTTTACAACTATCTGCACTGGGCTTAAAGAGGTATTGGCAATACTGGTAGCAAGTTTCTATAGCATGGCACATGGGGGTTGCTGCAACCTTGGGCCAGTGGCAGAGGCGGTAGTGGGCTTCAGCTCGGGTAGACATAAGCAGACTCCAGCAGCAGTTCTAGATGAAGGCTAGAAAATGTCTGACCTACCACAGGGGGATCAAAGGTTCATCTTGTTAAAATCTTGTTAGACCTGTGAGACATGCTCTGTGAATTCTCAGAACCATTTAGAAGGTATAAGAAGGAAGTTGGAATTCCCAGAGAATGAGAGGGTGGAGAAATTGAGAAATCTTGATGGGTTACAGAAATTTTGATGACCCTACTTTTACTTCCCACACTTGTGTGGCTTGACAAGTTAGGTAATCTGGCTGTAGAAGAGAGAGTAGGCTTTGAGGAACCTTGCAGCTTCTTCTACTCACAACTCTATCTTTTATACAAAGATAATTTTTCTCAGAAAGCTATTGGGAAGCTCTAGGCAAAAGCTCTTAGGGAAAAGAGGGTACATTTTTCTTTTATCCCCAGACTGCACATTTACCAGCTTCCTGATCCATTGTGACACCTTTTGGCAAAACATTGAAAAGAGTCAGTACATAGTATGTATTTTACCAAACGTTCAAACATTTTTTCTTTACCATAAAGTCATATGCTTCCCAGAACGGAGAGGTGGGAGGAGCTACTCAATCAATAGGTGGAATTAGTTAATTCATTGTAGTTTCAATGATCTCAGTTCCTGAAACTGTGGGGCAGCTTTTAAAAATAAAACTCTTCTCGCTAGCTAGTGGTTTCTACATCTCAAGAAGATGATGTTGGTTGTAGTAGTTTTTTAAGAGAAGCCTCAGGCTCACATTGTCTAAATGGATACCATCACCTCAGAATACAATTTTGCACTGTGGTTTGAAAACAAGGAATAAAAAGACTATCTTCAGTAAGAGAGGTTTCCCTCCTCCTATCTTTTGGGAATGTAGCAATTCAAATTTCCTATCATGATATTAACATAGCCCTATCTCTCCCCTCTTTGGGGGGCATTTCTTGCCCGCTCTGTATTGAGTGTGTTACCTCAAGTCTCTCTCCCTATGAGATGAAGGGAAGGAAGCAAAACGCTGAAAGAATAAACTATCGTGCTGTTGCCACCTGCTAATCCTCAAATAGCTCTTAATCCTCCTGCCTTTCCATTTCCTATTGAAACCTCATTGTCATATATGACTCTGGTGTCTTGCTTCCTGTCTTCTGTGCTCCCAGAACACTTGATTCACCTCAGTGACAATGCCAAAAGACAGTTTGGGGGTCTCTCAGCCCCATTTCCATCAGCCTCTCCAAATTTCAAAAGGAGACTATTATTGGATAAGGACAATTGATATTTGTTATTGATATATAAGTAGCATCTTTATTAAAGATTATTTATTTATTAAATAGCATCTTTTATTGATCAGCCACATAAAATGTAAAACAAAATAAAACAGGGCTCTATGCAAATGCTCTTTCGAAACAAGGCCCTTGTTCCATTTTGAACCAGATTCTCAACTCTTAGGCAAATCTCTAGTTCTTCCTAACAAATACACTTCTCTGGCATAGCACTTCACTCATTTCAATGTTGGACTCTTAAGTCTGTGTGCTGAACTTCCCAAGGGAGGTGGGAATATTATATTATATTTTCTTTGTCTTTTTATTGTTGTTGTTGTTGTTATTGGTGAGATAAAAAATAGGGTAAACATATAGGATATTTAGGATATTTATTATGAAACTTTTTAACAGATAAGAATAATAACAATAATAATAATGTAGTATGAAATTTATAACATATACAGAGGTAAAATATATGACAAAATAGAAAGTTCAGGAGGGGAAAAATGGAAATATGGTATTGGGAGGTTCTTATACCATATGTAAAGTAGTATACTATCACTTGAAGGTGTACTAAAGTAAGTATAAACCCAAAAGCAACTACTATAATAATAGAAGAAATAGTTATAGCTACAAAACCAATAAAAGAAAGAAGATGGATAATAAAAAAAATAATTAAATCAAAAGAAGTCTTAAAAAGAAGAAAAGAAAAAAGGAAACAGCTGGGACAATTAAAAAACAAATAACAAGATGGTAGATTTAAACCTAACTTTATCAATCATCACATTAAAAAGGTCTAAAAACTCCGATTAAAAGGCAGAGATAGATTGGATAAAAAAGCAAGACCCAACAGTGCTGCCTATGAGAAACTGACTTTAAATTTAATGGAAAAAATAGGTTAAAATAACCTATTATTTGTTCATTTTTATTTCATGGAAAAATATGTCAACACTAATCAGAAAAGAAATGAAATAGCAATATTCATATCAGACAATGTAGACTTCACTGAGAAAAAATTTAACAATGATTTTTTTAAAGGTCATTTTATAACTATAAAGGGTCCAATTCATATAGAGGACATTATTTTAACATGTATACATCTAATAACAGAATTTTGAAATACTTGAGTCAAAAACTGAAAGACTTGTAGGCAAATCTGCAATTATAATGGGAAATCTCAATACTCTTCTCAATAACTGATAGAATAAGTAGACAGAAAATCTATAAGGATCTAGAAAAGATAAAGGATACTATCCAGTCCTTCAACCTAACTAAACTTATACAACACTCCAGCCAACAAACTAAAATACATATTCCTTTTAAGTGCACATGGAACGTTTACCAAGACAGGCTCTCTTCTGACCTAAAACAAGTTTCAATTGATTTAAAAGAATTCAAATGAACATTATTAGTTATTAGATAAATGCAATTACAACTGCAACAAGGTATATATCTGTTTGAATGATCAAAATTACAAAGATTGGTCATACCACATATACCAAGTGTTTGGGAGGGTGTGCAAGAACTGGAATTCTCATACACCATTTTTACAATGTAAAATTATACAATCACTTTGGAAAACTGTCTGGAAATTCCTTAAAGTTAACCATATACTTACCATATGATCCAGTCATTTCGCTTCTAGGTATTTACGAAAAGAAATGAAAGCTTATGTACGTACAAAGATTTGTACACAAATTGTCATAGAAGCTTTATTTGTAAAGCCCAAAACTTTTAAAATAACCCCAAAGTTCATCAACATAAGAATTCATAAAAATTATGAAATTCCATGGAAAACTACTCAGCAATAAAATGAAATGAAGTATTAATTCACATGACATAATGAATCATTAAAAAGTTCTGTGTGAAAGAAGTCACACAGAAGAATATAGACTATATGATTCCATTGATATTAAATTCTAGGAAATGCAAACTAATCTCAAGTGACTGAAAGCACATCTGGGTTGGCTAGAGAGTGGACAGGCACAGTGGGAGAAAGATATGACAAAAGAGCACAAGAAAATTTGTGGGAGCAATGAATATGTTCATTACTCTGATTTGGTATACATGCTCACCAACCCGCCCCACACCCCTGCCACACACACATACACACACACAATACAGCAAAGCCAAAATACGATTGCAGGTGCAATTAAGGTTGCTAATTAACTAACACTGAGATGAGAGATAGCCTGAATTATCCAGGTGGGTCCAATCTAATCACATGAGTCATTAAAAGCAGAGAACCTTTCCTAGCTGTGGTCAGAAAGAGATGTCAGAATGAAAAAATTTGACACTCAGTTTCTAGTTTTGAAATGGAAAAGCTATACAAGGATCAGAAAGGCCTCAAAAGCAGGAATATACACAAAGCTATCTCCCCTAGAACTTCCAGGAAGGAATGCAGCCCTGCCAAATGCCTTGATGTTAGCCCAGTGAGACCCATATTAGACTTTCACCCTCTAGAAATGTAAGTTAATAAATTTGGGTTGTTTTAAGCCACTAAATTTGTGGTAATTTGTTATGGCAATAATAGAAAACTAATATACCATACTTACCCAATGTTTAATACCATCACACTTTAAAATTTTCCTAATCTGATTGGTGGTGTCTTTTATTTGATATTTTTGATTACAATAGAGTTTAGCCTCAATTCATATATTTCTTCTGTAAATTGTATTTTCCAGCCCTTCCTTCAATGATTTTTAAGTTGAAGTTATTTAAATTGAGTATTTTATTACTTTTTAGTAAAAATTCTTTGTGTATGTGTGAGTGTATGTGTGTGTGTGTGTGTGTGTGTGTGTGTGTGTGTGTGTGTACTGGATGCCATTTCTCTATTTTATGTGTTGTAAATAGTTTCTCCCTATCTGCTCATATTTTTAAATTTTGTAATGTCTTTGGCACAGAGAAGTTTTAAATGTTATAGTCAAGTTTATCTGTCCTTTAAAAAGAATTGTGTGTGTGTCAAGAAAATCTCTCTTCATCCAAAAGTCCTAAAAATCATCCACCATATTTTCTCCTAATGGCTTTAAATGATGTATTTTAGGTTATATGTATATGTCTCTTATCAGGTATACTCAATTGTCTCAACTTCATTTATTAAATAATTCATTTATGTCTTATTTATTAATAATCCCACATTTATCATATGTCAAGTTTCCACATATACATGTTTGTTTCTGGTTTTCTATTGAATCCATTTATTTATTTGTCTATTTTTATACCAGTAATATATATGTACATATATATATATATATATATATATATATATATATATATATATATTGCTGTTTTTGGAACTCTCAACATAAATTTTAGAATCTGTGTTTCAAACTAACATCTACAAGAATGTAAATTAGCTCAGCCTCAATGGAACACAGTATGGAGGTTCCTAAAAAATTAACAACAGAACTACCACAGGACCCAGTAATCCCTCTCCTGGGTATCCCCCAGAAAAATTTGAAAACACTTATTTGTAAAGATATACATACCCTTATGTTCACTGAAGCATTGTTTACAACAACCAAGACATGGAAACAACCTAAGGGTCCCTTGAAAGATGATTGGATAAAGAAGAGGTGGTTCGTATATACAATGGAATACTACTTAGCCATAAAAATTGATGAAATATTGCCATTTGCGGCAACATGGGTGGATCTTGAGAGTATTGTGCTAAGTGAAATAAGTCTGACAGAAAAGGACAAGAACCATGTGATTTTACTCATATATGAAATATAAAACAGAAAGAAACAAAGGAGCAAACAAAAAAAATAAATAAACAGACTCATAAACACAGACAATGGTATAGTGGTTACCAGAGGGGAAGAGATATGGAAGGAGGATGAAGAGAGTAAAGGGGGTCAAATATATGGTAACAGTGAGCATACAATGCAGTATGCAGATTATATATTATAGAATTGTATACCTAAAACATATGTTATTAACCAATGTTACCTCAGTAAATTTAACTAAATAAAAAAGTAACCAAATTAACAACTACACTGAAGCTCCCTGAGGACAGAAATTTTAGTCCATTCTGTTTACTGCAGAATCTCCAGCATACAAAGTAGTGTTTGACATATTATAGAAACTCAATATATACTCGTTGAATGAAACTATGACTCTTTGTCATAGTGGATTTCTCCCTTTGCTGAAAACGGTTTTGTTAATTTCATAGAGGTGCCCTAACAATGCAGAATGAACTGGGCAACTTAAACAACAAAAATTTATTGTCTTATAGTTGTGGAATCTAGAAGTTCAAAATCAAGGCATTGGCAGTGTCATGCTCCTCTGATGTCTCTAGGGTAGAATCTTTCTTTGTCTCTTTCAGTTTCTGGTAGTCCCAGGCATTCCTTGGCTTGTAGCGGTGTAACTCCAATCTCTACCTTGACCATCTTGCTCGTTCTGTGTCTATGTGTCTTCACATGGCATTTTCCTCCTTGTGTGTCTTTCTCCCCGTTTTTAAAGAACAGCAGTCACATTGAATTAAGGATCCAATCTATTTCAATATAGCTTCACCTTAACTAATTCCACTGTAGTGACCCTATTGCAATAAGGTCACATTCTGAGGACTTTAACATGTTTTTGAGAGATACAATATGACCTATAACTGTGGTATTTCTCTTCTTTTACTCAAACCTTTTTTGTCCTTCAATAACAATCATAAGTATTTCTCTACAGCTCTTACCCACCTTTTTTTTCTATTTATTTCTAAGGGCCTTTATAGATGTTTTGCTATTGAGAATACGATTGCTCTGGTTATTACCTTTTCACTGATTGATTAATCACTAATGTACTATATAGAAATTGTATTGATTTCTATACATTGATGTTTTATCCAGCAAACTTGTTGAACTCCCTACTCTCTTCATTGTTTTAAATGGTTTATCAGATGTGTGGAGACATAAATTTTAAGCCCCATATTATTTAATTCAGCCATGGTTAGAAATAATAGTGCAATATAGAAAGCACCGGCTTTGGTTGGCAATTTAAGTAGAAAGTTTGAAAAGCAGATGTCAATTTATGAGATTTCAAATGACAAATACACAGACATTGCATATTCCTAGATTATAAGTAAAAAGTGTATGAATATTTACAAATTGGTTACATTAAAATTTAAGTTAAATCTAGACTTAATCTTCTCAGAATAAATTTGAGTTTCTCTCTAAATCTATTTTCTAAGAAAGCTAAAAAGCTTTTTTATAATACTTAAATATTTGTTTTACTCATTTTAGGGACCATTGGCATATAATTTTGAAGCTTATTATAAAATATGAAATATGCTTATTATAAAACCCACATTTGTAAGAATGTTTGTTTTGTAAGAACTGTTTGTTTCCTTAAAGCTTTTCCTCTATGTTTGTCATAGTGGTTTGATTTCATCAACCACCTTAATGATGATTGATTCACTCTGACATCCCTTATCTATCTCAAACTCAGCCTGTAAAAGGAATGTGAGGTTCTCCTAAAATTAGAAACATTGTTAAAGGTCTATTTCCTCCTTTTAAAATATAGTCACAAGTAAGTTTAAGACAATCTAGCAGGTTAATCTTCAAATTCATGTAGCTTGATATGTCATAAGAGTAGATAGAGTCTAATGGATTTTCTGTATAAAAGATCACATCTTCCACAAATAATGAAATTTCCTCTCATCAGTTCCAAACCTTATATCTTGTTTAATTTTCTTGTCTTATTGCATTTAGACCATCAGTACAATGCTGAATAGTGGATATCTTGACTTTATTGAGAACATTTAAAATTTTTCACAAGTACATATGATGTTTGCTGTAGGTTTTGGCAGATAGCAAAAGCATTCACTAGTTTAAAGTATACAAGTAGAATTTCCATTATTTCTGAAAGTTTATTGCTGAAAGTTTTATTAAATCCTGAGTTATTTTTCAATTTTTAATAATGCTGTTTTTCCCACATTTAAAAATATTGAGATAATTATATGTTTCTACTCTTCTAACCTATTATACAAATTTTATTGATAGATATTTTTTAATACTGCCAATTTCAAATTATTGGGATAAGCTATATTTGATCAGCAGTTTTTATTTTAAAAAACTACTGAATCCAAATTTTTAATGTTATGTTGAGAAATTTTTAATGTATGTTTTTGATAAAATTGGTCTGTAATTTTGTCTTGTACAACGTTTGTCATTCAGGTTATCAGATTATATTGATCTTCTAAAATTAGTTAAACTCCCCTTCTAGTCTCTGCAAGAATTTGTATAAGTCATGGATTATCTGTTTTTAACTACCAGAAACTACAACTCCAATTAGACCCTAGCATTTTGTTGACTTTTGCAGTAATAAATACATTTGTTTATTCATGGTTTCTCTCTAGTTTTATAAATCTTCTGCCATTCATTAATTCACTCACCACAGGGCAAAGTGGTTAAATCCCTTATTCAAGGAGCTGAAGGATAGTTGATTTAAACTCTTCTGTTACCGTTCAAGACTGCAATCCAAATACCATTTTCTCTGCAAAACAAAACAAAACAAAACAAAAAAGTAAACATTTATCTTCCTTTTAAAACCTTAATTACTTTATATAAATTGATATATTCCTTATATAAATTATATATATGTAAATTATATATAATTACATACATTATTATATAGCAAGTCTTCAAATAATGTTTTGTTTGATGTCATTTAGTTATAATGTTGATGAGATGCTGTAGAACTTAACTTGTTTATCAATTAGTCTATGGTAAAACTAGTTTCATTATACATCATTTTACTTATAGTTGTAGAACCTATTGATGATGTTAAGTGGGGACTTACTGAATATATATAATTTGTTACATAAATTAATATACACCTAAGAATTTTATACTCCTTTCTTTCTGCTTCTTTAATATTTTGTGCAGCCTTTATTTAGAAATATTTTGGGGTTGAAACTTAAATAAACCTTCCTTCTAACTGTTGGTGTTTCAGGTACATATTTCCACTTTGGGGAATCTAGTGGGAAAGGTTTCTAGGAAAGAACTCATATGGTGTCCACTACTGGGATTTAGATACTGGGGAAAAAAAAGAAACAAAACCAAAGTTTCTTGGTTCATTTTAATGAATACTAGAAGGCTATGACTCTGTCTGCAATTCTCAATACTATAATTTTGAGTGTGCATGTGTCTTCCACTGATCCATGAAAACTTAAGGGCAGAAACACAAACTGAAGGTGAGTAAACTATATTACAAACTGGTATCATGTTCTTTTCTGTTTCCTTTTTTTATCCATGAATTTTATGTTCTAGCCAATTTCATAGGAGCTATGGTAATTAGAAAGGGGTCCTGTCTTAATCAGAGGGGCAACCACGCAGTCCTACTGAGCCCTAGTAGCAGCCAAGTCAGTGAGAAAGGAAACTGGTGCCCTGAGTCAGGGATGAGAGGCACAGGGATCATTCCTCACATACAGATTCAACTCTATGTCCAGATTCTACTTTGCATGATCTGGACTTGATTTCATTAGGAAAGGGAAGCAAGCCTTTTCTTACATATACTTCAGGTCACAGCAAGTCTTCAATGTTTACAGAGACCTTCAGAGGAACAAAGTAATTCTCTTCAGGATCATTGCAGTTGACCAGAATTCCGGGAGTAGAATCTTTAGGAGCAAGAGGTGTACATCTTCTTTAGAATGCATGGGCCAGTCAGGGTTTCTGAAAGCTAGAGTGAACACCCTTACAAGAAATTCTACTACCAGGGTAGAAATGTGCTCCTGAGCACAGACTAGGAAGCTGGATGTTGAAGGAGCTGAAATCCCCACAGACTGGCACTGCACCAATCTATCTCTTTCTGGGTCTGTGGTCTGGATGACTGAGGAACAAAGCAGGATTAAACGTCTTATGAATTGTGCCATAAGTCCCTTTAGAGTTTTAATCAGAAATCTGAGCTCTATAAATCCTCTTGCCTATGGGCAAATAATTTTTATCTTGTTTTATTTTCTCGTATGTTAATAAATATATATTTTTTAAAAATTTATACCTTTCAGCCATAGTGGCAGAAATCCCTGATTCAAAGTGATAAGCGATAAAATATTTTTTCTTAAGAAGAAGTACAAGGTAGAGGAATCCAGTGATTCAAGGTCCTAAGTTCAACCATTTTGATATTCTCCATCTGTAGTATGTCAGTTTTCTCCTCAGACCAGCTTCTCTCATAGTCACAAGATAAGTAGAGCAGTTCAGATATCACATCAGACATGTCAACATGCAAAGAGAGAAGAAATCTCTCCCTAAATCTCTCTTCTTACATCTCTTTTTCATGAGAGAAAAAATTTTCCCAGAAGCCCTCCAGCAGGCTTCTTTATAAGTCTAATTGGCCATAATTGTGTCTTATGTTCATTCCTACACCAATAACCAATATGGGAAAAAGACCAATATGATTGGCATAGAACAATAGGACTGGGTCTGAGAGTGGGAAAAGCCTTACATGAAGCATATGACTGAATGGAAGAGAGTGAAAATATGAATTAAATCATAATTCTCCTTGAGATAGAAGAAAGGGATGAAATGGAAAATGAATACAAGCTAGGTAACTGATAGTAAGTAGTACATCTGATTTCTCCTAAATAAGGAGGTTTCCCAACCTGGGTTTAGACTAGAAAGAGATTAATATGTGCTCTGGTGGTATTTGGAATAGACCAGAAAAAGCCATATGATAGAAAAGTGGATGTTCCAGCAGAGACAGAGAAAGAGATCAGTATGAGGCTACACTTGGATATTGGCTCATTTCTTCCAAGGCCGTTTCTTCATTAGATGCCGCTGCCTCTGTCTCTCTTGCAAAATCTAATTTAATAAACCAGAAGCAACTATTTCTAAGACTGCTGTCATGGGAGCTTTGGCTCTTTTTTAAATAACAGGATTAATAAGAACCTCAGAAAACTACCCCAAGGAGCCATTAGCAAAAAGCACTGACAGCTGGATAGCTGGAGTGAGTCCACCAGAAAGAACCCCTCCGGTTGTGAGAAAGTTAGATACCATTGTACATATTTGGGTTTGTTGAAATCTCTAAACAACTTTGACCTCAGGAGCAGGAAAATGCTCTGCTCCTACTCTACAGAAGATTTTACAGACACGGCCAGCCTACAGGCCAACTAAGAAAGGAACCAGTAAGAAATAAAAGAAAGAGAAATTAAATTTAAAAAGTTACACTTTGCTGATTAGGATTACTTTAGGGCACGTTTATTTAAAATGTAGCATCATCATCATCATCATCAGCTGGGAGCTTGGGAGAAATGCAATTTCAAAGTTATATCCTAGGCCTGTTGATTTAGAATCTCAGGTTTAGTGACCCATAAATCTATGTTTTCACAAGTTCCCAGGGATTTCTTCATTTTAAGAGGCATTGCTTTAGATCTGTGTTGTCTCTGTGCCTTTTCCGAGAACATTAGTAGATCTTAAGGGGTTAGGGTAGGAAAGGTGAAGGGAGGGCAATAGGTAAGGCCTCAGATACGTTTATCTAGAAGACAATTAGCTATCAGCAAAATTTGGTGAAGAAAGGTAGGGTCTGGAAGAAACAGGTTAGGGTGTCATTTTACCAGAGACATCATCAATCTGTAATATAACTCACTGTTTATTAGTGATGTGGTGGATATTATAGGGGAGAATTTTCATGAAGAAAGGGCCACACACTCAGGGCCACTGTATATGTCTCTTAGGCTGTGCCTATAAAACTGCAGTAGGAATCTATGATATTATAGTGTCTTGGCATTGCAACATGGCAGCCCTCCTGATATTCCCCTGACATCAAAGCATTTTAGATCTAAAAAGGACCATAAATCTCAATCCCTTCAACTCATAGACAAAGGAAGTGAAATTAGCTTGACCAAGATCACGCGGTTAACTTAGCAACAGACACAAGACCTTGAAATCCAAATTTCTACCTTAGGAAATGAGTCCTTAGAGAATAATTCACAAGAAATAAAGAGCTAAATATTGAAAAAATATTGGCTTATTTCAACAATAATAACAACAAAAATAAATAAAACCCAACACAAGTATCTAAGAAGATGGGAATGGTTAGGTAAATTACATTAAATATAATTACATTAAATGGTTAAGTAAATTACAAAGATCTAAGTGTATAAACACAAGTATACACATGAATTGTATATGTATAAATATGTATTGCCAGTCGTGTAAGTGGAGAAGCCGTCTTGGACACTGAAGTCCCGATAGATATTCAATATCTCCACTGGAGACAGATCTGGCACCAAATGATCACAATTCTTGATTTCTCTTCTTCCATAGTTGGTAGTGTTTACACACACACACTTATATACTAATTTGTCTTTTCTTGGCCCTCTTCTCATATTTTATCAGTGAGTGGAGGGTGGAAATTAAGGATGCAAAAAATATAGACAGCCAAGATGTCTGTGAGGTTTGGCACAACAGATTTTTAAGGTTTCTGGGCTTTGGATAAATATTTCCAAAAGTATTTTCTCCTCTGTGTTCTCTCTGCCTAGCTCATCAGAACATAACCTGCAGCCTACCACATTAGAATGAAGTTTTGTCAGGGAGGGTAGAGTACACACTTGGTTTTGATACAGTAATAGGAGTCACCTGAATTAAGTATATAATGCCAGAAGGATTCTTTAACAAAGGACTTTATTAAGACTATGAAAGGAATTATTGAAATTCTAAACCACGTCGCTTATGATAACTATATACACACCGCAAAGCTACAAGTCTCCAATTCTTCTGCAAAACATTAGTGTGAATAATGGAATAGGGTCTGTCTGGCTCCATCTAAACAGCTCTACTTGTGCTCTGTAGAGCTCTTCTACTGTCCCATGCTGTCCGAGCAGCAGTATCCAACTCTACAGGGAGTCTCATTTCTTATTAGAGAAAGTTCTAGTCTTCGATTAAGCATTTTCAAAGTAGTGTCTTTAAGAACCAGTTGATTTACTGGATGATTGGTTTCTCTACAAAATTAGCTGTAAAATCCTGGGTGTCTGTTTTATTTTTTTATTCCTAGGAATGGCTTTTCTTCTCTACTCCAGGTACTGTTTATGCATCTATATTTTATTGGTCTCCATAAGTGTTCCTAGAGGAAGGAATATCTAAATTTCTTTAACAAAAATTAACTTCCTTATCAATTTTCAACATGGAGAGATGGCTTTCCATTTATACATTCTGTGTAATACCATAAACATCTTGGTAGCAGGAATTCAGTCAGTGTAACGGTATAATCGCTTCATGCTCACTATCACATGGCTCACAGACATGTCATATACAACTATTTATATAAAAGACTATAAGAGCCAACACAAAACCAGTACTATTATAGAGAATTACGGGTGAATTTCTCTTTTAGTTGTTTGCCTACAAACACTCCACTTTTAAAATTTAAATAACTTAAAAAACAAATATGTGCATTTTCAGCAAATTATACCACCTCTGATATTTCTTCTTTGGATTTATTAAACCTGTTTCTCAAAGGAGGAGTTTATACCTTCCCACCCACTGAACCCAGGAATCGATATTTAGAGACATTTCTACTTTCTTTGATTCTCTGGTTTTAATGAAAACTGACCTAAGACAAGTAGCATTAGAAATCTGACTGGAAGTGCCCTGTGGTGCTGCTGGTTGTCATTTTCCTTGAAAACAGCATACAGAATGTCAGCTCAGGAATTGAAGGGTTTTTCTCACACTGAGAAAGCGCTGCCTCTTTTGGGGGAAGTGAAAAGCTCTGGGGGATGTCCTCAGCAGATGCTTGGTTTTAGCGCCAAGAAATTCCCATGAGAATTGCTGAATTTCACAACATCATCCCTAGAGACAAATCAGAGCATTATATTATTTTTCCAATAAAGAATCTCACAGTTCATGGGAAGGACTGTTATGGTCATATGATGAGCATGCTTGACTCTTAAAGTGTCCAGGTGATTTACAGACATTCAGGGGGAATAATATAGACTCTTTCAGAAGAGACTACAAAATACATGCTTCTTGTAGGTAACCCCCTCCACTAAAATTGTCTTTGCAAGCTTCCCTCTGCTAGGCCACCACAAAGAATAGTGTCTAACTTTGCACCAGTGTAATCATGGAATATGGCTATAGAGAGCACTGTTGTATTGGTTGCCCAGTTCACAGGGATCTACATGATCCTGATACTAAGGCCACTAATTGATCTAAGGATGACCGCTTGACCAAGCTGGCCAATCAGACTCCTTTCCTGGTTTTTAAAAATCTAGACATGAAGGATGATGGTCACTCTTTTGCTAATGGCAGGATCAAGGGTGTGAGGCTTGAGAGATCTCAGTGACTATTTTTTCTTCATTGTAGAGGAAATCCTTTATTACAAAAGTGAAGAAAGAAGAGGAGGCTAGGGAAGGAAAAACTCTTAGGGTCATTTAGGTCCCTAATTCCAATGGTTCCTGAGGCACCTTTCTTCTTAGTTGTATAAGACATTTTGGTATTCATCCAATAAGTTATAATTTTTGCCTAAGACAGTTTCAGTTGAGTTTCTAACACTGTGATCAAAAGTGTCCTAATACAAGGACCTTGGGTGGGGGCGAACCACACTGATAAGTAATGCGGACTCCCAGTCCTCTGTCCCATATATCTTCTGAGGGGAGTAGATTTGATCAGGAGTTATTGCCAAATGTTATCAGGTACCATGTTAGGAATGGTAGAGAGAGAACAACCTGGATTCAGCCTGGACCAGTGTTTTAATGTATACATGTTTCTTTGCTATTGTGACTTCCCTGAAAAAACAATTCCTACCCAACTTTCTGTCCCAAGTGAGTCCTGACATCCAGGTACTAGGCTGGGAGAAAATGAACTTTTGTGAGCCCCCCCCTTGAGCTCTTCCCTTTCATTCATGCTTCCACATGGGTGGCCCCTTGGGCTGGGATAATGGTAAAGCAAGCAAGGCACCCAGGGCACAAGGTTTAAAGAGGCACATAATCTCAGAGTCTTACAAATGCCCTAGGCTCCCCACTTGCTTCACACTTGTGTTGTCCTGATATCACATGTGCATCATCAGGGTTCACATCACAGGGTGTAATCATTCAATGTGTAAAATGTGAAAAAAATTAGACCTGGAAACAAAAACCAGAATATTTATCTTGGCATTATCACTGACTCAATGTGATATCAAAAACAAAACACAAAACAAAAACACAAAACTGTAAACTGTCTTGTCTCCATTTCTAGTTGGTAAATTAAGAATAACCACCTTCATTCTAATTACTTCCAAAGAATATGACAATACCATAAAATAAGGTACAGAAAGTTTAAGACTGGTCTGGTTGTAAAATGCATTCACTGGAATGCAAGACCTAATCTCCTGGGCCAAAGCTAGGTCTGCCTGTGACTCAGTACTTATTAAATAATTAATTTACTAAATAACTATGTGTTAAGTGTCTATAGATCAAAACTCCAAAGAAATATTCAATAAACAATGTGCTCTAGGGAAATGGAACCTGAGTAAAATTAAGGTGAAACTGTCACTGGTATAACATATCCCCATACTCAGTAATCCTTGTGATCCAACTCTCTTCCCTCACCTAGCTCTGAGCCTGCCCAGATCTCTCCATTTTGATTACTTGGTATTCTGCCCATTTTTCTCCAAAGGCCAATCAGCAGGAGTCTTATCTAAAGTTGCTCCTTGAATGACTCTCACTGGAACTGTCTTAGGAGAAACAGCATGAGTTTCAAGAACAATCCCCTACACCCTGGATTTACCTTAGTTCCAGATCCATCAGATAGAATAAGACAATAAGCAGGTCTAAAGGAGAAAGTGCCCAACGAACAGTCTTTATTGCTGTTTTTTTGGTCTTTCTTGACCTTCGATGACACAAGCCTGTATTTTGAAGTACAAGATAATTGGAAATAAAATGAAATTTCCTACGTTCAGAGTTCACATCACCTCCAAACAGTGGCTGGGGATGGAATGGCATTGTATATTTACTACTCTATATTAATAGGCAAGGTACCAAGTCCCCTGAAAATCTCAGCTGTTTTACTGCCCTATCTGGGGCAAGAGACAGCACCAATTTAACAAGAACAAGGGTGTAAATCATGCATTGAAATCTCTCACCATGGAAGGACAAAGATTTTCTAAAAGAATGAAATAAAGCCACCCAGCACTAGGCATTTTAGGAGTCAGTGTTCATGTTTAAATGTTAAACATTTACATTTTACAGCAAAGTGACATTTTCAAAGGAGTTAGATTGCCCATTTGCAGCCGTTACTCATTGCTGGCCATGGGCTTGAGGCTGGAGCTGGGTGATGAATCAAAGATACCCTTTGTGTCATGTCACTAAGCAACTCCCTTTCTTTCTGTCACTCGCAGAGCCTGGGCTGGGCACACAGCCTGTGTCATCCACATGGTGAATTTACAGGTCTCAATTTATGCCAGCCAAAGTTCCCTGAGGAAAAAGGCAGCTGGGGCTGGGCTCTGGCTATGTCCAATTACATGCTGGGAGTAAAACATGGAGAAAGTAGGGACTGACATGCACAGACAAGGTCAAGCCCTTTGTTGCAGAGTCCTGAATCAATCGTCTAGAAAGATGTTTTTAGTCTACAGAAGGTAAATATATAGCTCACATGCTGGTATGACCCCCTCTGCCACCCATTAGAGACATCACTATTTGATCATAGTGCTCTTTCCTGCTGAGCCAAATATGACCTTTTAGATGTGTACTTGATACACATTCCAGACATCTGCTACCACTTTGTCAGCTGTCACATGAGATGAACCTATTTGTCATCCCTGCCTTGGTCTATGTGCTAAAGTCTGTTTCCCATCTCTGTCTTTTTTCCCAGTAAGATTGGAGACTTCAGGAATTCCTTTATATACAGCTATCTCTGATAAACAACAGTAATGCTAGTTGTAATAGTTAACATTTGTGCTTCTTATGGGCCAAGCACTTTACAGCATAAAATCTTTTAATTCTCACAATGACCTGATGTCATCTATAGTTATGTGTCACTTAATGACAGGGATATGTTCTGAGAAATACATCATTAGGTGATTTTATCATTGTGCAAACATCACAGGGTATACTTTCACAAGCCTAGATGGTATAGCCTACTACAGATGGAGCCTTATGGCATAGCCTATTTCTCTTAGGCTACAAACCTGTATAGCATGTTATGGTACTGAATACTGTAGGTGATAGAAACACAGTGGTAACTCTTTTTGTATCTAAACTTACACAAACATAGAAAAAGTACAGTAAAAATACAGTATACAAGATAAAAAAAATGGTATGCCTGTATAGGACACTTATCAGGAATGGAAGCTTGAAGTACTGGAAGTTGCTCTGGGTGTCAGTGAGTGAGTGGTGAGTGAATGTGAAAGACTAGGACATTACTGTATACTTTATAAACACTGTACACTTAGGCTACACTAAACTTATAAAAACATATTTTTCTTTATTTCAATAATAAATTAAACTTACTATAATTTTATTACTTTATAAACTCTTCATTAAAAAATACTTTTGACACTTCTGTAATAACACAGCTTAAACACAAACACATGGTGACAACTTTACAATGGCTACAATGTCACTAGGCAATAGAAACTTTTCAGCTCCATTTAATCTTATGTCATGCAATCTGTGCTTGACTGAAATGTCATTATGCACTGTATGCACTGTATGCACTGCATTACTGTATATCATACAAAAAAAATATATGTCATTTATTGGACACCTATTGTGTATCAGATACCACTTCTGATGCTCTAATCTTCATTTATTTTCCATTTCACCATGAACAGAAAAGTTGAAGAGTGGTTGGAGGGTCATGCAAATCCCTCAGCCAGTTAGAGCAAGAGCTTGGATCTGAACCCAAGAATGTCTGTTCTCAAATGAGCACTAGATCTTGACCTTTGGCACATCAACTCACCATTTTGACCCCCTCATCTAGTTTTCTTCTTTGCTGCCAAAATGAAGGAGATCTTTTTCTACCAGAAACTGGCCCCTAGACTTTTTACAAACTTGCTCCAGCTTCTTTGTCAACATCCTTTTATCTTCCTGTCCTCAGTATCCATTTCAAATAGGTGAACCAGTAAACTTTTCAGCAAGGAAAGCAAATTGAGGCTACAGATTAGATAGAGTTGAATTTAGGACATCGCTTGATTTAGAATGAGGTGATCTGCTTGTGAGAAGGGGACCCCATAGTGGACATGTGGACTGGAGAAGGTGGGACTCCCCAAGCTTGGTACCAGGAAGAGCTGTACAGCATTTAAACAGGAAGAATGAGCCACTGCAGCCTCATCTCTGTCTCCCATGTTGAAAACTTCAGTCACCCTGGGATTCTCTGTTTCCTAAAGTCTTTCTTACCTTCAAGCCTTTACACCTGCTGTTTATTCTGCTTGCTGTTTATATCTATTCACTGTCATCTGTCCTCTTCTCTACTGCCTCCATCTCTCCCCACTCCAGTGTCTTTGTCTGGCCAACTCGCACACATCATTCAAGTTTTAGCTCATATGTCCCACTTTTCTTGGAAAGCTGAATTAGGTGCTTCCTTATATCCTTCTTAGCACCCAAGACTTCCGCCAGGGCAGCACACGTCTCAATGTCTGCCTCCCCCAATGGGCCATAAGCTTAGTGAGGACAGATATGTGTCTAACTTATATTCCCAATACCCAGTAGTGTCTCTGGGTTTGTACTTAAAAAACAACTGATAAATAAATGGATGATTGAATTTAAATGGATGTATGCACCCACTGTTGCGAAGCTAACTGGATTGGCATGCATAGGGAGATTCTCAGGCTAGTGGAAATGTAAGAGCAACCAGCATACCCCACAGGGAGTTCAGTAGTGAGATGTGAGAAAACATGCCCAGAAAGATTGCTTTATTCAGCTGCTGTCCATCAAATAACTTGGCTGTAAAGGAAAAGCAAATATAAGTGATAACATCTTAGCTTCATTGCCTAGCTTAGACAAAATCCATATCTGATGTTGAAAGAAAAGTTCAAAATGTGGCCTTTGGAATACAAATGTATATTTGATTTCTTAAAAATAGATATCTGTTCTCCTATTCAGGACTATGGGCATCAAATGAGAATCATTTGCAGAATCTTAGGAAGAGTTACTAATGTCACCCCTTGCCATAAATGCAATGAGATTTTTCAGCTCAAGCTGGACGAAGGAAGAAAGGGACTTGGTTTATCCAGATAACTTGGAAGGAGTCAAGTGGCCTCAGGCATTGTTAGACCCAGAGACTCAAATTATGTCATCATTATTCTTTCCTTCTTAAGGCCCAGTGATATAGAAAAACCCAGTTGATGTCCACAGGGAATTGGAGAATTGCTTGGTGTGGAAAGCCCACACATTTGGTGTCAGAAATGCTGAGAGTAGAAAAATAATTTAGCCTTGTGGCTAGGAGAGGTCAAGGTTCTGTGACCACTCCCAAAATTCCCTGGAAAGGAGTAGGGGGAATGAGGAATGGGAGAAAGGAAAGAAGGAATGAAGGAAGGAAGGAAAAGAAGGAAGGAAGGAAGGAAGGAAGAAGAAAGGAAGGAGAGAAAGGGAGAAAAGAAGAAGCAGGAAAGGAAGAAAGACAGGAAGAAAAGAGAAAAGGGAAGAAAGGAGGAGAAAAGGAGGAAGGATAGGTGAAAAGGCAGGCAAGAGGGAGGAAGAAGGGAAGGGCAGGGAAGAAGGAAGAAGGAAAGGAAGGAAGGAGATGTAGTGATCTATATCTTGATTGTGGTAATAGTTACACAGACATATAAATTTATCAAAACTCATCTATATATATTTAAAATGGATTCATTTTGTTACATGCAAATTATACCACAATAAATATAATTTTTTTAAATATTCAAATCTTCTAGGAGTAACTCTTTCCTGATTTCCCAGATAGATTTAAGCACCACCTCTACATAACTTCAGTGTACCCTATGTCTCTATTATAGCATGAGTCATACTGCTATGATTGTCTGTTTAGCTGGCTGTCTCCCACACTATTCTATGAGCCTCTGGAAAGTGAGAACTGTGTTCCACTTAACCTTTGTATCCAGAAGAGCTGGTGCAGAGCTCAATAATATAGTAGACAATTAGTTTT
The DNA here is from genome assembly GCA_003508835.1 of Eonycteris spelaea. NCBI lineage: Eukaryota > Metazoa > Chordata > Mammalia > Chiroptera > Pteropodidae > Eonycteris > Eonycteris spelaea. The sequence continues at coordinate 5,221,640 of PUFA01000123.1, forward strand.
TGATAAATTTATATATATCGGTGTGAACATTACCACAATCAAACTATAGATCATTTCCATCATCCCAGAAGTCTCTTTGTAACTCTTCCCAGATAATTCTTTTCCACCTCTGGTCCTAGACAATGGATGTGTTGTCACTATAAATTACATTTGTCTGTTCAAGGTTTCAAATCTTGTGTATCTTTTGGAAGTCAGGGAAGGGTGTAGAGCACTGAGTGTGGACATCTGTTAAACTGGAAATTTCATATGCAATAGTATTTAGCACATACATAAGTAGAAAATATAATGAGATGTTGAAGCCTGAAGTTTTAGTAATTGTAATATCACAGCTATCTCCATGCCCACTCCCCAGGAATTAGGAAATATCTTGAGAATGGTTTTAGCCTCCTACAGATCACAAAATATGAGGAAAAATGACTTCACTTTGATCTTTAGAAGCAAAGAGATTTCAGCAGGTAGCTGGATAAGAAGTCCAAATTTAGTTCAAGGCAGGAGTGAAACTCAAAGAGCAAAAAATTAACTTTATATAAAGGAAAATGGAAAGCTTCTTGGAAGAGGCAACCTATGTCTGAGCTATAATTAAAAAAGAAAGAAAGAAAGAAAGAAAGAAAAGAAAGAAAGAAAAGAAAAGAAAGAAAGAAAGAAAGAAAGAAAGAAAGAAAGAAAGAAAAGAAGTGAAGAAAGAAAGAAGAAACCACGCGAAACAGAGACAAGGGAATTCCAGGTATTGAGACCAGAAAAGTAAAAAAATACATTAAAAATTAGTTTAAAGTGTAGGTAGGAAACTACCATCCACTTGGTGCTGCAGGAGTGTCAAGTACAAGAAAGAAGTAGAGATGATCCTGGAGAAATTAGCCAAGGCATTTGGGAATTTTTCAAGGTTGTTACAAAGGCTCAACGGTGGAAAAGGCGTGTCCACCTCTCTGGTGTCATTTCTTTCTTTCTGTTTGACAGGAAACCTGGATCTGCCTTGGAGGAGAGCCAGAGGTCCCTAGGGTCTCCTCAACCACACAATATTCGTCTAGAGTTCTCCAGCTGAATGCAGCAGCAGGAGCACTTCATGTCCTCAGTTGATGGTCACTTTCCCTATTGTCAGCTTGCCAGCTGTCTCAAAATATTTGAAGGAAAGCCCTTTGCTGGGTTTTATCATATGTTCATATTGCCAAACTGATTTTTGAATATTTTTCTTAAAAAAAAAAAAAAGGAAAATTTTCCCCCAACTTAAATGTGTAATACCTCAATATACTGAAAAGGTAAGACTGTAGCAGCTTTGTGAATCCAGGATGGGGGACCTGGAGTTCATTCCACTGTCCTCCCTGCAAAACTTAGATCTTATGCCCTTGCTCTCAACCTTCAAAAGGGCTCAGGGACACCCAGAGAACTGCAGGGCTCTTAGGAGCACAGTTTTAAACCATCATACAGAGATGAACTTCTAGAACAAAGGGGCTGTCTTCATGGTTCCTAGGACCTGGAGATTAGGGATGCTGCTTGAAGGTACTTGATACTAAGATCAACTGCAGCTGTTTATCTGGGGTCTCAAGGCTGCGTGTTAGTTCTAATCTTTGCCAAACAGTCCTTCGCCCTCTGCTTTCCCAAGTGAGCAGTAAACTTTCTTTAGTCTTGTTCTCGCTCCCCTACGCATTGTGATTATCTCCTTTCTTACAGGATTCTCGTCATTTTCATCTTTTATATTCAGGCCCTTTCCTGCATTCCCAGCCATCTCTGTCAACCCAGGAGGCTTTAGACTTCTCCGTGATACATTATTTGCGCTCATAAGCTCAGCCCTGCTCTGAAAGCCTGAGTGTTGGTGTGTTTGTTTCCCAAGATCCTGGTGCAATTAAGGAAGACCAAGTGAGCCTAGAGACTGGGGCCACATTTGTCCCATCCCATAGCAGGGACCGTTTTAGAGTTCAGCCTCTAGTTCTAGTGAGAAAAATTCTGCTCCTCCAAGGCCCTGACTTCCCAAAGCTGAGGCCCCAAGGATCATGTATGGAGAGCTAAGTGGGCCACATAGTTTTTGTAAGAAATTTGCCTTTCTCATCTCTTCTGTATAAACTCAAATTGAAATTTTATTCCACTTCTCTTGACGTTTTATCATTTCTGGATTTATTTTTTCCTTCTTTCCACACAATAACACCATATGTTGAAATAACTGATATGTGGGTAAGAGTCTTACCCCACAAGTTCAGGTGTGCAAGATACTCACACTTTTATTCTCTTTAAATCTGACTTACCGTCCTCCTGATCCCCAAACCACTGGCTTGCAGGAAATTAAGTCTTGGTCTTTATTGCTCCCTGTTCTTCTAGCACTCTGGAGTCTGAGGGGTATTACTGAATCTATCATAGGCTTTTGCTTCTTACCCTTAGAAAACCTCTCCACTCCCTAAGACAAAGAAACTTTACAATCCTACCATCCTAGGGACCCCTAGATCCCTCCTTAGGACTTCAAACTTAGTTTCAATTACCTCTCTCCTCTATTACAAGCTCTTTCTGGTCAAATAATAAAAATAGAGGCCATTGTTAAAAAGTTCACCTAAGCCAAGTAATGTGCCCTGCACTCGTCACATAGCCTCAGTGACTCATCCCCTTGGCCCTGCACTCCCAGGTCAGAAGCGAAATATTGGAGTATTATCTGCTTTATTGTATAGATGTAAAAATGGAGGCCTGGAGAGAAGAAAATCACTTGCTCAAGGCTATGCTGAGGCTGCATCCTGGAGGTTCTGCCTCCTGTGATCACCACCAACCTTGCCTGTACTCTGATTTTAAGGCCATATCACCTTCTCCCTCTCAATTATCCCTCAGGAGCTGGGACATTCCTCTTGTAGTAGGTTAATCCAAGATGCCTTCCCCAAGACTCTGCACATTTTACTAAAAGCATTTTGCTATGGTACCTTCTTTACTTCATTATCTTCTTTTCTTTTCTGCCCTCCAATCCCTCCACCAGATCTTTCTACTGAGTCCCTTCCCAGACTCACCTCCCACTCATTTCCAGCCTGTGCCATCTGAGTAATCCTGCTACCAGATTTTTCTGCCACCATTCAAGCTGCATATTTCCTCCCTTAGGAACATTTCCAAACCTGCCTGATGGAGCAGACAGCTTGCCAGCTGGGCCGACTCTTCTGTAAATGAACACCAAAACACTAAGTTGTAGAGCTTTTGGAAACATTAAATCAGGAATTTCTTACTTTCTAGTTCACAGAAAGAGAAACCAGTTTGAAGCTCAGAGAAGGAAAAAGATATGCCCAAAGTGCATCCAGCCAAAGGGGGCCAGGCAGGATGGAACCAGTGTCTGCATTCACACACAGGCTGGCTCACTTTCCATTCCTTTATGCTGACTCCTGGAGGGATGACCTCATCTCCACATCCCCTTGGGGCATGAGCCAAGGAAATGAAGACCAGGGTGTCCTAGCGTCTAAACTCTTTTTTCCATTAGAAAACTAGAAAATGAATTAGACAAACCCACACCAGTTCTTTTTACCATTAAACACCAGAGCAGGCAGATATATAATTAAATATTGAGTTAGCTCAGTTGTTTCTAGGTGCTTTTTGGTTCAGTTTGAGAACAGCAAGAACAAAAAAGTTGTAAAAATTGGTGAGAAGTTGTAAAATTGGAATTGGTATGCAATATCAAACTAAACATTTCAACTTAATCACAGACAAGGCAGTACAAATTCTAGATGAAGCTGTCATTTGGATTGACACATATTATTGACAAGTATAGATTTTTTAAAAAAGAGAAAACCACTAGTAAGATGTTACCAAAATTACATTCTTTTTAAATTTTTTTTTATTTTAAAAAATTTTAATTAAGTTTATTGGTTACATTGGTTAATACAAATATATTAATTTTTTCAGGTGCACATTATCATTTGAACATCTGTATATTCTATTTGTGTGTTGCCACCCAAAGTCCAGTTTCCTTCAGCTACCATATATTGATCACCTTTACCCACTTCACCCTTACCCCTACCCCCCTATATTTGACCTCTTTACCCTGTCTACTTCTCCCTTCTTCCCCCACCCCACTTAGTAACCACCAGTCTATAGTCCTCTGGTAACCACTAGCCTATAGTCCATGTCCATGAGTCTCTGTTTGTCCTGTTTGTCTGCTGCTTTTTAGGTTTATATCCACATATAAGTGATATCATGTGATTTTCAACATTTTCTATCTGGCTTATTTCACTTAGCATGATTATCTAGAGGTCCAGCCGGTTGTCACAAATAGCAGTATTTCATCTCTTCATATATATATAATACCACAGCTTCTTAACCAATCATCTATCGTAGGACACTTTGGTTGCTTCCATGACTGGCCGCTGTGAATAGTGCTGCTATGAATATTGGTGTTCAAATATCTTTTTGATTATGGGTTTTCAAGTCTTTGGGGTAAACAACCAGTAGAGGAATTGCTGCATCATTATGGTAGATCAATTCTTAGTTTTTTTTCAGGAAGCTCCATACTTTTTCCATATGGATGTACCAGTTTGCAGTCCCACCAGCACTGCATAAGGACCTCCTTTTTCTCCCTCATCCTCTCCAACATTTGATTACTGTTTCCTGTTTATTTTAGCTATCTCTAACAGGTATGAGATGGTATCTCATTGTTGGTTTGATTTTGAATTTTCCCCAATAGCTAGTGATGTTGAGCATCTTTTTCATATATTTGTTGGCTATTTCTAAACCCTATAGGGAGACGTAGCTTAAAGAGGTCCTCTGCCCATTTTTTGACGGATTATTTTGTGTTGTGTTGCTATTGAGTCATATGTATTCTTTGTATATTTTGGATTTAGGCCTTTATCGGAGGTGTTGCTTGCAAATATATTTTCCCATTTGGATGGTTCTCTCTTTACCTTGTTGACAATTTCTTTTGCTAAGCAGAGCTTTTTAGTTTGATGCAGTCCCATTATTTATTTTAGCTTTTACTTCTCTTGCTTTTGAGTCAAATTCATAAAACCTCTTTAAGTCCAAGGTCCTTGAGTTAGTTCCTATGTTTTCCTTCTATGCATTTTATTGTTTTAGGTCTAATATTTAGGTCCTTAATCCATTTCGAGTTAATTTTTGTGTGGTGATAGACAACAGTCTAGTTTCATTCTTTTGCAGGTGGCTTTCCAGTTTTCCCAGCACCATTTATTGAAGAGGCTTTCCTTTCTCTACTGTATGTTTTTGGCTTTTTGTCGAAAATTATTTGCCATATAAATATGGGTTTACTTCTGGACTCTCAATTCTGTTCCACTGGTCCATGTGTCTGTTTTCTCCAAACCATGTCATTTTGATTACTGTCACTTTGTAGTATAATTTGAAGTTGGGCAGAGTGATGCCTCCACCATTGTTCTTTTTCTCAGGATGGCTTTGGCAACTTGGGTTTTTTGTGCTTCCATAAAATCTGATGATTTTTGTCCTATTTCTTTAAAAAATGCCAATGAGATTTATGGGATTGCATTAAATCTGTATAATGCTTTAGGTAATGGTCATTTTAACTATGTTGATTCTTCCAATCCAAGAACATGGAATATCTTTCCATTTCTTTGTATCTTCTTCAATTTCTTTTAATAGGTCTTAAGTTTTCATTATATAGGTCCTTCATGTTTCATTAAATTATTCCTAGGTATTTTATTCTTTTTTGCAATTGCAAAAGGAATTATTTTTTCCACTTTTTTTCTGATGCTTCATTATTAAGTATAGGAATGCTATGGATTTTTGAATGTTGATTTTGTATCAGAGACTTTACTGTATTTGCTTATTGTTTCTAGTAGTGTTCTTGTGGAGTCTTTAGGTTTTCTTATAGAGAATCATGTCATCCACAATAGTGACAGTTTGACTTCTTATTTCCTATTTGGATCTTTTATATCTTCTCTTGTCTGATTGCCCTTATAGGACCTCCAATGTTATATGAATAACAGTGGTGATAGTGGACAGCTTGCATTGTTCCTGATCTTAGAGGAAGGTTTTTAGTTTTTCACTATTAAGGATAATGTTGGCTGAGAGGTTATCATATATGGCCTTTATTTATGTTAAGGTACTTTCCTTCTATACCAATTTTTTTGTTTTTGATCATAAATCAATGCTGTATCTCTTGTCAAAAGGCTTTTTCTGCATCTATTGATTATCATGTGATTCTTATTTTTTAATTGTTTATGTGGTGTATCACATGGATTGATTTGCTAATGTTGAACCATCCCTGTGCCTCTGGGATGAAGCCTGCTTGATTGTGGTATATAATCTTTTCAATATGTTGCTGTATTCAGTTTGCTAGTATCATTAGGATTTCACATCTGTGTTCATGAAGATATTGGTCTGTAGTTTTCTTTTTTTTGTGTTATCTTTTCAGGTTTTTGGTACAGAATAATATTGGCCTCATAAAATGAATTGGGAGTATTGCCTCCTCTTCAATTTTTCAGAAGAGTTTGAGGAGAATAGGTATTAATCTTCTTTGTGTTTGGTAGAATTTGGTGAAGCCATCTGGTCCTGGAGTTTGACTTTTTTGGTAGGTTTTTGATGATTGTTTCAATTTCCATACTGCTGATCAGTCTATTTAGATTTTCCAGATATTCTTGATTCAATCTAAGAAGATTGTATTTTTTCTAAGTATGTGCATTTCTTCTAGGTCATTAAATTTGGTGTTATACACTTTTTCATAGGTATTCTTGTATGATCTTTTGTACTCCTGCAACGTCAGTCATAATTCCCCTCTTTCATTATTTTTTCTATGTGAGATATATTTCTTTGAGTTTTTAAGGAAGGGGATTTCAATGACGTCAGGGACACATGCTTTGAACATCACTGCTAATGTATCAAACATTTTGAAAATAATTGACAGAATTTAACTTCTCTCTTTTGTCTATTCTCAAGTTTTCTCTGGTCACGATGAACACAGACACAATCTAGTTTGTGTATATTTGCCTTGGATTTAGGATCCAAGCATACAAATATTTGTGAAGATGGGATTCCATGTACAAGGAGTAGTTAATATGGGTGACCTTAGTTAGCTCATCCCTGTGAAACTCCAAGGATCCCTGGGCCTTGCCAGATAAAGCCTTTGAATTAAAAAAAAAGGGGGGGGGTTAGGCTAGATGTGGTCATCATTGAAGTGCATTCAACCACCTTCTCCATGGGCTCATGTGCACTGAAAGCTTAATGCTGAAACTCGTGGGCTATGACATGGAGTTGCTTCTGACATGGTTGTCAGCATTACCTGAGAGAGCGATTCAACCTCTCCATGTCTCAGTGTTCTCATTTCTAAAATTGAGGTAATAATAACACCTACATCACAGGATAATTGTAAAAATGAAATGAACTGATTCATTTAATCACTTAACACAGAGTTTGGTATACTATGTTTCAGTAACTACTAACTATGGTTAGTAGTAGTAGTAATAGTTGTAATTGTAATGGTAGTGGTTATAGTAAAGACAAGTTCTCAGGAAAGGCTGTCTCAACCACAAAAACAAGAAATGGAACAACACAGATTGATCACGAACTATGCTCTCAACTTGAATTGATCAACTAGCTTTCTGATATACATTTTATTTGCAATTTTACCCAACTTTCTCCTCGAAAGAATTTATGACATTAACAATGAAATACTGTTAAATTGAAATTGAAAATTGAAAATTGAAAATCATGTTGAAGGAGAGAAATGACCATAGAAATAACTGGGGTTGACTCTCACCATCAACTCTGACCTTCCTAGTAGATGGTACAAAAAGGAAGCTAGGTGGGCTGTAAGTATTCATTACCTGAGATTTTGCACATATTAAGTTAGTGTGAATCCAGATTAGTAAAGATTGTTTTTAAGATTTACCATACAGCAATTTCTACTAACAGCCATGTCATCTACTGTCTTTGTATTAAACATGTGTATATTCCCTCACTGCTCTGTAAATTCCTTGAGAAGAGGGTCTCTGTTGTAATCACATTTGTATCTCCTAAGCATGCTCCCTGTCTTAGTAGGTATTTAAAAATATTAAATGATGGAAAAAATCGTATATAAGTTGTTTAGCCCCAGCCTAGTAACTTCATCTGTGTTTGCACAAACAAGCAAAATTTGAGTCCAGGTCTTTCTGACCCTCAAAAACCTATGTTCTTTTAAAATTATATGGTTTATAGATATCTATTTCTATATTACCCACTATGTGAAAACCTAGTTCAACCAAATAACAATTTAATATTTTTCACAGTTCTATGGGTTGCATTGGCTCAGCTGGGCTGTTCTTGCTCAAAATCTTTCTTGAAGTTGCAATATGATATGGCTAGGACTTAAGTTGCTTGAATATTACTTCAGTCAGTTGTGTGGGGTCTGGACAGGGACAGCTGGAATTGCCGTGGCTTGTCCAGTGTCTCACTGTACATTTTTATGCATGGTTAGCTTGAGCTTCCTCACAACATGGTGATATCAGGATAGATAGATTTTTTGCATGATTTTCTGGCTTATTCCAGAGTGAGATTTTCAAGACACCAATGTAGAAGCAATACTTCTTCTGGCTTCATCTCAGAAGTCACAGGGAAACACTTCTGTAATATGGTGTTAGTCAAAGCAGTCACAGGTCCACACAGATTCAAGAGATGGAGGAATAGACTCCACTTCTTAATAGGAGAAGACTTACCTGTTTCCAGGATTTAAGATACAATAATAAATAACAGTAAACTGTTTTCAGTACAAAGTTACAGCATCAAGAAAGTCTGGTATTTGTATTAGAATACACAAGGAAATCAATAGAACAGAATAGAGTCCAGAAATAGACCTATACTTACATTTAATTTATTTTGACAAAGGTGCAAGGCAAGTATAGTTCTTTCAATATGATGATGGAACAGTTGACTATCCATATAGAAAAATATTTAACATTGACTCATAACACACAATTTGTCTAATGAAAAAATTTAATTTGTGGATCACAGACTTAAATATAAAAATGAAAACTATAAAACTTCTAAAAGAAGACATAAACAATATTTTTGCGATCTTCTTGTAGTACATTCTCAGAAAAGTGATATCATAAAAAGAAAAAATTAATAAATTTTACTTTCTTTTGCTAATCAAAGATACCATTAAGAAAATATAAAGACAAGTCACAGATTGCAAGGAAATATTTGTTAAAAAATTACATATATATACATATATATTTCTAATACATATGCACCCGACCTCAAAATATTTGAAAGAACACTAAGAAGAGAAATTAAATACATGAATCAAAATCATAGTCAAGATTTTAGCTCACTTCTTTCAGTAATTGATTGAAAAGTGACCAAAAAAATAAGTAAGAATATGAGCTATTTTAACAACATAAAGTGCAGATTTTAACCTAAACAGAACACTGTACTCAAGATGAATAATTTTTCAGTATTTAGAAAATGGTTGCCAAGCTGTTCCTATATTGGACCACAAAACAAGACTCAATAAATTTCAAAAATTAAAAATTTGAATGCATACCCTAACAGAGGAATTAATCTAAAATTAAAAGATAACAAAACTTGCTATATGTACTTTAAAATATACTTTTAAATAATCCATAGTTCAAAAATTAATCAACTGAAATTAGACAATATTTTAATTACAAGACAATAAGAATATGATACAACAAAAGTCTGTAGAATGCAGCTAAAGAAGTGCTTAGAGGGAAATTTACACTTGAAATGCATTTATTAGAAAATAATAAATGTTTTTAAAAATAAGCAATGAAAGTAATCATCCTAACAGGTTAGAAAAATAACCTTAGCAAATTAAAATCTAATAAAGTAAGATGAAGAAAATAATAAAGAACAATAAAGGCAAGAATGAAAGATTTAGAAACAACCCTAAAATAGAGAGGATAAACAAGCTACAAGTGGGTACTTTGAAAAGAGTTTATAGAGTTCTGGTCAAGATGGTGAAGTAGATTAATGCTTACTCACCTCCTCGTGTGGTCACATCAAAATATAACTAAATTACACAACAATCAACCTAGAGAACATCTGAAAACTAGTCAAACAAAGTTCCTGCAACTAGGGATATAAAGAAGTAGCCACATTGAGACTGACAGGAGGGACGGAGGTGTGAAATGGTCTGGTTGCACACCTACATGTGGCATTTGAGAACTGGGAAGGATATCTTGGCTGCAGAGGTTCCTATGAAAAGGCTCCCCAGCCCAGAGCCCCAGTGCCAGGAAGAGGAGTCCCCACAAGGGCCGATGAGCTCAAAGGCACTGAAAATGCAGACATCCTCTTAAAGCATCTGTGTATAGACTCACTTGCTCACAAACACTACCCTAAGCTTCAGCAAAAGAAAACATCTCAAAAGTTGCCAGAGATATACTAGAAGAAACTGAATTGTATGGCTTCAGGATGAGATCTGTCATTGTCTCTGCATTTAACCTTTCCTCCAAACAGCACGAAGGGGCAGGCTGGTGTCAAATCTGAATCTACTTTAATCTGGTAAACATTGCTTGCTCCATTTGTTGACTCCCTAAGACCCCACCATATCTAAATCATACACCACCCTTAGCTCCTTCTATGACTGTGCATTGTGGGCAGCCGACCTCAGCCCATGTAGCAAACCTTCTTAAAAACTCTCCAAGGTCTGCAGGACCTGGGCATGCAGCAGTTGTCCTTAATGTGCCCAATTGTGCCTTTTGCTGAGTGGCCTCAGGACTGGCATAGACGGCAGCCAGCCTCTGGTCACAGTGTGGCCTTTCTCATGCTCTTATAGACAACTGCCAACTGCGGATCACTTTGCAGCTCCTGCCAGGTGGCCCCAGAACCAACACACCTGGTGATTGGTTTTAGACCAGAACAGAGCACAACCTGATTAGCTCCATAAATGGCTCACACAAAGAGGGATCGTGGCAGGCACCAGAGCCCTGCTGGGAAAATCTCACTCCATGGGTCAGCTCTCACTGTGGTCTTGGCTGTTCTTCACAGCCAGTCACCCTGAGGGTCAACCCCACTCACTGACATGCCAATAGCAATCATAGATCAACTAAAATAGGAGGGAACACACGACCCACACAAGGGACATTCCTGAAGCACCTGGCTCAGATGAGCAGTGAGACTGTGTCACTGTGCCCCAGAGGACTCCTACTACATAAGGCCACCCTGCCAAGACTGGGAGACAGAGCAGATCTATCTAATACAAACAAACACAGAAAGGAAGCCAAATGAGGAGACAAAGAAATATGTCCCAAATGAAGTAAAAAGAGAAAATTCCAGAAAAAGAACTAAACAAAATGAGGACAAGCCATCTGCCAGATGTAGAGTTCCAAACCCTGGTTATAAGGATGCTTGATAAACTTAAGGGAAGAATAGATTAACTCAATGAGAATGTTAACAAAACATGTAAACATAAAAAAGGACATGGAAACCATAAAAAAGAACCATTCAGAAATGAAGAATATAATAATTGAAATGAAGAATACATTAGAGGGAATCAATAGTAAAATAGATGAAGCAGAGAATTGAATCAGAGATTTGGAAAAAAAGGTAGCAGAAAAGACCCATTTAGAATAGCAAAGAAATAAGAAATTTAAAAAGTGAGTGCAGTTTAAGTGACCTCTTGGACAGCATAAAGCACACCAACATCACATCATACAGGTACCAGAAGGAAAAGAAAGAGAGCAAGAAATCGAAAACCTATTTGAAGAAATAATAATAGATAACTTCCCTAACTCAGTGAAGGAAATAGACGTACAAGCCCAGGAACCATAGAGAGTTCCAAGCAAGACTCAAAGAGGCCCATACCAAGGCACATCATAATTAAAATGCCAAAGGGTAAAGACAAAGAGAGGATATTAAAAGCAGCAAGAGAAAAAACAGTTAGCTACCTGTGAGGGAGCTCCCATAAGACTGTCCACTGATTTCTCAATGGCAATTTTTGTAGGCAGAAGTGATTGGCAGGAAATAGCCAAAATGATGAAAAGTAAGGACTTACAACAAAAACTATACTGTCCAGCAAGGTTATCATTTAGAATCAAATGAGAGATAAAAGCTTCCCAGACAGGAAAAAGCTAAAAGAATTCATTTGCACCAAACCACTACTACAAGAAATGATAAAGGATTTCTTTGAGAAGGGGGAAAAAAAGAACATAAATAATAAAATGTCAATAACTACATACCTATCAATAATGATTTTAAATAGAATAGATTAAATGCTCCAATCATAAGATACAGGGTAACCGAATAAGAAAAAAAACCCTGTACATAATGTAGTGTCTACAAGAGACCCATTTCTGATTGAAAGACACACAGAGACTGAAAGTAAAAGGATGGAAAAGATATTCATGCAAATGGAAAACAAAAAAAATAGCTGAGATAGCAATACTTATATCAGACAAAATAGACTTTAAAACAAAGTCTACTTTAAGAGACAAGGAAAGACATTTCAAGAAATTGATCCTACTAAAGGATATAACCCTTGTAAACATTTATGCACTCAATGTAGGAATACCTAAATTTATAAATCAAATATTGACTGACATAAAGGAAGACATTGACAGTAGTACAGTAATTGTAGGGGATTTTAACAGCCCAATGACATCAATGAATAGATCATCCAGACAGAAAATCAACAAAGAAATAGTGGCCTTCAATGACATATTAGGCTAGATGGATTTAATTGATATTTTTAGAGCATTTCACTCCAAAGCAGTAAAATATGCATTCTTTTCAAGTGCACATGGGACATTTTTCAGGATAGACCCTGTATTAGACCACAAAACATGTCTCAATAAATTTAAGATCAAAATCATATCGAGTATCTTCTCCAACAACAATGACATAAAACTAGAAATCAATTACAAGAGGAAAACTGAAAAAACACACAAGCACATGAAGGCTAAGTAATATGCTACTAAACAATCATTGGATTAACAATGAAATCAAAAAGGAAATCAAAAAATACCTTGAGACAAATGAAAATGAAAACACAGTGACCCCAAATCTATGGTTCACAGAGAAAGCAGTTCCATAAGAGCAACTTATAGCAATATAAGAAACTCAAGAAACAAACAAACAAAAAATCAAATAAACAATCTAATCAAACACTTAAAGGAACAAGAAAAAGAATAACAAACAAAGCCCAAAAGAGTACAAGGAAGGAACCATTAAAATAAGCAAACAAAAGTCATTCAGCAAGGTAGGAATAAAAGAGAATTTATTAGCCCGATAAAAGTTAATCTACAACAAATCTATAACAATCATCAGACTTAGTGATGAAGTGTTAAAAGCTTTCCTTCTGAAAGAGAATGAAAGATCTGAATAACACAGTTAGCTGGACAACAGCATTTCTAGCCAATATCAACTGGAAGTCCTAGCCAGAACAGTGAGGCAAGGAAAAAAAACCCCTACAAATTCTTAAGAGTTTACAGATACAAGCAAGTTTACAGATACAAGTCCAATATTCAAAAATCAATTTTATTTCTATGTAGCAAAAGGAAATAGAAAATAAAATTTTGTTAAAGATTCCCATTTACAATATTCTTAAAAGAATCAAATACCTAGGAATAAATCTAATGAAAATTATGTAAGGCCTTTATGCAGAAAGAACTGGAAATGAAAAGACACCTAAATAAATAAATGGAACAGGGAGAGAGCCTGCCATGCTCATGAACTCGAAGACTCAACATCATAAAGATGTCAGTTCTTTCCAAATTTATGTGCAAAATCAGAGAGTCCAAATCAAAATTACAAAGACTTTGGTGGATCTTAACAAGAAGATTTGAAAATTTATAAGAAATGAAAAGACCAAGACACTTTTGTAGGGAAAAAATAAAACCCAAGGTGAAAAGAATTGCTTTGCCGTAAAGTAAGACTTACACAACCACACTTGTTAATAAGGGTGAGAAACTGGTTCAAGGACATCAAATAGACCAAGGGAATAGAATAACTCTCTAGCCCTCAAACAGATTCATAAATAGAGTGACACTTCCTTTTGACAAAGGTGCCATTGCAGAGGGAAAATAATTTTTGCAAGAAAAAATCTCCCATATCCATTGGATATGGGAAAACATTTTAAACTTGACTCCTACATCATACTGTACATAAATAACTCATTACCAGGTGAATATAAGACATGTATTACATACTAAATATAAAATACAGTTGACTCTTGAACAACATGAGGATTAGGGGCACTAACCCCCAGTTGAAAATCCATATATAACTTTTAAAAAATATTTTCTTTATTTTTCAATTAAAGTTGGCATTCAATAAAATACAGTTTCAGGTGTACAACATAGTGATTAAACATTTATGTAACTTACAAAGTGATCACTACAAAAAATCGGATTCCTATCTGACACCATACATAGTTATTACAATATTATTGACTATAGTCTCTATGCTATACTTTACATCTCCATGACCATTTTGTAACTATCAATTCATACTTCATAATCCCTTCCCCTTTTCACCCAACTCTCCAACCCCTCTTCCATCTGGCAACCATCAAAGTGCTCTCTGTATTTATGAGTTTGTTTCTGTTTTGTTTGTTTATTTCATTGTTTATATTCCACATGTAAGTGAAATCATATGGCATTTGTCTTTCTCTGTCTGGCTTACTCCACTCGGCATAATATCCTCTAAGTCCATTCATGTTGTTGCAGACAACAAGAATTTGTTCTTTTCGGTGGCTGAGTAATATTCCATTATATATGCACCATTCTTCCTTATCCATTTATCCATTGATGAATACCCAGGATTTCTCCATATCTTAACTATTGTAAATAATGCTGCAATGAATACATGGATTCACTTGTCCCTATGAAGTAGTGTTTTGGGTTTCTTTACATAAATAACAGAAGTGAAATTACTGGGTCCTTTTTTTGTCTCTTCTATAGCCTTTGTTTTAAAGTGTATTTTGTCTGGTTTAAATATTGCTACTCCAGCTTTTTTTAAAATTTCCATTTTCATGAAAATATCTTTTTCAATCCCATTGCTTTAGTCTGTGTGTGTCTTTCGATCTGAAATGAGTCTCCTGTAGGCAACATGTATAAGGGTCTTGTCTTCTTCCATTTAGCCACCCTATCTTTTGATGGAAGCATTTAATCCATTTACATTTACAGTGATTATTGATAGATATGTAGTTATTACTATTTTATTACTCATATTTTTAATTTTTTTTCTTTTCCTTCTTCTTAAATAAGTTCCTCTAAAGTTTCTTGTAATAATGGTCTGGTGGTGATGAACTCCTTTCACTTTTTTGTTTTTTTTTTTTGTCTGGGAAGCCCTTTATCTTTGATCGTAAAAAATAGCTTAGCTGAGTAATCTTGGTTGTAGATGTTTACGTTTCATTGCTTTAGCTATTTCCTGCCAATCCCTTCTGGCCTGCAAAGTTCTGTTGAGAAATCAGCAGTCTTATGGGAACTCCCCTTGTAGGTAACTAATTGCTTTTCAATCGTTACTTTTTAAGATTCTCTCTTTGTCTTTAACCTTTGCGTTTTAATTATTATGTGTCTTGGTGTGGGCCTCTTTGGGTTCATCTTGTTTGGAACTCTCTGCACTTCCTGGGCTTAAATGTCTATTCCTTCACCAGGTTAGGAAAGTTTCAAATGGAAAAGCCAGTGGGATAATTCAACCTGAGTCTGAAGATATGAGAACTAGGGGAGATAATGGTGTAAATTCCAGTCTAAGGGCCAGAGAAAATGAGATGTGATGTCCTGGTTCAAGCAGTAAGACAGGACAAAAGAGGCGATTTCCTTCTTTCTTTGCCTTTTTTTTCTATTCAGGCCCTCAATGGGTTGGATGATGCCCGCCCACTGGGGAGGGCAATCTGCTTTACTGAGTCTATGGATTCAAATACTGATCTCATCCAGAGACATTCTTATGGACACATCAAGAAATTTAAATCTGGTCACTCCTATGCCAGTCAAGTTGACACTACAATTAACTGTCACACATGAAAGCTTTGGGCAAAATTTGCAGAAACAAACAGCTGCCACTTTGGCTCCTTTTAGCAACATCCCCCTAACAGTGGAAGGAGTAAGCAGCGTTTTCCCAGTGTCTATCCAGGGGCTTCAGACATCTCTTTCAGCTTTCCTGGAGCTTCCAGTTGCTGTGCGCTCAGGAAACTCCCTGGGCTGAAGTCTGGCTGTAAGGAGGCCATCATTTAAATTAGCCTGGCACCATATTGCTGGAGGTATGTAGATTTTTCCATAAGAGAAGTTCAAAATACATAGAATAGGTGCCATCTTTCGTGACCTTCTATATGTGCCCATATTTCCCATCACTCTCAAAATGTCATTCCATTATAGTCTCAAGAACTGTCAGGTCAACATATTTCTTTTAAAAATATGTTGTTAAAGTTCTAATTTGGGGCATATGCTTGGAAGGAATGTCCACCATTACTCTCAGCCCAAGGTGAATATGGGGAGCCATGGTGAAGAGCAAATGGTATTGGGAGAACCACAGAACATGGGCAGGAGGAACAGCCAGTAAGATTGGGAGAATGGAGGCAGCCAGGGCCAGGGCTAGCAACTAGGTTCCTCCAAGTAACATTGGTTTGCATGGTTCTAATAAAGATGCTGGAATAGAAATTAAAGCTAGTTATTGCTTTGCAAAATTAGATTGTTTAAAAAATGTTCACCAACAATCCCCCCATCTCCATACATGTGTGCTGCTCTTCCCATCAAGAAGTAGTCTCTTTCCTCTTCCCTTAAATCTAGGCTCATTCTCTGACATGCTTCGATCAACAGAGCAGCAGAAGTAATTCTGCATGACTTCCAATGCTAGACCTTAAGAGGCCTTGCAGCTTCTGTTTTTACCCTCCTGGGATCCAGCCACCATGTAATGAAAGTTATGGTAAACCACTAAATGACAAGAAGCCATATGGAGAAAAGGAATGGCCCAATCTACCCAGCTGAAGCACCAGGTGTGACTGAAGCCAGCAAGGATGTTCCAGTTCTTCCCAGATCCCAGCAGAAGGAAGCTGCAGGAGTGACCCTGGCCAACACCATGTGGAGGAAACATGCCCAGTCGAGCTTGGCCAACCCACAGAATTATGGAGAAATAGTTAATTTTTCTCTTTAAGCCCGAATTTTTGTCTATTTTTAATGCAGCAGAGAATAATAAAAATGAGGGTGACTTACAAGCCATCACTTAGAGACACTAAAAGGCAAATCAATTAACATCACTAATTCACTGGTTTCAGAACATAATGCTTATTGATCTTTAGCACTTTTAATAAAACTTCTGTTTAAATATACACTGTGGTCGACATGCTTGCAAGTGGGAAATTGATGCCAATAACTGAGACTTCCCACATGTTTCTAATCAGAGATGAGCCAAGAAAGAGTGACATAAACAGTGATGGGCACTACCATTTGTTGAGTACCTCCTGTGGGGTAGGTCCTATGTGGAATGCTTCATAGTCATTATTTTATTTTATCCTTTAGAGGAAGGAGCCATAAAGTATCTAGTTCTACAGATGAAAACTTTAAGGGTTATAAAGCAGAAGCATTTGCTCAGGGCTAAAATGTGAATGAGTGGCAGAGCCAGTGTTTAAACCTAGAGCTCTGAGTACTGGAACTCCAAACTATTCTGCCTTTCTTAAACCAGAATATTTTAGCTTTTATTGGTTTCAGCTGCTCCTTCTACTGGTGAGCTGGGGGTTGGGAGCTCACAGAGATAATCCTTGGAGAATTCTTTTCTCTCTCTGGAAGAGGTTACTGGCCTTTCATGGCACTGGGGCACCTGGCATCTGAAGGCACAAGACCTCTGCCTGCAGAAGCAGCACATTCAACATAATGTGGTTTCACTGCTGGGCTCTTTATTACTAAGGAGGAAGCTTCCCCTTTGAAATCCATGAGCCAAGCTCTGTGGAGTTTCCTCTGGTCCTAGAAAGAAAGAGCTTGATTTCTACCCCCTTTTAATCTTGGAAGCCTTCCTGGGAGAGTTTAGCTTTGAGCTCTGTTTTGGAAGAAGTGAGGGAGGCAGCTGGATGAATGCTAAGTAGGACATTTTTAGTTTGAACAGGGACTCCTGAGACACTGCAGTGAAAATCTCAGTAAAGTGAAAGCAAAATAGTTCATGTGCTGTGCAGCAAATTACAATTCAGAATAATTTTAATGAGTTTCAATGATGGGCCAAAATCAAAATGATAACCTTTAACAGAATTAATGGAAACTCTCAAATGTAGGTAAAAATGATTATTTATACAATTTTATGGGGGGAAAATGCTGACTTGAAAGCAGTTCATGGGACAACTAATTGGAGGTTTGGTGGAACATACATAAACTTAGAATAATCAAGAGTGAGATGCAGCTGCTAAGAAATCTAAAGCAATCTTGAGTTGCATAATTACATGTTAATCGTGCCCAGTTTAGGTTAAGGGAGGTAAAAATGACCAAATATGAAGCCTGTGTGCAGTTCTGGGGTGATATTCTTTTTAAATAAATATAGAGTTTGGGCTTCCCAGGAGAATACTAGATCACTCAGGCCTTGTTCCAACTATGTCCCTATAGCCAATTTGGATTGGTCAGATTCAAGGGCACATTGAGTCATGTTTAAAGGGACAAAATTTTCAAAAGAATTATATGTTCAAACATATGAGTGTGGTCTCATGCCTTTTTCTTTTTGTCTCCCTTGACCAGGGCCTGCTCCCAGGGTCTCTTCCTCTGCCTTCTTCCCCCTCTCTCTTCCCACCTGACTGACTGAAGGCGCAGGACCACTGACCTGACCTTAGCAGCCTGGGATAGAGGGCCAAGACCATTTTACTCTTTACATCAGGGCAGTCCTCTTTCTGTCTCTTTGCTCTTTTCTACTGGTGCTGTGGGTGGAGCCTGGAGCTGCCATTACTCCACCACTGGAGGCTAAGATCTCAGACTCAAATGTGACCACTGAGAAGGACAGAACCAGGCAGACTTTAGGGGCTGTCCCAGTTCTGTCTCTAGGTTGACTCTGGCCTGGGTCTTGCAAAAGGAATTTTCTAATGTACTGGCTAAGCTCTGTTGAGTGCTGCATTGGAGTTTGAGGACACTCTCCTAACTAGTAATAATAACACTCTTCTTTGCTACATCTATGTATACACTTTTTGGAGAAATTGCTATAATTGAATTGTGTCCCCTCAAATTAGTATGTTGAAATCCTAAACACTCACAATATGGTGATATTTGGAGGTGGGGCTTTTGTGAGGTAATTAGCTTTAGATGAGATGGTGAAGGTAGGGTCCTCATGATAAAATTAATACTCTTATAAGAAGAGACTTTTAAGAAGACCTATTTCTCTCTTTTCTTCTCCTTCTCCCTCCCCACCCTCATTTCTCCATTCCCACAGCAAAAAGACAGCAAGACAACAAAGCCAGGAAGAGGGCCTTTCACCAGGAACTAAATAGGCTGACACCTTGATCTGGGACTTGCCAACTCCAGAACTGTACGAAATAAATGTCTGTGGTTTACCAGTAGCCCCCAAACATTTTGGCACCAGGGACCAATGCTCCTATGAGAGTCTAATGCCTGATGATCTGAGGTGGATCTGAAGCAGTGATGCTAGTGCTGAGGAACAGCTGCAAATACAGATGAAGCTTCACTCGCTCACCTGCCGCCCCCTCGCTGCTATGCAGCAGGTTCCTACAGGCCATGGACTGGTACCAGTTTTTGGCCACGAGTTGGGGATCCTGGGTTTAGGCCACCCCATCTATTTGTTATAGCAAGCCTGAGCTACCTAATATAAAACCTGGAGATAAGAGATTGTTCAAGGGCAGGATTTGGGCATTCCTGTATAACTAATCTACCATCATAATGTCATCACATAGCATCAGTCCAGACAGTATTCCTGACACTGAAGGGCACAGAGGGAAAACTGCCAGGCAGAAGAAGGACTTAAGACCATGGCATATGAGAATGATTTGGGGACTAAGTTAACCTCTCTCTAGAGGATAGTCGGGGCCATTCTTTAGAGATGAAATCTGAGGTTGGCTGCTCCCCAGTTTAGAGCTGCCAGGAGAAGCAACTTCCTGCCTGACATTGGAGCACACCTAATGGCAAACATCTTCTGGGATTAAGGAGCCTAAGAGGTAGGAAGAATTCAAAGGGGGAAATGCTACAAATCCACCTCTGAAGGTTGTGAAAGTGGGTGTTCAGTGAAGCTCCCAGTTTACCTCTCTTGAAAGAAGGAGCAGAGTTAGGACAGGGGCCATGATGTGTAAAAAGCTAATAAGATTCTACAATCTCAACATTTTGGTTTCTTGGTCATCCTGGTAAAGAAAGGAGAATAACTCCTTCTTCTTGCAACCATGTGCGTGGGAAGATACCTTTAACACAACAAAGGAAAATTGTAATTTGCTGCAACAGCACATGAACTATTTCTGCTTTCACTTTACTGAATTTGAGGAACTGGGTCCCACTTTCTACCAACTGGGTTTGGGGAAAAGAACATGCTAGTTAGAGTGGGAAGACATCTTTGTTCAGAGAAGAGAGCAGGCTGAAGCCTGGAGCCCAGGGGAAAAAAGAGATGAAAAGTAGTCAGCAAGGATCAGGACAGTGTCACTGGTTTAGAAAATTGACTGGGGTGACAGAAAGACACAATATCCATCTTATGTGTCTACAGGGCCATCCTTAAGAAGATGATCCCAGGTAGGAGAGCCTTGACCAACGGGTAAAGTCATAGTGAAAGACATTTTAGATTCTAACCTGGGCAAGTCTCTGCCTCTCAGAACAGTGTGTTCCTTGCCCCTAGAGATGTTAAGGGACTGAGTGAGATGAGAGGTAGGGCTAGATACTAGAAGCTCTCCAAGTTGTTTCTAATGTGCAGGAAAAATACCCTCAACAAACAACTCAGCTCTCTTGAGCAGGCAAGGGAGAGGGACCATGAGCAGCTGTGTAACAATAATTATAAATGTTAGAGAAATATTCAATAGACTGTGACTGTTCCTGATAATCATTTTATTGCCAGCTCATTTGGGAGATGATGTCACCAGATAATTGGAACTCATATATGGCTGTTGTCTGGCTGGCCTGCTCTGCCTTCCTGGTCTCTTGCTGGGCAGATGGACTCATCTGCAGGAATATGAACAGAGTGGCTCTGACATGGAATGAGGGGGAGAATTTTGTTCATTCACAACATATGTGGAAGATCTTCTCTATTCCAAGCCCTGCACCATGTGCTGAGGGTGCAGAGAAGAAAGACAGATCCTACTTCAAGGAGACTGTAGTCTTAGCGCCAGGCAGCCAGGCGAATGGTAAACAATTGAAATTCAGTTATCCATTTGGAAAGTGTTTGTTGAGTATGAGCTCTGTGCTAGGCCTCTGGAGATTTAGCAGGAATGAGAGAGATGTGATCTCTGCCTTCAGGAACATTCCAGTGGAGGAATCAGACAATTGGCAAGTCACACATAAAGGAGATTATAAACTGTTGTGCAAATTGTTGTGAAGGAATTGTAAAAAGTGAGGGAATAGAGAGCGAGAGGAATAGGACCTGCTTTAGAAAAGGTGGTTGGGGAGTCTTCACGAACAAGAAGACAATTAGGTTTCCACCTGAAGCTTAAGAAGGTGGGTAGAGCAGAGTGTTCCGGCAAAGGGAAAACTACTGTAAAGGCAGGAAAATCTTAGTGTGTTAAATAAGCAAAAAGGACATCCCTATGCCTAGGTGTGGTAAGGTGATGGCATGAGATGAAAGTTGGGAAAGAGCAGGAGGAAAATTCAACAGGGCTTTGTGAAATTTAAGAGATGATTTTGTTCTAAGTTCAGCTCAAGATCAGTATTCTCAGTTCCAAGACAGCAGTAGTAAGATTTTTTAACAGGATCGACATCCAGACTGGCTGGGATCTCAGTCACCAGAAGTCTGATGCCCTTCCAGAAGCTTTACCTGTCCTACACCTTCTGCCCCAACTCCTGGCTCTGGCATGCCTTTGTGGAGGAATAGAAAGAGTAGCTCCTTCCAGGAGACAGAAAAGCTTGGACACTTTGGAGATTGCCAGACAAGGATCTTTGAAGGGGTCAGAGGTGGTTCAGGATACAGACAGTGGAAAAAAGAGGGGGACTCATGATATAAAATCTGGGACTCTGTGTCACTTTGCCCCATCTTCTGAAAGTCATTGATGGGGCAATTCTCTGTCTCTCCCTCTGTGTCTCTTCCTGTGTCTCTCTCCCTAACTATCATTCTTTAGCCATCCCAAGGAGAGAGCTACAGAATTCCTCCATGAAGTTTGCTTTCTTGGAAGGCCTGAGTGTTCCAGAGCCAGTGTTACTGCAGTAACATTTTACCACATCAATTTTGGAGGAAAGAAGTTACAGGAAGATGGTCCAGGAAGAAGGCAGGAAAGTCGAGAACTTCTATGGTTTAATCTTCTCTTCTCTGTTTTATTTTTAAAAATCCACTTTGCAAGATATATGGTGTCTAAGTTTCTGAAAAGGGAAGCAGCAAAGAAACTCCTTCTGGTGTGAATGAAAAGAATTACATAAACCACCGTAAATTTAGTATGAAATTACATTGCCAGCCCCAGAGGAGAAAGATGCTTTTCCATCCTGCATTAGCCATGTTTAAGGATCTTTTATCCAGAGTTCTCAGTCTGCCATTCTTAAAGGGGCATGTAGGTCTGGCCCATCTCACAGGATGGAAGCTGCTGGAACACATTAACTTTTTGAACTCCTTAGGGCATTTGAGTTTTTATAAGAATCCTCCTTGTATTTATACTTGTCTCTCCTTTACTTTCTAAACGGGACTTGGTTTCCTGCTGATTTGGGGGCTCCATTAGATCAGTACTTCCTTCTTTTGGGGTTTTTCCACCAGTTCCAATATTTCCTGAAGTCCAAGGGAGACATCTCTATGGAGGCTCCTATGAAAATTCTAGACTGAGAGGAGAGAGTTCAGAGCTTCAGATTCTGTTTTCAAGTCCAAACTCTACTAATTTCCAGTTTTGTGCCTTGGGCAAGTTACTTAACATCTCTATGCCTGTTTCTTCATCTGTAAAATGGTAATAAAACAGTATAAACCCACGCTGACTTACCTCAAAGGATTGTTGTGGAGTTTAATGGAGGAAATGTGTTTATAATGCTCTTGGCACAGTGCCTGACTCAGTAAGTTTTTAACAAAAGTTAGCTACTTTTATAGTGAACTTCTCTTTCAATTCTGGAAACATCTGGTATTATCCTGAGATGTGAATTTTCTCCAAAGGATCCTCTGTGGCTCTAACAACGTGAAGTACCAGCCAAAAATGCTTCATTCATTCATTCATTCAATGAACATTTATTGAGTTTTTATTATATGCCCAGTGCTGAATTAGATTCTTTTGATAAAAAGAAAATAAGACACTACCTCAGCCCTTTAAGGGTTTACTGATATGAACAAGGCAGACATGAAAGCCACCTTGCAGGCTGGAGCATACCACAGCACGGAGGCAGAGGAAGTGCTAAGGTTTGACTTCCCTGAGCCATTCATGGTTCCTGTTTGTTGAAGACAAGACTAGAAGGAGCCAAGGATCCTCTGTAGAGCAGGTCACCACAAACAAGGGAGAAAGCTGTGGGTAGACAAACTCCCAAGGCTGAGGGAGTTCATAGCTCCAATAGAGTCCAAGTGTGGTGAGTCCACTGGGGGAGGTGGGTTGACATGGGCTCTGAACAAATTTGAAGAGATGAGACCAGAAATTACATAGGCACAGACTTGGCCAACAATGCCAATAGGATAAAGACCAGCCAGGAGGAAAAAGGAGAGCTCTGGGAATGAAAGGAATTGGAGAGCCCTGTATCATGAGACTGCATAAATCCTCCTCCTCTCTTCTTTCATCTTAATGAGAGAAACAGGGGACAAAGGAACAAAATGAGAGACTGAGCATCTTTTATCTTGGATACTGGCATTTCCTAAAAGGACTATTGCATATTGGATGAGCTCATGCTCTAAACTGGATTGAACATTGACTACTCTTCCCTACCTTTCTCCACTTACTCTGGGAAAGAAGACCCGATTAATTTTAGATAATAGAGCTTATTTTCCCTCATATGTGAGTTGTAATTTATTAAATTTGTTGGGTCCCTTTCTCTTAAGAATATGCTACCTAGCACAGTGCCTAGCAGCAAAGTAACACTTTGTAAATGCCACAAGTCTGTATGGTAAAAAGAAAAGTGAGGAACAGCAAGTTTTATCTGCTTCTCTGGATCCCATTTCTGAAAGACATAAGCCAGTATGCATTTTTTTATATAGAATTATATAGAATTATAATTTCAGCCCTGGGATCTTGCCCATTATTTCCTCATTCTTGAGGCATGGACCACACCCAGGCCTCAAAATGGGAAGAAAGGAAATGGGACTGTCTTGACCTGGTACCAGCATGTATCCTATGCCAGTGAACTTAATTTATTTTTAAACCAAGTTCCCACCAACTCCATGTCCCACACAGGTCCCTTCTTGGCCATACACGTGTACACACACATATGTGCATGCACACACACATAAAGACACACAACCAAAAAAATACACAGCTGAGTTGAGATGCCATGTGCATGTGGGAGTTTTCAGAGTGAAGGAATCTTGGCTCTAGTTTAATGATGAAGAGAAGCTGGGGGTGGAGTGAGAAGGAGCAGCATGTGAAGGTGCACCTCATTCCTGGGGAGGTGCTATGCTAACATGTGTAACAAGAATGGATTGTTTCCTTGGGAGGGGTGGAGGCAGCTGGAAGAGGATAGTTTCTGACCCCAACCAGGGAAAGATTTTATTTCTCATGAGTCTCATCATTAAAATTTGGGGAAGGTCACATGAAATATTCCATGTGTCCTACCTGGGGCAGGTGGGAACTTGGGGAAGGGAAAGTTCTAGGTTGTGTGGATGACATCATGGGAGGAGGAAGGGGAATGTTGTGATGTGGGAACTTCCTGGATGAGAAGACTGGAGGGGACTAAAGAGATCAGGATCCTATTTCTGGTTTTAATAATAGCATCACTGACAACCTACTACATGGGAGGGGCACAGACAGGCAGATCTGTCAGTGAACAGTGACACCTCTTATTTGGAACAAGGGTTTTCTATGAGGTCTTTGTGGCCTTTAGTGCAAGGGTGAGGTGGGAAATGTGGGATGCATTTTTAGTAGTGAGAAGGCCCGGATGTTTGGAAAAGAATAGAAAGTGGTAGAAAATTGATCCCACAGCAGGGTTTCAAAGGAGTTCCTGAAATACAGTTGAAGAGGCTGTGTGGAGTATGGCGTAGTGTAGTGGGTAAAAGCAGAAGCCCTGCCACCTCCCAGCTGTGTCCTTGGGAGATTTATTTAACTTCTCAGGGCCTCGGTTGTCTCTTCTGTAAATAAAAATAGCAACAGTACTTTCCTCGCAAGACTGTCAAGATTAAATAAGTTAATATGTACTTGTAAAGAGCTTAGAATGACATTTTAACCTAGTATGTGTTCAAGAAAGGTTAATACTTATTATAGTAGAAAGAGCCAGAGTGGAAAATAGATTAGATTTTAATACTGACTTGGCAAGTAACCAAATGAATGCCTCTTTGGGCCACAGGTTCATCATTTGCAAAAAAAAAAAAAAAAAAAAAAAAAAAAAAAAAGATCTAGATAATCTCAACCTTTTCTTCCAGCTCTAACATTCTAAGACCTTGAATTGGTCATCGGAGTAAAGTTGATGCAAGTTCACTTTGCTCCAAATTATCTTAGTGTTTACAATTCCATGATTAGGGATGTAAGCCTTTGAGTTAAGTAAGCATGCTCTGCCCCTTCTTCAGGAAAAATAGGTTGTGGGGTGACTAGTGGGTATAAAAAAAATAGTCAGTAAGACATGAGAGTAAATTAATTCCTCCAAAAATAAATGATCCCAGGTAATAGCAGGTCACATAGCATGGCTCAGAAAGAAGGGAAATGGAGGAATCATGAATTTAAATTCCTAGTTCATGATTTTGTCTAGGATAAGCTCTGCTTGAAGTGGCTTTCATAAGAAAATATGAAGAGAAAAGCAATTGCAGCATGCATGAAGGATTTAACTTAGATACAAGCAAGATCCAATTAATAGCATATGGAAGGATAAAAACTGAGGGAGTTGGGACCAGATGATAGACTAGATGAGTTCTTGAAATTCTATCCATTCTTCTGAGCCAGGTGTGGGGTGGGGTTCGGGTCATCTGAATTCCTCTAGGAGTAGATGTCTGCATGTCCCTAGTAGAGCCTGACCTTCGTAGGCATCTTGGAAGTTCTGTGGCTTCTGGAGTGAAAACTTAATTGGTCTTCCACAGAAAGGCCTGGGAGGGGTAAATTATATAATGATTCAGTGGTGCACTCCCTGCTGGGCATTACAAATTGAGCTCAGAGAGTACTTGAAATGATCTACAATCATCGGGAGAAATTGGAGTGATTCAAATGACAGAATTCTTGTCGTGCAAGCCAGAAGCTGAGTACTCAGCAACAGGTCTAGAGAGAAAAGAGAGGAGCATAGGCAGGAGGAAAAGGGAGAAGAAGAATGTGAGAATCTCAATGGGTTATTGCCTGAAAGTCCCCTCACCACAACTCCAGCCCAAGAAAAGAGACCAGTGATGGAGGTGAATCTTTGGGTCACCGTTCAGAGGTCAAGGGAAGAAATGAGTCAAGGGAAGTGAGATTCTCTTAAATATTCTTGGTTTTTCATCACTGAAAATAAATCTATGATAGCAAAATGGCTTTCTCATACCTTCCTGCTGCCCTCCCATAAAATATTGTAGGCCCCCATCCAACTAATGAGGATCTGCCCCATGCTGAGGAATTGCAAAATAATTAATGGGGAGAAGCATTCATATAATCATTCATTCATTTATTCCACATTTATTGAGATTCTACTGTACACCAGAAACTGTGCCAGATGCTTAAGATACACAGAGAAATTAGACACTGTCCCTATAGGGAATATGGCCAAGAGAGTCAATTGTCATAATGCAGCAGTGTAGAGTGGTATGCTAAAAGGAGGAAGTGAATGTTGGGAAAGTTCAGGAGTGGAACATGAGTCAGACCGGAGGTTTGAGTGAGACATGCTGGTTATAATCCTGAAGGAGAGTAGCAGTAACTAGGTGGACAAGGATGAGAGAGGGCCTTTGGGTCACAAAGACCATAAATGAAAAGGGGTGAGGATGTGGAAGATCATGATGTATATGAGGAACTGGACATATAGGATGCAAGTGGAGTGTTGGGAAGTGGAAGCTGGAAAGGTCTCGAAAGGTTATGTGTGCCATGTTAGCGGAGGATAAGGGTTTGGGCAGACAAGCGGGATGGTCACTGCTGCCTTTAGAGAGAAGGATCTGTTGCAGTGTGAGGAAAAATGGGAGAGGAGCAGGCTGGAGGTTTGGGCCCCTCGAGGGACTATTCTGGAGGAATTGACTGAGGGAGGTGGGAACAGAATGACTGGATAGAGCCATAAGATATGTGGAAGGGCAGTCAACAGACCTGGGACTCACAGGACCTGTGGCTTGAAGGACAAAGACAGGAAGAAGGAATGAGTAAGAAGGGACAGGGGAGAAGGCAAAAGAGGCAAGAATTGCATGAAGACTTATGAAGGGGACATCTTCCTCCTCTTCTGAGAAAAAGTACCCATTTGTTCTCAGAATCGTTGGATCATAGTTGGGTTGGAAGGACTTTGAGGTAATTTATTCTAGTCTCCCATTCAGGACAGCCACTTCCTCTGCAGTCTACACCTGATATTCACTTATCCAGTTTCTTCATTCATTTAAGCATTCAACGCATAATTAATGCACACTTCCAATGTGCCAGGCCTTGAGGATATGGTAGTGTACAAGGCTGGTGGGGAAGAAGGAAGAGCGGTTAGAAGAGAATAAAAGAATGAAGACATTTGTAAAACAAGGTCAACAAATAGATGCTTAAGGAATAAGGGTTATATAACATTTTCACATATATTACCTTGATGTTGTCTCAAGCTGGGGCAAGGAGCCAGGTATTTATTAGCAACCCTCTTCAGTCATTGGGTTCCAGCTGCCCTGGAAGGAAATGTAACCTCTGCAAGGCTGTCTACAAAGGGCCAATGGCTAAGGGTTATCTTCTGGCAGCCTCCCTAGAAAATGGAGATTAAGTCCTTTGTTATTAATGGAAGATCTAGATGGTGCATCTCAGGGTCTACCTCAGAGAGTGTGTGTCTAAGTGCATACTGAGTGTGCTGGTGTGTCTGTCATTGTGTGCGTACCTCTGTATATGCATGCCTTTGTACCTGTGTTACCCTTTTGTTGAATCAGGGATGGTGACAGCTCTGCAGGAGGCCAGGAGTTAAGCTTTTCCTCCCGACCTAATCATTCACACTGGTTTGGTGAACCTTCCAATTCCTTTCTGTTCCCTGTCCAGTTTGGGCCTGACAAAAAGAGTGTGGAATATAGGGTTTGGAGTGAAGTGTGTCTGTGGCTCTTACTAATAATCTATTTCTATTCTCACATACTGAAATGGGGTAAGAGGGGACTATCCTATAAGACTCCCTTGTGGAAACTAGAAAAAGGCACTCTCTGCTAGCTGACTTCATATGAATGCACAGATTAAACAGATTTAGACCCCAACTTGACCTACTGGCATCTGCAAGGGTTGGCTTATCTGGGCTATATTTCCTGAGGCCATGAGAATGTGAGTAGGGCTTTAGAACATGTCACCCTGAGGAAATCGCTTCCATCTCCAGAACTTGACCTTCCTATAACACTGTTGTCAGAAAACAGGATGACAGTAACTGCCAAGAGAACAGGTTCCCAGGGAAGACTCCTGCTCAAAGGCCTGTGGAAGTCTTGACTCCTCAATTTCAAACAAGAGGAGGATGTGAGGATGGCTTTGGAGAGCTGATGCAGGTAAGAAATGGAGACAGCACCCACACCTGTCTCCCTCATTGAGAACACGTGTCCAGTGTAGTGTTTGCGAATTGGTTGCCAAATAGACATAGGAAGAGAGATCAGCAGGGATGAGGCTCCATAACCCTTTTTTCAGAGATGGGAAAACCAGGACACTAAATGCTCTGGGTCCTCTGGAATTAGATCCAGGGCAGATTCCATCAGTGGTTCATCAAACTTTTGTAATATGATGCTTTACCAAATACTTCTTCAAAGAGCCTGTGACTCATTGTCATCGGAATAAAAATTGTCTCTTTCCAAAGATTTATGCTGTCATGTTATTTTACACATATTGGCTATGACAGACTAACCTTACTGTGAAGAGCATAGGACAGTAGCAGGAGGTTTAGTGTCCTAAGGAGCTTGAGATCATTTCTGCCTACTTTTCCCCCATACGTTTCTGCAAACAACCCAGCTCTCACAGCTCACAGTCTGGGGCAGAATTCTGTCCACCATCCTATTTCATCTAACCCATAAAATGAACAATGAGAACATATTTATGCAGAGTATACTCTTATCTCCTGATGCCAGCCTGCTGCATCCTACCCCTGGCCTGGAGCTCAAGGGGTACAGTGACTCATCCAAAATCACACAGCTGCCCAGATATAAGATCAGGACCAATGTCCTGCGCTCCTGTGATAGAGCAGTGTTCACTCAGCCCTAGGAATTCTGGTTCTCTTTTGAACTCCATGGACAGGAGATATGAATCAAACTTACTTTTTACCTTGATGAGAAACAGCTTACACAATCTCTATACCCGCTTATGCATGTGTGCGCACGCACACGCTCACACGCTCACACACACGCACACACACACACAAGCTTAGACTCCTAGACCACAGAAAGGGTCTAGTTCTTATTCTTTTATCATTTCAAATTCTACCTAACTCAATGCCTGGCATGCTGTCATTGCTCCATAACTGCTCGAATGAATGATGACTTTTAATGGTATTCTACTTTCCCAAGATGCCTGTAGCTTTCACCATAACCTTGATTCCTGCCCTATTAGATTATTTTGCATGGGGGAGGAAAGAGGGAAGCAGAGAAAACAATAAATTCATTAGCATTATGCCAGGAATTTAAATGCATATCATCTCAGAGAATCTCATTTTAAAATGAGCAATCCCATGCGAATGGATGTCACCCCATAAAGATGTGAATCCACTATCCCCTGGTTTCCATACATAAGGGCTTTAAATACAGTAGCTCTGGCTTCTGCATCAATTTCTGCTTCTACTTATCCCCAGAAGATCCAAAAAATAAAACAACACTAGAACTTCTGAAAACCAAAAGCTCAGAATCTTAAGCTTGCAGCCTTTGTGAGACAGAGAAGCAGGAGAATATTAAGAAGAGTGAGTGCAGGAAGCTAAAAATATCTTCAAAGCTTATGTAAATTCAGTGCACACAGAGGCTCTGGCCTTTGGGCTCCAGCTGTTCTCAGGACTGACTTAGATGCCCTTGACACAGAGATCCAGACATTCTGAGAACACGCCCACCATTTGTAACCTTTTAAACATCTTCCTAATTGTATTCCATGTTCTTTACATTTATCACCCTTGGGAGTTGAGGTTCAATATGCTAATGAAACCATTGAAGAGCCCAAGACACCCCTCCTTCCCCAGCCTCTTGGGAGAACAACAGTGTGAGGTCAGACACATCCATCCTTGGAATAACAGGCACCTTTGAGAGGGGCTGTACCCCTAACCATTAGCATGTTAATAGGAAGGGAATCAAAAGATCACTCCATCTACACCCAATGAGGGCATCGTTTCAATCAATAGCAGAGCTCATAAAAGTCCCATGCCACTGACACTGCATGAAAACAATTCCTAATTGAGAATTAAACAAACTTTTCTCTGATGCAGTTCTGAACTTCAGCCTTTAAAATAATGCCAAGTTCAGAAACACATTTGGCTTCATGATTCAGTCTGGCAGTTTGTGTACATTTAATGGGCATTTTTCCCTCACAGCTGACACTTTCCCTTCCTGGTTCACATAGGAAAATGAGACGGTGTCACTTCCCCAAAGGTCACAGTGCTAAGTTAAGTGGTTTTGAGTAGGAAGAGGGCTGTAACTGATCAGATTTTAACCTTAGGTGACCCAGAGCAGGGCTGGGTCCTGGCTTTCCTGTTTTGTAACCAACACCTACTAAATGTAATTCAGCTCTTGAGTACTTGGAGTGCTGGTTGCCAGACTGGGAGACAAGTAGCTTTTAATGCACTGATGACACAGTCTTTCTTACATTAGAGGGATGGTCATGAAC
Source organism: Eonycteris spelaea (assembly GCA_003508835.1). Classification (NCBI taxonomy): domain Eukaryota; kingdom Metazoa; phylum Chordata; class Mammalia; order Chiroptera; family Pteropodidae; genus Eonycteris; species Eonycteris spelaea. The sequence continues at coordinate 5,252,637 of PUFA01000123.1, forward strand.
CAGGTGGCCAATTACTCTCAGAAAGAACAGCTCAATATCAATTGTGCTAAATTCAAATAGTCATATTCGGCAGAGGCTATTCAGCATCCAGATGGACACAATTGAATATCCCCATTCAACAGGGCAATTCGTTTCATTACTTGCAGAGTCCTTCTATAGCCAGCTCATCCTGGTGGGCCCAGAAAACCCAAGTCCTGGCCAAAATTAAGTATGTTCAGCAGGAATATTAAAGTGAAAGCAGAAACTCAAAATCTTCCAAATCAATAGCATCTCATTAAGTTAGATGGTTAGAACTCAAAATTTACATTGAAAATCTGGTCAAGCTTCTGAACAAATACAAAGCAGTTTTTGGGGGACGATCTTGGCTCTCTCTGTGAACACTCTAGGAGCCTTTTGCCACTTGCAGAGCTGGGTTGACCTCCACCGAATGATGGCTTGATCCCCTCAATGCTGACAACTAAGTATCACTTTTGTCTCCTCATCATTTTGTAGTTAAGGTGTGTGGCACCTTCTCATCGTCCCCAGAAAGCATTCTCACTTGTACCACTCACTTCAATCTAATCACAAAGTGTGCAGCTGACACATTAGGAGGTGTTGTCCAAGGGCCATACCAGCTACTGCTTCCTGCATTCAGACATAGTAAAGTGGTTGCCAACTAGCTAAATTCAGCCACAGATGTGTGTGCAGTCTCTTCCACTCCATCTCCCTCTCTCTTCCACATACACACAACACACACATGCATGTGCATGCACACACACATACACATATCACATACACATACCATGCATTTTTCAAAATGTAACTCTGAATGGATTTAAGCTAAGACCTTCACTTCTCAAATCACCACAATCACCACCGAGTCTCATTGCTATACAGGTTTGGCTTCACTTATGTACCTTTTCTGTAAGGATAATGTTTGAGTTTGTAAAAGCCTGCAGGGTCTATTAATTTTAACCCATACTTTAAGTCTTATCACCAGTAATGTGTATATTGGAGCATCAGGTGGCTCCTTCAGGGCAACAGGCTAGGATTATAGCCAGTAGGCAAATTAAAAGTAATCAGGCCACCCAATGTTTTTTCCTCTGGCACAATGGTACGAACGGAGTTGGAGAGGGGATATTCTGGGGTTAATTACAACTCTTGCTTTTCTGCTGCTTTTTTCTGGCAATGTAAATTGTCCTTCTTGATTCAGTACTGCAGTTGTTTCCTTGGGCTGTCATAACAGAATACCACAGACTGGGTAGCTTAAACAACAGAAATCTATTTCTCACAGTTCTGGAAGCTAAAAGTCCAAGCTAAATCAAGTTGCCAGGGTGAGTTTCTCATGAGGTTTCTCTTTCCAGCTTGCAGACTGCCACTTTCTTGCTACATCCACACATGGCCTTTTCTCTGCATGGAGAGAGAATGAGCTCTTGTGTCTCCTCATTTTATCAGAGCACCAGTCCTATCAGATTAGAATTATTCTTCTGACCTTATTTAACCTTAATTAATTCCTTAGAGGTCTTATCTACAAATGGAGTCACAGGGGAAGTTAGGTCTTCAACGTATGAATTTTGAGGGAGACACAATTAAGAGTACTAACTAGAAAGTCTATGTGCAATTGTTGCTAACACCCCTTTGCTGTGATGCCAACATCAAGGATGGCAGGTATGTTAATATTAATCATACTAATTAATACTTATGTCCATTAATATGTAAATGTAGGAATGAGTTATATTAATTACTCTGATCTGACATCTATGGCAGACATTACTATTTAACAACGAAACTCTTTCCCATTGGGTCTAGGTGAGCCTCAGAAAACTTCTCAAAACAGTGTCAAGGCAGTCAATACCAACCAACTGGTACAGGACATATGATATATTTGACATTTGTACTCCATAGCCAGGTCTCCTTCACCTTGGTTAAGGATCTAGGAACTGGATGAATATCTAGGAGTGGCTGGCATATACCTGTGTTGTGAGCTATAGCATCCCTGTGGTGCCTTCATGCTGATCAGAACACCTGACCCACAGAGACTTTTGACCGACAAAAGTCTTTTTGGAAACTCCTTTTCCTTGATTCTGTACCAAGCAATTAATCCTCTTGCAGCTTTTCTTTTTTCCCTACAGAGTTAGAATAAGCCTTAAACCACAAATAATGCCTAAAGTCATCAATCTTGCTTCTTGAGTCAAAAAGGGGCTATTGTCTCACATATTGTTTTTTTCTCAGCTTCCAATTAAACACAAACTGAGACCACTTTTTCTCCACTTTTTCTGAAATTTTATTCTTATCCACTAACCTGTACTATTCTCCAAGGATCACTGTCCCTGGAGCTAAACTTCCCCATCTTTATTAATTCATTGGCCTTTCTGTAGAGGAGGCAAAAACATGATTTGTGAGGGGTAAATCATGCCACATGGGCTCTTCAGAGAAATATCTTCACAAAAAAATGGGATCCAACATTAAGTTTCAATCAGAGAACAATATCAAGAATATTTGGTCTTTTATAAGGTAAGTTCTGAAGATGCTCTTCATATTATTATTCCTTGAGTTCCTCCTCGAAATAAATAGTAAGGAAGCAGATCGTCTCTTCTGATAAATGGGACAATCTTTTTCCCTAGCACTTAATTCAAGGAGGAACTCAAGAAATAATAAAGCCATCATGGTTTTCTTCTTTTCTTGGCTGTCAGTAAACTCATAGGTATGTTTTGTGCTCAATGGCAGTTATTATTTGCAGCTGAAGATTTCTGATAAGTTATTTTCTCCTTTCATTACTGGACTCTCTTACTCATCTTTAATGTGTATTATCTTCTATATGAGTCATCTATTCCCTTAGGAAATGAGTAGGGGTACTTTTAATAAATAATGTATCAGTAGCAGAGTCAGGGACAGATCACCAGGGGACTGGGTTTTAACCTTAGTTTAATCCACCAATCATTTACTGACTCCTATTACTGGCTGGTCTCTGAGCCCTCTTAAGAGAGGGCTGTTCTCCAGGAAGAGATATTGGATCTTTAAAATGATGAAAGGCTTCTGAGTTTAAAACTGAACAAAGTCTTGTCAATAGTTGTCATGCTCTACTTTAGCACAATAACAAATCCCAAGTCCCCAAACTTGCATAATTTAAAACATGAAATTACCCATGATTTCAACTTCCCCTTCAGTTTCAACCTCTCTCCCAAATCCCAGACCATATTTCCAATTACATCTAGGACATCTGTTTTTTAATATTTCCAAGGCACCACACATCTAACAGACACAAAATTCAACTCTATCTTTCCACCCTATCCTCCTATAAATTTTTTCTCTCTATATATTCTTTGTTTCAATGAATGGTGCCATTGGCAGCTGAGTTTCTCAAGAAAGAAGCCTGGATGGTTTTGCCCCTCACATTCATTCAGTTTCCAAATGCTTTAGAATAAGCTTCTGAGCCTGACTCTTCCCTGAAGCCCTGCTGTCACTCAGAGCATAGGGCTTACTTCTCTCTCTCTTGACCTATTGCAACCACTTCCTAAGCATTCTTTCAGTCACTTACTCTTTTCCTTTACTCTCATTCTACCATCAGTGTCATCTTTCTGGTCACTTTCTACTCAAGGACATTTGCTGGACTCAAAGCCTAAAAAAATAAACAAAAAATTACTCAAAGTAGTGTATGAGGTCCATTGCAGTCAAGCCCCAACCTTCTCCAGTCTCATCTTTTACTTTCCATTAGGACAGCTGTGATCCTGTCAGACTGAAAGTCTCATTCTTTTTCAAACAAGCTGTGCCCATTCACAATTCTGTACTTTTGCTCTTCTTATCCTTTCTGTCAAGAACACTGTTAAAATTATTTTTTTTAATTTTTTTATGAATTAACTTAAATATCAATAATACTCTGGATGCTAACTCTATAATCAAGTCTTTTTTGTTCTTTCTATCTTCACTTAGCTGCTTCTTAAAAAGTCTTCCCTAGAAGTTATCCAAGTATATTTAAATTATTTGTTAACAGGTTTATCTCTGCCCAGCACTCGGAGCTAGTGTAAGTCAAGAACCACTTTTCATAGTCCTAGGACAGAACACAATAAATGGCACAATTAAATATTGTAGTAAGTGTTGAAATATGAAAGTGAAATAAGTGACATATGTGGGATGCTAAAAGATCTCCACTGAACTGCTTTACTAATGCAGGGCCCTTTATTTCATGGCTCTGAACTCCTTAAGACATATAACAACAAAGAGAAAAGTAAAGGTTGTTTTAGCTTACATTATCTTGGCAGCTTTAGAATCTCATGATGCCTTCTACCTTTTGCTATTTCCTTTCAGTATTCTTCCTCTGCCTTCACCATAACAACCTATCTTATAATAATTAGCATTCTTAGAAACTTAATAAGGGACAAGCCAAATCATGCAATTTTTTTCCTCCAAAATTGGAGTAGACTTCAGTAGTCTTACCCTGTGGTAATGTCTTCTTGTGGGCTTTCTGTATCTTGTGGTAAACCTCACTTGCCCAGGAGCATTGAAACTGTTATAGATGGTGTGGTAGATTGTGTTTTCCAAAGGTGGCTGCAATAGTACTCCCACCTCACTTGCTTTTCTATAGTATGACCTTTCTTTATCCCCCACCAAGACCTTACCACTCTCTTTCCCTTGAATCTGGGCAAGTTGGTAATTGCTTTGCTCAATAGAGATGAAACAGCCTTGAGGGGCTATTGAAAAAAAGGTCAAGACTGGGAAAAAAGATAACTGTTGCTATGTAGCAGCAGAAAATTTAGCAATATTGCATTTTTGCCATGCAATTATTTTTGCAATGACATGGAAAATAAAAATAAACCTAATGAATAGGTAGATTTGGCTAAAGAGATTTCCTAGCAGAATGCCGAAGTAATAACTGAGTTATTTTAGCCTTATAAAAGGAGCCATTCGGTGTTAAAGAAATTTTAAAGGAGGAATAAAGGATCCAGCACTTGTTGAGTTTGAAAATAAAGCTATTTATCACCTCTATTCGCTCACAGAAGAAAATTCTCAAAAACAGAAATTGTCTCAAGGTGCTAAAATATGAAAACATCTCAGGGTAAATAAATACAAAGCCAAGGCAGTGAGTGTGAAACTCTTTCTTAAGACCTCAGAAAGATCGAAATTGATGTATCATAAACTCTTTGAAATAGACAAAAGGATTTCTAAGTATCTTAAAGGCATTCCTTTCAGATCTTCTCTGTTCAACAATAGTATTTCTGAGGTTGTCGAGAATGTTGTCTCATAACAACCTCACAGACATCCTAAGGCAAAGAAGGGCTCATCTTAAAGAGATTTGTGGGTATGGGGTTTAACTGACAAAATATATTAATATGCAAGAAGCCCACAAAATTTTTTAATGGGTTATAGCAGTGTAGGGAGAGACTGAGAAAGCAGAAAATGAACAGGAGTCTTGGAATCCCTAAATTTTTATCAACACCAAGCAGGCTAAAAAGGCTACTTAGTTGCAAACATGGAAGAATTTGTATAGAAAAGAGAAATGACTCAGAGGGTGGAACTAAGGCTCAGAAGGCAAAACCAAGAGTCCTGGAGGATGACTCCAGGAAGCAGGACTAAGTTGTTAACACTATGTGCTGGGCTGGATTTTGAACTGCTGAGGACCTATAACTGTGCTTTTCATTTTCCACTTTTAGAATGGGAGAACTTTAGCAATTATTCTATGCTTGTCACACCTGGATGTGTTGGGGGAAGGGGTCAGATAATTTGTCTCTTCAGTTCATAAATCTTCAGAGCAAAAAGAACTACACTAGAAGAATTATACCAGAGAAGATTCATTGTCACCTGGACCTAATTTAGTTAACAAGACCTTAGACTTTGAACTGATGCCACAATGAGATGAAATTTTGACGACCTTAAGAGATGAAGCTAACGGAATGCATATGAAAGTGGATGTGAATTTTTGTGGCCAGAGGCAGACTACGACAGATTGTATTTTTCAAAGATGACCACAACAATATGCCACATTTATAATGTAACCTTGCTAATATGCTATCAAGAGATGGAGTCTAATTTCCTCTGCTTGGATCTAGGTGGGTTTGTGACAATTTTAGCCAATAGGGTAAAGTAAAACAATAATGTGTGTGCCTTCCAAGGCTAGGTCATAAAAGGTGATATGGTTTTGACCTTTACTCTGAGACATAGTATAAGAAGTCCAACTACACTGAGGCCACTATGAGAAAACCCAGGCCACAGGAAGAAACTATATGTAGATGCTCAGGTTGACAGCCCCATATGAGGTCACATATGAGGTTACCAGGATCGACTGAAAAATATGCAAGTGAAGGTGTCTCCAGATAATTCCAGATCCCCAGACATTGATGACAGCCAGCCATTGAGATGTCCAAGCTCAGGCGCCAGACATCATGAAAGAGAGGTAAGCCAACTCTCACTGTGCTCTGTATGAGTTCATGACTTGCATAATCCATAAATATAATAAAATATATTTTAAAATCCATTTAATTTCACAGTAATATGTTACACAGCAATAGAAACTGAAACATATGGACATGGGTTCTCTTAAAATTTTATTACTTAATATTGTTTAAGTTCACCCCTTGCCCAGTATCAAAAAAAAATAGACAAATTAAAAAATTATATAAATTCTACATACAAACTAAAAGAAAAGAGAAGAAAAATTTCTGTAAATGAGTGAGAAAGAATGTGAATTATTTATGGATATATCTATTTATTAGAGAAAGAAATTATTAGAAAAGTAAATTTATCTAGAGAAAAAGGAGGAGCGAAATATTAACCTAGACAGAGTAGACTCCTGAGTGCTGGTACCTTAGGTGGTATGATTTTCCTGTAGGTCTTTGACAGTTTTCCTAAGATTAAAATCTGTCAAAAAGACTTCCACTTCTGGCAAAGACAGGGTTAGAAACACCAGAATTAGCAAAATTAATTCTAGAATAAACACAGCTCATGTGCTGTCTAATAAATTCTAAATGGAGCACTAAAAAATTCAAAGTATTTTCGAGTAACTGAACTTTGTCCCAGAAAAAAAAGTCAACACTATTTATAAGAATACATAAATAAATATTCAGCCAGCACTCAACAAGGTACAATTTACAATGTCTGGCATCCAATCAAAACCTAACAGACATTAGAAGTAGGAAAATATTACCCATGATAGGAGAAAAATCAATCAATTGAAACCAACCCAGAACCAACACAGATGTTAGACTAGAAAAAGAGCATTAAAATAGTTCTTATAACTTACTTCCATATGTTCAAAAAGTTAAGTAGAGACATGGGAGATATTAAAAAGACCCAAATAAAACTTCTACACATGAAAACTACAATGTCTGAAATAAAAACTATACTATCTGGGGATTTACAGTGTATTAAAAATTGCAAAATAAAAGATTAGTAAACATAAAGACAGAAATAGACACTATCCAAAATGAAACACATAGAGAAAATTATAAAGTGAGCTATGAGATAATTTCAAGCATTTATTATACATTTAACTGGAGTTCCTGAAGGAGAGAGATGGAAGGAAAAAATTTGGAAAAGTAATAGCTACTTTTTTTCAAATTTGATGAAAACTATAAATTCACAAATACAAGAATCTCTATAAACCATAAGTACAATAAACATAAAGAAATGTACATTAAGGCACATTGTTATCAGATTTCTCAAAATCAATGCTAAAAAAAGTCTTTAAAACAACCTAGAAGTAGGAGTTGAGGAGATGCCTTACAAACAAACAAAATAAGAATGCCAGAAGAGTTCTCATCAGACTCAACACAGAAAGAAAAGGGTGGAGCAACATCTTTAAAATAGTGAAATAATGAAACTGTCACTTAGAATTCTGTACCAGTGAAACAATTATTTAAAAAAAGATAAAAATAGACTTTTTCAGAAATACAAAGCTAGAAGACTATCATTAGCAGATTCATTCTACAAGGTATATTAAAGGAAACCCTTCAAGTAGAAGGAAAATGATACGAGATGTAAATCTTTATAAAATGAAGTGCACTAGAAATGGTAACTACATAGGTAAATATACAAAATTTCTAATTATTTAAATCTCATTAAAAGATAGTTGACTGTTGCAACCAAAATCATAACAACATTGTAAAATTGATGACATATGTAAAAGTAAGATGTATGGCAATTACAGCTCAAAGAAAGAGAGGAGAGAAATGTAAGTATACTACTTTAAGGTTCTTATACTATAAGTGATGTTTATAATAGCACTTGAAGGTAGACTGTGATAAGCTAAAGATATATATTATGAACCCTAAGACAAGCCCTAAAATAACAAAACAATGACTTACAGCTAATAATCCAAAAATGAGATAAGAGGGAATTACAAAAAACAATCTAAAAGAAGGCATAGAGGGGGGTGGAACTAAGACACAGTGGTGGCTGCCATTCTAGCCCTCATCCTGGCACCAGGTAATGCAGACTTTCTCAAAATGAATCCCATGTGAGCCTCTGACCCACCACCAGTGTCCTAGATAACCTGGCCATGAAAACCAAGGTTGAAGCCTTCAAAGGAAGCATCCTGAAAGTTCAGCTGTGACCAGCAGAGAAGAGAAGACGGAATGATCCTCTTCAAGGGGCATGCTCCTCTGTGAGCCCTGAGGTAGTATGTGGCCATCCCCTTCCCATACAGCTCCGTGGTCCACCTCCACCCTGAGATGTTAGAACTTGGACTAGAAAACATGCAATAAAAGAAATGGGAGTTTAGGAGCTTCATGAAACTGAGGACAGTCAACCCCAGGAATAAGCAGAGGCAGCGCATGTGAAGTAAGCTTCTGAACAGGTGCAGAATAATAACATATGAATGAATGAATAGGACACACATATAAAAAGTGATCCTGAGGAGAAAAAAATGGCGTAGATGATAGAGGCTCTGTTCACCCTTCTGGCGATGAAATCAAATTTGTGACGGAAACAAGGAGCAGCAGCAAGGAAAAATCACCTGGAAGCTAGGTGAATAAGCCATACAACTACGAAGAAATCCAAGAAAGCACCCTGCAATGGCACAAAGTAAGATGGGGCAGGGAAGCGGGGCTACCCAGTCCTGAGAGGCTGACTGAAACAGAGGCTGCGGCAGCGGCACAAGCCTCTTAAAGCGGCTGCATCATAGAGAAGATTTTTGCAGTGTCAGATCTACTTGCTCTGAGCACCAGTGCCTATTCGATTCTGTGCAGGGGGCACCAGGGACATACAGGGAGACATTTAGGAGTGAGATCCGAGGCAAGCTTGATCAGTACAGAGGTGCCGATGGTACCCATTGATCCCTGTTGAGCCCTCCCCGCTTACCAGTGCACTAGACACAGCGCCATCATAGCTGTGACATCATCAAACTGGATAACAGAGGTCACTTCATCCAGAGGATTCCCTGAAATCCCACCTCCCCAAATCAGGCCCCACCCAAGGCACATTCAGGTGTATTCTCAGCAAGTCAGGTGCTCCTTGCTGAGATTCATAATGGTGGAGGCAGCTGGCCTCGGTTTCTGGTGTGGTCTTTTGAGGCAACTATAAGCATCTGTGGATTGCTTGCTGAATCTTAATAGGTAGCCCGAGAGGGGCAAAGGCTTGGGCTAAACTTGGCCTGCAGCTGAACCCCTCTCAGGACTGTGCCACTGAACACTACTTCACAAATCCACACTAATAAGACCGGGAGACTTAAGAGCTTTGCTTAGTATGTAGAAAGACACAGAAAGGCAGCCAAAAAGGGAAGACAAAGAAGCAGAAACCATATGACAAAACAGAACAGAGATCCAGATATAATGGAGTCAAGTAATCTAACAGATACAGAGTTCAAAAAGTAGTTATAAAGAAGCTTAATGAACTTTTGGAAAATATAGAGAATGCAACAAAGAAATAAAAATAAATGGAAATGGAAATTAAAAAGGGAACAGTCTGAAATGGAGAACACATTATCTGTGATGAGAAGGATATTAAATGGAATAAACAAAGGAACAAACAAAGTGAATAAAGAAAAGGATAAAATGCCTATCAAAGGATGGGAAAGCCAAGGACACTCAATCAGAATGGCAAGAGATAAGATGCCAAGACTATAAATAAAAATAATTTAAGGAGCATATGGGACACAATTAAGTTTCCAAATATCTGTCTGATCGGCATACCTGAAGGAAAACAAGATGTTGAACAGCTGTTTGAAGAAATAATAATGGAAAACTTCCCTAACATGGTGAAGAAATGGACATAAACCCCTAGGAAGCTCAGAGAATTCCAAAAACCAGGGATCCAAAGAGGCCCACACCAAGACACATCATAACTAAAATGCCAAAGCTTAAATACAAAGAAAGAATATTAAAAGCAGCAAGAGACAAGCAGATAGTTACCTAAAGGGAACATCCATAAGACTGGCAGCTGATTTCTCAGAAGAAACTATGCAGGACAGAAGGGCTTGGCACAAAATATCCAGCAAAGTTACTTTGTCCAGCAAAGCTATCATTTTGAGTTGAAGGACAGATAAAGAGCTTCCCAGACAAAAAGCTAAAAGAATTTATCACCACCACGCCAGTTTACAGGAGATGTTAGAGGGACATCTTTAAGAAGAAAAAAAAGTATCAAAAACAGGAATAAAGAATGGTAACAATTACATTCCTATTGACAAGTACTTTAAATGGAAAATTTTTAAGTGCTCCAACCAAAAGATAGAGTGTCTGAAAGGATAAGAAAATGAGACCCCTACATATGAAAAGGTAAAGGATAAAAAAAGGTATTGCTTTGATGGACCTAGAAGGTATTTAAGTCAGACAGAGAAAGATAAACACTATATGATTTCACTTATATGCGGCAATTTAAGGAATAAAAAGAACAAACTAATCAAAAACAGACTCACAAATATAGTGGACAATTTTGTGACCGACAGAGGGGAGGGGGATTTAGGGGCCTAGGAGAATAGGGTGAAGAGCTTAAGAAGTACACATTAGCAGCTGATGGATGGTCACAGTAATGGAGAGCACAGCATAGGGAATGCAGTTAGCATTAATACGTTGGCTAGGTGGAGGGTCAGGGGAGGGAGGGAGCAATTGGGGGGATCATTTTAAGAACTATATAGATGTCTAACCAATGTATTATATACTTGAAACTAATTGAAATGTAAAAAGAAAAAATTTAAAAAATTAAAAATTAAAGGAAGGCATACAAAGTGGAGAAGGGGAACAACAGCAACAACGAAAACAAAAAGCAGATGATACAAGGAGAAAAATATAGCAGGATGACAGATTTTTAACCTAACAATATTAATAACATTAAATTAGAGGTCAGCAAATGAAATCCATGGGCTAAATCTGGCCTGAAAGCTGATTTTGCATGGCTATTGAACTAGGAATGTTTTTTTCCCCTCCTCTTTTTAGAGGCATTTAAAAAAGGAGAAATAGGGGGGGGGGGTGAGACAGTAGCATAATCAGAAGAAGCAAAGAGCATATAGTCTTGGCTCACGAAGCCTAAAATATTTACTATCTGGACCTTTACAGAGAAAAAATTCCAGCTTCTGAACTAAACATATGATTTAAAAGGCAGAGGTTTTCAGATTAGATATAAAAATAAGGCCTGACTTGATGCTGCCTACAAGAAACAAACTTTAAATATAAAACACACACACACACAAAGGTTAAAAGTAAAGAGATGAAAAAATATGGCACTTATCAACACTAATTAATGCTATCAATGCACGTACTAATCAAAGGAAAGTTGTTGTGGTTATACTGAAATGAGAAAAAGTAAAAATTGGAGCAAAAAACACTCCCAAGGATAAAGAAGATCACTTTGTAAGGACAAAGGGATCATTTCATCAGGAGGACATAATGATCCTAAATGCTTATGTACCTAACAACAGAGTTTCAAAATGTATGAATCAAAAACTAATAGAACTGCAAGGACCAATAAACCAATTCATAATTGCAGTCAGAGAATTCAATACTGAATCATCTTTCAATAATGAATAAAACAAGCATGAGTACAGAAGATTTGAACTACACAATCAACCAATTTGACCTAATTGACATTTATAAAACATTGCATTCAACAAGAGCAGAATACATAGTCTCTCTTCAAATGAGTACAGAACATGTACCAAAATAGACCGTAACATGAATCATTAAACAAAGTTTAAAAAATTTAAAAGGGTTCAAGTCATACAAAATATGTTTTGACCATAATATAATTAAATTCAAAATCAGTAACAGAAAAGATACCTGGGGGAAAACCCCAAATATTCAAAAACTAAATAACATACTGGGCCAAAGGAGAAATACTAAAGTTGTTTTGAACTAAACGTAAAAAAACAACAACAACAACAACAACACACACACACATTAAAATTTGTGTAACACAGCAGTACTTGGGTGAAATTTATAGCACTAAAAAAAGAAATGGCTCAAATCAATAGCTTCAGCTGCCATCTTAAGAAAGTAGGAAAAGAAGAACAAATTAAACCTATAATAAGCAGAAGAAGGAAATAAGTAATATTGGGATGAAAATCAATAAATGAGAAAACACAAAAATGATAGTGAAAATCAATTATACCTCTAGTCAGACCGATGAGGAAAAAATGAGAACCAAATTAGCAATATCAGAAATGAGAGAATTAGCACCAATACAGATATTTCAGATACTAAAAAGATATGAAAGGATTATTGTGAACATTTCTATACCAATAAGTCCAACAACTCACATGAAAAGAACAATGTCCTTGAAAGACACAAATTATCAAAGCTTACTCAAGAAGAAATAGCCTGAATAACTATATTTAATAAAGAAATAGATGTGCAATTAAAAAACATTTTAATAAAGAAAACTACAGGTCCAGATGGCTTCACCTATGAATTATACCAAACATTTCCAGAAAATGAAAGAGGAGGGAGCACTTTCCAGCTCATTCTATCTATGAGGTCAACAGTACCCTGATAACAAAATGAGACAAAGATATTAGGAGAAAAGAAATTATAAACTGATGTCCCTCACTTACACTGATGCAAAATTTTCAAAAATTTGCAAACCAAGTCAAACAAGATACCAAAAAAAAGAGTCATGATCAAGTGAGGTTTGTCTCACAAATGCAAGGTTGATTTAACACTTGAAATCAATAAAGAAAAAATCTTATGTGATCACTGCAACAGATACAGCAATTGACGAAATCCAACATTCATTCATGATTATAAAAAAAAAATCTCTAGAAAACTGAAAACTGGAAATAAAAGAGAACTTTTAAAATCCATAATGACACACACACATACATACACACAAGTTAACATCACACTTAATAATGAAAGGCTAAATGCTTGCCATCTTTAGATCTGGAATAAGGAAGGGATACTCACTCTTACCACTTCTATTCAACACTGTATAGGAATTTTTAACTATTGCAACAAGAAAAATAAATAAAATGTACCGAGACTGAAAAGGAGGTAATACTGTCCCTTTTTTGCAGATGACATGAAAATACAGTGAACTATGCCCCAAAGCACTACTAAAATTGAAAATTTTATAAGGTATCATCATTGCAATAGCATAAAAATATAAAATATTCAGAAATAAATCAAACAAAAGACATGCAATATCTGTACATTGAAAACTATAATACAGTGTTTAGATAAATTAAACACCTAACTATGGATAAATAATACCATGATCATGGGCCAAACGACTCAATAGTGTCATGATGTTAATTCTCCCCAAATCGATATATGTATTCATGCAATCCTGATGAAATCCTAACAAGCCGGTTCTAAATTTTTATGAAAATGCATGGGGTTTAGAATAACAAGAACAACTTTGAGAAAGAGAAAGTCTGAGGACTAACACTACCTGATTTCATGACAGTTTGGTATTGGTGTCAAGATAAACAAATAGGTCAATAAAATGGAATAGAAATCCAGAAACAGACACTTTTACATACACACCCGATTTTTCACAAAGGTGTGAAGGCAATTTAGGGGAGAAAAGATAGTCTTTTCGATAAAAGGTACTGAAATAATTACATATCTATGTGCACTCCCTGCAAAAAAGAATTTTAATACATATTTTCCACTATTTAAAAAGTTAACTCAAAGTGGGTCATAGATCTCAATTTAAAACCTAAAACTACAGTACTTTTAGAACAGAACATAGGTGAGAATATTTGTGATCTTGAGTTAGGCAAAGATTTCTTAGATATGACAATCAAAGGCAGGATCTAAAATTTTTTTAAAAATTGATAAATTGAGTCAGTGAGAACACCTGGGCTGCAGCCTATTACGGCCTCTGTATAGCCACTCAAGATTCTGACTGGCAGGTGTGGAGATCTGTCTTGTGGCAGCGGAAGACAAGCCTTCTATATATGGTAAATTTCTATTAGCCTGAGTCCTTAAGTGACCGTGTGGATCAAACCACACTTGGACATATAGGCCATGGAAAATGACATTCTTCTGAAAAAATCTTAAGTGTATCATACAATTTTTTAAAATGGTATTCTGATGACTCATTGATAAAGGACTTGGTAATGGATCATATGCCATTTCTGAACACAGTGGCTGACTAGATCATGTTTTCATCTTTATGGAAGGACAAATTAGTTACTAATTAGGCTTTCATTAAGAAACAGCACACTTGGAGGGGAAAAAAATGGTACAGATGATAGAGGCTGGGGTCCCAGGTCTGGCTGTGATCCAGTCTCGCGGCCAGGGATAGGACTCCTGATTTAAAATGTTACATTAATATAGTAAGGGCACTTCTTAACTTATGCAAGTATGACTCAGCTGATTGTCTATTACACATGCATGGCAGAATGCTGTAATGCCCTGGTTTGGAACTCCACGAGCCAAGAAGGAAACTGACACCAATGCAAGCGCAAAAGGGAGTTTATTGACAAACTCGAGTTTGGACCCCACTCATTCACTGACACAGCAGTGGTTGAGAGGAGCCGAGGGCTGGGACCTAATTTAAAGGGTAAAACCACAAGCCTTGGGGAGATGCCTTGGCGTTACCTGATTGGGGGGTTAGGTTGACCTTTAAAGGGATTGGGTGGTAGGTTGTTGGGTCTGCATGCAAAGGGGGGTTGTGTGCAGTTGGGGCTGCGTATAGAGGGGGCCGTGCGCAGAAAGGGCTGAGTGCAGAAGGTGCCGGGTGCAGTAATCAGAATATGTGCAGGAGGAAATAAGGGTGGGGGTGCCTTAAGGGCCCACTGATTAGCTGGCTTAGCTGGTTTGGCCAGGTGGTAAGGCATTGTTCTTGACCACTGGCCTTTGGGGAACTTTTCGTACAATTCATCTTGGGATCACTCAGAAAAATGGAATCATTCCAGTCTTTCAACGCCACTACTGTTCTCTGACATATTTTAAGCCCACATGGTCCCCAAGCACGTGACCCTGGCAATAAAGTTGGTACCTGCTGTTTCATTCCCATGTCGGCTCCTTGTTCATTCTTCCAACTGGGTGTCTCACCACCAAAACCTTCCCTTTTTGATCATCTTGGTGCTGACAGAGGCTCTGTTCATCCCTCTGGTTACCAAATCAAAGTTGTGATGGAAACAAAGAGCAAGCAGCAAGCAAAAGCCATACAGTTAGGGAGAAATCCAAGAAAACACCCTGCAACGGCAGAAGATAGGACAGGGCAAGGATGCAGAGCTGCCGGATTCCAAGAGGCTGAGTGGGATGGAGGCTGCCGCAGTGGCTGGCAGACACCTCTTAAAGGGGCCGCGTTGTGAGTGGATTTTTGTGGTGATGGATCTGCTCACTCTGAGCACCAATGCCGATTCGTCTGCATGCAGGGAGCACCAGGGACTTATAGGGAGACATTTTCAGAGTGAGGGTCTAGGCAAGACTCACTTGATACAGAAGTGCCGGTGGTACACATTGTTCCCTGTTGAGCCTTCCCTGCTACAAGTGACTGGACACAGCACCATAACAGCTGTGGCGTCATCAAACTGGATAGCAGAGGTCGCTCTGCCCAGAGGATTCCCTGAAATCCCACCTCCCCTAAATCATGGCCCCACCTAAGCCACATCCAGGTATATCCTCAGCAAGTCAGTTGCTCCTTGCTGAGCATCACCTAGACTCACATTGGAGCCAGCTGGCCTCAGTTTCTAGTGTGACCTTTTGAGGCAATTATAAGCATAGCATCTGTGGATTGCTTG
Organism: Eonycteris spelaea; assembly: GCA_003508835.1. Lineage (NCBI taxonomy): Eukaryota > Metazoa > Chordata > Mammalia > Chiroptera > Pteropodidae > Eonycteris > Eonycteris spelaea. The sequence goes on from PUFA01000123.1 coordinate 5,268,733, forward strand.
CTTCATGAATCTTAACAGGTGGCCCCAGAGGGGTAGAGGCTTGGGCTAAGTTTGGCCTGCAGCTGAACCCCTCTCAGGATCGTGCCACTGAACATCTACTTCACAAATCCACACTAATAAGACCAGGAGACCTAGGAGCTTTGCTTAGTACATAGAAACAAACATGAAAAGGCAGCCAAAAAGGGAAGACAAAGAAGCAGAAACATGACAGAACAGAACAGAGATCCAGATATAATGGAGTCAAGTAATCTAACAGATACAGAGTTCAAAAAACTAATCATAAAGAAGTTCAATGAACTTTTGGAATGTGTAGAGAACTTCAACAAAGAGATAAAAAACATAAAAATGGAAATGGAAATTTTAAAAAGGAACCAGTCTGAAATGGAGAACACATTATCTGTGATGAGAAGGATATTAAATGGAATAAGCAAAGGAACAAACAAAGTGAATAAAGAAAAGGATAAAATGCCTTATCAAAAGGATGGGAAAGCCAAGGACACTCAATCAGAATGGCAAGAGATAAGATGCCAAGACTATAAATAAAAATAATTTAAGGAGCATATGGGACACAATTAAGTTTCCAAATATCTGTCTGATCGGCATACCTGAAGGAAAACAAGATGTTGAACAGCTGTTTGAAGAAATAATAATGGAAAAACTTCCCTAACATGGTGAAGAAAATGGACATAAACCCCTAGGAAGCTCAGAGAATTCCAAAAACCAGGGATCCAAAGAGGCCCACACCAAGACAATCATAACTAAAATGCCGAAGCTTAAATACAAAGAAAGAATATTAAAAAAGCAGCAAGAGACAAGCAGATAGTTACCTAAAAGGGAACATCCATAAGACTGGCAGCTGATTTCTCAGAAGAAACTATGCAGGACAGAAGGGCTTGGCACAAAATATCCAGCAAAGTTACTTTGTCCAGCAAAGCTATCATTTGAGTTGAAGGACAGATAAAGAGCTTCCCAGACAAAAAGCTAAAAGAATTTATCACCACCACGCCAGTTTACAGGAGATGTTAGAGGGACATCTTTAAGAAGAAAAAAAAGTATCAAAAACAGGAATAAAGAATGGTAACAATTACATTCCTATTGACAAGTACTTTAAATGGAAAATTTTTAAGTGCTCCAACCAAAAGATAGAGTGTCTGAAAGGATAAGAAAATGAGACCCCTACATATGAAAAGGTAAAGGATAAAAAAAGGTATTGCTTTGATGGACCTAGAAGGTATTTAAGTCAGACAGAGAAAGATAAACACTATATGATTTCACTTATATGCGGCATTTTAAGGAATAAAAAGAACAAACTAATCAAAAACAGACTCACAAATATAGTGGACAATTTTGTGACCGACAGAGGGGAGGGGGATTTAGGGGCCTAGGAGAAGAGGGAAGAGCTTAAGAAGTACACATTAGCAGCTGATGGATGGTCACAGTAATGGAGAGCACAGCATAGGGAATGCAGTTAGCATTAATACGTTGGCTAGGTGGAGGGTCAGGGGAGGGAGGGAGCAATTGGGGGGATCATTTTAAGAACTATATAGATGTCTAACCAATGTATTATATACTTGAAACTAATTGAAATGTAAAAAGAAAAAATTTAAAAAATTAAAAATTAAAGGAAGGCATACAAAGTGGAGAAGGGGAACAACAGCAACAACGAAAACAAAAAGCAGATGATACAAGGAGAAAAATATAGCAGGATGACAGATTTTTAACCTAACAATATTAATAACATTAAATTAGAGGTCAGCAAATGAAATCCATGGGCTAAATCTGGCCTGAAAGCTGATTTTGCATGGCTATTGAACTAGGAATGTTTTTTTCCCCTCCTCTTTTTAGAGGCATTTAAAAAAGGAGAAATAGGGGGGGGGGTGAGACAGTAGCATAATCAGAAGAAGCAAAGAGCATATAGTCTTGGCTCACGAAGCCTAAAATATTTACTATCTGGACCTTTACAGAGAAAAAATTCCAGCTTCTGAACTAAACATATGATTTAAAAGGCAGAGGTTTTCAGATTAGATATAAAAATAAGGCCTGACTTGATGCTGCCTACAAGAAACAAACTTTAAATATAAAACACACACACACACAAAGGTTAAAAGTAAAGAGATGAAAAAATATGGCACTTATCAACACTAATTAATGCTATCAATGCACGTACTAATCAAAGGAAAGTTGTTGTGGTTATACTGAAATGAGAAAAAGTAAAAATTGGAGCAAAAAACTCCCAAGGATAAAGAAGATCACTTTGTAAGGACAAAGGGATCATTTCATCAGGAGGACATAATGATCCTAAATGCTTATGTACCTAACAACAGAGTTTCAAAATGTATGAATCAAAAACTAATAGAACTGCAAGGACCAATAAACCAATTCATAATTGCAGTCAGAGAATTCAATACTGAATCATCTTTCAATAATGAATAAAACAAGCATGAGTACAGAAGATTTGAACTACACAATCAACCAATTTGACCTAATTGACATTTATAAAACATTGCATTCAACAAGAGCAGAATACATAGTCTCTCTTCAAATGAGTACAGAACATGTACCAAAATAGACCGTAACATGAATCATTAAACAAAGTTTAAAAAATTTAAAAGGGTTCAAGTCATACAAAATATGTTTTGACCATAATATAATTAAATTCAAAATCAGTAACAGAAAAGATACCTGGGGGAAAACCCCAAATATTCAAAAACTAAATAACATACTGGGCCAAAGGAGAAATACTAAAGTTGTTTTGAACTAAACGTAAAAAAACAACAACAACAACAACAACAACACACACACACATTAAAATTTGTGTAACACAGCAGTACTTGGGTGAAATTTATAGCACTAAAAAAAGAAATGGCTCAAATCAATAGCTTCAGCTGCCATCTTAAGAAAGTAGGAAAAGAAGAACAAATTAAACCTATAATAAGCAGAAGAAGGAAATAAGTAATATTGGGATGAAAATCAATAAATGAGAAAACACAAAAATGATAGTGAAAATCAATTATACCTCTAGTCAGACCGATGAGGAAAAAATGAGAACCAAATTAGCAATATCAGAAATGAGAGAATTAGCACCAATACAGATATTTCAGATACTAAAAAGATATGAAAGGATTATTGTGAACATTTCTATACCAATAAGTCCAACAACTCACATGAAAAGAACAATGTCCTTGAAAGACACAAATTATCAAAGCTTACTCAAGAAGAAATAGCCTGAATAACTATATTTAATAAAGAAATAGATGTGCAATTAAAAAACATTTTAATAAAGAAAACTACAGGTCCAGATGGCTTCACCTATGAATTATACCAAACATTTCCAGAAAATGAAAGAGGAGGGAGCACTTTCCAGCTCATTCTATCTATGAGGTCAACAGTACCCTGATAACAAAATGAGACAAAGATATTAGGAGAAAAGAAATTATAAACTGATGTCCCTCACTTACACTGATGCAAAATTTTCAAAAATTTGCAAACCAAGTCAAACAAGATACCAAAAAAAAGGTCATGATCAAGTGAGGTTTGTCTCACAAATGCAAGGTTGATTTAACACTTGAAATCAATAAAGAAAAAATCTTATGTGATCACTGCAACAGATACAGCAATTGACGAAATCCAACATTCATTCATGATTATAAAAAAAAAATCTCTAGAAAACTGAAAACTGGAAATAAAAGAGAACTTTTAAAATCCATAATGACACACACACATACATACACACAAGTTAACATCACACTTAATAATGAAAGGCTAAATGCTTGCCATCTTTAGATCTGGAATAGGAAGGGATACTCACTCTTACCACTTCTATTCAACACTGTATAGGAATTTTTAACTATTGCAACAAGAAAAATAAATAAAATGTACCGAGACTGAAAAGGAGGTAATACTGTCCCTTTTTTGCAGATGACATGAAAATACAGTGAACTATGCCCCAAAGCACTACTAAAATTGAAAATTTTATAAGGTATCATCATTGCAATAGCATAAAAAATATAAAATATTCAGAAATAAATCAAACAAAAGACATGCAATATCTGTACATTGAAAACTATAATACAGTGTTTAGATAAATTAAACACCTAACTATGGATAAATAATACCATGATCATGGGCCAAACGACTCAATAGTGTCATGATGTTAATTCTCCCCAAATCGATATATGTATTCATGCAATCCTGATGAAATCCTAACAAGCCGGTTCTAAATTTTTATGAAAATGCATGGGGTTTAGAATAACAAGAACAACTTTGAGAAAGAGAAAGTCTGAGGACTAACACTACCTGATTTCATGACAGTTTGGTATTGGTGTCAAGATAAACAAATAGGTCAATAAAATGGAATAGAAATCCAGAAACAGACACTTTTACATACACACCCGATTTTTCACACAAAGGTGTGAAGGCAATTTAGGGGAGAAAAGATAGTCTTTTCGATAAAAGGTACTGAAATAATTACATATCTATGTGCACTCCCTGCAAAAAAGAATTTTAATACATATTTTCCACTATTTAAAAAGTTAACTCAAAGTGGGTCATAGATCTCAATTTAAAAACCTAAAACTACAGTACTTTTAGAACAGAACATAGGTGAGAATATTTGTGATCTTGAGTTAGGCAAAGATTTCTTAGATATGACAATCAAAGGCAGGATCTAAAATTTTTTTAAAAATTGATAAATTGAGTCAGTGAGAACACCTGGGCTGCAGCCTATTACGGCCTCTGTATAGCCACTCAAGATTCTGACTGGCAGGTGTGGAGATCTGTCTTGTGGCAGCGGAAGACAAGCCTTCTATATATGGTAAAATTTCTATTAGCCTGATCCTTAAGTGACCGTGTGGATCAAACCACACTTGGACATATAGGCCATGGAAAATGACATTCTTCTGAAAAAATCTTAAGTGTATCATACATTTTTTTAAAATGGTATTCTGATGACTCATTGATAAAGGACTTGGTAATGGATCATATGCCATTTCTGAACACAGTGGGCTGACTAGATCATGTTTTCATCTTTATGGAAGGACAAATTAGTTACTAATTAGGCTTTCATTAAGAAACAGCACACTTGGAGGGGAAAAAAAATGGTACAGATGATAGAGGCTGGGGGTCCCAGGTCTGGCTGTGATCCAGTCTCGCGGCCAGGGATAGGACTCCTGATTTAAAATGTTTACATTAATATAGTAAGGGGCACTTCTTAACTTATGCCAAGTATGGACTCAGCTGATTGTCTATTACACATGCATGGCAGAATGCTGTAATGCCCTGGTTTGGAACTCCACGAGCCAAAGAAGGAAAACTGACACCAATGCAAGCGCAAAAGGGAGTTTATTGACAAAACTCGAGTTTGGACCCCACTCATTCACTGACACAGCAGTGGTTGAGAGGAGCCGAGGGCTGGGACCTAATTTAAAGGGTAAAACCACAAGCCTTGGGGAGATGCCTTGGCGTTACCTGATTGGGGGGTTAGGTTGACCTTTAAAGGGATTGGGTGGTAGGTTTGTTTTGGGTCTGCATGCAAAGGGGGGTTTGTGTGCAGTTGGGGCTGCGTGTATAGAGGGGGCCGTGCGCAGAAAGGGCTGAGTGCAGAGGTGCCGGGTGCAGTAATCAGAATATGTGCAGGAGGAAATAAGGGTGGGGGTGCCTTAAGGGCCCACTGATTAGCTGGCTTAGCTGGTTTGGCCAGGTGGTAAGGCATTTGTTCTTGACCACTGGCCTTTGGGGAACTTTTTCGTACAATTCATCTTGGGATCACTCAGAAAAATGGAATCATTCCAGTCTTTCAAACGCCACTACTGTTCTCTGACATATTTTTAAGCCCACATGGTCCCCAAGCACGTGACCCTGGCAATAAAGTTGGTACCTGCTGTTTTCATTCCCATGTCGGCTCCTTGTTCATTCTTCCAACGGGTGTCCTCACCACCAAAACCTTCCCTTTTTGATCATCTTGGTTGCTGACAAGAGGCTCTGTTCAATCCCTCTGGTTACCAAATCAAAGTTGTGATGGACAACAAAGAGCAAGCAGCAAGCAAAAGCCATACAGTTAGGGAGAAATCCAAGAAAACACCCTGCAACGGCAGAAGATAGGACAGGGCAAAGGATGCCAGAGCTGCCGGATTCCAAGAGGCTGAGTGGGATGGAGGCTGCCGCAGTGGCTGGCAGACACCTCTTAAAGGGGCCGCGTTGGTGATTGTGAGTGGATTTTTGTGGTGATGGATCTGCTCACTCTGAGCACCAATGCCGATTCGTCTGCATGCAGGGAGCCACCAGGGACTTATAGGGAGACATTTTTCAGAGTGAGGGTCTAGGCAAGACTCACTTGATACAGAAGTGCGGTGGTACACATTGTTCCCTGTTGAGCTTCCCTGCTACAAGTGACTGGACACAGCACCATAACAGCTGTGGCGTATCAAACTGGATAGCAGAGGTCGCTCTGCCCAGAGGATTCCCTGAAATCCCACCTCCCCTAAATCATGGCCCCACCTAAGCACATCCAGGTATATCCTCAGCAAGTCCAGTTGCTCCTTGCTGAGCTCACCTAGACTCACATTGGAGCCAGCTGGCCTCAGTTTCTAGTGTGACCTTTTGAGGCAACTATAAGCACAGCATCTGTGGATTGCTTGCTTGCTGAATCTTAACAGGTGCCCAGAGGGGTAGAGGCTTGGGCTAATTTGGCCTGCAGCTGAACCCTCTCAGGACTGTGCCACTGACACCTACTTCACAAATCCACACTAATAAGACCAGGAGACTTAGGAGCTTTGCTTAGTACATAGAAACAGACATGAAAAGGCAGCCAAAAAGGGAAGACAAAGAAGCAGAAACCATATGAAGAACAGAACAGAGATCCAGATATAATGGAGTCAAGTAATCTAACAGATGCAGAGTTCAAAAAACTTATTAAAGAGTGCTCAATGAACTTTTGGGAAGTGTAAGAGAACTTCAACAAAGAGATAAAAAACATAAAAATGGAAATGGAAATTAAAAAGGGAACCAGTCTGAAATGAGAACACATTATCTGAGATGAGAAGTATATTAAATGGAATAAACAAAGGAAAAACAAAGTGAATAAAGAAAAGGATCAAATGCCCTATCAAGGATGGGAAAGCCAAGGACACTCAATCAGAATGGCAAGAGATAAGATGCCAAGACTATAAAAATAATTTAAGGAGCATATGGGACACTATTAAGTCCAAATATCTGTCTGATCGGCATACTGAAGAAAATCAAGATGTTGAACAGCTGTTTGAAGAAATAATAATGGAAAACTTCCCTAACTGGTGAAGAAATGGACATAAAACCCCAGGAAGCTCAGAGAATTCCAAAAATCAGGGATCCAAAGAGGCCCACACCAAGACACATCATAATTAAAATGCCAAAGTTAAATACAAAGAAAGAATATTAAAAGCAGCAAGAGAAAGCAGATAGTTACCTAAAGGGAACATCCATAAGACTGGCAGCTGATTTCTCAGAAGAAACTATGCAGGACAGAAGGCTTGGCACAAAATATCCAGCAAAGTTTACTTGTCCAGCAAAGCTATCATTTTGAGTTGAAGGACAGATAAAGAGCTTCCAGACAAAAAAGCTAAAAGAATTTATCACCACCAGCCAGTTTACAGGAGATGTTAGAGGGACTTCTTTAAGAAGAAAAAAAAAGTATCAAAAACAGGAATAAAGAATGGTAACAACTACATTCCTATTGACAAGTACTTTAAATGAATTAAGTGCTCCAACCAAAAGATAGAGTGCTGAAAGGATAAGAAAATGAGACCCCTACATATGAAAAGGTAAAGGATAAAAAAAGGTATTGCTTTGATGGACCTAGAAGGTATTTAAGTCAGACAGAGAAAGATAAACACTATATGATTTCACTTATATGCGGAATTTAAGGAATAAAAAGAAACAAACTAATCAAAAACAGACTCACAAATATAGTGGACAATTTGGTGACCGACAGAGGGGAGGGGGATTTTAGGGGCTAGGGAGAATAGGGTGAAGAGCTTAAAGAAGTACACATTAGCAGCTGATGGATGGTCACAGATGGAGAGCACAGCATAGGGAATGCAGTTAGCATTAATAACGTTGGCTAGGTGGAGGGTCAGGGAGGGGAGGGAGCAATTGGGGGATCATTTTAAGAACTATATAGATGTCTAACCAATGTACTATATACTTGAAACTAATTGAAATGTAAAAGAAAAAAATTAAAAATATTAAAATTAAAGGAAGGCATACAAAGTGTGAGAAGGGGAACAACAGCAACAACGAAAACAAAAAGCAGATGATACAAGGAGAAAAATATAGCAGGATGACAGATTTTTAACCTAACAATATTAATAACATTAAATTAGAGGTCAGCAAATGAAATCCATGGGCTAAATCTGGCCTGAAAGGCTGATTTTGCATGGCTATTGAACTAGGAATGTTTTTTCCCCTCCTCTTTTTAGAGGCATTTTTAAAAAAGGAGAATGGGGGGGGGGTGAGACAGTAGCATAATCAGAAGAAGCAAAGAGCATATAGTCTTGGCTCACGAACCTAAAATATTTACTATCTGGACCTTTACAGAGAAAAAATTCCAGCTCTCTGAACTAAACATATGATTTAAAAGGCAGAGGTTTTCAGATTAGATATAAAAATAAGGCCTGACTTTGATGCTGCCTACAAGAAACAAACTTTAAATATAAAACACACACCACACACAAAGGTTAAAAGTAAAGAGATGAAAAAATATGGCACTTATCAACACTAATTAATGCTATCAATGCACGTACTAATCAAAGGAAAGTTGTTTGTTGGTTATACTGAAATGAGAAAAAGTAAAAATTGGAGCAAAAAACACTCCCAAGGATAAAGAAGATCACTTTGTAAGGACAAAGGGATCATTTCATCAGGAGGACATAATGATCCTAAATGCTTATGTACCTAACAACAGAGTTTTCAAAATGTATGAATCAAAAACAATGAATAGAACTGCAAGGACCAATAAACCAATTCATAATTGCAGTCAGAGAATTCAATACTGAATCATCTTTCAATAATGAATAAAACAAGCGATGAGTACAGAAGATTTGAACTACCACAATCAACCAATTTGACCTAATTGACATTTATAAAACATTGCATTCAACAAGAGCAGAATACATAGTCTCTCTTTCAAATGAGTAACAGAACATGTACAAAATAGACCGTAACATGAATCATTAAACAAAGTTTTAAAAAATTTAAAAGGGTTCAAGTCATACAAAATATGTTTTGACCATAATATAATTAAATTCAAAATCAGTAAACAGAAAAAAGATACCTGGGGGAAAACCCCAAATATTCAAAAACTAAATAACATACTGGGCCAAAGGAAGAAATACTAAAGTTGTTTTGAACTAAACGTAAAAAAAAAAACAACAACAACAACACACACACACATTAAAATTTGTGTAACACAGCAGTACTTGGGTGAAATTTATAGCACTAAAAAAAGAAATGGCTCAAATCAATAGCTTCAGCTGCCATCTTAAGAAAGTAGGAAAAGAAGAACAAATTAAACCTATAATAAGCAGAAGAAGGAAATAAGTAATATTGGGATGAAAATCAATAAATGAGAAAACACAAAAATGATAGTGAAAATCAATTATACCTCTAGTCAGACCGATGAGGAAAAAATGAGAACCAAATTAGCAATATCAGAAATGAGAGAATTAGCACCAATACAGATATTTCAGATACTAAAAAGATATGAAAGGATTATTGTGAACATTTCTATACCAATAAGTCCAACAACTCACATGAAAAGAACAATGTCCTTGAAAGACACAAATTATCAAAGCTTACTCAAGAAGAAATAGCCTGAATAACTATATTTAATAAAGAAATAGATGTGCAATTAAAAAACATTTTAATAAAGAAAACTACAGGTCCAGATGGCTTCACCTATGAATTATACCAAACATTTCCAGAAAATGAAAGAGGAGGGAGCACTTTCCAGCTCATTCTATCTATGAGGTCAACAGTACCCTGATAACAAAATGAGACAAAGATATTAGGAGAAAAGAAATTATAAACTGATGTCCCTCACTTACACTGATGCAAAATTTTCAAAAATTTGCAAACCAAGTCAAACAAGATACCAAAAAAAAGAGTCATGATCAAGTGAGGTTTGTCTCACAAATGCAAGGTTGATTTAACACTTGAAATCAATAAAGAAAAAATCTTATGTGATCACTGCAACAGATACAGCAATTGACGAAATCCAACATTCATTCATGATTATAAAAAAAAATCTCTAGAAAACTGAAAACTGGAAATAAAAGAGAACTTTTAAAATCCATAATGACACACACACATACATACACACAAGTTAACATCACACTTAATAATGAAAGGCTAAATGCTTGCCATCTTTAGATCTGGAATAAGGAAGGGATACTCACTCTTACCACTTCTATTCAACACTGTATAGGAATTTTTAACTATTGCAACAAGAAAAATAAATAAAATGTACCGAGACTGAAAAGGAGGTAATACTGTCCCTTTTTTGCAGATGACATGAAAATACAGTGAACTATGCCCCCAAAGCACTACTAAAATTGAAAATTTTATAAGGTATCATCATTGCAATAGCATAAAAATATAAAATATTCAGAAATAAATCAAACAAAAGACATGCAATATCTGTACATTGAAAACTATAATACAGTGTTTAGATAAATTAAACACCTAACTATGGATAAATAATACCATGATCATGGGCCAAACGACTCAATAGTGTCATGATGTTAATTCTCCCCAAATCGATATATGTATTCATGCAATCCTGATGAAATCCTAACAAGCCGGTTCTAAATTTTTATGAAAATGCATGGGGTTTAGAATAACAAGAACAACTTTGAGAAAGAGAAAGTCTGAGGACTAACACTACCTGATTTCATGACAGTTTGGTATTGGTGTCAAGATAAACAAATAGGTCAATAAAATGGAATAGAAATCCAGAAACAGACACTTTTACATACACACCCGATTTTTCACAAAGGTGTGAAGGCAATTTAGGGGAGAAAAGATAGTCTTTTCGATAAAAGGTACTGAAATAATTACATATCTATGTGCACTCCCTGCAAAAAAGAATTTTAATACATATTTTCCACTATTTAAAAAGTTAACTCAAAGTGGGTCATAGATCTCAATTTAAAACCTAAAACTACAGTACTTTTAGAACAGAACATAGGTGAGAATATTTGTGATCTTGAGTTAGGCAAAGATTTCTTAGATATGACAATCAAAGGCAGGATCTAAAATTTTTTTAAAAATTGATAAATTGAGTCAGTGAGAACACCTGGGCTGCAGCCTATTACGGCCTCTGTATAGCCACTCAAGATTCTGACTGGCAGGTGTGGAGATCTGTCTTGTGGCAGCGGAAGACAAGCCTTCTATATATGGTAAATTTCTATTAGCCTGAGTCCTTAAGTGACCGTGTGGATCAAACCACACTTGGACATATAGGCCATGGAAAATGACATTCTTCTGAAAAAATCTTAAGTGTATCATACAATTTTTTAAAATGGTATTCTGATGACTCATTGATAAAGGACTTGGTAATGGATCATATGCCATTTCTGAACACAGTGGCTGACTAGATCATGTTTTCATCTTTATGGAAGGACAAATTAGTTACTAATTAGGCTTTCATTAAGAAACAGCACACTTGGAGGGGAAAAAAAATGGTACAGATGATAGAGGCTGGGGTCCCAGGTCTGGCTGTGATCCAGTCTCGCGGCCAGGGATAGGACTCCTGATTTAAAATGTTACATTAATATAGTAAGGGCACTTCTTAACTTATGCAAGTATGACTCAGCTGATTGTCTATTACACATGCATGGCAGAATGCTGTAATGCCCTGGTTTGGAACTCCACGAGCCAAGAAGGAAACTGACACCAATGCAAGCGCAAAAGGAGTTTATTGACAAACTCGAGTTTGGACCCCACTCATTCACTGACACAGCAGTGGTTGAGAGGAGCCGAGGGCTGGGACCTAATTTAAAGGGTAAAACCACAAGCCTTGGGGAGATGCCTTGGCGTTACCTGATTGGGGGGTTAGGTTGACCTTTAAAGGGATTGGGTGGTAGGTTGTTGGGTCTGCATGCAAAGGGGGTTGTGTGCAGTTGGGGCTGCGTATAGAGGGGGCCGTGCGCAGAAAGGGCTGAGTGCAGAAGGTGCCGGGTGCAGTAATCAGAATATGTGCAGGAGGAAATAAGGGTGGGGGTGCCTTAAGGGCCCACTGATTAGCTGGCTTAGCTGGTTTGGCCAGGTGGTAAGGCATTGTTCTTGACCACTGGCCTTTGGGGAACTTTTCGTACAATTCATCTTGGGATCACTCAGAAAATGGAATCATTCCAGTCTTTCAACGCCACTACTGTTCTCTGACATATTTTAAGCCCACATGGTCCCCAAGCACGTGACCCTGGCAATAAAGTTGGTACCTGCTGTTTCATTCCCATGTCGGCTCCTTGTTCATTCTTCCAACTGGGTGTCTCACCACCAAAACCTTCCCTTTTTGATCATCTTGGTGCTGACAGAGGCTCTGTTCATCCCTCTGGTTACCAAATCAAAGTTGTGATGGAAACAAAGAGCAAGCAGCAAGCAAAAGCCATACAGTTAGGGAGAAATCCAAGAAAACACCCTGCAACGGCAGAAGATAGGACAGGGCAAGGATGCAGAGCTGCCGGATTCCAAGAGGCTGAGTGGGATGGAGGCTGCCGCAGTGGCTGGCAGACACCTCTTAAAGGGGCCGCGTTGTGAGTGGATTTTTGTGGTGATGGATCTGCTCACTCTGAGCACCAATGCCGATTCGTCTGCATGCAGGGAGCACCAGGGACTTATAGGGAGACATTTTCAGAGTGAGGGTCTAGGCAAGACTCACTTGATACAGAAGTGCCGGTGGTACACATTGTTCCCTGTTGAGCCTTCCCTGCTACAAGTGACTGGACACAGCACCATAACAGCTGTGGCGTCATCAAACTGGATAGCAGAGGTCGCTCTGCCCAGAGGATTCCCTGAAATCCCACCTCCCCTAAATCATGGCCCCACCTAAGCCACATCCAGGTATATCCTCAGCAAGTCAGTTGCTCCTTGCTGAGCATCACCTAGACTCACATTGGAGCCAGCTGGCCTCAGTTTCTAGTGTGACCTTTTGAGGCAATTATAAGCATAGCATCTGTGGATTGCTTGCTTCATGAATCTTAACAGGTGGCCCCAGAGGGGTAGAGGCTTGGGCTAAGTTTGGCCTGCAGCTGAACCCCTCTCAGGATGTGCCACTGAACATCTACTTCACAAATCCACACTAATAAGACCAGGAGACTAGGAGCTTTGCTTAGTACATAGAAACAAACATGAAAAGGCAGCCAAAAAGGGAAGACAAAGAAGCAGAAACATGACAGAACAGAACAGAGATCCAGATATAATGGAGTCAAGTAATCTAACAGATACAGAGTTCAAAACAATCATAAAGAAGTTCAATGAACTTTTGGGAATGTGTAGAGAACTTCAACAAAGAGATAAAAAACATAAAATGGAAATGGAAATTTAAAAGGGAACCAGTCTGAAATGGAGAACACATTATCTGTGATGAGAAGATATTAAATGGAATAAACAAAGGAACAAACAAAGTGAATAAAGAAAAGGATAAAATGCCTTATCAAAAGGATGGGAAAGCCAAGGACACTCAATCAGAATGGCAAGAGATAAGATGCCAAGACTATAAATAAAAAATAATTTAAGGAGCATATGGGACACAATTAAGTTTCCAAATATCTGTCTGATCGGCATACCTGAAGGAAAACAAGATGTTGAACAGCTGTTTGAAGAAATAATAATGGAAAACTTCCCTAACATGGTGAAGAAAATGGACATAAACCCCAGGAAGCTCAGAGAATTCCAAAAACCAGGGATCCAAAGAGGCCCACACCAAGACACATCATAATTAAAATGCCGAAGTTAAATACAAAGAAAGAATATTAAAAGCAGCAAGAGAAAAGCAGATAGTTACCTAAAAGGGAACATCCATAAGACTGGCAGCTGATTTCTCAAAGAAACTATGCAGGACAGAAGGGCTTGGCACAAAATATCCAGCAAAGTTACTTTGTCCAGCAAAGCTATCATTTGAGTTGAAGGACAGATAAAGAGCTTCCCAGACAAAAATAAGCTAAAAGAATTTATCACCACCAGCCAGTTTACAGGAATGTTAGAGGGATGTCTTTAAAAAGAAAAAACGTGTATCAAAAACAGGAATAAAGAATGGTAACGACTACATTCCTATTGATAAGTACCTTAAATGGAAAAGAATTAAGTGCTCCAACTAAAAGATAGAGTGGATGAATGGAAAGGAAAACAAAACACCTACATGCTACCTATAAGAGACTCACTTCAGGTTAAAAGACACACACAGACTAAAAGGAAGGGAAGGGAAAAAGATATTGCTTTGATGGACCTCAAAGGTTCACCTGTTAAGATTCATAAAGCAAGCAATCCACAGATGTTGTGCTTAAGTCAGACAGAGAAAGATAAACACTATATGATTTCACCTATATGTGGAATCTAAGGAATAAAAAGAACAAACTAATCAAAAACAGACTCACAATTATATGACAATTTGATGACCGACAGAGGGGAGGGAGAATGAGATGATGAGAGAATGGGGTGAAGAGTTAAATAAATACAAATTAGTAGCTGAAGGATGGTCACAGGGATGGGGAGCACAGCCTAGGGAATGCAGTTAGCATTAATATGTTGGCTTAGTGGAAGGTCAGGGGAGGGAAGGAGCAATTGGGGGAATTATTTTATGAACTATATAGATGTCTAACCAATGTACTGTATACTTGAAACTAATTAAAATAAATAAATTTTAAAAAAATTAATTGTTTTCCTCAAAATTTTAAAACTTCTGCTTTTTGAAAAAACTGTTAAAAGAATGAATAGAATGAAAGTACAAACCACATACTGGGACAAAAGATTTGTAAAACATATATCTGAAAAGAGATATCTAGACTACATAAAGATCTCTCAAAACTAAGTAAGAAAGTAAATGAGTAAATAAATAATGAACAAAAGAATTGCCTGGAAAATTCAGAGAATGTACATAGATGTCAAATATGAACATGAAAACATGATTGACATCACTAGTCTTTAAAAAGGCAAATTAAAATCAGAACAATATGTACTACTCGCCTACAGAGACTTTTACATGAATATTCATAGCCATTCTATTTGTAATAACCCAGACTGATAACAATCTCAAAGTCCATCAACACGTGACTGAATAAACTAGCGTGGTATATCCATGGTACACCGGAATATTACTCAGCCATGAAAAGGAATGAACTCTTAACACATACAATGACATAAGTCATTGTATCTCAAAATAATTATTATGAGTGAAAGAAGCCAGACAATAAAAAGCATAAAGGAACACAGAAATAACTTCTGAGGGCAATAGATATGTTCATTATCTTGATTTGTGGCTACAGTTTTATGGATATATACATATGTCAAAAGTTATCAAATTGTACACTTTAAATATGTACAATTTAAATATATGTATATATACATATATGTATAAATTATTTCAACAAAGCTGCTCTAAATATTAAAATACTAGAAAAGTCAGAAGTCAAAAATACATCATTTGTGGGGTGGCTCCATAGTGTACTAGTTAGCATATCTGCTTTATACGCAGAAGACCTTGGGTTCATGCCCCAGGTGGAACCACGGACTGTACCCCAGGTTTACCAGCCCCAGGTGTGTGCCATTGGCACATGGAAGGAGACACTCTACCTTCGGACATCCAGTTCTTAAGGGGAGATGACAAACATCCATAGGTCAAGGGTGGAAGTGGAGGTGCAGGAATTAAAAAGGTGGGGGGAAATATATATATGTATGTATATGTATATGTATATATATGTATATGTATGTATATCATTTGCACCACTCTGTGGCCCTTAAAAAAAAATAAAACTGAAAGGCAGCCTGAAGAAACACAAGATTCTTTCTATAAGGTTGAAGGAAGATAACAGAAAACCTTGGTCTGCAAAGATACTGTTGTGAGCACAAGTGATGCTCAATATATCAGGCATGTGGAGGTAATTAATATTCTTTTATCTCTTTTCTGCTCCTGTCACTCGTTTTAAATGGTGCCAAGAGACTCTCCTGGGAAAAACAACTGGAACCCTATCCATAGTAGGTAAGAGATCATCAGACATCCAATGTACTGGGGGCTTCCCCACAGAGGTGAGAAGGAAGGTGGGACCCAGGAGAGAGATGTCTGTCTCTGGGAGCCAGGACTGAGGAAGGAGGGGAATTGGTGGCTCCAGATGCGTCTTGCAGCTGTTGTGGGAACCCAGCCCAGCCTAGCCACTATGGTACTGCGCGTGCCCTCAAGGAGAAAAGGGGCAGTGTATGTGAACTGAAAGGACTGATTCACAGAAGTTGGTAGCACTTTGGGATCCAAGCCACCTAGCTGGGACATGCTGACCTTCTGACTCGCAGCACCCTCCCCACTGAGTGTAACAGTCTGCATCCTTAGACTGTGGAGCTATAATGAATGGCTTTATGAACACCAACAGCATCCTCTGCCTTCTGTGGATGTCCTGCAGGACCACCCCAAAGCAAAGAAGAGGGAATTCAACCTAGCCCATTGAAACAGATAGCAGTAGCCTGGGCTGCTGCACAGCAGTGAAAAGGCTCAAGGTAGAAAAGGGAGCTGGGCCAAGGAGCTCTTAACAGTGGGGCCCAAACAACAATCCTGAGTCTGATCACTTGAGAAAAATGTAAAGAGAAATAATGTTGCCTCTTTTCTTCAAAAAAAAAAAAAAAAAAAAAAAGCATTATTGCCCAAGATGACCCAGAGGTGACTTGCTCTGAGGTGGCAGTAATGAATTCGCAGCTCTGCAACATTAAGGCCCAGACATGTGATACAAGAAGCCGTGGTATTTTGCTCTCATGAACAGTTTAGTAGTACTGGGTTAATTAGCTTAACAATGAGTGAGGACCAAAGCTAATTCTTGATGCTTTTCAGGCAACCTCTGGAGAATTCTCAAGACACCTCTGGACAGGAAACTACAAATACATCCACGTATTTTTCTATACAAATATATGGTTACTATGAAAATATAAGTTTTGGCATTATTTGATTCATTTCTACTAGTATGCTAGGAAATAACTGAAATCAACCCAAATTAGTATCTCATTAACAGGAGTATATCTTCTCTCATGGGAGAAAGGAAAAAATAACAAAACTCTCTCAGTATGGTGGTCCACATTCGGAGATGAATGTTTGGAGATCAAAACAGTTTCAGCCTGACCTATGGTAATAATTTTGCAAAATAATAATACTGTGTACCTCAGGCCCTGTTTTATAGATAATATCCACACAATCAAACAGCACTGTGTAGACAAAACTACAGACTGTAATTTCTCAAGCATTTTCGCTATGAGTTTTTTAAAAATGTTTTTCTGTTGGCTCCTCAACACTTAAATGACCCTATACGGAAGTGAGTCAAAGATCCACTGTGCATGGATATGGGTGATGGAGGGACCTCTGTATCGCTTGATAACAAAATAAGAAGAAACGGAATGAAATTTGACTAGAAAGGATTTAGATTAGATAGCAAGAGAAATGCCTAATGGAAAAAAATGCATAAAATCCTTTTATTGTCTTAGTGACATTTTAAACTCCTACTGTTCAAGAGCACTTGTTGGTCGGGGACAGAACCATACTCAGACATCACGACAGTTCAAAAGTTCAAAGAAACATAAACAACGAAAAGTGGCACTGTGACATACCTTGTTCTTGTGCTTACTCTTTGGACCTTAGGGCTAAATATTCTTGAATACCCATCGGATGCACTAACTAAAGAAGGCAGCCTCCATTATTTCCATAAACAGACTGTTTCGTTAAGAATTCAAATAAGACATGGCTGAATCTCCCCATTTTCTGGTTGCTAATGTATCTTAACCATGACGTATATCCTTACATGTGCCAATTCAGCCAAGTTTCCTTCTCTTGTTGGAGATGCCAGGTTTGGATGGTGTATGTTTGATCCAGCCAAGAGAACATATTTCCTTTCTGAAACACAGCCTTCACTCAAGGCAAAGTGTGATTAAGTTGTGTCACAGATAGGTATGTGTCAAACCATCTGGCAAAAAGAAGTCTATGCTGCCTAATTAGGAAATTTAATGATCTGATCTGATCAAACATCCATTTACAGATTTGATAAGTGAAATTACCCAATTAGATTTTGCAAATGGATGTGAGTTGGTGCCCTAACAAAACCCTCAGGTCTAGGAGTATGGACCTGAGGATGACTAGATTTGTACACATTTAGGTCAGAAAACACATATTGTAGCAAGGGAATGCCTCACAACTTTCTGAAGATTCTTGGCCAGTGACGTGAAACGCTGATTTGATTTGCTTGGAAATTTTTTAAATAATTGGCTCCTGCTGGCTGAGGCCTTATGCCAACACCTCATGGTAATTCATTCATGACATTCCTAGAAGAGAATCTGCCGGAAGAGCTACAGTAATATGTTTAGGGAATAATCATACCATCCTCTGAATAGGACGCATAAAAGGAAGCAAACAGCAGGAGGCCAGCAGAGAGCCCTCTGGGTTTCCAGGGAAAAGACTGTCAATTTAAATGGAAATTGTCTGGTCTTTCCTCCTTTCTTCCTTCTCAGGCTCCAAGTAAGACACTGACGGGACTATTTTGAGATCAAGTATACAATCCCAGAGGTGATTATTTAGGTCTCCTGAATTTGGTATTTATTAACCAAAGCTCTGGAAATTATGATGGTGACTTTGCAAAAAAATCTGATCGAGAAATCGTTTTTGGTAGATGTTCATTTGATTCTTGGAAAGCTTCCAAGAAATACATGCATCCTTTCAGAAACAAAGGAAAGCACCAAGGTAATCCAACTCCTTTGGATATAGTAAGGATTGCATTGCAGCTCAGAGACTGAGTTGGGAATTCAATCATGAGAATTCAAACATTAAAAAGAAAGAAAGAGAGGAAAGGAGGGAGGGAGGGAAGGTAAGAGGGAGGGAGCAAGTTCAAGGGAAGAGGCATGAAGAAAAGCAACATCAGAAACTCGGAGCAACAGGAGAATCTGAGAGAGAACAAGGTTGTTCTGGCACCATGTCGAATCTTAGGACCCAGAAAAACATCTCCATCCGTATTTGCCACCAGTCTCAAATAGAAATGTTATTCTTCGGGAATTACATCCGGGAAGTTATAAGAGACACAGTACAGGCATTTGGAGCTGAACACTGGTCTGGATAGCCCATGATGTAAATAAGGCATTCATACCCATTACTCTTATCAACCCACTACTGGATGCCCATTTTCAAATCCTGTCTCTTGGGTGCAGAAAGATGACATCAGTAACCAGTGGTCTAGAGGTAAGAAAAGCAAGATGGAATTCCAACGTCTAGGAAATGTCAACCAAAACTGCCCACTCGGATAATGTCCTAAAGTAAATGTATTGCTGCAAGACAAATACAAGGGGAATGGAAGGTATGGTGAATGAACATCTAGAAAAGCTGACAAGAGTTGAGGGTTGAGTGGATTGATCAGGACAAGCCATGACCACTGAACAGTAAGGGGATATGACAAACTCCATCATCAGTTTCTAAGGTGTTCAATCTGATGGAACATATAAACACAGTGCTAGTGGATTCTAGGCAGGGGCAATTCTTTGGGGAAATCGTTATGAGGACACCAATTTTGTCTGGTTTAGGGTAGCTGTTATGCTCTCAAAAGTAAAACACAGCCACCAGGGGGAGATGAGTCCCCCAAAACTAGGTGATTACAATTAGGGTCCAAGATTTCTGACCTGGGATCAGAGTCAGGCTCCAAGACAAGGGTCCTGGGAAGAAGCTGGTCCCGTGCATAATGATGTGGAAAGAAGAAACTAGAGCTGATTGCTTATCCAGCACTTGAGGCTCTAATAATTCTTTTTTAAAGCTAGATGTTCTAACCTGGAATACGGAATGCATTCCTCACCCCCAGGGGAAGGGAGTTCTCACTACAACTTGAAACTTGGTTCTCATTGGCTCAAGGATTAGATAAAGCTGAGAACACAGGGGGCAGGTTATTATTGCTGGCAGAATGCTAGGCTGAGTCAGGCAAGAAAGCTAATAAGAATCTATATACCAGGAGTTTCCAAATTCCCCCAGTTTGGAGATATTTATACAGGACCTGTGATCTACCAGAGACTTTCTTATTTATTTATGAATGCAATTGCATAAAAAGTATTACAAAAGTATAAAAATCAGATCATGTTCAATTATATATTTAATGGATAAAAATATATTGGCACAAAATTCATTCTGTCACACCAAATCAAAGATATATAGATGCGATACCAATAGATTGTCAGGAAGAAGATGCCCTGAAGTGTCATTAATTAAGCAAAGAATAAATATTTATTAACCAACACTATGTGTTAGATATTGCTCTAGGTTACATGGAAAATTTGAGAATAAATAAGACATGATTTCTACACTCAAGGGACTTTTAAGTGATGGTGAGGAGGCAGGGGACTGGGGAGAAGCTAACACATATTAAGTGCTACAGGTTCTGCCTATGGAATCTGCCCATGTGTGCAGCAGGCAAGCAGTGCTGAGGAATAACCCCCCTGGGAATGGGTCCTAAGAATGGCCCTTAGCCAATGACTCTCAGGATTTGATATATATAAATTTCTGAACTCCTTCGACTCTCAGGTGGGATATTTCTGAGGCATGAGTTTTGTAGTACTTCCAAGAGTATCCTCATGGGCTTAAACTCCAGTCAACCACAGTGGTAATGAATTAACAATGCAGCCTTTATTTTTGGCCCTCTCCACTCCAGTACTGGTATCTCTGCACTTCCCAAGTAAACAACTTGTACTTGAATCCTTGTTTCAAAGTCATCTTCTGGGGGAATCCAAACTCAGACAAGCACCTACTATATACTGTGTACTATATTAGATAACTTACATTCATGATCTCATTTAGTCCCTTCAGCCATTGGATAAAAAAAATTATTTCATCATGCTGCTTTACTGCTTAGGATTCTGTGTTAGTTCTCTGTCACATTCAGGACTTTTGAAAAAAAGTGTAGTGAACACAATTGGGGCAGCCTCCTGACTCCTGATCATCCTCCAGTAGCTATAACTATACTATCAACCCTGCCTTGGGGTACCTGCTTTTTCCCATCTCCAAATGGAAAGGTTTTCAAAGGGGCTGCCAATCACAGATTCCTGTTTCCATTGCACATAGCATGGAAATGTGAATATTTGCATAGCAAATTACCTCGCCTTAAAAACAACAAATATCTATTCTCTGTTTCTGGTGGTTAGGAGTTCAAGCTAGGTGGCTCTGGCTTAGGATCTCTCAGGAGATTTCAATCAAGATTTTGGCTGGGCCTGCAGTGACAGAAGGCTTGACTAGGGCTGAGGATCCACTTCCAAGATGGCTGACTCACATGAGAGACTGTCGGCAAGAGACCATAGTTCGTCACTGGCTGTTGATAGAAGGCTTCAGTCCCTCATCCTCAGTCCCTCAGCCCCTCTTCCTATAAGGGCTTCTTGAGTGACCCTTGACCTTGTGGCTGGTGGCTGGTTTTTCCCATAACAAATGATCCAAGAGAGAGAAAGGCAAAGACCACGACATCTTTTTATAACCTGTCATAAGAAGTCGCACACTGTCATCTCCACAAGATCCCGCTGGACGCATAGGGAAGCCCTACTTAGTGCAGGCGGGACTATCAGGCATGTAAGAAGATGGTGAAGGTCATCAGGGCCACTTTGGAAGTTGGCTAGCACAGTGACCTGCGGTCAATCAGCTGGCTGTCCAGCATTAGTGTCCTGCTGTGTAGGAGTGTCAAAGGCAGCAGCCACAGGAGCATCCAATTAGACTCCTCCTGCAGCTCAGCCTCCAGACCCCCTTTGAGTTCACTTATTTTCCAAGCTTGCTCCTCCAGCCTATTGTGGAGTCTTTTGATTTCCACATCTTCATAAACCCCTTGTTTTGTTAAAGACAAAAGGCTAGTTTTTGTTGTTTCTAATTAAGAGCCTTAAATGGGACAGGTGATGCTGATCTCTAAAAAGTTGTTGGTGAGCCCATGTGATGAGAATAAAGGAGAAGACAGAACTGAGGTTGGGGCTCAGAGAGAGTGAAGCTTAAGAAAGGATGCCATGAGGGACATGAGTTGGAATATCCAAGAGAAAAAGATAAGAATTGTTGAGCAGCCATGAAGACCAACATAGATTTATGTAAGAACCAGCCAAGAGATCACGTGGAACAAGTTATTTTTTTTTGTTGTTTTATTTTATTTAATTCAACAAAATACCTTCTCCTTTTTGTATGTGTCCCATTGGATCATTGAGGAATGTACAGACTATAGAGCCCAGACTAACAAAAACATGGGAGATTTCGTATTTTTATTTATTTTGAACCTCAGGTGCAGAGGATTGAGTAAATCATACTTCTTATATTTTTCCATTCAAGATTCCTCTCTTAGGAGATTTTATGTGTTTATTTATTCTCCTTTATTCACATAGCCATCTCCCCATCCCCATCCTCATCCTCACAGTCAATCATTCTAATGGTTCAATGTGTATCTGTTTATTTGTATGTATTAATGCAAATGGATATTATTTTGTATGCATGCATTTTAATTTGTTTAAATGTTGTGTTATAGATCTCATTCTATGTCTTACTTTTTTTCACCAGTTCTGTTTTAAGATTCAACTATGCTATGTTTATATCTAATCAATGACTGCTAAATGCTGCAGAGGCTTCCATGGTATACTTCTACCACATTTTACCTCCCCATTCTCCAGGAATGGGTGCCCAGGTTGCATTTACTCCTTACCATCACCACAAATCACTCTGTTGTGAGCATCTATGTCCCCTTGCAATAATTCCTAGCACTGAAATGACTGGGTCAGAGGGTATGTGTATATTTAATTTGATGAAATCATGCCTGATTGCTTTCTAGAATGCTTTCCCAAGTCCACTCCCACTAGAGGTGCATGAGGGTGAAAAGTTTAACTTAAAGATTCATGGCACTGGCTGGCATGTTGACATCTTAGGAACAGACTCTGGGTGTCTCCAACCTAGGTTAAAAATATCTTTTACTTAGAGTTAGTGTTAATTTTTTTCTGTCATTGCAACATTTCTCAGGTCCCTCCCAATCCAGTGCTCTCTCCCTTATCATCACTAAACAACACATCCCATGATAAGCCTCATGTTTTTATTATAAAGACAGAGGAAGGAGTCTATTGATGCAATCTGTGCCTCCAATTCTGCCCTACTGGCTTTGTCTTCCCTTTTTGTGAGCTCTCAGCATCTTAAGATACATGTGGATCACTCATGAGCACTGGGAAGCATTCTCATAGAAATTAGCTTCTCTCAGCATCTAACTTGGCACTAAGTATATTTCTTGAGTCCTCCTCTTTGCCTAGCATCAATGAATCAGATGGCTACCAAAATTATATAAGTCCTGCATGTCAATTGGGGAAAGGTAAAAGTTAAATGATGCCAGAATTGAAAGGAGGGCAGGCCAGCACTGCTTTCCTTGTTGACTAGGTAAGAAAATGCAAGGTTATAGAGGAGTGTGGTATATCTAGTGCTGGAAAACAAAAAGGAAGATGAATTAGCCAAAACAAATTGAATTTCAAACCACCACCCCACATAGCAGAGAGCCCACAATAGTTTCTCCAATTGTGATTGATGTTCCATCAAGAATAAGCTAATATTTAGATGGAGTTTTAAGAGTTAACAATATACTTTTATAAAATAAGCTGATTGTTCCCAACAAACCTGAGGAATTAGGACAGCTGTACCTAATGTCTCCAATCTATGATAAAAACTAAAGTTCTGAGAATTTAAGTGACTTGCCTAAATTATATTGCTGGTTAGTTGTAGAACTGAAAACCAAATGTAAACTCTAGGTTGGGTCTGGAAATGCAATTTATAACAATGATTTCATTCTAGCAAAATTCCACTGTTATAAAAGAATTTCGAGCCCACATGGAGTTTAGTGTAATGGAATCTGATCCAAGTATAATATTCATAGTTACAAGAAACATTTAAAGTGGGACAATAAATTGTACACAACACTTATAATTTCGAACACTGTTTACTGGAGAGAAAAGAAAAAGAAGAGATAATGGTTGTTTTTTAGGAAAAATCTATAGTTCCTTGCCTCCTTCACCTGTTTGCTAGTCAATAGACAAGGTGATTTCACTGGAGGTTTTAAATCAACTCTCCCAGTTTCCCCTGCATGGAATTTAGAAGAGGCTGCTGCTGTCCACACCCCGCTGTGCACATACACCTCCAGCAATTCCTGGGGCTCCCCAAGGGCACAGTTTCCCTGGACCCCCAGTGTTCAGAGAGAGGCAGGGCAGGGCTTCCAGGCTGGGGATCTACAGTCCATGCTGAGAAGAGGGAGATCAAAAGCACAATGGTTCTAGAATCCAGGCAGCAGTCTCTTACAGAACAGCTAAAAAAAAAAAAAAAAAAAAAAAAAAAAAAAAAAAAAAAGATCTGAAGAGACCACCCGCTTTGAAGATGTGTAGTCTCTTGTTAAACCCCCCTGAACCCTGTAATTTCAGATCCAAACCCTGCTGTCTGCGATGCTGCTTCACCTCCACCACTGAATGAAAGGATCCTTGTCATGGTTCCATCCAACCCAAGGTCCTCCTGTTGCTCACCCCGACCTCTGTCGTCTGATCACTTACTGTCCATCTTCCATCAGGACCCCTGTGGTAAGAAAGATTAGCTCAGGCAAGAAAATATAATCTTGGATATCTTCTTCAGGCTCCCACAGTTTTATTAATGATGAGAAAAAAACCTGAACAAGAGATGATGCAAGTATAAGAGAAGACAAGTAAGAACAAACTTAAATTGGATATTAGAATCATGTCTTGATCAGTGTCACCTCCCTGTGAATGACAAAGATTGCTGAGTAAGTCGACAGTTATTGCTCTAGCTCTAAGGTTATGTTGCCCCTGGGAGTGATTTGCCCAGAGAAAAATACCACTGACCACGATGCTTGAAAATTATGCTGTCCTTGTACCTAAAGAATACATCTGCCACTCTATGGCCTCAGCGGGGCCTTCCATCAGGTCATCTGGATAAGCCCTAGGAGCTGCTGTTGAGGATGAGATTCCAGTGGGCAGCAGCAGAAGTGTAGGTATCCGGGAGGCTGGAGGGCTTCCCTGGTAGCTGATGGAGCAGGACGAACTCTCTTGCCAACTCCTCTCTCTCCCTCGGCTTGACTTTCTGTGAAAGAGAGGGCAAGGAGAAAGAAAACCCAATTTATCAGATTTTCAATATTATTTTGCTCTCTTCCCACTTTCCATTAGGGATTTTCACAATGTCATTTTTCTCTGCTTCCTGGTTCCCTGCTTCCAGATTTTTCATCTATTCACTTTCCCTGGTCATCTGTTATCATTGCTATTTGGCTAATGCTTTAGTTTGTGAGGGCTGCCATAACAAAATTCCACAGACTGGGTGACTTAAATAACAGAAATTTATTGTATCACAGTTCTGGAGGCTAGAAGTCTAAGGTCAAGATGTCGGCAAAGTTGATTCCTCTAAAATACAGATTTGTTCTAGGCCCCTCTCCTAGCTTTTGGTGGTTTGCTGGCAATCTTTGGTGTTTCTTAGCTTATAGAAGCATCACCCTGATCTTCACTCTTATCTTCCCATGGTGTTCTTGTGTGCTTGTCTGTGTTCAAATTTCCCCTTTTATAAAGGCACCAGTCATATTGTATTAAGGGGACTCCAGTCTGATCTCATCTTACCTTAACTAATTACATCTGCAACAACCTCATTCCAAATAAGATCACATTATGAAGTACTGAAGGTTAGGGCTTCAAGATATTAATTTGAAGGGACGCAAAGCAACTCATAATACATACAGGTTCTTTCCCAAGTTGTAGTAGAAGCATCATATCCCCAGATAAGCTCCTTTAACCACCCCAACCAAACCATCTGCACCACCAAACCCTGCTTGTGTTACAAAACACAATTGGCAAGATTTGATGGTTTACTCCTTTTTTCCTCTGGTCCACTAAGGTTAGAAGCTCCACTAGTGGGAGTTGGGGGTGGTGGAGGTGGGAAACAGTGAGTGCTGTCTGTATCCTGTGCTGTTCTGAGCCATAGTGAAGCTCAAGGCAAAAGGACAATTCAGTATTGATCTTTTCTTTATTTAAATGTTGGGTATTTTGTTCATCAAGGATTTCTTGCATCGATTTTGATTTTTAAAAATATTTTATTAAAATATTACTTTGAATACTGAGTTTTTTGGTGTCACCATATATTTCATGCCAAAGGCAAGTGCCTCATTCCCTCTAGGCCCTGCCCATGTGTATTATTGAAATAAATAAAAAAGGAAGTGGGTTACTTAATTGTCAGGAACAGAGTGATTTTTCTCATTGTGAAAGTAGTAGAATGACAGAGGCTCCTTCTCAATAGAACTGGGTGGCAATGGACTGGAAGGAAACTAAGGCAAGAGTTGGGTCCTAGAAACCCAAAAAGGATGTGTCACCCTTTGCAATTCCCGGTTCCTCATAACAACAAAATTTGGTTTATTTTTGTCCTAGACAGCCATATTCAGCTCTTCTCCTCTAGCCTCAAAGCTAATTCAGTGCCCAGTGCACATGCCACTCCGTTTCTGCCCAGCTTCAGATCCAGAGAGCCATAAGAGAACCCAGGGCTCTTGGTGCCATGAGGTCTTTGCTCCTTGTCTCTGAAGTGCTGACAGATCTTGGGTGGGGCCAGGGATTCTGAAACACCTATGTCACTGAATGGCAGAGATTTCACCAGAAATGTCTAAGGATTGTTGGGTGCCCAGGTAAGAGGGAAGATCAACACACCTTCCCAGGTCTCCAGCTATCTCAGCTAATAACCACACGCTACCAATTTCTCCGCAGGGCCTCTCTACATTCACTCAGCTGCCCACTTTCACCTTACTTCCTCCCTGCTGCACTTCTCTCCTTGTCCCTCCCCTGCGGCCAGAATAAGACATGGTGCCTTAGGGACAGTTTATTCCTCCACATCCTCATTTCCATGTTAAACATCTCTCCATAATCTTGTTTCTGAGTGATAGATTACCTGGAAAGGAGAAGAGTGAGGAGTGACATCTCACCCATGCTGAGTGGGCTTCCATGCCAGTGCTTCTGGGAGATGGGAAGAGGATGCTTCTCTACTGTCATTGTTGGAGGAGCCAGCTCTGGAGCTACCCCATCACTTAGCATCAAGGCTGTTCACATAGCAGCCTGGGAAACTGGCACCAGCCCGGGGCCTGCATGTAAAGTAGCTCAGCAGTCTAAGGAGCCTATTGGAAGTGCAGCAACTCTTATAAAACAGGACCAGCTTTGTCTCCTTTTCCAGAACCAGCAGTTTCTTGAGCATTTAAGGGCCTGAAGCTTCTTCCGGTGGGGTCTGATGGCGAGTCACTGGCACTGGGTCTTCTTATAGCGAGGTACCCCTCTCACCTGGAAAGAGTTAGGAATTTAAATTACTTTGTCTTTGAAGCCAAAGGGAGAGGCTTCATGGTGCCCTAGACCTAGAGCCAGAGACTTATTTAACCTCCAGAACTCAATTTTATTGGCTGTCAAATGAAAACAATGCCACTTCCTCTAAATGAGTTGTCGTAAGAATTAAATGTGTGATATGTGAACATGCTTAAATTGTTCTGTGAATGTGACATGCACACACACCCTTCTATTCCAAAGAACCAGTGGGAATTGTCATAACACAGGGCCTAACCCATCTGGAGCCCTCTACTCTCATACCCAACCCAACCACCAAGATGCCCAGGAGACTTTCTTCTTGTTCCTTCTATTGACTATATCTATACAGATGGTCATAGTAACCCCGGCCAGATAGAAGAGTATGTAGGAACCATATACCTCCTCCTTCTTGTTTCTGGGCTGGGCTATTTTGGATGCTGACTTTCAGAGCTGGAGTTTTATACACCTCTGATGAGGAACCACCCTGCCTTTGCTGGGCCTTCCACCATGTTCGAAACAAATACATTCAATGGCTAAAACAGGACCAGGATAAAATAGTTTAATTTTTTTCTACTGATAGCTCATTTTTTTTTCAAATTTGTGGCCCACAGGGTTTCTACTGCATGATTGGTCAAGAGGGACAAGTGAGGGAAGGACTTGAAGACCCTGTACTGCTTAGGCTCCAGAAGGAAGTTTAGTTTGACTTCAAGGGGACAAGTCATGAGACTTTAAAAGAGACCAATGGAAAGGGACTCCAGAAACTTCTCCAGGTCCAAGGGCACCTCCCTCCAATGTCCTCAGGGCACAGGAAAGAGAAAGCACAGAGTCGGGGATTAGAAAGAACCTTAGGAGTCAGACAGTGGGCCTTCTTATCCGATGTTGAAAATCATTTCTCATTCAGTCATTCATTCAACAAGCAACTAATCACTTATCTAATCACTGCTTGCAGATTTGGTAACAGGAAAGGGAGATCACCATTCTGTGCCCTGATCAACACAGATGGGAGAATTTTGGCTCATCAATATTTTCAGAGATTTCCCCTAGAGTATAAGCTGCATGAACTCAAAGTTCATATGTATTTTACTCTCTCCTGCATCTATTGTACCTAACTCATGGTTTTCACTTAATAATTATTTATTGAATGAATGAATGAATGAATGATTAAATAAAATACCTTAATGGCAGAAGAAAATAAATTCATACTTCGAGGGCTCTAGGAGCATGACCTGAGGACTGAGCAGAAGGTAAAATAATTGTAAATCTCAATTGTTTTCCTAATTCATGCAAAAATTGCACTTTGTACCAAAAACATATCCTTGTTCATTCTATTATATCAAATGATATTTTCATTTACTTACCAAAGTGTACAATCCGTGTGTATTTGCAGTTTTGCCCTAGGCACACTGCCATATGCCCCTGTGTTACACACAGCCTGATTTAGGAGCCTGGTCCTGGGCAATTTCCTGATCCTACCCAGCATCCTGTTGCCCACATCCTGAACCCATCTTCTGCTTCATTGCCATTCCATCCCCCAATCTACTCTTGCTCTAGTCTAGCCCACCCCAATTTAGGTTCTGCTCTCAGGAGAAGCCTCCCAGGAAGCAGCATGAGGTAGCTCTCCTCTTGCCATTTTTTTTCTTTCATAAAACTCTAGGAGAGGCCATGAATAATTGGTTCTTTCTGGCGAGGGATTGATAATCTATCTTTCTTGAAGCTATTACCATGCTGGCTTGCCAAGGGGACAAGTGTTAAGAGGAGAAAATAGGGCAGTGGCTAGGGTGGGAAGTGAGCTCAAGATAATGGAGTCAAACTGCAGAGAGGCCTCTGCCTGGCAGCCAGACGATGAATCATGTCAGTCCTGCAGGAGAATATCAAGTCATAGCCCTCCTGCTCTCCCCCTACAGCTGTTCCACATGGCCGTCTCAGCTCAGGCTGGACCTGGGCACTCTGACTCTCACTGCTGAAGAGGCCTTGCCCTGTGGATATGATGGGCACACTGCCACCCATCCAGTGGAGCATGTGAAAGAAACCAAAAGTCCCAGTCAAGAGCCCAAGCCCATCATTCAGCAGCCAGTGTTAAACTATTAGGAACTAGCACAGTGCTGGACTCTGAGGGCATGGGCCCTGCCTCATTCAGCTCACAATCAGAAAGGCTCCCACCTTGGCTCTGACCTGGGCTGACACCTCTCAGTCACTCTTGTAGTCTAAAGCTCCTTGTTAGATCAAGAATGTGTTAAAACCGGAGGTTTAACAATTAGTCCTAGCCAGTGTATAATACCCATAGGGTGCAGAGCATCTTTATGTTCATGATCTCATTTAACCCTTAGAATCATCTTGTGAATTATTTTAGAAATAGAAACTTAAATAAGAGATTCCTCCAAGGTCACAAATCTGGAAGGAAGCAAGGATTCAATTAAAGCGTAGAATTTTCTGATACCAGAGACCTTTCTCTTCCCCCTTCTCCATGCATGCCCATGGGAGAAGAGGTAAACTTTGACATGATGAGAGCACTGGGGCTGTGGAACTGGGTCTGGAGAGGGGAGTCAGCTGGGCAGGATGTCGCCAGGGGTGGCTCTGAGCAACCAGATGACAGCCTGCGGGCCCTGGGGCCCAGGAAGCTGCTGAAAAGAGAGAAGAGCTTTCAGCTGAACCTGGAACATGTTTGTTCATATTTCTTCCTGGGGCAAACCTGCTAGATATAAATTCTCAGACGTATATAAGGGCCTAGTTACTTGGGTAGCAATGACACAAAGGTTAACCAGGTGGTATTTTGTTTGTTTGTTTGTTGTTTGTTGTTTGTTTGTTTCAATCTTGTTTTTTTGAATGTTTAGTCAGTGACACTGACTGAGCATCACCATACACAGTACTGGGTGCTTGTGGTCCTGGGAAGCCTATGATCTAAGCCTCGGCCATGCATTTTCTTTCTTCTCCACTGAGGTGGAGCCGCATGCCTTCCTCTACTCTGTAGCTCTCGTTGCAATTAGGAAGGTCTATGCCCTCAATACTCATCAACTATCTCTCTGATGTGATGGCTGACTGACTATCTTGTTTGTCTTGAGAAAGGATGACCCAGAAGAAATATCACTGGCCTCTTTCAGATATACTTTATTTATCCATGCCATGGATGGATTCATATTTCCCATCATTTACATTTTTTCTTATACCCTTTTGTTCTATGCCTTGGGTCTCTCTTTTGGCTTGGTTTTCCTGGGCTGCTCACCATGGAATTTCTGCCCTCTCAATGATGAGGAAGGCGCCTTGTATTGACCTGTTGTGTGTGTGTGTGTGTGTGTGTGTGTGTGTAAGAGAGAGAGAAGAGAGAGAGAGAGAGAGAGAGAGAGAGAGAAGACGCGCAAGCCCTACTTCTATACTTTCAGGATGAGATATGAGAGCTTCCTCTGAGACCCCTGAAGTTCCCGAGGTGCCTCCTATGAGGTTCTTCAGATGGCCAAGATGGAAAATAAATTTCATGTGCTTGCCCATGCGCATGCATGCGAGCGCGCGACACACACACACACACACACACCATAGACTCTGCACAGTGAATGCATGGCTATTCCAGCAGGACCAGGATTGGGTGTGGCATTGGTTCTAAACTCCCAACAGCACTTTCTTTTCCCAGCTTATCTCTCATAGAGAAGACCTGAATTCTGTTTCCTTGACAACCAGTCTTCCTCTCTTCCCATATTTTTTAATGCTGTGGTGATAA
Source organism: Eonycteris spelaea (assembly GCA_003508835.1). Taxonomy (NCBI): domain Eukaryota; kingdom Metazoa; phylum Chordata; class Mammalia; order Chiroptera; family Pteropodidae; genus Eonycteris; species Eonycteris spelaea. The sequence continues at coordinate 5,299,994 of PUFA01000123.1, forward strand.
GGTGTATTTAAACCCAGCAGCCATGTTCCCATGGTGATATAAGACCCCCAGTAAGTTGCCATGGGAACAAGAGATGGCTTTGAGAGAGGATAAAAGTAAGTCGGCTTTGCCAGCGATAACAGCAAAGTTAGAAGCAGGGAGGATGGAGAATATAACTCAAGAAGACATCAGGTCATGGGTAATGGTCCAGCCTATTCTACCTGAGGCCAGTGGGAGGTCGTGAGGGGACAAGGATATGACACTAAGCTTTATGTTCTGTTCACAAAAAGACCGAGCAAAGCAATGTAAGGCTAGAATTGAAAGACAAGTTCTCTTCTTGGCTTTTTACTCCTTTGTCTCTCTTTTTCTGAAAGGTTTTTAGGAAACAGAGAAATTGGGTGGGGCAGCTGCAATGTGAAGACCAGAATGACAAGGGCTTTTGTTCTCTTTAGCTTCTCCATGACATGAAAGCTTCCTCTGAGTCCTGGGATCTGGTGTCCTAGAGCCCAGCAGCATTTTCCCTATTTTCTCTTTCCCCCAACATGTTATTTATTTTCAAAATTCAGCAAAGTTGAAGATTTTTACAGTTAACACATGTACACCCATCACCTAGGTGTACCTATCTACTAATATTTGCCTCTTTTACATATCTATTTATCTGTCCATCACTCCTTCCCTTGACTTATTTCACACAGCTATTGGATAAACTAGGTTTCAGACCAGGTCAGTTCCTTGTCAAAGCCTCTTTCTTTCATTATACCTCATTTGGGGTAACTGACCATCCCAGTTTGCCTAGGACTAAGAAGGTTCTTGGGACATGGGACTTTCATTTTTAACATAAGTACAACCCAGGGGAGGTGTAACTTTAATCCCTGCATGGTATGTTTTGAGGAATTTAAGTGGTTAAGGGACAAAAGTGCCAGGTAAGCAGGCATGCAGCAACTTCATACCTAAACAACTATAAGTACAGAGAGAGATGAAACCAAGTGTTGGAGAAGATATGGAGCTATTGGAACTCTCATACGTTGCTGGTAGGAGTGTCAGTTTTTACAATCACTTTGGAATATGGGGCTTGCATGTATCTACATACACGTACCCTATGACTCGGCAATTCTACTCTTAGGTGTGCCTAAAAGAAATGTGAGTCCACAAATATGTCCCCCGGCAAAAGCAAAAGAACATTTTGAGTGGCTTTATTCACATTAGTCCAAACTCGAAACAACCCAGTATTCATTAACTGGGGAATAAATTCCATTTATTCATAGAATGGAGTACTATATACCATTAAAAAATAAAAAACCTTGGCCTATGTAACAACATGGATGAATCTTAAAAACATAATGTTGAATGAAAAAACCCAGGCACAGAAGAGTATATAGTGGATGATTCCATTCATGTGAAAGTCCAGAAAAGACAAATCTCACCTACAGCGATAGATGTGAAAGATGGGGTCACATTGGATGGGAAGGGAGTGATATAGACTGGGCAGGTGAGGGCACTGGGCAGTTTCTATAGCTGAAAAGGGCCCATTCACATGTAAGCATTCATTGAGGTGTGCAGGTAAGATGAGTACACTTTACTGCTACATCTCAATTTAAAAGTTTTTTAAAAGGCAGACATCAGAACTAACTCCAAAAACAAAAATAAAAATATAAAGTAGAGGGCGAGAGCAGTAAATGCTGGAGCTGATAGAGAAAGCTGTAGTGTGGTTGCCAGCAAGCCCAGAAGGGGCTGGAAAACACTAGAGCGGTGTTACCAGATTACTCTTTTACTCCGGAAATTTAATCAGTGAGTCTGTCAGTACTGGGAATTTCACATCACACTACAAAGAGCCAGAGCAAGGAGTTTGCAATGGAAAGGTGCTGCTTTTTAAGTGTAGAAAAATCATCTCTGTTCTTAAACAGGAAGGAACAAAAAGATTTTTTCTACTGTCTGAACTGAGGGGTTATTTTGGAAAATAAAAAAGATTTATAAATTTACATCCGGGGTGGGTTCTAGGAAATTCAAATCTGAAAACAAAGGCAAAACTGTTTCTGTATTTCCCACCTCTGAGGAAGGAATCTAGTTTGGGAAATTTCCATCCCCCTAGAAGAGGAGGGGTCCCTGCTGGGACAGGTACATAGGGCCACAGATCACCCTCTGAGTCGCTTCCAATTCTGCACATCTGGAGCCAGCCATGAGGTGTTAGGAAGGTGGGAGCCACATCTGTGCCTTCTATGCACATATACCAAGCTTTCTACCCATGTCCAGATGCCCCCGGAAGTCAGAGACAGCCATTGGACACTTGGCCATTGCAGAGGTTCCCTCTCCAGGTATTCAGTTCCTCAGAATGAAAGGACGTGCCAACTAACTCTGCTTTTGGTAGCTCCAATTCCCACAGCAAGCGTCCCCTTTGGACGAAGCCTCTCCTCTCCCACAGAGATCTGGGGAGAGCATGAGCAGGGGACAGGTTAGACCTCCTGCCCTCAGGGCCCTTCATCCCAGATGCCTCAGCCACACCATTTCATTTTGTCTGGATTAATTTCTCATTGCTGCATGATTCATGCTTCCTGTCTGTGTTCCAAAGCACATAACTAGAGGATCCCTCCAGAGAGGAGCACCAATTGTTAATACCTTTAACATGCAGGCGTCTGATGGTGAGAGCAGGGAAACTATATTTTCATATTACATCTATATCCATCTATATATATTTAACATGTCATTGTGCCACTTTGTACAGGATTGTCATTTTAAGTGGAGGTTTGGCTTCACTCCAGAGCTTGATGCATCAGGGTCAGGCGGCCTCCAAGGCAGCTGTAATTTTTATGCTGAGCTTCCAGAATGCAATGAGTTAGCTTGGGGAGATTTCTCCACATTGCAGAAAGCTGGAATGAGTGACCCTCATTTGAAAGGGCACTGCTTTTAAAGAAAAGAAGAAAACTTGTTCATTCTCTTTCTCCCTCTATCTCTCGCTTCTCTCTGTTAAGGAAGAACAACCCCATGCCTGGACTGAGGGATTGTTGTAAAACAGACTCAAGAAACACCTATGCAAACACCCCCAACCAAAGATCTCTGGGACACTGTGAGTGGGAGTCAAAGGCGAACGAACATGTAGCCTGTGAGTCTTTTGTGCACTTAGAGGTCATTTAGGACCGAGGCCAAGAGCTGTTTATGATTGAAGCCATAAGGGGCTTGCTGTTACTTGGGTGCCAGCTAACACCCCTGGGTCCTGCAGGTGTGTTAGCTCACACCCAGGTACTAACCTGTCTCTACGGCTTGTAAGAAAAAATGCTCCATGGAGCATCAGGAATATCAGGAGCCCTCCAAGGTCCCAGAGTTTCTCTTTGTGGTCTGAAAGAAGCAACGAAAAGAGTAGGTAATGGGTTGGCTGGATCAGAAAACAGCCTTCAAACTGGGGGCTAAAGAAAGCAGAAGTGGGCTTTCCATTCTTCTGTAAAGAGGCATCAGTAGAACCACTGTCCTCTCTTCTATATGAACTTTGGGGCCTATCTGGCTCCACTTTTTCTAGGCTCCCATCTCCTTCCTCTCTCTAAGCAGGCCTGCCCCCTGCCTGCCCCACCCCACCACCACCACCAGTTCCTGGGCAACAGCTCCTGGCCCCTGAGACTCTCTCCTGTGGCAGAGCTCCCCTCCCTCCAGTGGCTATTTACAGCCAGGAGAAGAAAGATAGAAAAAAAACCTCTTATTAAATATGTGTAGTTCTGCTATTTCTTTTGGTGGGATAATCCCTAACAGACCACAGCTGCAGAAGACCAACTGAGCAAATGACGGAGGGATATAAATATCCAGAATTACTGTATCTCGAATTCAGTTTTCCTGCTGCAGCCCCAAAGAGCCAGATTTAATTTTAAAAAGAGACTTAAGAGAGGAATCTTGGTCCCTGGCAAGGCCTTAAATACACAGTAAAAAAAAGTAAGGCCTTAAGTTCACAGTCAGCCGTATTGCCCTGTGGATGGAGGTGCCCCATGCGTGCGTGTGCATGTGTGTGTCTTTGTGTGTGCACTCTTGAATATGTGTATGTATATGCATGTGCTTGCATGTGTATGTTGGTGGTCAGGAAGACCAAGGCTGGACAGCTATGTAGATGAACTTCAACCACTTAAAAGTCTGATTTTCACACCCCTGGTGTAGGACATTTGTTTACATGAGAAGGCGGGAAGGATAATTAAACAATGATTTTTCAAATCCTTCAAGCGCTATAATGCAGTAAATATCATCCAGCTGCTCTCCACCCCTGCCCCAGTTTCCCATCTGCTGCTTCTTTTAGGTGGGGCTAACAGGACAGGACCACTCACCATCTTTTGGTTGGCAAAGTCCCGGGTAGTTTGGCATGTGGGTTCTGTACATACTGTTTCCTTGGAGATGGAGTTGGCAAGACCTGGCCTTTCTAAGTGGTCTGGAATCTGAGTCTATACCATCTGGGCAGTAGACTCTGCATAGCGGGTGCCTGGACCTAAGGCCAGTATGAGTTGTACATTGGCCCTCTCAGGGCACAGTGCCATGCTGCTGAGGCCAAATACCAGAATCACTCTCTGGACCCCCTGGGAGCAGTTAAGAAATGATCAAGACTGGCAATTTGGAATACCTCTGGCCACTAGCCATAGAAACAAAATCAAATCTTTGACTGGAAGAATACGGTACATGCATATGCAATTCATTTATCTATTCAACAGATATTTATACACCCCAGTTGGGGCAGGGGTGTATTTCAACTTTCTGGCTTGAACTTTATTGTTGCCTATGTTAGTTTGCTCTGTTGTCACCCAAACACAGGGTAGCATAGCCTTAAAGAGTATGCATCATTTTCTCTTCTGCTGAAAATGAAAGAATTCCAGTCCTGTTGGCATTTTTCAGCTCCTGTAACAGACCTCTCCACTTTAAGGTTTGCCTTCAGTTTTATTGGGCTAACTGGTTTTCAAGGGAAGGCCTTGCCTCCAGCGATCCAGGTGTTAAGGGGCTTAAAACCTAGGTGGATATGGCTCAGAAGGTGCATGAGATTGGGGACGTATCTCCCCTCCTCCCTAGATCCAATGTTACCTCTGGCCAAACACAAACCTGAAAAGCAATTTTTCCTGAATTCTGGTACCAGAGATGGAGGCTTAAATGATCTGGTGACTCAGGTACCATGAAAGATGCTGTAGGTTTATTTTCCTAGTGAGCTCTCCCCCATGACATTTATTCTACTTCCTTGGAGAAATCTGTTTATTAGTCATTGTGTGGCCATACCATGCCAAATTTCATAGAGCATAGGGCCCTGGCTCTATTTCACAATTCCCTTTTACCATTCTCTGCTCTGTAGTTTGACTAACCATCCCGGAGACAGAGGAGATCAGTTTTTCACCTGCTTTCATTATTGCTCTCTTCTCTTTTGATTACAGATATTTGTTAACTTGGCTTGTTCCCTTATGAGTTCTTTTATTGTTGCTTTGCTCACTCCCAAGGTGTAGCATAGTGTTTTTTGTGTTGGCGGGGCTCAACACAATTTTTCAAATAAGTGAATGAATGACACAGTGATACAAGTAATACCTCACAGTGCATTTGTTTAAAAGATGTTGAGAAGCCAGATTTGCAAAATAGGTTACCCTTCCATTCTCCTGGAATGAATACAAGTAACTCTCATTTTGCTTTCTGAGTCCTTTCTAAGTAAGGAGGGAAGGCAGATACATTTAAGCCTTATTTGCAAAGCTGCTTTAAGCCATTCTTCTGTAAACCAGCCCAAATAAATTGCTTCTGTTTAGGAAACAGAAGGGCCAATCAGATGTCAATGGGCTCATCTTTTACACCCTACCATGGGAACAAATAGAAGATAGCCCTGCCAGTGTTATTTAAGCCACTGTCTCTAGACTTGATCTCATACCCTAATCACTAATTATGAATCCAACTGAAGCCATCTTAACGCATATGGTGAAGCACTCAGATTGGGTTTCTGAATTCCTATGATTCTATTCTTGTTTGGCTCCCTTACTTGGCTGCCAGGGACCATGAAGCCCCTAGAAGACCCCTACAGCATGGGAAACATATTCCTGGGCTAAGTTGAACAGCCCTAAGCCAGACAAATGTGCCCAAAAGATTGTTAAATCCCTTGCCATTTGCTTCTGTCACCTCATTGAATTTCCATTTCTCTTATTCTCGGTTCACATTTCTCAGCTCCATCTCTAATGATAATAATATTTATAGAAAATACATTGAGTGCTTACTATGTGCCAGACACTGTGTTAGGAGCTTCATACATTACTGAACATAACTCTCACCATAACTTTATGAGATAAGTGTAATGATGATTCCCTTTCTATGCATGAAGACAAAGAGACAGAGGAAGATTAAGCAGCTCATTCGAGTTACACAACTTGTGAGTGTAAGAAGTGGGATTCGAATCCAGATCCTCCTGACTCTAAAGGTCATTCTCTTAACCCCACACTGTTCTTTAACAACTTATTCTGATATTAGAGTATCTTATTCTATTTCTGGAAATTCAGTTCTAGTATTATCTTGCCTCAAGAAAAGATTAAAAGTGTCCAGCATTGCTTCTCTAGTGTTAGTCCTCTCCCAATTCCCACACTCCCCAGCACAGCTCTGGGTACAGCCTAGCTCTTCTCTGCAACCCTAAAAGCATAACAGTGTTGGGCAAATAGAAGGTGCCACCAATACTTGTCCATCTAATTGATATGTTGCTTGCCTTCCACCCCACGCTCATAGTCCTAGTTCTGGGGTCACTACTTTGTATCCTGAAGCATAGTTCTTGCTGTTCTTCTGATTCTCTGCCTTTTGCTTGGCAGGCTGTCATCCACCTACTCAGTGCCCTGCTCACCCCTATCACACAGGCACAGGATGCTTCACCCACTCTCCTCTCTGCCTAAGCGGTGTAAATCCACAGGAGAGAATCTGGGAGAATTATTCAAATAGTTCTCCCTCATAGGGCCTCTCAATGGACAGCCCACATTGGAGCTCCTTTGAGTGATTTATTTCAGCAATCACCATTCTGTAGAAAACAAAGGATCTTGAAAAGCGCTTTCTTCTTTGGGGTGAATGTAGCCAGGGTAGATAGGATGTATCTCTCCAATTCCATCTCCTCCTAAGACTATAGCACTGTTCAAGAACCCAAAATATGGGAGGCAATCCTCAGTAAAGTGCAGAGGTGCACTTACCTAGCATCATCTGACCAGCACTTCCATCCTGAAGTCAGCCTCAGCCTCTGCTGTCCTGGACCACTGTTTTCCACTAATATGCTCATATTTTATCTGCTTTAGCATTTTGTTTGCCCAAGCTTCTTAATCCCTCATAACTGAATATATTTTGTGCTGATGAACAGTGGTGTTAATCATGCTTCTGGACTATGCCTAAAGGGACATTTATTTCATTCTTTCATGGGCCTTATGCCAACTTTCACTTTTTCACCCCCAGGAAATAAGCTCTCTCCATGAAGGTGGAATGTGAGCTAGAGATGAGGAAGAACTTCCTAATAGCCTTTGAGATGCTGGAACTAAGCAAGGGAGTTACCTTAAAGAGAGACTTTTAAGGATGGAGACACTCTTTTCTTTCCACTGTCAACCTTTCAGCTAAACACCTCATTCTGGAGCCTTAAAGACAAAGTAAATGATGCATCTTCAAGGCCTAGAGCCCAAATTCTCCCATCCCAGTCAGTTTCCCTATGTTTTCAAGGGGGAGACAGAACAGGAGAGTTGAGTAGAAAAGATTTACAACCTGATTGGCATGCATAAGGAATATACACAAAGTCATCTGGGCGCCCCCCAAAGATAAGGATGGAGACAATGGCCTGCAAAGCTTCCATTGATCTAGCATCTCCAGAGGCTTTCCTGGTGGCCACACTGTGCTGCCAGAAGCATTGTTTCCATCAACTTCAAAGCTGGGATTTTGTTAAATTAAAAATGCATAAAGCCACAGCCTTGTTTTCTTTCAATTTTAGTGCTCACGGAACTAGAAAGGATTGATATGCCCATAATAGCAGACAAGAGGGAGAAGAATTTATGACCCCAGAAGTGCTGAGGCAAAGCAATAGAAAGAAACATTTAAGTCTTTCTATTAAAGTAACTCATATTAAAAAGTAATAGAAGCTGGGGTGGCAGAGGCCTTACTTATTTCATCAGTGATGCCGACAGTCAGCAATTTGTCATGGCTGGAGAACAGGAAACAACCGTCTTCCCCATGAATGAGCCAACGTTCAGTGCCGCCTGTCAACAAAAAGCCGATCATAATCTGGGAATGCTGGGGTAGACAGTTTAAAGACTCACGTGGAGGAGAAAGGAAGAGACAGCAGCCTCACTGTCTGGGGCTGCAGAGCAGGTGGAACTCGCCTTTCTATCTTGGTCCATTCAGGCTGCTGTAACAGAATACCACAGACTGGGCAGTTTAAACAACAAACGTTTATTTCTCACAGTTATGGAGGCTGGGAAATCCAAGATCATGATGCTTGCAGAGTCGGTTCTCAGTGAGGCCTCTCATCCTGCCTTGTGTATGGCCACCTTCTCCCTATACCTTCACATGGAGGAGAGAAAAAGAGACAGAGAGAGCTAATTAGCACTCAAGTCTCTTCTGATAAGGGCACTAAGCCCTTCATGGAAGCTTCAACCTTATTACCTAATCATTTCCCAAAGGCCCCATATTCAAATACTATAACACTGGGGATTAGAGTTTTAACACATGAATGCAGGGTGAAGATGGGGGGGGGTAGGGAAGGGAGCACGAATTTATAGAAGCAACAAAAACCTCCTTCATTTGATAAATGTGTCTCTTTAGCATCACCTCATTTCTTCTTTTATACACAGACAAGTTCCTCAATTCTTTGTGTACATTTACTGACCCTGTACCTGCTCCATCCACTTACTGTCTGAACCCTTACTGCCAAGCATCCATTCTGCTAGAGCAGTTCCTTCCCAGGCCACCAGTGGTTTCCAGGCACCGAGTCCCAACACCTCCTCAGCATCCTTTGGCACTGTCAACATTACTTTAGCTTCTTGAAATTCTTTTTCTCCTCTGCTGACCTTAGAAACGGTATCTAGTTCTCCTTTGCATTCTTTGACCAATGCTCCTCTCTCTCATCTTTGCCCCTAAATGTGGAAGTTTCATAAGGTTTAGATCTTAGTACTCAGCCCTGTTATTTCTACCTGCCTTCTCTTCTTCGTAAATTTTGTTCACATTCACAGTTTCAATTATTACTCCCACAGGAGTAAATAGCAGGCTATGTTGTGAACTAAATGTATCCTTGTTAACATTTTATTATTTTGGTATGTGCCATTTTCCCCCATCTCCAGTCTACTTATAATGCTGCCTGGTATACTTCCACTTCAACCACTTCCTAAGTTCTTCTATGTTGTATGGTCTCCTGCCTACCAGACTCAAAACAGTACCATCAGCCACCACCCTTACGACCAGCCATACATGAACACATATGTATTCCTAGCACATAATAATGCATCCACATTCTAAAGTACTAGGTAGGGTTCAACTGTTATCCTTCTTAGATTAGAGGAGGGCAACAGGAGTAAAGCACCTATGTTTGAAGTTTGAAATAGAATATAAAGAATAGAAGGGTCTCCAAGAGGTAAAGAAAGTTTCAGAGAGAGAAGCAGACAAAAAATCCTACGACCCTTGAGACCTCCAAATAGCTGTCTAGACTATTGGGAGCAGAGAGCAAAGAGATGAATTTGATTGAGAAAAATTCTCAGATAACCCAAAATATATCATTTAAATCCACAATGGGAACCTTTATCTCTACCATCTTTTGCAATGTTCTCCCTCAGTTAGAATTTTCAGCTAGAAAAATCAAAGTTGAATCTGGATACCTGAAGAAGGACAAGAGTTGAAAAGTCCAGAATAATAGGAAAGTCAAGATGGGCAGGATTAATTCACAAGCAGAGGTTTCTCTGTGGCTCAGACTCTGATCAGGTCTTCGAGGTTGTATTTGGGTTATGCTATTTTTGTATGCAGCTTTGATACAATTTGCATCTAGGGATGATCATGACCTCCTACAGCCTCATTATTGCTCTTAGGTACTTCTCTTGTTTTTTGATGACTTCAGTGCCTGGATATCTCTCTACTAGTATAACTATGACTACTAGTTACTGCTACTACTGTCATTTTTCTTGGGGACTTCAATATCCACATCAATAATCCATCTAATACTCTGGCCTTTCCATCCTTAACCTCCTTATCTCATAATAGTGTCCTGCCTCCATCTGACTCCTCATTCACATGGCACACCAAGATCTTAGCATCAACAAAAACTGTACCACCATTGAAACCTCAGCTTTGAACACCACACTCCCTACTACAATCTCCTGCCTTTCTCACACTCTCTAGTACTCCCATTCCAGAATGTCCGTGACCTTATTGGAACCTCTAATTCATTGACCTTCACCACTGGTTTTTTACTCTACATTATTCTCCTCATATCCTCACCAAGGTAGTAGCAATTGGGATTAAGTATTTGAGTTTTTAAGGGGAGGTGACTGTTGGATGTATGAAGCGAAGGAGAAACAGATTCTTGGTATCGACTTGAGTGATTAGTCTTAACAACAAAAAATAGGGAATGCATGTTAAGGAAGAAAGGAGGAAATGATGAGTTTAGGTTTGGACAAGTTGAGTTGAGGGGTCTGATAAACTTCTAGCAGGCAGTGATTGTACCTAAGAATGAAAACATAAACTAGGAAGTCATCAAGGTATAAGCCTTCATTTTCTTTCAGTTATATGACAGTAGCATTCTAATTCATTTCCCTGCTTCAGGCATGCCCCTTCCAATCCACCCTACATTCCAAAACAAAAAATCCATCCTGGCACTGACCTACTTAAGATCCTTTACCACTTCCTACTCCCTTCGAATTAAAGTTTGAGATAAAAGTTGGGGGACTTTTAAAATCTAGCTTCTGGTGTATAGCCAAGCCTAATCTTCAAGCCATTCCCTACTTGCTTCTAGTTCACTAAATATAAAATACCATTTTCTATCTAGCAAACTCCTATTCATTCTTTAAGACTCAACACAAATCCCACCTCATTAGCAAGACAGAATCTTCATTTCTCCCTCTGTGCTTCCCCTGTTAGCTGTTTTATATCTTACAGCACTTGCCACACTGGTTGTGTAATGTATGCAAACTTGCTCCATTAGACAGTAGACTCTTTGTGGGCAACAATTTTGCTTTCTCACTGTTTCTTCCAAAGTCCAGTAGAGTGCCTAGTACACCATAGGTTTGCCATTTGTGTTTGACTAAATGAGTGACCTTAACTGGTATTTTGGGCTTGACTCCTTGTTCTCCTCCCATGGTTTCTTTGCCAGAGAAATAAGAAGCAAGTGAAAAATTGGTGATAAAACAATCCTTAAGGATTCTGGTGGAGAAGAGAGTTGAAAATTCCTATATACAAATGAAACACCAGTTTAGATCAGACTCTTAAGAATCTCTACCCTTCCTGCCTGCCCAACCAGAGAGAAGAAGATGGAAACAAATTCCCTCAGGACCAGAGATGTGTCCTTGGACCTCTTTTGGAATTTCAAGCAACCAAGAGAATAGCTGCTATTCTGTGTAGCCTCTCAAGATACAAATAAGTGTGTGGGAACCTCCAAGACTTCTGACTTTGGGGATATTTCCCCATAGTACAATTTATCTGTGTTTGAAGAACTATTTTGTTATTGAAGGATGGAGAGAGCTTATAATAGTAGTCTTGAATTTATTATGAAACTCTGGGAAAACTGTTTGCTGTCACTAGGACTATGTTTCTCATTTGTAAATAGCGGGGTTTGGACTAAAGTACTTCTAACATTTATTTCAAATTTAAAAGCTTATGAGGGCTCCAAGTTTCAGTAGGATAATAATACCTACTTAAATCCAAATCAATTCAAAAATTCTCAAAAAATAAAAAAAAATCAATACAAGAGTAAATAAAACTACTCATAACCCAAGACTATAGCATAAGTTGATAGCTTAGAATACTACAACATCTAAATGGTGCACAAGTCAGGAAATAAACCAAACCAGCAGAGTCATCTTGAGAATGTATGTCAGTGAGGTGAGTGAGAAGGTGAAGAGGGGAAGGGGTGGGGAAGGTGAAAGGAATGGAAAGAGAAAATGCCATCCTTGGTGGGAAACAATGAGAATGTTAGAGACCTGGTGGATCCAAGTGCCGAATTCATTGAAATCAGTTAGAAAAGGCTTGAAGGTGTAAAGGGTCAAAGGCAGCAACCTTGGGTAGGCGCTACTTCTGAGGAAGAGAAGGAAGACTTCAAAAGCATCCTTTGGAGGCTTAGTGGCAAAGGGAAAGGCAGAATGGGAAGGGAGAAATAATGATCCTAGAGAAACAAAAGAGAACCTCCAACTCAGAAGGCACTGCAACCTCTCTTCTTACCTTACAACCATGTAGTAAAGAAGTTGTCATTCATATCTCAACAAGAGAGTTCTCTTGAACTAACAAAATTCTGGTAAGCCTCCCCCATCCCTGTCTACAGAGATCTCAAAGGTTACATTTAAACTTGACAACCAAATAGTAATTGCCTACATAAGAAAAATGGAGATTATGGATGCCATAAAAAGTGTAAAGTACTAGAACAAGCATACAAATTCTTAAATTTTGAAAGAAATATTAAAAAGAAAATCAAATGAAGAAAAGGTCATAGAAAGAAGCGCAGTCAATACAACATAATCCTTATAGTAAATACAACAAAAAATACCACCAAGTCAGTGCCAAACATATTAGTCACATTAATATTTGTAGGTGTACCTATCTATTAACAAAAAAAAAACCCAATTGTTTGGTAAGTATGAAAAACACATATAAAATGAAGCTATTCAAAAATGCTAAAAATAAGTTGATGGGCAAGTTATATCAGGCAAATGGAAACAATGAGAAAGAAAGTTTATGATTCTAACATCAGACAAACTAAAATTCAAACCAGTGGTCTGAAATAGAAAGTGCAGAGATAGCGCAAGTGCATATAGAAGTTTAGTATATTATAAAGCTGATATTTCAAAACACTGAGAAAAAAGATGGACTTTTAAACAAATGGGATTAGAATTACTGGGGTACTTTTGACAAAATGGATAAAATTGGCTTCTTTCTTCATATTATTAGCAGAATAAACTTCAAATGCACAAAAGATCTAAATGTAAAACATACAGGTACTAGAAATGGGGAAAGGCTTTCTTTCTAATTATGGTTGGAGATCCAGCTACAGAAAAAACATAAACTGACTTTTTAACTATATTAAAAAAACTTTCGTATGACAAAGACACCATAAGTGAAGTCTAAAAACCAGTGATAAATTGAGAGACAAAAGAAACACATGTGTAACTGATAAAAGGCTAATATCCTTAATTTATTAATGTTGAGAATAAATATTTTAAAATCTGACAGAAAAATTATAAAATGTTGTAAATGAACAGTCCACCAAAAACATATAATGCCCTTAAAGTATTAAAAATACATAATTTCACTCATAATGAAAAATGAAAATTAAAACTAGGCTATTTTCTCACCTAAAAAAGTAGCAAAAACTTCAAAAGCTTGACAGCCACACTGTTGGTGAAGCAGTGGTGGAAATGCCACTCTCATACACTGCTAGTGGGAATGAAAAAATTATACAACTCCTATGAAAGAGAATTAGGCAATAGGTAATACAGCTACAAACACATTTGCCCTTTAACTCAGTAGTACTATTTTCAAAAGTTTATCCTGAAGATACTCCTCCAAGAATTACATGATGAAAACAATCACAAGGTTTTCCTTTGTTGTTTTCAGTAATAAGCATTATCGGAAATGACGTAAATGTTCATCTGCAGGAGTCTGATTAAATAAACAATGATACCACCATGATGGAGGACTATACAGTATAAGAAGGAATGAGAAAGATGTCCAGAAACTGATATTGAATGATTGATGTATTGCAAATTGAAAAAAACAGCAAGATGCACAAGACTTTTACAATACACTGGCTTTTGTGTAAGAAATAGGAGAGAGAAGAAAAATACATACATATTATGTTTTTTTTTTTTTCCCAAGGCAAAACACAGAAAGGTGAATCAGGAACTAATTAAATTGGTTCCCAAAGGCAGGTGAGTAGGAGTGAGGTAAAAAAAAAAAAAAATAAAGGAGGGATAGAGAATTTTCTGTGAATACTTTTTAAATAGTTTGAACCAGTTAATATTTTATGTATTCAGAAAGTTAAATCAATGAGACATAAGTTAATGATTTACATATTCAAAACATAAACTAATCAATAAGAAAAATATCTAAAGTTGAATACAAACAAGACAAATAGCCCTAATTGTAAATCAAAATGATATTACCACATAGAAAAAAAAGAAGTAATTCAAGTACCTTTGAACACATTACATTGACTGAACACCTCAATGGAATATATTCTAAGGACAAAGAGAACTGTACAGAAGTCTTGAAATCTTGAACTTAAATTAATTGTAGGTAGTGGCGTTGATGATGAATTCTAATACTATTCTGTTTGTATTGTAGGAATAGGCAAATTCTAATTGTCAGAGTTCAAGATACAAATACAGAACAGAAAGAAGGAGAGGGAAAACCTGTGACATTGGATTGGAATTGAGTATATTAGTATAAATTCATGATTATGTTTGATACATATTTTTTAACTTAACTCGTTCACTGATATGGCCCAGACAGATAATGACATCTTAGTTTCAATGAGCATACCCAGTATTGTAAGTTGAATTGTGTCTCCCACAAAGTATGCTGAAGTGTTAACCCCAACCAAATACCTGTGACTGTGACCTCATTTGGAAATCAGGCCTTTGCAAATGTAATCAAATTGAGGTGAAATCATACAGGATTCAGATGGGTCCTAAATATAAAGACAAGCATTCTTATAAGAAGACAGCAATGTGAAGACACACGGACACACAGAGGGAAGGCAGTCATGCGAAGACAGAGGCAGATATTGAAGTGAAACAACTACAAGCCAAGGAATTCCAAGGACTGCTGGCAACTCCCAGAAGCTGTTAAGCAGCAAGAAAGGATTCTTCTTTAAAACGTCCAGTTAAAGCATGTCTCTGCCAACACTGTGATCTCAGACTTCCAGCCTCCAGAACTGTGAGACAATAGACTTATTTTAAGCCACCCAGTTTGTGGTACTTTGCTATAGCAGCCCCAGGAAACTCCTACATCCAGCAATCAAAATCTTGGTTTCTAAATACCATTTGACACAAAAAGAATAGGGACTCCTTGAAGAAACACCTCGTTCCAGAGGTTGAGGCATCTTTTATGTCAGGAATCAAGAAGGTGCTCAAAACCTGATATATGACAAGACCCAGCAGATAGCTTAAGGGGCTCTCATTAGTTAAATTTGGAATAATTTCAGTATTAAAAAGAATAAGTGATTGCCTGGGTGATTACAGGAATTAACCAGGATAGGACATGAGGAACTTTCTCTAGTGATGGAAATTCTCCATCTAAATTGAGGTGTGAGTTATATGAGTGTATATGCTTGTCAAAATTCATCTGACTACATATTTAGGACCCAAACATTGCACTGTGTGTAATTATACCTCAATTTGAAAAAATAACAGTAATAGATTATAACATACTGAACTTAAAAATTTTAAAACCATGAGTTGATAATGATACTAAAGAAAAATAAAAGTTGGGGGAAGGAAAACTCTTTTTACAAAAGAATACCAGCAGCGAATGTAGAAAAAAATTCTAGAATTATAAAATCTCCATTTTTCAACTACCAATGTAATCATTGCTTTAGGCAAGGATAACCAATGGATGCTAAAACATTCTGTGGATGGATGGTTTTGGAGATCGGGACAGTCAAATAGTCTCAGAGTATCACCCAACAGGTAAGGGGAAATGTACCTTTCCAATGAAGAAATTTGGCAGGCACCAACTTAACCAAGGCATCAAAACTAACATCAAAAATAATGGGACAAATTTACTTTATGTGATTGCCAATGTGCTCCCGATGTGCTCTCATTGGGATGCAGCCTACCTGTATATTATGCTTGCCAAAATCCACTCACTTGAATTTAATCATGATGAAGCATTTAGACAAGTCCAAATCATCAGGCATTCTCCAAAATAGTGGTCTAGATTCTTTAAAAGGTCAATGTCATAAAAGTCCAAACAAGGAAGGGAAACTGTTCTAAATGAAAGAAAATTAAAAAGGTGTAATAAACTAAATGCAAAGCTGGACCATTGATTGATACCAAAAAAAAAGCTATAAAAGACATTGATTGTTAGGACGATTGAGGAAATTTAAACATAGGTTATATATTCGATAAAACTATGGTATTTTTTGTGTTAAGTGTCTCTGAGTGTGATCATTATAATGTGGCCTAATATAGAAGAAATATCCTTTTTCTGAAAAAGAGAAAGAAAGCAAATACATATGGCAAAATATGTTAATATTAGTGTGAATCTAATGAAGAAGAAGAATTATTATACTACTTTATCCAATGATTGCCCTTAGAATTTTATAAAATAAAAATTTGGAGGAAATGCTAATTTTTAAAAGGGAAAAAATTATAATTTTTTGCCATTTTCAAACAAAATTATTTTGCATTTCTCTGTTACTTTATTGTCCTAATGTCCCTACCCTAACTCCCACCCTCATCATATTAAAGCCAGATCATAGGCAATGTTACTTATTCTTCCTCCAAAATAATATTTCTAAACAGAGCTTTTGTGAAAACAAACCTCTGCACAAATTATTCCAATAGGTTCAAGTTGTCCTGAAGCTAAATTCAAAAATCTTTAGTCTGGCAGTTTCATTAGTTCTGCACCTGTGTTTCAAATTGCTGGCCTGACATTTCCATGAAAACTGCAGTAGCCTCCAAATTAACTCACACAGTACAGAGTTTGACACCTCTCCCTCTAAACCTGGTTCTCCTGCCATGTTTCCTTTTATTTAGTGCTATCACCATCTTTTCAGTAACCCAGGCTGGTCTGCTCAGAATCAGCCTACCCATTCTTCATGCTATATACCAAGCCAGAATTCATTCTGTTGTCAATCTCTCTTACATCAGGCCTTTACCATCTCTAAGCTTTAGCCTATTACTTTCTTACCAAACGTTTCTATTGATGGAGAGCAATGAGGAAGTAAAGACTCTGACTCTAATTATACCCTTTCCATTCCCTTTTCTTCTCCCCAAACAGGCTTATGATAAATGTCTCTCAGGAAAAAGAAATAGCAAAGCAATTGTTGCCTAAAGTCTTGGAGGAGGAAAGTGCCACACAGTTCACTGCCTCTTTACCTGGCACCCAAATACTCAGTGTGACCCATGGGATAAGATGAAAAACAAACAAAAACCTCAATCCTTATGTCTGTTGTTTTAATTCCCATTTTAGAAAGTGGGGCAAAAACCCAGCTGGAACATTCTACGTGTTTGAAAAGCATGGGCTTTGCTTGCCTTGAAATCATTGCTCATTACAATGTGCCTGGTATTCATGATATTTGTGTGAGCAAAAACAAGATGGAATTGTGCCCCATCTGGCCACCCACTCTGACTACATGGTTGAAGATAGAGCTCTAAAGCAGGGGCTGGCAAACTATGGCCTGCAGTTTAAATGTGGCCCATGCCATTATTTATAGCCTGCCAGCTAAGAATAATTTTTACATTTTTAAAGAGGTATTAAAAGAAAAGAGAATATATGGCAGAGACCATATATGGCCTGCAAAAGCTAAAATATTTACTATCAGAGTCTTTACATTAAAAAAACTTTACTCTAACATCATATAGGCATAAGTCTGAATTCCATTTCTGACCTTCAGTAGTAATGAACTCCTAAGTAACTATTTAACCTCCCTTAGTCCCAGTTTTCACACTTGTAGATATAGATTTAGGATGTTGTATGAATTAAGTGAAACTAGTGTTGATAATCTAATTAATATAATTCTTGGTGCATATGTACACCTACGTGTTACTTATAATTGTAATAGAGAAATAAATATTGCTTAAAACAATCACATCTGTATTTTAAAGAAGAAGACATAATTCATATTAGAAAGGATATAAATATCTACATAGGCCCTTTCCCTGGGCTAAGATTAATGGGTGAGAATGAAGGGAAAGATGGAAATTTCAAAACTTCTGCCAATTATTCCAGGCTGCCAAAGAAGAGACTTGGAATATACAATCCACTGACTGTTTAACCGAGCGCATCAGTGAGTCTTTGCATATATGAGCAGGGGCTCAGAGATGAGCAGGAGATGGGGGAGGTACGCTGATCTACACAATAAAGAGAGTAGAATTGAGTTTGAAAGAAGGAATCAGGCTTTCTGTCAGTTCATGATGACAGATTGAGCATGTGATAAACTCTCTCTCTCTACTAAACTTATAAAAATAGTAGAAAATGTAAAAATAGTAGAAAAATAAATATATACAAGTTCATGTTCAAAAGCAAGAAACAGAACTCTCAGTAGAGTGGAAAATGTAAAGACACCCCTAAAAGGAAGGATAACGAAATCGTGCTGTTTGCAACAACATGGACGAACCTTGAGTATAACACACTATGTAAAATAAGTCAGACTGAGAATGACAAATACCTCATGAATTCACTTATATTTGGAATCTAAAAAGTAAACAAACAAACAACACAAAACAAAACCCAAATGCAAACAGAGAACATTGGTGGTTGCCAGAGGGAGGTGAGAGAGGGGAGAATTAGGTGAAGAGGATTAAGAAGTGCATATAAAATTCTATTTTACAGTTATAAAATAAGTTATAAAATTAATAAGTCATAAGCATGTAATGTACAACATGGGGAATATAGTTAATAATAGTGTATGAACTTTGTAAGGTGACAGATGGTGACTATTTTGCAATGTATATAAATGTTGAATCACTATGTTGTACACCTGAAACTAACATATTGTAGGTCAAGTATACCTCAATAAAAAATGCTATTGGCATATCATAGCCATAGATACTGATGTGGGTCAATGACCAGATCACAAAAACATAAGTTTAATCTACTCTTTGACCCCTATCTAGCTCATATGAATGGCTGAAGAAACTAAGCCATAAAGGAAGTGGTCATTCAGGACTTCTCCTACACAGGCAAGATAAAACATACAAAGAGAGAAAGACAGGGAGCTGGGAAAGTGGCTCAGTTGGTTCTTGAAATGTCATTCTGCGTTTCAAGGATTGGATGCTGATACCTTTGGAGGTGGTTGTAGGCCTAGGTAGAAAAGTCCACTAATGTCTCTCTTTTAATATCTGTCAAGATTGGGCCAAAGCATCAGCTGAATTAATGCTCTGGTCACTGAAGATGAAAAAGGGGCTCCACAGGGTCATATGATGTGAAATTCCATATCTCTAAAAGCAGAGTAGGTTGCCTTAACAGCAAACAAATCAGAAAGCAATGTCAAACCCAGAGTAAGAGTCCTCCATGGTCAGTATAATTTTTTTTTCCCTGACAACAAGGTAAAGAGTCCCATATAGTCAACAAGTCAACAACATCTAACTGATATAGTCATATAAAAGGGACTCTCAAAGGGTTCATATTGCTAGCAGCCGGTACAAAAAGAAAAAGTATTTGCATAATAAGGGGGTGGAATTTCCTAGTAATTACCACTGTTCACCTGTACTGGAAGACAAGGGTCAGGATTAGAGATAAAAGATAAGACAACTTGAGTCATGGCATCTGTGTTAAAGGCATTAGCTGGAAGGGGAGTTTTTTGTTTTTGTTTTTGTTTTCAATGATTATCATCAATATATTTGGATAGTAACCCCATCCAATAAGTTTAACATCTTTTCAAAGATTCCTCTGCCAAAACAGTTTAGTCTTAATGAGAAATATTTCCCCATTGAGAAGGCCAGTGAATGAGGCCATTATCCATAGTAGAGATTTTATTCAGCAGGAGATAGAAGGAACAATCAAGTAGGCAACCTTGGTAATAACCATATGCAGAGGCTCCAGCTCACTCAACTAGAATGAGGTACTAGAACCCTTAAATACTCATGCAGAAATCACTCAGGGATGGATAATACATAGTTGCTCTTATTCTCCACTCAGTTATGAGTATCACACAGAACTATCAAATAACCCAGGCAGCTAGGCTTCCTTACTCACTCAAATGTCCTGTCTAGCTATAACGTAAGCATCAATAAATCCTTGAGGGTATCATACTCATTGCCAAGAGATAGCTCACCACTATCAAATGGAAGGCTTTTATGAAGTAAATGGGCCTAATGGCCATCACATAGATGCTCAATTTTAATCAGATCTCTATAAGCAGATAGAGATTGTATCTAAAGACTAATAGCATCAGTTGTCTTGCTTAGAAATCCAGGGACCATTTCTAGAGCCTTGAGGAAACTACCAGAAGCTCCAGAATACCTATGTGTCTCACATGGGTATAATGAAAGATGTTATAGAGAAATGTACAGTCAGGGTCATAGGATATCAAAACAGAGCTCACTGGCCCAACCTGTGTACCAACTAAAGACTTCTTGTTGCTTGAGCTACCACTCAAAGGTGAAAAGCACGCATGATCCCTGGTGTATAGGTTTGTGTAAAGGCTGAAATCAGAAACGAAGATGGACCACCAAGCAACAACATGAGTAGGTGCTGATCCTCCTACTTGGAAAAGGCACCTGCAGTGGCACCTTTGACTAGAGCTCTGAAAGTGTCATGCCGAACACCTGACAATTCAGGGCCCAGATAGTGGTGCTGAAATCTTGGACCTTAGGCTGACTGAGAAGTCATCCATGAGAAGCCATCTCCCTATCTGTCATATGGGAGATGATTGGCAAATGATCCCTGAAAGAGGGAGGATACATCGATAGGCTGCCTTTGGACAATTCCTGTGATACAGTAGGAGTTAAACCAAGAGTAAAAAGGTCTCTTTAACACTATAGTGACAGAGGGCTAGATTGTGAATGTGTACTGCAGAGATTCCCAAGTAAAAACATACTGTTGCTAGTAGTTATGGTGGAAAGGAATAAAGATGACAATCTCGGCTAATCAATGGCACATATTAATAGAGTGGATATCCTATGATTTGCCTAATCATGGAGATGATATCAAGGATCAAGGAGAGGTAGGTATCAATTCGATTAGCCGTCTCCAGAAAACAATGAGGTTTCAAGTCTACTACTCTTTTTAATTAATTATACCAAGAATTGAAGGGTGATAATGGTAAGATTTCAAATGAACGTCATCTGAAGATGCTCATTCTACTCCCCTTCCTTTGGAGAGAGGGGAGGAAGATTCAAAAGAACTAATAATAAAATAAAATCTGATTTTATGTATATCCCAATCTAGTGGTACAAAGAACTCCTCAACCCAAAGGAAGAGCCCTGGTAAACAAACATTAAGAATTGACCTGCACTGACAGGCGAGAGCCTGGAACAATCACAGAATAATTTATCCAGTAGTAAGAAATCCCAGAAGTCTTTAGGGAAGCCAGGAGCAACTTGTCTACAACCTTTCCATGTATCTGGTCATAGAATACCTGCACCCGTAGAGGTAAAACAGCTGATTTTTAAACAAAGTCTAACACCAGAAGTTCTGGGATAAATCAGACACAAATCAACAATGAAATTTCTTAAGGCCCCACAAAAAGGAGATGACACTCATTAGAAGCAAATTTAACACCACAAATGGAAGCAAAACAGACAAATAAACAGGACAATATCATAAAAAAGTTGTGAGAAAACACCACCATGGGTGGTCAGGATTTATGAGGCTGGTAGATTAAACTATAAGCTGCTGTCACTTGCCCGGATGCAAGAGGTACTACGATGTCTCATGTGTTGAGTTTAAAAGACTTCTTTTAGATCCTGTTCAATCTCATTTCCTTTGTCCTGGGGACAAAAGCAGCTTCTACAGGAAGCAATGCCTAAGAGGAGGTCATGTTATAGCTAAGAAAACACCTCATCCTCCTACTAAGCTGCTGACCTGCAGCTCCTCCCAGTCCCCGAGAACCTTGTTTGTAATGCTCCTGTTGAAAAGCATGCTTCAGTGAAGATGATGATGATGATGATGATGATGATGATGATGATGGTGACTAATGAGTGAAGCTAAAAGTATTTCATTGTGGAAACCAGACCCCAAGATGACCACAATGATCCTAGCCCCATGATTCTCTGGTAGAGTCCCCACTCATGTTATGCAGGGTTGTCCTGTGTAGCCAGTGGAATTTTGCAGAAATGATGGTGTGTCACTTACAAAGCTAGGTCACAAAAGACATTGCTCTGTCTTAGATTATTTGCTCTGGGGAAAGATAGCTGCCATGTCATGAGGATGCTCAAGCAGCTCAGTGGAGAAATTCATGTGGTGAGAAACTGAGGGCCTCTGCCATCAGCTAGCATTAACTTGACAACCTTGTCAGTAGCATCTTGGAAGTGGATCCTCCATCTCCATTAAGCTTATAATTACAGCCTTTGGTGACATTTTGACTGCAACTTCATGAGACCCTAAGCCAGAACCACCCAGTCAATCTGCTCCCAAATTCCTGACCCACAAAAAACTGTAAGGGATAAAAAATAAAATAAAATAAAATAAAATAAAATAAAAAATAAAAGCATATTGTTGTTTTAAGCTGCTAAATTTTTAATTTAATTTTTTAAAAAATTTGCTACACAAAAAAAGATAAGCTAGCATAGATAGAAAGCAAGCAAGTAGCTTATAAGATATAGGCAAAACACATAAGATGTGTGAAGTATAGATAATAAGTACATAGCTTGTAAGATAAATGTAGACTTTATAAGATATGCTAATTATAAATAATAAGTTAACTCGAAAGACATGCTAAAGATATACAAAGTAAATGGAATGTCTGATGAATAAGTAACAGTGTTACTTAAAGGTAGATAGAAAGTAGTGGAAAGAACAAGACATAATTATGCCACCTTTGAGCTGACAGCTTTATCACCCTAAATCAACAACTCATTGGTTGACATCCATTTGGTCTCATTTTGGCCCCACGTGCTCTGTGCACGAAATGCAGATAACATTTTTGCCCGTTCAGAAGACTAAGTGGCAAGCTATAGCTACGGCCAAGCATATTTGGCTTCATCCCTGTATTCTTCCTATCAGAGAACAAATTTATGCTTTGCCCCAAGGAGCCTTCTGTGTATTGCTCAAATCTTCTAGTACAAATCTCACTTCTGATCCTCATAACCACACCATCAACAGAGAGGGCCGATGCAGCATAGACTGGGGGATGGGGGTGGTGAGCAGTGGTAGTGTAGACATGCAAGCATTGCATAACCCAGGATTCAGGGAATATGGTCCTTCTACCTGCATGCCCTCATCCTAAGTGAAATACCCTTCCCCATCACTCTCCCATTGCTTCTCCTTTTGTGTTTTAAATAAATTTAGTAAACGGTATGTTTTCAGCACCTTAATTTGATCTGTGAGCCTTTCTGTTCTGAGACCTTTGAAATAACTTACCTTGTAGACTACTTAGAGGCTACCATTGCATCAAGGTAATTTCCACATGACAGGGACCTTGGGAAAGTCACTTTATTACACTGAGCCTCAATTTTCTTATTTCTAAAAATATGGAGCTAGTTCTACACACCAGGCAGTACTATAAGAATAAATGATATACTTGTGAGAAGGCATTGCAGACTGCCAAGCAAAAGATAGGGACTCACCAAAAAATAGTTCCATCTGCCTTTGTGTGACCTTGTACATGTGGCTAATCTCAGCTTTGTCATCAGTAAAAGAGTATCATAATACCTACCTCTCACAGTTGCTATAAGGATTAAATAAACATTTCTGAAAGCACCTAGCACAGGGCTTGGCACATTGTAGATGGTCAATCCATTTTAAATTTCTGTCTTCTTTTCCTTACAAAAAGTAAAAAAATAGTATAAAAAATAGAATAGTATAACAGCTGTCTCTGTGATATAATTTCAAAAATGTGGGAAATCCTTCCATCCTCACCACCAACTCAGTTACATCCCTCACCTACTCTCCCTGCCTACCATTCCTTTTAAGTGTTAGAGCTTTTGTTCCTTAATGGAGAATTACAATTCATCCTGAAGGAAGAAGCCAAATGACTTAAATTCACCCTAAGGCACAAATGACTAACAATAGATCCTTGCAGAGAGAAAGGTTTTATAGGGTGAGAGAGGAGGGAGTAAAAAGACAGGGTTCAGAGGAAGGGCACTCAGGGGTGAGAGACAAGAGAAAGGCCTCCAGAAAGAGGGCCTGGAAACCAGACCATAACAAGAACATATTTAGCACTGTGAATCTGTACAGAAAGGACCAGAAGGCCAAGAGAGCCCTCCCTCACACAGACTCTCCCTCACGCACCCCTCCCTCACATCTCTCTCCCTCATGCAGCCCCTTCCTCAGATACCCCTTCCTCAGACAGAGGATGAGCAGCCCTTGGGGTTGCAGGAGTCAACAGAAAAGACAGGAGAAAGCATTCTGTAGAAAGGAGTTAAAATAAATTGGCATGTTTCATCTCCTACAGAAAAGGCCACCTCTCCCAGGGTTTTTCCTAGGCCTCAGGATGAAGGAAGGGGATTGCGGGAATTGTGGCTCAGACCAAAACTGGCCCTCAATCAGGTTCCAAGCTAGACCATGAGAGTCCCAAAGCAGTGTGGCAACCATGGAGGCAGTGATGGAGTACAGTGAAAAGTTCAGATTGCAGATTTCAGCTTCTCACCTTATTAAGGCTGTGCTTTGACCAAAGTCACATCATACCTCAGTCAGCGTTACTAGAGTAAAATAGTGATCACCACGGACCTGTAGAGCGAATTTACCTGGAAGCTGGCAAAGCTAAGCACTCCCAACTTTACTTCATGGCCCCCATGAGTGAAGAGTGCTCTGGAGAATGGAGGAAGCCAGGTTGCCACTAGAGAAGCATTCATATGTAAGCATTTCTGATAAATTGCCTAAAGAGATCTCGGAAGAAAGAGACTTAAATTTCTAAGGCTATAGTCATTTTGTATGTGAGTGATTTTGCCTCATACCAAATGAATATTCACTTTTATACCTAATTTTATATTTGTATTCTTAAAGCCCCTTTCTCCTAAATGGTACCAGCTTCGGATCTCACAAAACCTGGACACACCCCTATAGAACTCAGGGGATTGTTATGTAGATTGAATGAAGTGGCCACAAAAAAGTGATTGGCTCCGAAAGCTGGAAATAAATGCTTACTAAACCTGCTTCTGAGGTCCCGGCTCATGTCCCTCTACCTAAGTGAGGTGGGATAGAAGGAGAAATGCAGCCAAGAGACCGCCACTAGGTTGAGAAACAGACTATAGAGCTGGCAGGGAGGCTGGCGCTCTCCAGTGAGGGCCCCTCTGGCCAGACAGGGCCAGATGATGTAGTGACTTGATTCAATGGCTAAACATCCAATGCAGCCTGCTGGAGGCCGCCAGCCTCGTATTACTGTTGACACAAAGCAGATTCCCTTTCTCTAAACCACTGTTTATATTTTAGCCAAGTGTTCTACATAAATCTCCCATCCAACCACCAGACTTTCTGGCTGCTATAGAAGTGACCAACTGGAAAATAGCCTAATAAGGAGTTTGCTGCACAAACTGGGATATCTCCATATGAAAGGCTGCTGGGGGGGGGGGGGCACTGATCAGGAAACCCTAGCGTGAAACTTTCTGAAATGGGAGGTGGGGGCAGAACAGGGTTGGAGACAGCTTCACCTAAAATAAGGTTCTTTTCAAGAACTGTGTCTCAACCAGGGGACCATGTCTATGAAATATAGGTTCAGTTCATCTCAGGTTCAGAGAACATCCTGATGCCCCGGTTCAGTAGTTCTAGGAAATATGTGGGCTTGGTTCCAGTTCAAACTCATTCTTCAATAGGGAGTTTTCAGAAGAAAAATAGAAAACAACTTTGTAATCGCTTTGTGGTTCCATAAATTAATATTAGGGCTTGGTTCAGAGCTCAGCACAGTTGAGTAATAAGCTGTGGTTTGGGGTTCATGGTCTGGCTCAGTTCCCTTATTGGAAGGCCTCAAAACCTAGAGAGCAGTGTCTTGAAAAGAACACCGGAGCAATCTTTTCCTTTCAGTAGGAGCTAACAGCTCAATCCAGTTCATCTTAGCTCAGCAAGAGGCAATGCAAAAACTGCTCCCCCAGCCATAGTTTTTGGGCCTCTCCTTCTTTTTCCCTAATAGTCCTGTCATGTATCATAAATAGCCTAGTCCAGAGTAGCTGTTATTTTAAATAGTAATTAACAAGAGTGAGAATTATCTTCAGGGAGTGGAGGAAGGGAGAGGGTGTCCTTATATTTAGATATTCTGGACTTGATTATAAATCCTAGAGCTTGGCTACTCTGTGGGGATCTTGCTTCTCTAGGCTCATCCTCTCGACATGATTAACTGACTACTGCCATCTAGTGGACTTGGAGGACTTTGATGTTCCAGCTCCTAATGGATGTGACGTTCGGCATTGATCCTGAGAAAAGCTATGCTTAATTAGAGTAGCAGACCTTAGAGTGGCCTGTAGGTAAGATTGTGGATCCATCATCCTGGGATATCCCTCTATGTAATTTCTACTCTTTGACATAGATTAAAAGAGAAAAAGGAGAAGTTTAAAAATTCGGTGCCTGTGGATTATCAATGTTCTGGAGTTTATTTGGTAATTGAATCAGAATTGCCATTCAGAGCCTTACAGAGATTTAGTCAGTGCTGATGCTATGAACAAGAGCCTCTATGCTCTATTCTGAGCTCTCCATTGTGGCTGCAGTGGCAAGATTGGACCGTGGGTGTGGCCGGGGTGAAGGGAAGAAGCCCTCAACAGGGAAACTGGCAGCCAGGTGCCTGCAGCCCTTCTCAGATAGGGCTGTGCCATACTGTCCAGGCAGTCCCCAGGCGCAGGCCTCAGGCAACAGGTATACCCTTACTTGGGTAAGAACAAGAAAAAGGGCCAGTTCTAGACCCCAGAACTTCCCTCTGTCAAAGTTCCTGATTACCTAGAATGGTTGTTCTGGGAATAGACACATAGATGTTCAGGGACAGAGCGGTTCAAAGAACTGCAGATCTTGAGTTTTTAGAGAGCTTAAGAAAAGAATCAGATTAATTACATTGGGAGTTAGCAAATGTGCTTAAGTTAGTCTTTAAGATGGATGAGAAGCTTGGTATGGCCCAAAACATTTAAATCAACAACCATATAAGGATGTAAACCGAATATACACAAAGCATTTGGATGAGGTCTGCAAAGCTTTCTTTCTCAGTTATCATAGCTTTATTCTCTCCTAGGTTACAACCCAGACCCTTTTCCCTGTCAAGTTCGTCTGTGAGGTTTCTATCCAAAACTGGGAATGGATCCAAATCACTCCCCTAACCTCCACTCCCACCCCAACCCAGGCTTCAGTTTCCTTATCTGGAAAATGAATGGGTAGGTTTGATTACCCGTGAGATCTTTTCCTACTAAATTTGAATCTTCAAGTCTACATTTTCCTTTATGAAGTTTACTCATAGATCTGAAATGAACTGAACTTAGAATCTTCTATGATCACCTGGAATGTCTCCTAAGGAGTGTTTATCCAGAACAAGAGGTTATTTGAGTTACGATATAAACTTAACTGACCATGAGGTAAGGTGTGTTAAAATCATTTTCGTAGAGAGGACGTACTGATATGATAGCCTACCTGGGTTCCAGACTGCTTATAACTCATTGTGTGACCTTAGCAAGTCATTCATTAACTTAGACTTTGCTTTCCACATTTAAAAATGAAAATAAGCACCATCCTATTCACTCATAGGATTGTGGGGGGGGGGGGAGGGGCAAAGAGAGAGAGAGGGAAACAGATGAAAGAAGTGCTCCTTAAAAAGTCCAATATGAATTTAAAATGCCATTTTTCTGTTTAGATTAGGTTAATTTTATTTAATATTATAAATCTCTCCCAGATGCTATCCACAAAATAAATAGCTAAACAGTCCGTGTTTCAAAGATCACAGACTTCACTTTTGAGAAAAAAGCTAGGCCATGCCTGAGATAAATCAGTCCCACTAGCTAACAGGGAAACTGTCCCTTCTTTGGGTCTGGTCCTTCCAATCCTTGGAGGTTTGTGGCCTAGAACTGGAGTTAGGAGGTGGAGCTAGAAGATGGCCTGGAACCCACTGGCATGTTGCTTTTAGTGAACGGTAATGAGAGCTGGAACTCACGTTTTTACCTAAAAGATCTGATACCGCTTCTCCTCCTCCACTGTTAACCTCTCCATGAAAGAGCAGAGAACCAGAAAACCGTAAGATGTGATTCATAATTGTCAATAACATTTGTGTCATTTTGATGCTCTAACTCTATTACGTTAATTGCTTTCCTCTCTACACTTATTTTAAGGTGAGCATTAATTGATTCCCAACTGTAATCACAATTATGGTGAGTTATCCTGATTAATGGGAAATGTGATTAATAGGTAGGAAGGTGCAACTGTTTCTCCTTCCCAGAGAGGAGATGATATATGCTATTATAGCTTTGCCATAAACTGCATTTTTCCCCAAGAATTCAGAGCTAATATATAGCTATCAATCATCAACCTGCATTGTTCTGCCCAGTTGACTGGACACAATTCCCATTCAGCCTGTCCTGTTTCTCCTTGCCTCACTGACTGACTATCCATGCTTCCCTGGAGAACTCTCCTATTCCAGACCCCAGTGTTCCAGAGATAAGATAGATGCTAGCATGTCAGCTCTGAATTCTGAAACACAGTTTCTGACGTAGTTAAGATGTGCAAGGTGATGGGTGTGTACACCTGGGCCAGACCCAGAGAAGACATTGAAGTAGGCAGAGGAGGAAAACTGTTGTTTATTTGTGTCCTCCAGTGACACATGGTAGCATTTAACCACATGGTATTTGAAAGAAGAATAGGCAAATGAAGTTTCTCTTCCATTTTTATGCTCTTTTGCTATTCCAGCTTCCTAGCGGCTAGCTGCCCCATGGCATTCCTGGACTCCACTCCACCACCCCAGCCAGCCTTGTCCTTCTGAAGGGAAGGTGCCTCTCTAAACCTCTCTCCTTACACCCGAGTTCATCTGTTCTGTGTGCTGCTCTATCAGTGCCTTGCTGGGAGAGAGGGTAGCTCATCAGATGTACTGATTGGTTTGATAGCTAATGCCGTGATAATTAACTCTCCCCAGTAATCCCGTAACGGAACCTTGAATATTCCTTCTTATGACTCCTTTGCACATTGGCCAAACTTCCTTCCCAGCCTTGTCTCCAGGCAGCATCCTCTCCTGCTGAGCCCTACCTCCTGGGTAGCCCCCTCAAACACCAGTCACAGATGTCCTATAATTGAGTCACCTATTGGTTCAGTGATATCTTCTTTGTAAAAGTTTCAGGCTATTTGGAAAGGAGAACTAGAAGCCTTGCTTTGAAACCATGGTGCCTGGCAGGCCAGAAGATTTCCCCTAGAGTGTTTGTGTATTCAGAATGGTTGATGAAGGCCTCGCATGGAGAAAGTTTGCGGAGACCTTATGTTTGTAGTCTATGGCACTATCGGCCACTGATAGTGTCCAAAATTCATACTTCTGTGCCTTTCCCAGAGGCAGGGAAGTCCTTTGCTTTGTCATCTCTCTGTTCACTGTTCAACATTCAGCTTAAAGGGAAGATAGTTCCAACCTGGGTGCCTTTCTGGTCTTTCTTGGCTGGGCTTGGAGGCACCCCGGCCACACCTCTACACAGCGCAGCAGCATCACAACCTTGGAACCCAGACATCTTCTGTCTCACTTCTGTGCCAGACAAATAAATGTCTGGGCCCCTGCAGACCTGAATGCAGCTTGTATCTGCCCAAAGTCCGCAGAGGGGATGAGTGGGGGCTGAAGTCCAGTACTTATTCCCTGCCTGCGTGAAGGGAACATTTTCTTCATTTTCTTCCTATAAAGGCTCAGCCTTTAGCTACTGAGCCCTGGCCCTGGTTGAGCCAGCCAAGGTGCATCATTTCCTTCAGATCTTAGAGATATTGAGGAGCTCAGCATAGCCCTGCTCTGATTCCTTCACTGGCTTGATTTTATTGCCATGACCTTTGGGCATGACCTCAGCTCCTTCACTGTTTTTCATAAATAATCACAATCAGCATTTTGTGGCTTTTTGGTAGACTTTGCTGCAAAGTTCACAGGAAAGAAGAAAAGAGTTCTGCACCTTATATATTGTAATACACAATCTCACTAATCCACCTACCTGGCCCATTTGTGTTCTCCCCACAAATGGTCTGCACCCACTAAGAGCACAACCAGGCCTCCTCCTCCTGACCCAGCCATATGCAGTAGCACCCCTGTGTCCTGTCCCATACCTTTTTCCTCCCTACAGACCCATCTTATGATCCAAGACCACTCCACCTCCTACCTCAGTCTTCCAAACTCTCTTCTGTCACAGCTCAGCAAACAAGCTTCAGCTGCTAGGATGCACCTTTGCTATTTACAATTTACTATTTTCTCCCATGCCCCACCCTTAGACTATAATGATGTTTTTAAATACTCTTCTGTTATAATTTATGAGTTAATCTACCAATTAAAATGTGAGTTCCATGGGGGCACAGATTGTACATTATCTGTCTTTGTCTACCTGATCAGACATAGATTCAAATTCCAACTCTTTTACATACTGACTATGTGACTTTGGGCAAGTTGCTTAACTTTCCTGAGCCTCTGTTTCCTCACCTATAAAATAGAAGCAATAATCACAATTATTTCAGTTAGTCTAATAACCCTCTCCTTCAATTATAAGGATTGAATGAGATGATGCACACAAAGGGCTTGGCATATAAGGGTTTGATAAATGATAAATAATAATAAATAATAATAATAATAATAATAATAATATGATTACTGAACAGGATTGTACTCTCCCCGTATATAGCATATATATGCATAGGATGATTTTAGGTTCATCCCTAGCCTTCAGACAGAATCACCATAAATAGTATTCACATGCCTTCTGAGAAGAATTATGCCAGAGTTGTACTTACACACTGCTTTGTCCAAATCATGAGCCCAGATCTCGCCCACATGTGTTGCTTTAGTCCCAGGATTGTACATGTTCAGAACCTGTGGTTGCTGGGTATTCCTTCAGCCTCAGGGCCTTGTGGCTGTTAATTGGTTTGGTTTCAAAATAACTTAGCCCTTCCGGGCATAAGAGGCTGCAGGCTAGGTCCTGATAGACAGTTAATAGATGTGTGAGGGCATGTGTATATGAAAATGTTTAACCACCTCAAAAGAAGTGAGATTCAGAGCTGTGGACATGTGCTTGAAAGATTATGTTACAAGTCGGGCTCCCTTCAGCAAGACCCTTGCTCTGAAGGTGCCATAGAGACAGCAAACACATTTTCAGTTTGGTTCAATTCAACAGATTTTTATTCAGCATCTACTAAGTGCTCAGCACTGTGGCAGACAATCCAATGAATAGCCCTGTATTGTTACAATAATGCTGCATAACAACAACAAAACAACATCTGAGATTTCTTTTTCATGCTTCTGGGTCAACTGGGGTCAGATCGTCTAAGCTGAGCTTGGCTGCAGATCTGTAGGTCAGCTGGAAACTATGCTTTACATGATTCTCATCCTCTGCGGATCCATTAGTTACTCCAGGAATGTTCTTCTCAAGGCAGAGGGGAAAAGCCCAAGCCCAACCTGAAAAGCCTCTGCTTTTCCATACCTGCTGATACTCCATTTGCCAAAGCAGTCACATGGCCAAGCCCCAGGTTAAAGAACAAAAAGTATTCTCCACCTACCATGAAGCCAAAGCAAGCAGACAGCCAGGCCTAAAATGTATGGAGTAGGGAAATACACCACCAACAACGAGATGATGGCAATAAGTGAATATTTCTTCATAATAATTTACTGCATGCCAGGATAAGAGAGCTTCATCTGAACCCACAAGTGAGTTCAGGCTTTACCAAAAAGAAAAGGTGACTGTGGAATATGATTGTGATTTTTTGATGCTGTTGTTCCTTGCTTGTGCTTAGTTACATTTGGGGCAAGCAGGTGAAGGTAAAAAAGGACTAGTGCTCAGAGCTGGTGTTTTGATTCACTTTCCAGGTTTCTAAAAGTATCTCACTAGCAATACTTAGGTTACAGCTTAAAGTTCTCAAGCAGTGGGGTGCTGTTTGAAGCTTCAATTTCTCATTGAAAGTGTTTGTTTTATCCTTTCTAATTTAGAGGTCATTCTCTTTGATGACCTTATTCAAAGGTTTTGGCCTGGGGCTCCTGAAAGTATAAGAAAAAAGTTATATGGAGGTTCCATAGTTTTATTAAGTTGTCAGTAGGCCAGTAACTGCAACAGTGGGGTGCTATTTTGGCCCTCCACAGAAAGAATAAGGGAATTCCAGAAACAAAAACTCAAGTCGACTCGCAGTAAGAGTCCAGAGTAGATTGCTAAGGAGATGGTTTCTGAATTGTTATAAAATAAAGTGGTGATCTCATTCTTTGTGTTACTATTTAATATAGCCATGCCCAAAACTTTTTGGCTTGGGAAAGTCTACAAATTTCAGTAAAAAAAATTATCAATAACTCCTATAATACTCTTGTAGTCAAGCTAGAACTATGAGCAATGTAATAATACAGTTAGATCAAATCTTAGTTAGAGTGCTATTTAGAAGTGTTGATTAAGGTCACCCTATAGGTCTGCCTCTGGCAAGATGCCTCGGGACTCTTCCTTGGTATCCCCTTATCTGGCAGTTTCATCAATTACTTAAATGAAAAAAAAAATCAGAAATCCTGCTAATCAACTTTGTAGATGACACAATGCTGGGAAGTAACCTAAAACAAGTGCAAACCCACACTCAGAGTAACAGGCCAGAAGTGATAAAGTACATTTAATAAAAACAATCTTCAAACCCCAAATTTAGGTCCTACAACAGTGCAGGTTGTGAAAGGCATCTGTCTTGACAACAGCTTAGACAGAAAACTTCTGGGGATTTCAGAGGGGCCTCAAGCTCAGTATGAATCAGAAGGGTGAGACAACGAGAGCTGATAAAATCTTAGAGGCTACATTCACAGGAATTATGGTCCAGATTAGAGAAAGTCACAGTCCCACTGGACACAGAGTTGATTCAGGCACTCCTGTCACCCCAGAAATGACCAGAAGTATTTGATTTTCTGGTCAGCTAGAAAGACACCCTCCTTTTCTCTAATTTCTGTCTGTTTTTTTTCCTGAAACTCTACCTTTAGGTATAGAGGGAATAATTTTTGATTTAGCAAATAAGCATTTTATGCATTCGGCAATATTTATCTAGTGCCTATCATGTATAAGCGCTATGATGAACACCTCATCTAGAGCTGGGGGTGGGGCGAGAACCAAATACCGGGAGCCTATGGTAATGGGGAAAATGCACAAACACGTACATTACAATGTAAAAAGGGCTAAAATGATGGTGTTTGCAAAATGCTGTATTAACACTGGTTTACCACAGGCAAGAAGTATATCTTGGTTTGCAGAAGGCCGCTCGGTGTTTCAGAGGGATTCAGCATCAAGGTCATTTCACCCCCAGGGCCAAGCACAGAGCCCGGCACAAAGTAGATATTAAATAAGTGATGAATGGAGAGATGAGACGGAAGATGGCCTACAGATCTGAGAGTAAGTCCCAGCTCTGCCACATGCCAGCAGTGAGACTATGGGCAAGTTGAATTAACTCACTGAAACTTAGTTATTTCCTCATAACTAACATAGGGATAATGATCCTCATCTCCCAGGGTTGTTTTACATATTTAATGAAATGGAATGGGCTCATAAGCATAAGGAGTCCATAATACTCAAGTTACCTGGGACCTAGTAAGAATAAATGTTAGTATCTATGTCCCTCTGACTCATGTGCCAATGTGGTCAGATTCAGATTGTTCTGGGCATCACATTTTAAGAAGGGCTTTTACAAATTGTTATCTGTTCAGAGGAGACCGAAGTCAAGAGAGATTTAGAAAGCAGGAAAGATTGAGGGGTGAAGAAGGAGAAGACAATTTAAGGGCTTTCCTCTGCATAGAGAAGCAGCCTTATCTCATATAGCTCCAGAAGCAGCACCCAAAGTGTTTGATTCCAGCTCAGAAGTGAAAGAGCATTCTGACAAATGCAGCTACCAAGAACACAGTGAGCTTCCTCATCAAGCAAGGAGCACCTCATTGCTAGGACTTCTAAAGCAAGTCTGGAGGAACAATTATACAGTCACTTATTTAGTCAATAAAATATTTATTGAATACCAACTGTGTGTTCTCATCTTGTTTTAGGGAACTTTGGACTAAAGGTGAAAAAAAGAGAAAAGTCAGCCCCAGAATCCAAGGCTCTCACACAAGCAAGGAATTACATGCATTACACTGTAAGCTGCTGTGGGAACGCAGAGGGGTTCGGAGGAGGGATTTTGCATTTGGGTGGGATGTGGTATCAGATGACTTCTAAGGTCTCTTGGCTCCTATTATTCTATGATTCCATGTAAGTCATAATCTCTGTCTGAAAAGAATTTACTCATCTAATCCACAGACTTTCCTTGGAATTAAACCTTGGAGACCCAGGCCCCAAATGCTTGAATGGTAAAACTCCACAGAAAGCAATAACAATGATGCCTCGTATCAGTAATACACTAATATGCTGTGAGAACTTTTACATTAGAACACCTGAACCTCGCATCTTACCTATACATAAGACCACATCGAAATAGATAAGAAAATGGAGCAACAGAAACAATATAGGAGACTCTCTTAAAGTTACCCAGATCATTTATAGCAGGCCTGGGTAGAACTCAGGTCCCCTAAGACTCATTTAATGTTCTTGCCAATAGACCATAATGCATTAGCTTTCTCCTTGGTGTCCCAGAAAGTTTCTCCTTCCACTGCCGCCTCCCCTCCCCCCTACTCCATTATTGCAAGCACAGAATCTGGCAGATGAATGGCCTGGCTGATCTCCCAAGTTTCCCTCTGAAACGTAGAACCCGACATCCTTTACATTTGGAATTCCAAACACAGTCACTGCTGTGTCAGAAAAAATATTAACTGTTTGAGCAGTGGACCTTGCCACCAGGCTTGGAGAATGATAAGTACAGGCGGAGAAGGAAAGCGGCTCACTGCCTTTGTTAGCTCGAAGGGAAGATGCATGACCTAGTTCAAATGATGATGCTTTTTTAAAAAATAAAATATAGATTCAGAGGCCTGTGCTAAGAGCATTAGCTCGATGGAAAACAGCCTTCTCTGAGAATGTGTTCTTTGGCTTATTTATTTGGCTTTCATCTGAGGTTGAAGCAGCAACTAGTAGGCAGGTCCTAAGGCCAGGACATCTGCAACTACTAGGCCATTTGGGATGCTGGTAGCTCTATTATCATTTTTATTCCTCTGAGTGCATCACTCTGACAGCCTGACAAGGCTGCTGAGAGCGTGAGGCCCCTGTTTCGACAGTTGTCCTAGCAGACTGAGTAGCATACTCAGGGTAGGAGTCAGGGTAGAGAGCAGACAGAGGAAGGATGTGGGTACCTGAGTGTAGAGCTGCCCTGAGTATGTCCATGGCCAGGGTCCTTCTAGGCACCTCCCAAGCCACTCCCCAGGCTGGTTTGAAATTCTCCGACTTTATTAATCAAATGATTTATGTGATTTGCTTCCAAAAACCAGAGGAAAAATATAGAAAAATCTCTAGACTTTCATCCATGAAAGACAGGGCTTTGAAAGGAATTCCCTAAAAGAAATTTAATATTTTTAGCATGGCAGTATTATTGGAAGATGATTCACACACACACACACACACACACACACACACACACACACACACACTTATGTACACCAGCACTTCCTAACCTTATTTTGCTTTATTTTTTCCCTAGCACTTAAAATTTTGGGGAGTCATTTATTTGTATGTTGTCTGTCTTGCCCCCGTAGAAATATTAACTTCACGTGGGCAAGAACTTTGTTGTTCACTGCTGCAGCGCCAGTCTGTAAAACATTGACTCACATTGGTAGTTCTCATTAAATAACTATTTCTTCACTTGTGGCCTGAAGTGCTATTCCTGGAGATTTATTAACTTAGTTTTCAAAGAACTCAAAGTTATTAAAATGCAAACATCCTAAGAATAGCACTTTAGGTCTAAATAATAGTTCTCAGCTAATAAATTTTGAGGACAGGAAACTCTACCATGACATTAGGAAGCATAGGTACTTTCTAGAATGATGTTCAAGAGGAAAGCATACAGGTGAGAAGGACCTAAACAGGAGGGTGAGAAACAGGGAGGAGATAGTGAGGAAAGCCTGAAATGCAGCTCCTTGATTATTTTGCCTGTTGGTCCTGCCTAGGAGTCATGCGTGATTCTCTGCCTTCCCTATCTAATGTGAGCTCCACTACAAATCCAACGCAGCGCTGGTGGAATGACTGTTTGCTTTCCATTCTCACTATTGATACCACAGTGAAAAACGTCATTGCCTCTCCCTGATGATGTGAGTGGTCACCTAACCAGTCAGCTGCCTCCAGTCTCCCTACATTAGCCATGTATACCATTTCCAAGACAACTTTCTAAAACACCACTTTCACCTTACTCCACCATGATAGTCATTAGGACTGTTTATCAATATTTCTCCCTTTATAGGCACATGATAGATGCGTGACTAGCTCTGTTCAGTGAACTGGGAGCAGAAGTGATGGATGTCACTTCTGGGCTTGAGATTTTCACTGCTAATGTGAGACCCTCCAGAGCTCTTTCTCTCTGGCACAATGACCATCAACATTTGAGATTAGCCTGAGTCCCAGACACATTGCTAACCAAGGATGGTGACCATGGGCAAAAAAGGTAATATCTATTGTTTGAGGCCTTGATAATTGGGAGTGTTTATTACTGCAGCATAACATAACCAACCTATCCCGATAAACACATACCACTCACAAAAGAACCTATAGTGTTCCTTATTACCAGTTATTGTGTGTGACATGGTACACAGGCTATGTGGTTAAACAGGCCTGCATCTGAATCCTAGTTTTGCTACTTACCATCAGTTAAGGACAAGCTACATAACCTCTTAAGTAGCATTTGTAGAATTGGAATAATATTTGCTTTGATGTGGCACCTGGCCAATAGCAGCCATTTGACAACTGTGCCTAACATGGATACATTTCCTTTCCTCTTCTTCTTTAAGCTGACATTTGCTTGTTCTTAACATCTGTCCTTACCTAGCCCACCTGACTTACCTGCCACTACTTTCCCTCACAGCAGAGGTTCATGGCATCAGGAATGCTGACTCTCAACTTGGCTTCATATTTGAAACACATCTCACCCTCACTCTAGACAAGTGTAATCAGTCTCTGGAGCTGGGGACTGGCCTTGGTTTTTTGGAAAAGCACTTTCTAAACATGCAACCAAGATTGAGACCCTCATCTAGAAGCACACGGCAGGGTTATGAGTGTAGAATCTGGAGTCAGTTGCCTGCTGCCATTTTCTAGCCATGTGACATTGGGCAGCTTTCTCTGTGCCTCCATTTCTTCATTTGAAAATGAGGGTGAGAAGAATAAAGCATCCATTGCACAAGCTGTTGTGAGGGTTAATGGAATTGTGTGCAAAGCACTTCTGCAGTGTCTAGCTCATGGTAAATTCTCAGTGATCATGATTGCTCTTTCCCGCTGACTGTTCTCAGCCCTACAGTGCCCTCTTCCTCCTGAAGGCCCTCTCAGTCTTGCCCCTCCTTGAAGCTTTTCTCCATAACTCTTTCACATGCCTCTTCTACTCCAGATATGGCTGCAGATGGATCAAGCACTGTGATTCAGCCTTTAAATATACCATGTACGACTCTTCAACCTTTCTGTCTCCTCAGCAAGACTAGTAACTGAAGGAAGTGGTGATAGCCCATGCTTCCTTTTCTTCTCTAACCCTGACAAGAACAAGCTCAGGGTTGTGCACACAGCACCATTTGCTGATTGATCCGTGACTGTTGGATTCAAAGATCTTCTCAGCTATGGCCAGAGTCACTGGCACCAGCAGGATTGTGTTTTCAAGCTGGCTTTCCTCTGGAAGAGAAAAATTAAATATGTAAGGGTCGAAGAACCTGAACCTGGACCATCCAGCACAGAGGAGGACAGAGAGGCAGCCTTCAGTTCTTCAAGTCCCTTAGAGGGTGATGACTGAACCAGAGGAGAGAACTGAATTCTAACATATATCCTGGCTTACGAATGCTGCTCCAAAGAAAGGAGGATTGAATTTTTCACCCTTTCTGGTCTCCTGTGATCTGTTGAGAAACATTTCCCACCAGCTACGAGCCCTTCTGATGCTGGCCCAGGTGACATGGGATCCATCATTCCAGCAGACTGCCTCCTGAAAATCACAGCCTGCAGGTACACCCAGGCCCTCCTGCTTTACCACAAAGGCTCTTCAAATGGGAAAAGGAGAGACAGCGATAACTAGTGACAATCCTTGAGAAGGCTGGGCTGAGTCTCTGAGCCCATAAGATTGGTATTTGCTATTCCTGCCTCTTTTCTTTCCGATAGTATCTGCTGTGAGACGAGAGATAGTGACTGATGGCAAGAATTTGAAACCAAGAAAAAATTCTCAGATTCATATGTTTCCTACCAGTGACTCAAGTAAGGAGGAGGAAAAAGGAGAACTAGCACGCACTACCTCCTGCGCCCCAGCTTCAGGTTCTGAGTGCTCTACATAATTTTTCATTTACTCCTTGTCACAACTTGTGGTGGTGTGTCCCAGTTTCCCAAATGACAAAATAGTCTCAGACAAGTGAAGTGACTTGTCTGGTGAAATCAGAACCAGAGCTGGAACCAGTCAGACATTCATTATTTATTCATCCTTTTGCAGGATTTAAAGTTCCTCAAAATAATGACAGGAGTTGACGTAGAATATGAGATTTAAAGCTCCAGTGACTGAGTGTGTGTGTGTGTGTGTGTGTGTGTGTGTGTGTGTGTGTGTGTGTGTGTTAAAATGTACTTGGGGTTTGTTTTAATCAGGTATGGTAAGACAGCAGACACTGAAATTATTGTCATGAAGGAAGAACTTTATACTCACAAATCCCTAGAAACGGAGGCATGCGTGCAGGGCTGCACAGAGATGAACCAAGGTCAGTCAAGAGGTGAAAGGTGAAGGAAGAGCATGGCTGAGAGCCTTTACTGGAATTCTAACAAGAAGAAATTGGTGAAGCAGGGTAAGTATGCTCAGTAAGCTTAAGCTTGGATACTTTGAATAATATCAGGTGGCTATGAGCTATAGAGTGGTCCCTAGCTGTTCAGTACTTGGCCCTGGGGTGATTTAAGGCAGAAAAATATTGACTTAGGTGTGAGAGTTTAATAAAAGATGGTTGTGAGTGTGGACTCTGAATTGGTTGGTTTTATATCAAAGGTATACCCTCAGGGGAGACATTACCTATCTTAAGGAATTAGCTAGCTTGAGACCGGTGGCCTTTCCAGGATCAAGTTCCCAAGAGCCAGAACCTCAAGAATCCAGAAAATGAGAAACTATAAGTATGGTGTGTGATGGTGAATTCTGTAGGTGAGGACAATTGGGAGAATAAGAAGTGATTTAGTCCCACAACTCAAGCCACAAAGGACAGAGGCTTTCCCCTGAGGTAAGAGTGTGAAAATGATGGAGCTAGAAGAGTGCCAACGCCTCCTCTGGGGTCCATACAGCAGAAAGAAAGCAGCAACCATAGGGAAGAACCAAGTTTTGGTCAAAGCCTGAGGTAGAGAAAGAAGTCCAGAAAATATGGAGTTAGGACTAAGTGATTGTGCTTCAGAGAGAATAATGGGAATAGATAAGGAGTAAAAGACAGACGCAGAGGTTAGAGAGAAGGCATAAAACAGGTGAGAAGGTCTCAGGGATGGAGGAACCAAGAAGGAGGGGATCATGGCTGGATTGCCTGCCCTAAGTCATGGCTTAGGTCCCAAGTAGTTCAGGAAACCTGATTAAGCTAGCAGTTTAGTCAATGCTCATTAGTTTAATTTTTTTATGAGATCTCTGCACAAGCAGCTGTGGAAATAGCTTGGCATCTGAATGTTCTTCTCCCACAAGATTTAAGGCTTTACCTATGTAAATGAAGCCCACAATATCTAGGGAAACTGCCTTGACTTCTCCCCAGAAAAAAAGAAAGTATGAGCTAAATCCCTGGTACCTCTTAGTGGAGTCTCCTAGCCCATATTTCTGGGGTCTTGTTTTCTTAATTTGTCACTATTCCAACAGAAAGGTGAGCGCTCAGGACATCAAGCTATAGGAGACAGAAGAGATGGACATAAGAGGTTGTTGATCTGAGATTACTTCTAAAGACCACTGAGTGCAAACCTCAAGGAGCTCCAGTTGGTCACGTCAGGACATAGAGAGATTGTCCCCATCTTTCTCTTAATCAGAGGAATCAGTCATTGCTCAATTTTCCTAGCTCAACCATGTGGGGAGGCTGAAGTTTGAACTCTTCCCATGGCTCTGCACATTCATCCCAAAGGTTCTTTCTGTCCAGGTTGCATGACCCCTTACTAGTGCTGACCTTTATTCTTACTCTTCCACTCTACCTCACCCCAAACTTCATACTTGCCCCCACATGGCTGCTTTTTAATATGTTTATTCATTTATTACTCAAATGTAGAGCACCTGCCATGTAGCAAGCTCTGTTTTAGATGTTGGCAGCCCCTGATTTCCATCCTATACACCCGTCTTTGATGAACCCGGATGGTGAAGGATCCCCTATACAGAACACAAGAATCAGGGTAGAGGTGCAGGAGGAAGATGTACTTAATTTAATCCCTGACAAGCTAGAGCTTACAGTCCGTGGAGGAGACATTACCTACATAGGTCTTCACTCTATAAGACAGCTGAACCAATGGATAGAACACTGCTAAGCGGTGCATTTTCATCACAGGAAGAGCAGAGTTAAAACCCCAGACTCTTCCATTTAACTCACTGTTTGATCTTGAATAAGTTTCTTATTCTTCTGGGAGCTTTAGTTCATCAGACTGTAAAATGAGAATAATAACCATCTACCCTCAAAGTTGTGGTTAGATCCAATGAATTGACACCAGTGGAAGTATTTTATAACATAAAAAGAGATGACAATTATTATCATCTGCAAGTGAAGTAAAGTATGTCCCAAACCTCACTTCTGAAGGATAAGCTATAGTGGTGGAAATGTTCCCCATGCTATCCAGATCTCAGAGCCCAAAAAGCTGACTTCTGAAAGCTCTGCAAACATAGCCGTGGTGGGATAATCCTAAACACATCGTTTTTCAAGTTTCTATTACAAACACCAGCAGTTTCCAGAGAGCCATGTGAGTGAGGAGTACACAGCTACCTGAAATGTTCATACCCGATCAGGCCCTCTGCACCTCACGAAAATCCTCTTGACAGAATGCACCTGGTCCCAGACAGCAGAACTGAGTGCCCATCCAGATAATGAGCTGCACAGCTGTGCAGCGGCAGATATTTCCCCAATTATGGCGACATTAGAAAGTTATTGGAAAGAACTTTCTCCCACCATTGAGTAGTAAATGCTTTGCTAATTCGCCTAATGATACATTTATGATGGTCGCTTGCTGATCTTCTTCCACAATCTACCTTTAATGGCCTGTTAGGAGAGGCCAGTCTTCTCCAATGAACCGACTTTATTTCATTATACTTTATGATTGTATTTTGTCCAGGGAGTGCCTGTAAAATGAGTGGCCCACAAAATTCTCTCATCAAGGGCATAATTACTGCCCCAGTGCTTAGAAAGAAAGAAAAATAAGTAGTAATCTTTGCTAATTGAAATAGTAAAATATGTGCAGTTCAGAACTATTCTGTGTAGAATTTTAAAAGGAAAAAACTCTACACACATAAAATGTACACAATCACACACAGAATGGAGCATTGCCCCTGAAACTATTAAATATAAACATGCAAGACTTTACTCTTTCTTGCTTGCTCATCTGCTTCCACGATTGTTTATTGTGTGTGTGCACATGCGTGCACACATGCGCGCACGTGCCTGAAACTCAGGGTACTGGAATTATTTTTTAGATTTTTCTTTTGGCAATATTGTTCTATAGTTAAATCCATTTCCCTTGGGAGAATTTACTTCACTTGTTTGCATTTCTTGTTCTCCTTTTACAGAATGAAATGTGAAAAGAAGTTTTTGTTTTTGCACTTGGTTCTGCAATTTCTCTCCTCCCTCTTTTTTTCTTTTTTTCTTCAGTTCTTCCAGCCTCTGGCTATAGCTATGAAAACACAAACAAATCAAGGAGTCTCAGGACAACTTTGTACAGCTTAGATGAGTGTTTGTGTGTGCGTATGTGTAGCAGGGGGTGGTGGTGGGGCGGCGGGGATGTTGTGATCCATAAGAGAAGCCAACTGTTGAGTAAGTGAGCAAATCATCACATAATTAA
Source organism: Eonycteris spelaea (assembly GCA_003508835.1). Lineage (NCBI taxonomy): Eukaryota > Metazoa > Chordata > Mammalia > Chiroptera > Pteropodidae > Eonycteris > Eonycteris spelaea. The sequence continues at coordinate 5,342,173 of PUFA01000123.1, forward strand.
TTTGTTTCTATTGTAAAGATAAATTATTTGCTGGCTTCTGCTGGTTCTACCTCTTTAACTGAATCAGAAACCTCATGTGCAAAGGTAGAGAAACTACATGAAGTTTCATGGATAATTTTCTGGCCAATTTGGTAGTTGTATACTTAAGAGCATAGAAATCAGAGGCAGTGTGATACATGGAAAAATGGAAGTTTTCTGATCAAAAATCTTAGGTTCAAACCCACTGTAATGTAAAGACATTAGAAGATGGAGTGAGTCCAGTAAATCTTCTCTCTCACTGATTATAGCTAAAGACTTTGGACAAAATACAAAAGCAGCTCTCTGAGGGCTCTAAAGTAAATAAAAGCAAGCAGATTGCAAAAGAGAATTAACACCTAGAGACACAAACCATATGAAGATGAATTCCTGGAGCTTTTCTTTCTTTTTTTTCTCCCACAGCATTGCCCTGAGCATGGCCCCTCACATGGAGCTGTACCTCATTGGTAGCAATTGCAGCTAAAACTCTGATTGAAACACCAATTTTTTTCTGGGCAGTGGAACTGGAAACTGGGACACTGTAGGCTGGAGAGTATGAGGGAAATATTAGAGGGGAAAGAGCTGGAGAAGAAAATCTTCTAATTCTGTGTATGAATCCACACAAGTCCCAGGGTCACCCTTAAGCTGCCCATACATAGGACAGACCAAAAGAATAAGGAAGGATTTTGAGAACTGAGCTGAAACATGAATCATCACTCACAGAAGGTTAAGACAAAACTTATGATCTGAGCCTAACTGATCTAAACTAAAACAAAAATAAGTCAACATTATAACTATCTTATATGAGGTAAAGGTAAATGCACTTGAAAATGATGGAAAGAAAGTTCTCAGCAGAGAACTAGAAACCATAAAAAGTACAAAATGGAAATTTTAAAACTGAGAAGTAAAACATCTGAAACATTTAATAAAATTTTTTTTCACTGGATGGCCTCAATAGAACTTGAAGTAGAGAAATAGAAATTTTCCAAGCTGAGAAACAGAGATAAAAAATAAACAAACAAATAAACAAAAGAATGGAGTGCCAGGGACTTCTGGAACAATATGAAAAGGTCATTGGTGTCCAAGAGGAGAGGAGAGTTTTGGAGAAATAATAACTGAAAGCTTCCCAACTTTGGTGAAGGATATAAATTTACAGATGCAGGAAACTCAGCAAGTCCTAAGCAGGATAAACAAACAAACAAACAAAAACATGCCCAGACACATAATAACCGAACACTGAAAACCAAAAATAAAGAAAACATACTAAAAGTAGCTATACAAAACCAGCACATTATGTATACATCTACATACATGTACATATATATGTATAAATATGGATTTCTCATTGGAAACTACGGAAGCCAGAAGATGGTAGAACATTTTAAAGCACTAAAAGGGAAAAACAACTGTTAAATCAGAATTCTATATCCAGCAAAACTATTCTTTACAATGTAGATGAAGTAAAGATATTCTCAGATGAAGGAAAATCAATTCATAACCAGTAGACCTGCTATCAAATAAATGTTAAAGGAAGCTCTAAAAAGATATGACGCCAGAGAGAAACTTAGATCTTCAGGAAAGAAGTAAGAACAACAGAAATGGTAAATTTCTAGATAAATATAAAAGACTATTTTTCTTCTCTTAAGACCTTTAAATTTATGCATACCTGTTGGAAGCAGAATTTATAACATTGTTTGGTGGGCTCTTTTGTGTATGTAGAGGTGATATATACAACTGTAATGTAAAGGAAGATAAAGAATTCTATATGGTTCTAATGTCCCTCCATTTTTACTCAAAATATTAAAATATTAACTAGACTGTGAATATTAGTTATGTATAGGTAATCCTTAGAGAAACTACTAAAAAATAATATAAAGAAAGCCAAAATGCAGATAGATAAATTAAAATGAAATTCTAAAAAATTCAAATAACCCTCAAGAAATAATTAGAAAGGTAACAAGGGAGCCAAAAATAGAAAGGAAAAACATAAAATTAATAATAAAAGTGTAGACCTAAATCTAACCATATCAATAATTATATGAAGTATGAGTAATCTAAACACACCAGTTGAAAGACAGATTTTCAGAATAGATTTTTTCTTTAACTCCCCTTTACTAGTTATTAATTATAAGACCTTGGAAAGTTACTTAACCTTTATGACTCATAGTTTCCTTATCAGTTACAGAAGAATAATAATATATATCATGTAGCAGATAAAATTGTGCAGATAAAATGAAATGGTATCAATTAAATGCCTAGTGAATAATAGTAAGTATTCAATAAGTGATATCAACTGTCTATTAATGACCATTAACAGTGACCACTAACTGCTACTAAGTTCATTAAAAGTGGTTCAAGGCCACTGTTCATTTAGCCTTATATATTTTTTCTTCGAGAAAAGCACTAACAGAAAGGTGTGATTGAAAAAGATTAAGGCTGTATTTTCCCCAGAAGCCTGGTTTCCCTTATCCCTCTCTGAATCTGACAGAAAAATGCTATATATATATTTTTATAGCATCACTACATATTTATAATGTCTCTAGCATTATGAATTGGTAAATTTTATAGACTGAGGACCTATTAATTTATACATCATCTATCTGCTCTAAACATTTATTTGTTTGAACTAATTCCTTCTACCTTCATTGAAATAATTTCTGCTTACTAAAAAGTAATGATTGATTTTACTTCCCATAAGCATATTTTAATTTCACTATATTAAATGTCATAGTAAGAACTAAGGCCCGTGAAGATCTGCCCTTACCAATTTATATATAAGGCATCCACCAATAAACACACATCGTCCACAGTAAGGTACAGCACTGATCCATTCTCCTTGCCGAGAAGACTCCTGGGATTCCAGCCAGAACAGAGACAGAGACATAGAGACAGCAACATACATTTAAGAAGCCAGAGTTGCCAGGATTCCAGAGAGGGCATGGACCTCGAGATCCATCAGCAGTTTTCAAATTTCCTCAGTAAATATTGTTCCAGGGGTAAAAATTCAGAGAAGTTCATCTCAATAACTATATATTGAGAGTTACCCATGTGCAGGGCACAGAGCCAGGGGCCAGGGATAGAGGCATGAATCAGTGAGATGAATGAACATGACTGCGACCCTCAGAAGGCTAAAGATCTGCTGAGGACACAGCTCGTCAATAGATTAGTCTAGTCAAATGTGGCCATTACTCCTCTTGAACCTGCTCTCCTTCTTGAACCTACCTTCTGAAGGCCTTGATACCCCCATGAACTAGGTCTCCTCAAACCCCAGACATCCCAGAGATCAGTTTGGAGAACCCCCACTCTGGGAACTTCTGGTTTTCTTCAATAACACGGAACACACAGAGAGGTCTGGGAGTCTATATTTCCTGGTGGTGTTTGCAGTGTCATTTACCATTTTCGTCGCCTGTCATAGGAGACATTATAATATTTGCTTAAGTATTTAAATCAAGTCTTTTACTTTAAGCCAGTAGTTGCTGAGCTTTAATTAAAGCATATTTGCATACATTAATATCACCCAGCTTCTCTACATTTTAACTGTGCTTTTGCATTCAAAACATGACATTTCAATAACAATAGTTGTCAGTGCCTGGGCTCTTATTTATGCCACAATTACAGGTCCTGTTAATTACAGCCCCCCGGCTGGCTTCTCCAACTCCTTCTGACAGAGCCTATGTGCAGCCACTACTTTGACTCCAGTGTGTGCATTTTATTTCATCATTTATAGAGCAGCAATATCGTGCTGCAAAAGGTTTAAAGGTATGTCTCCCTTTATCTTAAGCCCTGCTCATGTTCTGGATCCTTGGGAGCAAGAGAAGCAAACAAAGCTGTTATAGCAGACACTATAAGGCCTGGCAGCTTCTGGCTAAAGCCCCATTCTTTACTGAGGATGGATCTGGTGTAATAAAGCTGACCAATTTGAACTCTGATCCAAGCTTGACTCTTCTCTGAGACTGAAGTAGTCAAAAGAAAGAAAAGCATTTTGGTGGACTATGAATGCTGTGAATTGAAGATAAAGTAATAATAAGGAAATTAGCACCTCGTGAGTATTGCTGAATTCATGTTCCTACTGGAGGATTGGGTGAAGGTTATTCACCTCTATTGATAAGCAGAGCTTGTCACTCCTCTGTGCTCTCATTATTTTTGACCTCTCATTATTTTTCTATTTCTCTTCCCAACTGAACTACAAATTCCTGAGGAAAGGGGCCATATTTCATCTCTCTATTATTTAACACATATGGTCCCCCAACAAACATTTTTGGGGAAAAATGGCTATGAAATCATTATAGTGGATCTCAAGGGTCTAAACTGGAGCCCAAATCAGGTAAGGGTCCTAGTTGATGGGCCATGGCCATGCCTGATCCCCTCATGAACCAGCCCCGCCAGCCCAGACACTGCCACAATGTCCAGGTGCCCAAGACTCTAATTCTGCCCCAGCGGCCTTGCCAATCAGGCACTGAACTTCCCTTCCCTATGACCCCTATAGGAATGTTTAGAAATCAGAACCACAAGTGGCTCGCGGTGTCCCAAAACTACGGAGACAGCCAGAGAGGGGAGGCTCTTTTACAAATTCCTGTGCAGACACAGTGCTTTTCTGAACCCTGTGGTGAAGCCAGAGAAGTAAAAGTCAGCCTGAGCCTGACATTTCCAAAGACTGAGGCTAGAACAATAAACACTGAGCTCAGCAGGCAGAGAGAGAGCCTGATCTGCATTTCTCATGTTTCTATCCAAATACTCTCCTGCAAGCCCAGTCTGCAGACAGTCTGTTTGTCTATTGTGGGCCCCTGAGCTGTTGCTGACCTCTGAGAGCCTGGCAGAGCTTTCTGGGCCCCACAACAAGGTGACAGTAGATATTTCTGCAGCACAGAGAGCAACAGGAAGACATTGCGAGCCAGAATCTACTTCAGGCCAAATGGAACCCTAAGAGAATGGGGGTAGTAGGGCTGCTGGAGGAGAGTTTGCACTTGAGTTCAGTGCTCAGAAAGGGAAACTGGGTCATTTTAACAGCCACTTTTTAAGTCCTGTTTGTCTATCGCTTTCTCTGCCAGCTTTTCTGTCTCCCTGCTTATCAGTTCACTTAATCAAAAATATATTAAATGCAGACTACATGCCAAGTACTACACTGAATTCTGGAGATACAAAGATGAATTAGACTTAGATTCCATCTGAAGAGAGTTTGCCTTCTAACTAGAGAAACAAATAGTTAATATTCTATAAGGTGGCGCATAATGATTTGGGGGTGTACGATGTGCCACAGGAGCAGACAAGAGGACCACTAGCCTGAGCCTGGGTATCTAGGAAGGCTTTCTGGAGCAGAAGACATCTGAACTAAATTCAGAAAATAAATTGTATCCAGATAATGAAAGATGGAAAAGGTATTTCAGACAGCACAACCAACATAAGCAAAGACACAAACCTGTGACTTTGTGATGTGTACAGGAAGCTAGAGGCAGTTTAATGAGACTAGATGTATTGTGCAAGGTAGAATAAGTAGAGTTGAGGCTGAGGGACCAGCAAGGATCAGGTCATGGAAGGTTTTCTAGGCTTCTTTGTCATTCTCCTGAGGAAAGAGGGAAGTCTCAGAATAAGTTTAGGTAGGGAAGTAGCCTAAAGAGATCTGGTTTTCAGAAAGATCACTCAGGCTGTAATGTGGAGGATGGAAGATTAGAGGACACTACTGAAGGAAAAGAGACCAGTTAGGAGGTTGTCACTGCAATTCAGGAGAGAGCTCGGGTGGCTACAAGGGTATGGAGAGCATCTAGCAAATTTGAGAGATAACGAGAAGATAAACTTGACTAGACTTTTTAATGGGGCTTTGAGGGAAGATAGAGGCATTAAGAACAATCTCAAGATGTTAAAGTTGAAGAGTTATAGGTAGAGTAGTACTGGTCATTGAGATAATAATGGTAATTATTATTATATTAATGGTTCACTGTGTGCCAGACATTATTGCACTTTTCATGGAATAGTTTTTTTTTAATATTCACCCTATGAGATTGGGACTATGACTTTATTTTACAAATGAGGAAATTAAAACACAAAGAGTGTTAAATAACTTGCCTAAGGTCATACAACTACTACATGGTGACCTTAAGAATTTGAACTATGGTCAGCTAGGCTTTGGAGACAATGACCTTGACCACTGTGGTGTGTGACCAGGATACAGTTGGTGCCACAAGTGCCTCCCATAGTGTCTGACACTCAGTCATGGGAGTCTATCTTGGTATGAGTTACTCTAGCAAATAGTTTAGTAGATGTTGTGACATAATAAGAAATATATATTTGGACTCTATTCTCGACAAAGAACTCCTAAAGCCTTGTAATTTCCTGAGTGATAGCGGCACTAGGAGCATCTTTTATTCTAATATTTGGTCTTTGATTCTGATTTCTGACACAGAGCCCCTAAAACGCTTGCAATTTCCTGAGTTACAGAGTAAAAGGAGCATCTTACATGCAGCTCCTAATCCCTTGGAATTTCTTGGATGTTAGAAACATCTTTTGTGTCCCAAGAAATGAGGTAACTCTTGGTGGGCTCCTAGATAGCTTCTTCAGGATGGGGCTGGTCGCCTGAATCACCATGCCATGATTAGAATCCTGGAACTTTCAGTCCCATCCTCTGTCCTCTGGAGAAGGAAAAGGATCTGTTGATTGAATTAATGATCAATCATGCTTATATGATGGAGTCTCCATAAAAATTCCTAAACTATGAAGTTTAGAGAGTTCCTGATTTTGTGAATGTATCCACATGCCAAGATGGTAGCATAGCCCAACTCCTTGGGGACAGAAGCATCTGTGCTTGGGACCCTATGCACTTCTTCATCTGGATGTTCACTTATACCCTTTTATCATATCCTTTGTAATAAGTGGGTAAATGTAAGTAACTGTTTCTTTGAGTTTTGTAAGCTGTTTCAAATTTTGTAAGCAAATTATCAAATGATGGAGGGGGAGGCAACTCCTGACTTTGTAGACAAGTCAGATAGAAGTTGGGATTCCCTGGAGACCTCTTACTTGCAACAGACATCTAAAGTGAGAGTAGTCTTGTGTTACTGAACCCTTAAACCTGTGGAGTTTGATGCTAACTACAGGTAGATAGTGTCAGGTTGAATTCCATTACAGGACACTCAGTTGATATCTAGAGAGTTGGGAAATTTGTTGATTTGTGGAGGAATCTCCCATATATTTAGTGTCAGAAGTCAGAAGTGTTGCAGATAGAGAAAAAAATTTTCCTTTAAAAGTGACCCCACAAAACATTGGTAGAAGAGTGAGGAAGTGAGACAGGAGAGGGAAGAAATCCAATAAGGGTAAAGATTACAACTGTAACTCTCAGGGCTCAATCCTGCTGGGAACCTCTGGGTTCAGTGTAGAGCATTTGCCTCAGAGCTGTGGAAGTGGGGGTCTGTGTCTGCACACTTTTAGACACTCTCAGCTAGCTGCAATGACAGGCACAATGGTCTCTGGTGGCCAAGAAAGCCAAGAGACAAAGTTTCATAGGTGCTGGCAGTAGAATTCTGGTCAGAATGCAAGTGAGGGGCAGGGGTATGGTTGAGGCACTGACAATATCTGCTACAAAACTTAGTAAGTACCTTTGAATTGCATAACACTCTTGAATGCAAATAGATGACTAGTTCCTTGTATCCAAACTAAGAAGGGCAGAAAGAGACAATCACCAACAGACATCTAGAACCTCTTTAAAGGAGCAAACTGGAACTTACAGAAGTGAGACTGTAGATTAAGTTGTGCTGTGCTGGTAAAGGCAAGGGGTTGAGAGAGAGAGAGAGAGAGAGAGAGAAACAGAGAGAGAGAGAGAGAGAGAGAGAGAGAGAGAGAGAGAGAGACAGAGAGAGAGACAGAGAGAGACAGAGAGAGTGAGAGAGATAGAGAGAGACAGAGAGAGTGAGAGAGATAGAGAGAGACAGAGAGAGAAAGAGACAGAGAGAGAGAAAGATCGAGGAAGAGAGAAAAGAGAAGAGAAGAGAAGAGAAGAGAGAAGAGAAGAGAAGAGAGAGAAGAGAAGAGAGAAGAGAAGAGAAGAGAAGAGAAGAAGAAGAGAAGAGAAGAGGACTCTGGGGCTTTTTCACCTGTCCTTATGTCGAAACCATGGGTGGAGGGAATGTTGCCTAACACAAGCCTGGTCCTCTAAATAAATGCATTACCAGTGGCTTATGACACAGCTTGCACGGGGTAGTCTGGGAATGTGGAGGAGTGCTTCCTCTTCATATTTGCAGCTCCTATTCTCATCAATAAGGTCTCCCTACAAAACCTCACCCTGAACACCACCATGTAGACCTTATCCCCAGTTCCAACCAACTCTAGGTCTGAATGTCCATTCACTTATATAAAGTGAAAAATGCAAGCAGTTATGTAGTCCAAGGTCGAGAAAATGACCATGTAGCCATGTTCTTAAAGTTTGATGCAGAAGCAATGGAGAGATTGCAGTAGAATTAAATGTTAATTATAGTTTTAAAGGCAATTAAGGCTTAAAGGATTACAGGAGGTGTTTTATAACAAAATCTACTCATTAAGATAAAATGTGCTGATCAAGACTTGGACTCTGTGTTCAAACCCATGCAAAATTATCTTCCAAAGAGACGTAAAACCATTTAAGGCGGGCTGCCGAGATATGGACAAATCAGAGAGGTGCCTCTGCAGATACAGAGGTGAGAATTACAGTTCATCATCTGTGCCCTCCATTGCTATGCTGTCAAGCAAACCACTTATGAGTCTAGTCACTTCAGCAGCCAGAACTTGAAATGATGCCAATCTCAGCACTCCAAATTTCCAACTGCTTCTTCAATAAAAACAAAGAAAGCATTTAGGTGAGAACAACTCAACCAATACAAAGGAATGTACTACATGCAGTTTCTTCAAAGGTGACCTTAAAGCATAAATATACACAATGAGGTCAAGTAAGTAGAGAAGTTGAGGTTCAAACTAGGTGTGTCAGACACCCAAGTTCATTGCTTTTCAACTATATCTTCCCTGTCCCCAAGATGAACAATAAATTGAAGACACGCCTATTAAAGAGTGTCAGAAGATTAAGGGAGTTGCAGAGAGGGGATGAGAGAAGGGAACCATGATGCTAAGGGTGGGTGAGAACTTGGGAAGCCTGTGTCAAGGGCGACTCCACACCTCATGTGGTTTCTGTGGTTTTCTCTGCGGCACTACTGGGCAGCTTTTAGTTGGAAGTATCCCTCCAAATATCTCATAGCTCCTTTTTAACTTTCACTGCCACCACTCAAGGACTGAGAAGAGCTCACCTCCAAACATCACCCCCTTTGGGCTTCTTGGATTTATCACTTCCTCTGTCTTTGGTTTTCCTGCCTGTTGTGGACTGAATTGTGTCCTCCCAAAACTCCTGTGTTGAAGTTTTAACCCCCAGTCCCTCAGAATGTGATTATATTTGGAGATTGCCTTTAAGGAGGTAATTAAGATTAAATGAGGTCATAATGTGGGTTCTAATACAACAGAACAGGAGACACCAGGGATGCATGCACACGGAGAAAAGGGAGTGTGAAGACACAGTGAGAAGGCAGCCTTCTGAAAGTCAAGGAGAGATACCTCACCAGAAACCAACCCTGCCAACACCTTAATCATGGACTTCCAGCCTCTAAGACTGTGAGAAATAAATTTCTGTTGTTTAAGCCACATAGTCTGTCAAACTAATATATTCCACCTGCTCCTTACCCCTAGAAAGCACAACAGCCAAGGATACAAAGGCACCTAAATCCTAGTTCCCTCATTTTGAGGGACTGCGATAGACCCTCTCTAACTCACTTCTAACTCTGGCATTCCATCTACCTATAAAATGAATTATTCCACTAGAATGAGAGATAATCTCAGAGTATAAACCATGAATTTATAAGTTAGCTCTCTCTCAGCTCATTTAACTCAATGGATTCTGCTAACCTTTAAGGAACCGCTTAATTGCTTTCAGGATTTTATTTTTCATCCACTTATATTTATAACAGTACTGAGCTGCTGACTTTCCTTTGCTGTGCCTCCCTATTTCACCCCTAGATCCAAGTAAAATGCTCTTATAAACTCTTACTCATACTCTCTATTTCACTTGCTCTCCTTCTCACTCATTCACTCATTCTCTCTCCCTCTCGCTCTCGCTCTCCCTCTCTCTCTCAAAAGATCCAGCCCCTTTGTTGCTAGATGCAGTCATGTGATTAATTTCTGGCCAATGAGATGGAAACAAAAGTATTGTGGTAACTTCTAGAGAAGCCACTTACAGGAATTTCTCTGGGAAATGAGCTCTCTGTCTTTTCTCCTTTCTTTCCTTCCTGCTGGATCTTAAGCTGCTACCTTGGAACATGAGGTCAGCAAGAATATAAAAGGAATTCACTAAAGATGACAAGGCAGAAAGATGAAAGTAGACCTGATTGATCCCTGAGGACTCTGATGAACCTCCATACCAGCCCTAAGCTGTCTTACTCTGAGCTTCTTTTACATGAGAGATTAAACCCTTACGTGTTTAAGCTACTGTTATTTGGGACCCTATATTATAAGTAGCCAAAACTTTACTTATCAGATATAGAAGATAATAACACCATATAGATTTTTTTGTCAGAGTGAATTAGATAAGATATGTAAAAACCTTGGTAAATTGTGATATACAGAATGAACACTGTAAAAAATGGCTAGCTATGATTATCCATAGACCTATGTTTCTTTGATTCACTAATGAAGAACAAAAGGGATCGTTTATTTGCTTGTTCTCTGAGGTCCCAGGTCTGTCGCTTGTCAGAAGCTCACCTCCTAGTCATTTAGAATCCAGTGTCTTGGTGTCTCCAGACTTCTGCCTGTGGTGTACAGACCCCGCCCCAATGGCTTACCTTGGCCTGCTGATCTCAGTACTTTCTTGGTACTTTCCCACTGCTCTTTGGCCCCAAGTTTGTACACAACATCACCTGTCCTTGACATCAGTGCTTCCCTACCTCCTCTGAACATACTCTCTCAAAAATCATTTGGGATCACCACACACACTTTCACACACCTTTTGCCTCCCCTTGTAGTTATTTCCAATTCTGGAACCTTGAATCCAGGCCTAATCTGTCTCAAATACCTGCATATCTCAAGCAGAGTAAGTCAACCTCCAAATGAACAATAACTTCTGAGAGTAGCTTTCATTTGTTTAAAAAATCTAGTTTATTTTATATCACAGATATGTTTTGCTGCTGCTAGAAAACCACAAGTATTAGGCATATTTAATCCTACCCTCTTGTTTGTTTGTTCTATTGTCCCCTTGGGAATACTCTCCCTGCTGCATTTCTGCCCGTATGATTTTGTACTTTTATTATGTTTTGCATTTTCAAAATGTCTATATTTTTATAACTTGCTTTTAATAATTTTTAAAAGTGGTATTTATTTTTTTAACATCCCATCCATTCTTTCATGGCTGGTTCCCAAAGATCTTCACTGATCCCTGGAGTCCACACCTTTGTTTTCCTGGTCCTTACACTGGAGACAGGCAGTTTGCGGCCAGTTCTGCCTATGACTAGAGGCTGCCCTCTGTGGTTCTCCTGTGTGGATATTCCAGCCCCTCCTCTACAAACTCCTTGTGGTGATTTTAAAATACATTTACAAATTCTCTCCCTTTCAAAAAGTGAAGCCTGATTCTTCTCCCCTTGAATGTAAGCTGTACTTAGTAATTTACTTCTGACAAATAGAATGTGGCAGCAGTCACAGCAGGTGACTACCAAGACTAAGACTAGGTCATAAAGGCACAGCAGATTCTTTTTGTGCCCTCTCTCTCTGTCTCAGATCTATTGCTCTGGGGGAAGCCAGCTGCCACATCATGAGGACCCTCAAGCAGCCCTACAGAGACCCATCTAGTGAGGAACTCAGGGCTCCTGCCAATAATCAGCAAGAGGCTGAGATCTGCCACCAACTGCACAAGTCATTTATTAGAGAATGAACAAAATTTCAGAACAGAGTTTTCTGATACTAAATTCTAAACTCTTTTCTTTGAAAGTGGACCCTCCAGCCCCAGTCAACCCTTCAGATAACTGTAGTTCAAGTGACATCTTGACTTCAACCTCATGAGAGACCGAAGGGGTATTGTTTTGAGCCACTGAGTTTTAGGGTTGCACCATAGAAAGCTAATAGATTCCTTCAGGGCCATTTTGTAGCATCTGTCATAATGACTTGCTTAGGGTTGGTTTCCTGGTAGGTAAATATTAAGTATTTGTCAGCCAATCTTTTAACCAGAAAGGACTGCTTGCTCCCCCCAGGCACAGCAAAGTTTAGAAAAGGCTATAATTCAGACCTTTAGGACAACAAAGAAAACAGAAAATAGTGAACTAAGGACACAGCATGATATAGAGGTTTATTAGTTTCCTACGGCTTTTGTAACAAATCATCACAAACTTGATGGCTTCAAACATGCAAATTGCTTCTCTTTCAGTTCTGGGGGTCAGAGTCAAAGTTTCACTGGCCTAAAGTAGAAGTGTCAACAGGGCTGGTTACTTCTGGAGGCTTTAGGGGAGAACCCATTTCCTAGCTTTTCAAACTTCTTGAGTTACATTTGTTCCGTTCCTTGGCTCATGGCCACTTCCTCCATCTTAAAAGCCAGCAGGGTAGCATCTTCAAATCTTTCTTTGCTATTGTCTTCACCTCACCTTCTCTCTATAATCACACCTTGTGATTACATCTGTCCCACTTGGATATTCCAGAAAAATTGACTCATCTCAGAATCTATAAGAATCATACCTACAAAGTCCATTTTTGTCATGTAAGGTAACATTCACAGGTGCTGAGAATTACTTTGGGCCATACTTGGGGGCCATTATTCAGCCTCCCACAAGCAGAAACCCCCCACTTCTAGGATCATACAGATTCAAATTCAAATCTTCTGATTAACTATTGTATGATGTTGAACAAATATTTATCTACGCCTAGAATTTTCACATCTTCATAACATGTACAATAAAACTTATTAAATGGATATAATATGCAACAGCCTCTGGCACCTTATGGTTTTAAAATAAGTATTAGCTTTTCTCTTTCTCCTTTTGCTACATAGCTATGAAGTAAAGGACCTGGACCAAGAAGAGAAGACTCAGAGGCCGTGGGACTAGGAACAGTTTTTAATGCACTATTGTTTATGAGACAGTTTTCTGCCTATTATCTCATTTGGCTATTAGTCCCACTTTACTAAATGAGGAAAACAGAGGCACCTAGGACTTTAGTGACTTTCCCAAAGTCACCCAGCTAGCAAGTATCATAACTGGGTTTTCTGATACTAAATCCTAAACTTTTTCTTTTATACCCATGCATTTGGGTAGGACCTGCAAAAAATCAGAACAGCTACCAAACGAACCATATAAAATGAGAAAAGGACAGCTAAATAACGTGTTAGTATAAATGCTTAGAGGGGTGGTGCCATAAAGGCTTTGAGAGGACAGAAACAAGAGCAATTGTGAAAAGATAGCATTCTCTGAAGCTAGCACAGGATAGTTCCAGAGAAACAGGAAGAGAATCGGACTTGACTTCACCCCAATGTGATCCATTCTCATTCTTTACCTCTCACAAAGGCACAAAGGAGCACTGTGGAGAGTCATTTCAGACCTTTGGTAATTAATAACTTTCAGACGTAGCTGACCAGTTTGGTTTATCTGATGAGACACCATCTTGGGAGTCAAAGGCCAACTTGGGGGACGATTCGATGATTCTGGGAGGGAATTGCGCTGCAGCAAGGCCTGTCAGCTCCTGAGCATGGAGGTTTCTCCTTGGTCAACTGCTGTAATGGATCCAGACTCAGAAGGAGGGAGAGTGGCTCTGCCAGGGACCTAGGTTCATACTGGACTACACTGAAGGGAGAGAGCTGTTTGTTCCCCTCCTAGGGTGAGAATAATGAAACAAAGTCAATAATTAAAAGACATCACACTTAGCTCTTAACATTTATACACACTTTAACCTACATTTTCTCACTTGGCTTCACAAAACCATGCTCATTTTGCAGAGAAAGAAAAGAATACAAGGCAAGAGCTACCAGTTATTGCAAGTTTAATGTTCACTAGTCACTGGACCAGAAGAAGCCTTATGAGCATTATGCAAATGTAATCATCTCAAGTTCTCCATGAGATAGGTCTTTCCATTTCCAGATGAAGGACTTGAGGCTTAAGGAGGTTAAGTGGCTCGCCCAAGACCATAGCTACCAAGTGATAGAATAAGAACTGAAACACAGAAGGGCAAAGGATTTTAATCCTTCCTAACAGAAGATTTTAAATGAGATAAACCTGTCAAATGCCTCGCACTTATAAACAGTCACAAGTAGTAAGTGTTATTTGCTGCCTCAGTGTCCTTAGAAAGGCTCTGGCCCACCCTCTATCCAAGGATCACTCTTCCATAGGGGTCACTGGGGTCAACTTTTTGCTGGAGTTAAGTTAAGCCATGCTGACTTCGGGCACTTCTCCATGGGGAAAATGAATGTAGAGTTCCTACCAGTCATTGCACTTCCGTGTGACTGTTTATTATGAAAAAATACCCCCACAGAAAGGCTAAGAGGGATGTTCCTCTCCAGCTATCAGAGGATTTGATAAAGAAAAAGGGGAGTGAAAAGTGCCAGCATGGTGCATTGTGGAGGGTCTCCTTAAAGGAGCCACAATTATGGATTGAAGACCCGAGGTAAGCGTCTCTCTCCCTGACAGTCAAACTAGAGAGGGAACAATGGCCATCTCTCTGTTGTGGCTACATCTGCTTTAGGCACTTACTTAGGAATGCCTGGTTGTCCACTGATTGAAAGAAAGGACACAAACACCAGAGCCTGTCTGCAGGGATCAGGGAAGGAGCTACAGAAGTCAGGCCCAGCAAGGACAGATCTTCCCAGCTGGGCCAGTTAACTCTGACCAGCAGGGTCACATCTGAGAAGCTAAAAGGTAAGCCTTAATCCCCGAGAGTCTGGCCAGCCAGACATCGAAACTTCAGATGCAGAGGGCAAGACCCACATTTGTTTAGCACACAGAAGGAGGGCTGAGGGAGAAGGGGCAGGATTAATGGCACAACCAAGAGGAGGTGGGGCTAGGCTGAGGCCAGCACTCAAGGAGCCGAGGAGTCAGGGAACCAGCAACCTGGTTGGACAGAGGCAACCTGAGCAACCTACATGGCAAATTGTGCCTGGCACACATGCCACCATAAATGTGTTACCTCACACAACTACTGAGATAGCTATTTGCCCAAAGTCTTTCCTGGCAGGTGGCAGGCCACTTTGTCATTTGCCCTGGAATTTGACCCCAGTCAGATAGGAGCTGAATCAATCCCGAGTCAGCCCTGGGACCAGGCCTACCTCTGAAGGGGTAGCAGGCCCTTTCCATAGCCACGTAGGTCCTTTCCCTCTGGATAAGGTCAGACAGGTCTCCTCAGCAATGGGGGGACATGTCACAAGGGAGTCTTGGAATGATACTCTTCTGCGGTATCCCAGAGCCTGGCTGGCATAATATATGAAAACATATCTTCAATAAAACATGGAAAATTAAGTCAACCTTCCAAAAAAAGTTTCCTGAGAGTTGGGAGTCAGAGCCTCTGTGGCAGCTAACTTAGTCTTCCCTCAGTGTCCATGTTCGCAAAGCAGAGGGCCAGGCCCAGCCGAACTTCGGCGGTCCACATGGGTAAAAGGAGTGCACTAGGACCCCTTTGGACATTGCAGTCTCCCTTCTGGATAATTTCTATTTCAATATTAAGGAGAGGGGTTTTTTTTGTCCCTTTAGGCTGCTCCACCATTCAATTTAATTTAGAAAATAAGCCTTTAAAATATTAATGTGAAAATTACTTTTGTGGTTTGGGAAAGGAGCCACAGTTGTAGGAGACCATGAGAACAAGAACTAACAAGGCCTGGAGGGTGGAGTCCTGCACCTACCTCCAGGCCAGGTCAGGGTACCCACAGAGAGGGAAGCCTCAACTCCAGAAGAATTGCAGGGTTGAGGCCAAGATGGAGAGAGGGAGCTTGTGGGGTGACACAGGCAGGTGAGGAGGAGTAGGAGGTTGGTAGGGGCAGACTGAGGGGCACGCAGCCAGATGAACTAGAGGAGGGCCACAAAGCTAACCTGAGGTAGGACTGAGCTTTGCCCAAAGACGGAGAGCAGGAGGATCCGTGCATGAGGTCCGGCAATCCCAAAGATGTCTTTCTGCTTCTTTCTCCAGAGAATGGGGAAATCTTTGAGTAGCTGCTTAGGGGCCCACCTACCCCTAACCCCCTCACCGAGGAACTCCACTTAGTGAGGAATGACCACTTGGTCCCTGGCCTTGGCCCTGCCCCAAGACAAAGTGTACAAAGTTCAATTCAAAGACAGCAGGTGAGGTTGGAAGAGGTGGGCTTTGGGGCAGAGTGAATCAAATCCAAGCTTCACTCACTGGCTAGGTGGCTATGGGGAAATCACTCAATTTCTTTATGTCCTCTTTCTTCATCCATAAAGTTAAGGATGCTATCTACATCAAAGGGGCCTTGTGAGGGCCTGTCACATAGGTGCCTCAGAGCATTTGCTGCCAGCCCTAACGGCACCTGATGCACTTTTCCTGGGCCTCCCACTTGAGGGGACATGATTCATAGAAGGATAAGACAAAGAACCCCAAACCTCAAACAAGGACAGTATGGATAGATGCTGGACATCTGTTGGGTTCTTGCTCAGCACAGAGCTCCTGGAAGCCACATAGGGAAGCACTCAGGGCCACCCACATTTCCATTTCACATTACAAATCTCAAAGCATCTTCATCTGCATCATAAGCATTGGCTTAACATTGAATATAGTAGTAGATAGATAGAGCAGGCATGTCTTTTATCTTTCTCATTTTATAGATGAGAAATCCAAGATTTACATAGTTTATATAAATTGCTTAAGGTCATAAAGCTAATGGAACACAGAGTTGGGGTTCAAACCCACTTCGTATGGTCCCCAGTTCAGTGTCCCCTCCACCACACCCTGTCAATCAGCATCTTTCTACTGAAGCATCACCTGAGGCTGAGGAGATGGGAACTCATCCAAGGTTAACCAGGGCCTCTGGGTTGGAAGGGCTGGAGTGGAGGCTGACCCCTCCAGAGTGCCTTATTAATTTAGTGCTAGCTTGACCCCTTCAATTAGCTGCTGGATGGAGCCAGGCCCAGGGGAGATGGACAGCAGGGCTTAATGGAAATGGAGATGCTGGTGATGATATGAACAATCTGAATTATGGTCTCAATTTGCACAGAGCATGATGGATTTGCAATAATTCCAAACCAGGTCAAGTGTCTGTGTCTCCTCTTTTGCTGATCTTACACAAAATCTCTCCATTTGTCAGGCTCTGACTGGCCTTCTCTGAAAGGCTGCCCAGCCCCTCCCTCCCTTTATTAGCTATGCTCTTTGCAGTTCCCTTCACAGCACTCTAACCTGAGGGTAGCTCTGCAGCTGGGCCCAGAGGGACTGGGGCTGCTAATAGCTGGACAAGGGGTCCTGGGTGCTCTGAGGCCATCCACAGAGATAGGCTGCACTCTGAGGTGAAGAAAGGGATAACTCTCCACTGTTCAGTGACCTCGTGCTATGGTGTTTTTTAAGTCAAGGGATAGCATGATTTAGTACCTTGGGGGTTCATTATGTGTAGGTGTAATGTGGCTATAGTTAATGGATTCTGGAATACAGTCGAGTCTCCAGGCAGTGTGCACTAGGACAGCAGAGGCCTGGAGCAGATGCCAGAACTTCCTCCAGGCCCAAACAAAATAACTGATATATTTCACAGATCATGAGCATTTTTGAAAACTTGAAAGATCTTATGATATTTCTCATCTTCCTGGACTCCTGCAGCTGGGGCCTTTGAACATGAAAATGGCTGATCTCATAGTGAGACGATGGTGGTGTTGGGCACATTCTGGTAGACATGCTGCTCTCAATCTCACATGTCTGGTATTAGCCTGGCTAAAGTGGTGAAGAAAACCTCTAAGGTCATCTTAGCCAACCTCCTACCTGGTTTGCAAATTTTCTCTGTTAATTTCCCCAGTAAGTGGCCTTTGGTCTTCGGTACTAGGGAACTAGAGACTTTATGGGATAACCCATGCCATCTTCAGGTTTTTCTAATTCTTCAAACACTTTATTCTACCAGGAAAAAAAAAATTATCTCCCTATTGCTTCCAACCTTTCTTATCTACACCAAGGGTAAAATAATGGCCAATAAAATACTTATTATTAATTTGTTTTGGTGTGTATTGCTTGGGGATCATAGTATAGCCTCTTTCCTTTCTTTACCCTGGGTACTTCCTTGGCGACTTAACAGCATAGAGAAAGAGAAAGAGCCCTATACTAGGATTTAGGTGACCTGGGCACTGACCCCAGCTAAACTATGTGGAACGTTTGGCAATTCTGTTCACGTGTCTGCCCTTTCTCTCTTAACTCAATATGAATTTATTTGTATAGATTCTGGATGAGCCACAATTTTTGGTACGTGTTATAGGAGAGAAAGGACTTTAAAAATAACAATTATTACTATCTTTTATTGAATATTTATTATATTCTAGGCATTTAGCTAAACATACTACATACATTATCATTTCCCTTCTCATGTTTCTACCTTGACAGGTAAAGTCTATTATTATCTCCATTTCGTAGATGAAGAGAGGCCTAGAGAAGTAATTTGCTAAACATAACATAACTGATAAGTGGTAGAGGTGTAATTTAAGCTCAGATTCGTCTGGATTCCAAAATATGCTCTTAGCCACTATGCAAAGATACCCTCTCAGTCTCATGGAACCCAAAACCTAGTAGAGAAGAGAAAAACTAAAACACTAGGATATAAACACAAACATCAAATCATTATGTTGTACACCTGAAACTAATATAATGCTGTATGTCAATTATATTTCAATTAAAATGTTTTAATAATTTAAAAAACTTTTAAAGACAATAAAAGGTAATTAAAAGAAATTAGAATTGAATTTGAATCTAAACTTCAGTCTACTGTAAGTGTACTGTGCTGAAAACAGTAGCAAATATATTTTATATATACATTTATAACAGGTATTGTATGAATGAACAAGCGAATGACTATCTAGGCAGAGCAAGGCAGAAAAGTCCCAAAGAAAACATAGAATTTGAAAAAAATTGTTAGGGTACTTTTTCGGGGATTAGAAAGAACTGAAATAAAGAAATCATGTGCAGAAAGCACATTAGAGAAAATATGATTTTTTTACTACCCATTCATTTATTCATTTACTCAACAAATGATGTTGAGCACCTCCATGTGATAGACATTGTATTAATAATACTATTACATTCAGGCTTTGCCCTTTAAGGAACTAGATGACTAGACTAGGCAAAGCAGGTATTTAAGGTAGTAAAGTAAAAAAAAAAAAAAACAAAAAGAAGCATTAGAATAATGAAGCAAATAAGCAAAAAAGATGCTACTCTGCACCATGCAGATGATAAATGTTTCAGCCTTGAGAGAGAGAAGAGAGAGCATCCTGGGCCAAATGAGTAAAGGAAGGCTTCTTGGAGTAAGCCTTGGAGGATGTGGAGAGTGAGCCAGGGAAAGAAAGTATATTTAGTGAACAGTGAGTAGAACAGAGAGGCCAGAACAGGATCTTAGGGTGTGGTGGGCTATAGGCCCAGAGAGGATGTTTAGAGCCACTTGTGAAGGACCTTGACTGCTGGGGTAAGGGATATAAAATTTATCTTATGGACATTGTGGAAGAAGGGATTTCCAGGAGAAAACCAGAGGTAGGACTGTGTTATGATTCGTGGAACGGAGAGCTCCTGTCCCACCTGGGTGACACTGCCTCCTTGACACCCAACACTTGCACTGAGCACCTACTACAGTATAGTTTGTGATACATAGTGTGAAGACTTCATTAATAAGGAGACCTATTAAAACTGCCCATTTTCTGGGTGACAGAAGGTTAGGAAAAAAGAAAAAGAAGAGAACAGAGAGCGAAGGTGGGTAGGATAGAGGACAGAAAGGCACTAAGCCCTGGGAAGGCTAGAGAGAGACTATGCCCATGAAGGCTTCTGGGTGCCCACAAGTGAAGTCACCAGGAGCATTCTGGGGACCAAACTCTTCCAAGCTAGAGAAGCTAGGGAAACAGCTTTGTAAAGCTCCATGCCCTGGCTCATTCCTGAGAAATGGGCATTGGGCAGGAATTCTGTAAGAGCTAAGAGGTTCTCCTTCTGTGGGATCTAAGATCAGCAGTAGCCAAGTCAACTGGAGTATCTGTGCAGACACTGCAAAGAGAAAGGCTGGCTCCAGTTCCCTTCCAGCAGGGCTGAGGGTGGCAGAGGAGTGTTGAGCAGCAGGTGTGGCAGATGCTCTAGACTGTCAGCCTTGGCAGACCCAAACAAGAAATATCACCCACTGGTTCCAGAGGAAGTTCTGACCCAAAGGCCGGTGAGCCCCACATTCCATCTGTCCTGCCAGACAGGAACTGTGCCTTATGGAGCAAACAGCTGACATGTTTGTTCATGATGGGAAAGGAACAAGTCAGGCTCAAGAAGTGAGGGCTGGAAGAGATCACAGGACTTCTGTGAAGCCTCAGCTCAGCAGAGGTCAAGCATCATGGAAAAGTGTTCTTTAAATCTTTCCTGGAGGAATCTGAAAATCACTGTCTACTTCCTCACAAGAAGAGTTCCATGAAACTTTAGAAATTATTTGTTCAACACTTTACACTTTACAATGGTTTTTCGCTTACATTATTCCACTTATTCACCACTGTAGCCCTTTGAAGTAGATTAAACAGATATTACTCTGCATTTTACAGATGAGGAAATGGAGAATCAGAGAGGTCTGTGTCTTGCCCAAAGTTATGCAACTCATGAGTGGCAATCCTGGGATTCAATCCATGGCTTCTCCCTTCACTGCCCTTGTTTCTCTAATATACCATGTTACGTATGTAACAAGGCTGTTTATTAGAGAAACATGACTGTTGGACTGCAGGAGGCAAGATGACAAATCTTAATTTTTTTTTTAAAGGAACCCTTTGGTCACTTTGGAAACACTAATCTTCAGTGAGAAATAGTTTAAGCAGTTTCAGGGTCACCCACTTATATCCCAGAAAGGAAAACTCAGATCTAAAGATGAGCTGAGATCATAAAATGTATTGAATGGGCTGAGCATGGTGTGTGTTTTTATGTAACATTCATTGTTTATTCATCCATGTATCCTACAAATGTTTGTGAAAGTCAGGCACTGTACCAGGCATAAGCAACATAGAAGGCATGGTTCCTGCTGTCAGAATTTAAATTCTAGTAGTGATTATAGAAATAAACAAACAACAAAAACCCTCTGCATTGTGCTAAGTGCAATGAAGCAAAGAAATAAAGGACTAAGGTAGATAATAAAAGGGAAGGTGTATATGTTCTTTAATACTGTGGTTAAAGAAGAGCTATGCAAGATGGTCTCATGAGGAAGATGAGAAGAGATCATGGAAAATACTTTCAGGCTCAGAGTCCAGGTTAGCTAACCACACCAAAGGAGGGAGACTCTGTGGCATGTTCAAATGAAGCTAGATTTGTTGGAATGAACAGAATGGGAGTGTGCCTAGTGAAGGGGAAGAAGGTGGGGCAGATTGCCCAGGGTTGTGTCAGCCAAGAGAAGAGTTTGGATTTAGTCTCCGTGCAGTGTATTGAAGGGTGTTACACAGGTAGATGGCATTATCTAATATATATTTTATAAAGTTTAGTCTTCTTGTTGTTTGGGAAATAAAGAGGGTAAAGTTGAAACAGGAAGCCTAGTTAGAAGAATAGTTCAATAATTCTGTTGGAAAATTATGGCAGTGCAGATTAGAAAAGACAGTGGAAAAGAGGTGAATGAATGTAGAATATATTTTGGAGTTGTGATTGACAGAATTTGTCACTAGATTGGATACATGGGGTTAGAGAAAGAAAAGAATCACAATTTCTAGAATTCTACTTTAGGTAATTGGATAGTGGCAGTGACATTTATTGAGATGGAGCAGATAAGTTGAGAGCAGGTTTGAGTAAAGAGGTGGAAGTAAATAGTTCTCTCTCAGACATGTTAACTATAAAATGTCAGTGGGGCATTCAGGGGAAGATGTAAAGTAGGTATTTGGATATGCAGTCCAGAGAGTTCAGATAATAGGGCTGGGCTAAGATATAAATTTGATAATTGTCAGAAAATATATGGCATTTTAAAGTAATTGGAATGAGAATATCTAGAAAGAAAACATAGAGAAAAGAGGGGTTTCACGATCTAGACTCAAGGTAGCCCAGCATTTAGAAGTCCAGGAGAGAATAATCCAGCAAAGAAAAGGAGTGAACAGTGGGAAAGGAAGGAAATTAGAAGCCCAGAAATCACAGAATCCATAGAGTTGCTTGTTTCAGGAAGGAGGTATAATTAGGAGTGTCAGATTCTGCTGAGAGTTAAAGATGAGGATTAATTTGGCCACCTGAAAGCCATCAATGACCTTGAGAACAGTAGTTTCAGTGGAGTGTGGAAGCAGAAGCCAAATGGAAATGGGCTGAGCATTAATATGAGGTGTGAGACTAAAATAAACTCTTTCCTCCAGCAAAATAAACAAACAAAAAACAGTAGATAGATAGGTAGGAAAAAAGGAAGGTTATTATTGCTTTCGATGTTTTATAAGTTGGGAGATGCTAGAGCATGTTTGCATGAAGTGAACAATTTGGTAGTGTGGGAGACATTAATGTTGCAGTAGAGACAGGGGAGAACCAAAGAAATACAATCTTTGAGAAAGTGAACAAAGTCAGAACCAGAGCATTTGAGGAAGAATTGACCTTTAACAGGGAAGAGATATTTTCTCCATTGTAATAGGAGGGAAGGAGAAAGTTGTTGGTGCAGGTAGATTTGTAGGTTCAGTAGGGAGTTAGCATCCAATAGTTTCAATTTCCTCAAAAAAAGACTGAGTTCATCAACTAAGAATGAGTATGGGGTAAGGAATGAGGAGTTTGAAGAGACAAGAGAAAGTGTGAAATGATTATCTTGGAAAATGGAGAGCAAGTTTATTGGAAGGACAGGCAGAGGGTAGCCAAGCAGTGATGAGAGTCCAGTGAAAATGTATCATCGTGAATTTAATTTAAAAAATAGTTTGTTTTGTGACTTTCTCCATTAATGTTCAGCTGCCCTGGAATAGGTGCAGAGAAGGGAAGCAGTATTTAGAAGCCCAACAGAGGAGTTGTGCAAGACATGTTCAACGAAGAGAGAAGAACAAAGCAGCTGAGGGTGTTTGTGGAGGAGTTATAATGATAGGCCATAGAATCTAGGCTGGACAAGGAAGGAAGGAAATTTAGGCAAGTGCTGAAAGAAAGTGGGAAGAAAATGAGGTCAAAGGAATAAGGGTCTCCATGAAGTCGAAGGTTCGTGACAGAGGAGGTATCCAGACAAGAAAGGTGGAGTGAGAGGATGTGGGTTGGAAAATGGGATGTTCAAAAATTGAGATTTGAGAAGTGGTGAAGTTTCTGTTGATTGTAAGGACCAGAGTATGATCATAGGAGTGTGGGAGTCAAGAAAGAATGGAAGAACACATGACTGAATGTGAGAAAATCAAGGAGCAGAGGCCAAAATGTTGAATGACTCATCCTCTGCTAAAGTTTGCTTATGCTTTGTTTAGGGACAAATGGAAGATGTATATAAATTCATGCCTTGAAAGGGACCCACCATCTCTCCAAGATGTAAATGCCCCACTTGAGTTAAGAAGCACATATATTATCTATTCCAGTGTTAACCAAGCTTATCCTTTCTGATTATATAAATATTAGTTGTGTTGCTCATATCGATTATGTAACATCCTGAAATATAGGCATATTAAACATAAAATATGTCAACATAAATTTTTTGTGCAATATCAGACAATATTTAATATCAAATTCTAGTTTAGATAAGGAGAGTAGTTGGTGTCAATTGCTTAAAGAAATGAAATTTAAGGATAAAATGTTTTCCAAATACTGGGAAAAGAGACCCAACCCCATTGATCATTTTTAGCTTAAGAGTGGTGTAGACCTAGTTTTCTGCCAAAATAGGTCCCAGGGCTCAGAGAGAACAGGGAAAGAATCCTGGCCTAGGAGAGAGGACTGAGAAGCCCTTAAAGACTTGGTAACAAAGGGAAATAGACTGTCTTACTCTTGATGCTCTTAGGAGGGAGTATGAGGAGGGGTTCTGAAAAACAATAGGCAGCCCATTTACATTTCTGTATAGGTCAAGGAATAACACATAAGAACTTCATGAAGTTGACTAAATCTTGACACCTGGCACCCAACTTCTTTTTCTATTGACCTAGTGGTTTAAAAATCCCTTAAAGTGAGAGACATTGTGTAAATGCTTCAGAAACAGTGAGGAAACAGAGAGATAATCTTGGAAGGTGCTGGAGAATAATTTCAGTGGGTGAATTTCAATCATTTATAGCCTGTTTCTATTCTCCTCGGTCCACTCAAATGCCTTATCTGAGTCAAACATTCTGTCACATGTGGCCATTAAAAAAGAAAAGAAGCCTATTTATTGCATGCATGGATAAAAGGAAAAGATAGAAAAGGCACCAGTTTCTCAGCTGCCCTTGCCTATTGTGAGCCCCTCTCTCACAGATAAACTCTCACACATGTAGGTTAAACATATCTAAAGGAAGAAGCCGATGAGCCAGAGGAGAAGTATGAATCCAGGTCCTCATCCTGACAGGATGGGTCTAACGCCACCCATGACACCCAACGACAAGACCAATGCTCAGACATTCTCTATGCCCCTTCTTCAAACCCCAACATTAGTTTACTTCTGGGGATGTTCAATAAACCGAAATATTCTTCCGTGGCATCATATTGACCACAGAAAATTGTTTCACACTCACAATACCTTTGGAACCACTATTGGAACCTTGGACAACGAAATGGCCTTGACGTCTCTCTTTTCCTGAGGGAAAAGTAAAATCTACAGAGAAGATGCCATACACAGAGAGCACAAAAATGAAACTTCTTCACCTTGTTCCTCTTAACTCCCAAGATAAGAGGATCAAAACAATAATTAGAATTCTAAAAGATCTCTTCTACTCAGAGAAAGAAAACTCCAAGAGGTAGAATTGGCTGTGGCAGCTATGAAAGGGAACAAAGAGCCCCCTGAATCCAGTCTGTGAGAAGAAAAGAAAGCCAGTCTGAAAGAGAGCTTCACCAGCAGGAGGTTGCTTGAAATTCTGACAATAGTGATGATGATAACTTGTGGAATGTATAAATCTGAAACTTGGGGAAATAGGAGGTAGCAAATCTGAAAAGAACTGCCTTTCTCAAGCCCCATAAGAAGAGGATATTACCACTTAATGATTTTCATTGTCTAAAACGCTCCTTAGGGGACTCAGAAGCAATGTCTAAAACTTGAAAAAAAGGTAGAAATTTAGAAGTTTAGAAGGCGATGAGAGTTGGCATAAGTGAGGAAGATGCTCTTTGTGTCCCCACCGCCACCATTAATCAGTGCTCACTGTTGCCATGACAAGGGAGAGAAAGGGAATAGAGTTCTCCTTTGCAACTCAACTTCTGGGCTCATGACTTTCTTCCTCAAACTTTACCTTGGCTGTACCCCATACCAGTTCCAATGTTCCAGCACCGGCTGGACAGTAATGATGTGACCAATTTTACTGCAAGATGAGAATATTACGGTCATGTTCAGGGCAAATGAGTTTAGATACAGTCACTTCATGTTCTTCTCAGACTTCCAATAGTTCAGGTTTTAAATTAATGTTAAGATACATACGCTTTGTAGGAGCATAAACCAGTACAGGCTTTTTAGGGAGTAGTTGGCACTATGTGCCAAAAAACTCAAAGCGGGTACATTCTCTTGGAACCAGCAAGTCCTGTTCTAGAAAGTCATCCTAAGGAAGTAATTAGTCATGTGCCAAAAGTTTCCATAGAGAGGTTGTTCATCTCAGCACTGTTTTTAATCATGGAAACTTGGAAATAGACTTAATATCCAGGATTGGGGGTTGATCAAGTAAATTATTCACATTCAAAAGATGGAATTTTAGGCCACTATTTAAAATAATATTAAAGGGAACTATTTATTAACTTAGAAATTGATTCACTATATATGTTAAGTTGAAAAGTGGATTACAAAATGTTATTCATGAAACATACCATTTTGATAATCTTAACATAGATGAATAGAAAAAGACAAACACTAAGATATTAACGGTATGCTGGGTGATAAATTTATAAATGATTTTAGTTGCTGTTTCATGTTTTATCTGTATTTTCTAAGTTTTCAACAGTGAACAAATATCACTTTTATAATAAGAAAAAATATTTATCTTAATAAAGTTTTCCTTAAAAAATATTTTTTTAAGGCAAATCTCCCTTCCTTCCTCCCTCTCAATTCTTAATTTCCCTCCCCATGAGCAACCTCTGTTTTGAATTTCTTGGATAACTTTCAATGATACCCTGTACATACAATTATATGTGGAAAAAATGTATTTTTCAAAACCAAATTAAATGAAACCTTAACCCAAAGGGTCAGGAAGGGCTGGCTGCTGAGGAGAGGAGTGGATCTCACGTTACTTTTCAAGGAACTCTGACAAGCAGGCTGGTACCAGAGTGAAGAAAGTGAGACTCTTGCCACAGGCACAAAATGAGAGTACCAAATACTCAGTAACTGAGATAAAGAATATGCTAATGAAGTATTTTAAAAGTCAAAATCAATGTGAGAAATCCATGAAGAACAAAATAAAGATAGGATTGGTATTACTGTTTTTTCCTCTTGCCTTAGGCTCCAACATGGCTCCATCTGGCACTGTTTCTGTCAGTGACCAGAAAAGGAGAGATAGCAGGAGTGAATGTTGGTGGAAGGGGAGAAAGGAAGGCACAAAAAAGACCTGACCTACACTGCCTATTCATTCTGTGCCAGGCACCACAGCTGGCATTTCTGTCCATTATGGTAGGGGATGGAACACACTATCCCACTCATGATGGTTCCCTCTGGAGAGAAGAAGAGCTCCCAGGTTATACTGCGACCTTCTCTCCTGCCCCATCCCTCACTTCTCCACAGGGAGATGGAATGAGTCATTTGCTGACAGATTTGTGAAAGGAACCTCAAGCATAGCCCAGCCTCTTCCTCCTTCTTCCTCCTGGGTTGTTCCTCTTTGCCAAAAATTTTTCTAAAGCTGGCCACTCTTGAGTCAACAATTACCTCACTTTCTCAGGTCATTACCTTGTATATAGAGGGAGGTCCTCTGGCAGCCATGTTCATACAATAGGTTTCACCTCCTAGATTCGACAAGGGAAGACACCTAACCACACTGGGTCAACTAGAGTCTCTCTGGACTTTGGAATTAAGATCCAAAGATAGCTAGTTTGGTCTGTGTTGGAATTAGGATAAGGGGAGAGCCAGTCAGTCAGTTTGGCTGAATGAGCCTATAATAGTGAATCTAGGAGTTGGGGGAGGGGAGACAGATGATACTGGTCTGTAATGAAGCAGACATAGAGAAGTACAGAGATAAAAGACTGTAACAAGGTCCATGTGATTCCCAGACCCTTCAGAAGCCTAGGTATGATCCTGCCCTTGACTTCCATGAGATCTTCTTGTATATATAAAAATAAATATTCCTTTTCCAAGCTTAAGCTAACTATAGTTGGTACCTAATTTGCATTTGAAATGTCCTAATATAATCACCAATGTTAATATCATTATTACTTAGTTGTGCAGTCATATCATGGCCAAGACCCTGCACACTTAGTCGTCTACTGAGTTGCTTCCCTGGGCCTTGCTATTACATTTACAGCTTTCCATACTCTGGATGGCTTGTCCTTTACTTGTCTCCCCTTCCCTTTACGTCTTTTCAGTTATACATTCATACCCTGTGAATTAAGTAGGACTGTTTTGCATTGTTTGCTTCCAAGGTGTATTAGTTCATGCAAACAACACTGGCTGCTGCAACAAACAACCTGAATTGCAGTGGCTTAACCAATAAAAGTTTATTTCTCACTCACACATCTAAGCGTGGCTGTTTCTAGTTGGATATCTACCCTAGGTGGCTCTTGTTCAGTTCAAAAATCTGGTTCCTTCCAATATGTGGCTCCTCCATCTTCTAGGGTCCCATAGCCATTCAATCCCTGCCACATGGTTGGGGAAGAGGGCAGAGATCATAGAGGATCCCACTGACTGGTTTATGGCTAATTAGGTCTAGAATCAGCATATGTCAATTAAGTTCATACTCCATCCACCCAACTCAATCACATGGTTCACCTAGATGCAAGGGCAGCTGAGGAATGTAGCTTAGCTGTGTATTTAGGAAGTTGAGAACAGTTTTTCTACTATAGGGGAAGGGATAATGCCCTCTAACCTAGGGCAAAGCACATTTCTTCTAGTCCTATGACCCCAGGAAGGTCACAACCTCTCATTTTCCTCATCTTGTAAAATTAGGAGATACACATCAGTTGTTCAAACTGTGCTCTTTGGAACCCTAGACCTCAAAACAAGTGTCCTAGAAAGAGTGATGTGCTGAAGCCAGCGAGTACTGACTCCCTAAAGCAGATTGCTAAGTTTTATGAAACTGTGCTAGCATGCTGTTAAACGAAGCCATTATTTAACAATAAATTATAGATATTTAATAGTATAATTAAATTTATTTATTTTAAGTATATTTATTTTAAGGAATGCTCCCATGGAGACTGGTATGTGAGTAGGGTGGGGATGTTGCAAAGTAAGAAATTTGTAGGCCTGATCAGTCACCTGGAAACTCTGATGTTACAGCTATGGCAGTGACGAGACCTGGAAGGAACTAGCCAGCAGAGAGGCCTGTCTTGAGAGGGGCAGTGGTCAGAAAGTGGCCAGCCCAAGGTAAGTCTTGCAGAAAAGAAGCCAAGGGATAAATGCCCTGACTTACACTCCCCTTTCTCTCTCATTCACCACCAGTGCTGCCCAGTGGCCACACTCAACTGATGCAGTCCTATCGGGTCAGGCCCTGAGGATGGGAGCAGGGCAAAAAGAGCTGCAGAGTGAATCTGGTGGAGCAAACAGAAAGTTTCTGGCTTTCTCACCAACATTCATGAGACATCCCTGTGTACCAGGGATCCTTCAAGGAGTGGTCAGTGGATAACAACAGATAACTGGTCTACAATCCTTCCTGCCTCCTCCTGATCTGGAAACTCCCTACACAAACATGTAAGCATGCCACATGCACACACACACATGCACATGCAGACAGAGACACATATACACACATACACACACATGCCACATTTATTCACAGTCTGCAGAGGCTCCTCCAGCTCAGTCAAAATTTGCAGAAGATAAAACCAACAGAATTTAAATTAAGACAAGAAAAAGGAAGACCAGAAATGATGGGCAGACTTCTCTAATTGTTACTATTTTTATATACCAGACAGTAAATGGCAGACAAGAGAAGGGCATGCTTGAGAGAGGGAAGCTGACCAAAGAGATTTCTCTGTTGTTGGAAGCAGAAGAGAAAGAAGCTGAAAAGGCTGATTGGAAATTTGGAACCAGGGAGGCTGTACTTTCCCAGGGAAGGCGAGGGCAGCCCTTGCCCTACCCCTTCTACCCTCTCTTGCTCTCCCCTACCTTCCCCACAATCTCCCTCCCCCCACCCCATGTCTCCCTCTCCCACCCCTGGAACTAAGCATTGGTAGGAAGGAAGGCACACCAGACCAAAAGGTGGAAGTTGAACTGGCTTTCCACTCTAGCCACATGACTTTCTAGACATGTGACCTTGAATGGATTCCTTAGAGCCACCCCCAGACTATAGGGGTGTCTTTGTGCAAATTAGAAAAGGATATCCCCTTTGAGTGGGTTCCCCACTTGTCTACTGGTACACAGCTGGATTTCCACCCTTTATCTGACTCCAACTGTATGTGGCAGTCAGGTGCCAATTCACATCTGTGCATCTCAGCTTGATTTTACCTGCAAAAAAAAAAAAAAAAAGATCCAATGCAGGAGACAAAACATAACATGAGAACCAAGGATTCAGAAGTAATTCAAGGCCTAAAGGTACAGCCTACACAGGACAAATACTGAGAGAAGCATGGAGTTCTCTGCCATATATGAGAGAGTAAGAAAGGCCAGTTTTCATTGAATCTTTAAGGAGGGAATTAGAGAATTTAGGACTACCCAGTGACTGAATTCTAGGTTACATCATCATCATCATCATCATCATTAATTTATTGAGAGAGATGCTAAGTAGCACTTAACATATCCTAATCATTACAGAGTGAAGGCCAAGGGCTCTGGGGTCCTAGTCCTGCCAGTCACTAGTTGGTTTGGGGTAACTCAATTCTCCAATTTCCTCATCTGTAGAATCAGGTAAATGGAGTATCTTTCCACTGAGGAATTATAAGAATAAAGTGAAAGAATACATGTTAAAAAGTTTGTTTACTCAAATAGCATTAAAAGGCTTCCTCTTATTGTTGGATGACAAAATGCTATTTTTGATGACCCTTGGGCTTTGTTCCAGCCTCCACCAGGTCTCTTGCTCAGTTCTTCAGGAATTTCGCTGTCCACTGAGGAAGTGGGCTTTCACCGTCTGCCCTAGAGGTGATCCAGGAAAAAGAAGCTTGCATTCCAGCAGGAAAACTGTAGGTTCGATTTAAGAAAGACCTTCCTCACATCACAGCAGGTGAGCAAATGAGAAAGTGAACTTTCTTTCTGGGAAAGCGGGGAAGGGTCTTTCAAAATAAGAGTGGGACCCTCATCTGCTGAGGAAAAGTAATTTAGAAGTATGTTTGGATTTACTCTTAGGACACTCTGAGCCGTGGAGATAAGAGCCATACTTATGAACCCCTTTTAGACTCCTCTCCAGGCTCCAGAGGTTAATGTTTTCATTTAAATGGAAATTGAGTGCAAAATTATTAGCAACTATTCAAAAAGAACCAAATTACAAGGGGCCATTCTTTGTATAGTACAAACAGAGTACCGTGGATGTTCTGCAGCTTAAATATTAAGGTGAGTCCCACTGAATGTCACTTTCCACCCGCTAAGGAGCTGAACTCCAGGAAGTTTCCTTTGGGACACAGACTCTGTGCAACCAGAAAATTCCCCTCCAGCTATCAGACCGAGAAGGAAGACCTAGGCCATCAGGGCTGTGAAGGAAGGTCAGATGCAGACTTTCCAAGAACATCTGTGGATTACAGGTTACAACCCATCCTCATCTCCCAGGGCACTGACCCACACAAGTCGATCCTCATTATTCACAGAATCAGGATTTGCAAATTCTCCTGCTTATTAAGTTTATTTGTAATCTCAAAATCAATACTCATGGCACTTTCACAGTCATTCGCAGACATGCACAGAGGAGTGAAAAATCTGAGTGCCCTGATGCACACGTGTCCAGCTGAGGTCAAGCAATGCAATGCTATACCTTCTTGTGTCAGCTCTCATCCTATAAACGAGCATCCTTTTTACGGTTTATTTTGTGCCACATTTTTTGTTCTTTTTTTCTTTTGTGTGTGTATGATTTCACTGTTTAAAATGGCACCAGCCCTAGTGTTGAAACGCTGTCTAGTGTTCCTATATGCAAGAATATCAAAAGTGCCTTCTGGAGAAAATCCATGTGATGAGCTTCATTCATACGTAAGTTACAGTGCTGTTGGTCACGAGTTCAATGTTATGAATCAACAACATATATTAAATGAGGCGTCTTTAGACAGAAACACATACAAAACATGTGACAGCAATGTTATAACCAGAGGCAGGGTTGAGCCTAACCCTGTATTTCCCTTAGGAGCAACAGTTCATTATTCAATAATTCAACAACTCCTGCAAAGAATAAGAAGCGACTATAGTAGGTGTTCAATCAGGACTGACTATAACTTCATAGGGTTGTCTCTGAGCTCAAACATGGAGGTGTGGTTTTTAATAAAAAGTAAACCCTTGCCAGTGAGTTTTAAAAAATCTCCCCATTCATAAAAACGCCTGCTTCTGCGCCCACTTTCTTTTCCATGCTCAGATCAGCATAGTCCAGCATATAGTATAAGGCTCAATAAGATCCACAGTGGGTTGTCTTAAAGGCTTTGACCATGCAATCTCCCCCTCTTAACATGCATGGGACAAGGGGGTGGGGCAGTGTCTAGGGGATTTATGGAGAAGGGGTTCCTGATCGACAGGGCAAAGTCCTCTCATCTGAGGCTATAGAGGCCTTCCCAAAACTCGAAAAATGGTCACAGCATCAAACTGTGCAAGAATCAAAAGTTCAAACCCTAGGAAGGATACGAGTCACCAAAATCAAGAATGCTAGAGGGTAAAGTCCAGTTCTTAATAAGCGGGGGCCAGGGACAGGACTGAGACTGTGGAAATAAGGGCAGGAGCCAGGGAGTAGCTTGGAAGTAGTAAGGGATTGGAGAGAAGTCTGAGACCTGGCAGGTGTGGGAGCTTGCCTTTGTGAGCCCTGCATGGAGAGCTGACAGACAGGAAGCACCCTGAAGGGTGGGGAAGAACAGGAATTGACCTTTTTAATAAAAGCAATGTGCTTTTATAAATGTCA
This sequence comes from Eonycteris spelaea, assembly GCA_003508835.1. Lineage (NCBI taxonomy): Eukaryota > Metazoa > Chordata > Mammalia > Chiroptera > Pteropodidae > Eonycteris > Eonycteris spelaea. The sequence continues at coordinate 5,374,581 of PUFA01000123.1, forward strand.
TCAGAGAAGTATTACTGTGGACAAGGTAACCAAGGCTTTAGAGGAGAGCCTAAGCTTGAGATGAGGAAAGGCAGTGAAGGAGAAAAAATATTGACAGCTCTCAACCTCCCTGTACAATCTGCTCTAGCGCCAAACACACATACCCCCACCATCAAAACAAGAACCCTTCCCACATTAACTGGACTCGCCCTTTACCTCCAAGTGGCTTATCAGAGCATTCCTAACAAGTTCATAAGATACACTTTTTGAAAAAAGTTTTCTCCATCTTACCACCTTTATGATGATGTTTTCATGCTCACTAGAGATTATGGTCCAATGAACCAGCTAGACTAGCTCTTTCAAGGTCTCGCAGCGGGGGCCACAAAGCTGAAGGTGGAGCCTGGATTCCTCACTCAAAAAGCCAAGTCCACATCAGCATCTAGATTTATTCACAGATATTATATTGTCAGGCTGGGTGCTAGCTGCTAACTCCAGGTAAAGGTGTATCAGGGAGTGACTTAAGGCCTAAGAAGTTGTCATGTGAGTGTCTTAGTAAACGTATCCTTTCCAGTTGGTGACAATCATTATCTAGATGATTCTTCTGTGGCTTACCAGCTAATCAGAATCACATGGACTGGGGTCCACGATTCAGTTCCTAGAAAGAGCTGGATGGCTAGCGGTGTGTAGTCCAAACACTCTCACAATGGGTCTGGCCTCCAGGAGTTGTCTGTTTCCAGATCCCTAAAGTCGGTCCAGCCCCGGCTCTCTGCAGGGCAGCTCTGCACCAAGAAGCATTAGGGAAGCCTCTCAATGAGCACTTGCCTATCTGCTGAGGATTAGAACTGGCTTCTAAGATAATGGTTTCTCCACAGAGCATTCCAAGAACCAGAAAGCTAGTTAGAAGCATAAATCTGCTTAGATTTTTTTTTACTGGAAAAAAGCACTCCACAACCATTTCCATTAAAACTTTTTAGAGGTAAAATCAGGAGTTAGGACCTTTGGAAAGAGTCCAGCAAACAGTAATGGTGGTTGTCGGGCACTCAGTGGGCTGCCTGGCTACCATGGTGTCTTCTCTCCCTTAAATGCAGATCACCAGGTTGCAGTTACCTGCTAAAAATCCTGGGGCTACCCTTTCCCAATTCAGGGACAGTCTACTGATTCCAGCCTTCACCTTTCACTTTAAAACTTTCTGTTTTCATGTGATTTCCCATTTTTTGTCCAACTGCCTTACATCTGGATTTTCCATCTTGTCCCAGCTCCCTTGGCTTTGTGGCTCTGCTGTGGGATCTTGGCTCTGCTTTTTGTTTCTTTCCAGTTGGGCCTTCTTGGGTCGCGTTTTCTCACCTCAACCCTGCCTGGATCCAAGGCTGGTTGCAGTGCAGGCATCAAGAAGGTATGTGAAGGCCTCTGGAAAAGCCGAATTGCAAAGGTACCCTGAATACTCAGGCCTTGTAGGTATAGATGGACATACATAATACCAAGGATTGGAGTTTGGAGAGTAAGGTTAACAAGCTCGTGTGTTAATGTTGTTTTAGACTGACCAGATGCAGTGATCATTAGATCCACACCACTGGGGGAGATGGGTAAGAAGAGAAGGAGAAGGAAAACCAATGAATTGGGTTGTAGAAGCAGTTTGGGATTTGGGGTGTCAGAGGCAGCTGTAGAGAGTGAGATGATGAGGGATGAGAACAGAAACTTCCGAGAAGTGGTACTGTAGGTAATGAAATAGACCCCTCCTAACATTCTTTAAGATTTCTAAGTAAAGACTTAAATTATTATCTGGTAGTTGAAGTACTCTTCTCTAAAATCAACTCTATGCAGAAATAAGCAACATGGGATTCTGGCTGTTTTTCAGGATGGAGTTTAAATTCCTTAACATGGCTAACCAGGTCTTATGTGGCCCTAACTCTCCAGCCACCTGTCACCATTGTTCTAGCCGTAGTTTATACCCAGCCAGATGGAACTTTTTCTAATCTTGACCTGGACTGAACCCCAGAAGAAAAAAGGAATTGGCAAGGCTCATGTCGGGGGAGTCAAAGTTCTTTCTCAAGCAAGATCCCAGAGAAGGAATTCAGCAGCCTAGACTTTGAGGTCGGGCTGCTATGATTCAAATCCCAGCTCTGCTACTGACTGGCTAACCAAGGGCTGAGCTATCTATTCTCTTCCAGCCTGAGTTTCTTCAACTGTAAAATAAGGATAATAATAGCTCATACTTAATGGTGTTTCTATGAGGATTAACTCAGTTAATTTATGTAAAGCCCTCTGTACAGTGCCTGACACACGGCATTTACTAAATGTCAGCTTTATTTTGGGAAACCTGTTTTAGGTATTGTGTAGCACAGTCTCCAAATGAGACTCGGTAGGAACCACATCATTCTAGGAGAGATGGCATTTTTTTTTTTTAAATGACATTGGTGAATTAAGTCCCACTCTGGGGCTCCATGTGTTGCTTTCCTCCTTTGATTTCTTCTAGGTGAATCTCAGATGGCCACCCACCATTTTATATCAAGCAGCTCAAGGGAAGACATGCTCTAGAAAGTCTGCTATTCTAAGCTGGCAACCTGGGCTGAAGGGCAAAGGACCAACTGGAATGACCAACCAAGAACCCATCATCTGTGTCTGGAGACACAGAAAGAAAAGGTCCCAGGCATTGTCACTACAACCCTCTTGCAGCCCCCTGTCCTCCCATCACTGCCATCAGAACTTGCATTTCCTGCTTATGACTCAGCCCCAGAGGCCTCACCTCCTCTGTGACCTCAGTTCTGCCACCCTCACTGTATTAACCCCCTCAGGCAACACCCTCAAGTGAAACGAAAGCTGCTTTCCCACAGAGGTGCAAGTGTACACCTTACACAGAGGGTGTAGTGGGCAGTTGTCAAGTTTTCTGGCTTGCCAGCACCTGCTGAACACCTTCTTACATTTGAGGAGTTTCCCCCCTAAGTCCCCTGCCTTCCAAAGATAGAAACAAGAACAATCACTTCCCTAGCCTCCCTTGCAGCTCAGATACAAGCAGATGACTGGGAAGCAGCAGGGATGGCCAAGGTCACATTCCTGGGCCAGACGTGGCATTGACACTGAAGACGGCAGTGGTGGTGATAATCAGGTTCCTGGCAGTGATACGTATTGTTGCATTCAATTGGCAGTGGTGGCAGTAACAACAGTTTTCTTATTAGGCCAGTTTGCAACATGTAATGGAACATTATTCTGGATGTGTAGCCTCAAGCCTGGTTCTCCAGGCTCCACTGATTCTGTGAGACACCCAACATCCTTTACCAAACCTCTCCTGCTTAATCAGTCAGAATCGGCTTCTACTGCTTATAATAGAACCCTGACTCTCACACGTGAGACTCACAGGGACACATGGTAACAATTAAAAATCAGTCCTACTGAGATTGCTCTCACTTAATAAATCTGTTCAATTTCTTTAAATTCCTGTGCCCCTAGCCCTGCCCTAAAGGAAAATTTCAGACCCAAGTGGTTTTTAGGCAAGCAGAGAAGGCTGAAACACTGCACAATTGTCTGAGAAGGAATGAACAGTATCTAATCATTTGCCAAAACAGCATCTTTCAGAGCAGTGGTGAGGCTGTGCTTGTCAGGATGCATCCTACAGCAGGCTCTCAGCTAAAGGCTGAGACCAAAAGCCTTCTTCAGGTAGCTGATATGCACTCAGCAAAGGGACCGAGTTCTCACCAGGCACAGAACTAAGGGGTCTGAGATGGCACGCCAAGGCAAAGAAGGATGAGTGGAAAGATCCCAGGTCAACTCAATGAAACAGGTTTGTGATTCTGTGATTCTGTAGCTGCAACCCCTTCTGTTCAGAGCTCAGGAGCAGTCACCATGCTAAGCCCTTAAAGGGCCCCGCACTGTTTGCAGAGATGCTGGCAAGGTGCCTGGTTGAGTACAAACAAATTAACCTTCCCAGACTCCTGGGTAGCTGAAGAGGGAAGGCATGGCAGGCCCTGGGAACCATGCTGGGATTTGTCTACAAGCTCCCTGCTAAGGGCCTTCCTGTTTTCTCAAAGACTCCCTGACCAGGCCAATTGTCTAGGAGTCCGCTGGCCTCTAGGCTCAAGGACAAAGGAGAGATGAAGACACAGGGCAGCTGGAATGTGAGCTGTGAGCTTGCAGTCCTCTAAACCATCTCTCCTAGGCAACTGCCTGGCTAATGCAAAGAGAATGAAAGCCAAGAGAAGGAAGAGAGAACCATGAGAGCCAAATGGCAAAGTCAAAAGCCATGCATCATCTAAGCCAGATCTCTTGGTTTCAGGAGCCAAGACAGGTCCTTTTCTGATCAAGCTAGTTTGAAGTGGCTTCTGTCACTTTCAACCAAAAGAAACCAGAGCATCACAAGTTCTTCAGATAGTCTTATACATGTTTCATGTTCTTTACATGTTCACCACTGATGTTAGTGGGGATGAGCATCATTTCATATGGAGGTGAACCATTGTGCTTCTTCTGGCTAAAGAGGCATCTCATTCATGCTTTACCGATGAGCATCTCACAACAGAGCCAATGCAATCCAAATATCTAAAAAAATATCAGCTTAAAGTCATGCTCTGAGTCAGAGCCTCATGGAGAAATTTCAGCATAAGTCAGCAGAAGACTTCAGTCTTTAATTCCATTTAGATTCATTCAGGGAAAGGATCCAAGCCTCTTCCTCCCTTCTGGTCTTGACCCTGGGAACCTCAGGTTGCCAGGCTTGCCTCAGAAGATGCAGGGAGCTGATTGACTGCCCCTACCAAGTTCAGCACTGCAGGAGTCAAATAAAATGAGGCCCCTGCCATCCCATTTTCCTGGCTCCCTCCCAACTTGGTCTGTCCATATTCAGGGCTCAGCTCCAAACAAGAGCCACACTCCCTGCATTCTTTCCTTGGGATGCTGGCATAGAGCTCCAGGCCTTAGCCCAGCAACAACTACAGCTTTGTTACTCGGGGGCATGGAAAATTCTCTCCCTGACAGCCTAATTCATTTGATTCTTATTAAGACACAGACCCTCACAGTGCTGTGTCCTCCACTGTGATCTTTGACAAGACCCTAGAGGGTCTCCCCTGACTCCCCGCAGACTCACAGGGTCAGAAGAGAGGCTATCCAGTCTAGTCTCCCACCCTTTGCAAACCTGACAGCTCTCAGCCCAGTGAGGGAATCAGTTCCCTAGGGGCAGACATCCCATTGCTGGCTTTTTAAAAAAAGTTTTTAGAAAGTTCTTTCTCATATTGAGCTAAAATTTGACTCCTTTCCACCCTATCCCTTTTCTATTTTGTCATAAAAGTAATTCACTCTCACATCTACATAATAGCCCTGAATTTATTTGAAAACAAATCATTCTGTCATTAAAAAAAGTTCTCCTCCAGCTAACCAACCAACCTTCTCTATTCCTGCTATTCCTTATGGTTTTCAAACCCATAGCCATTCTATCCACTCTGGCCTGGATACTTTCCATTTTATAAACATCAGATTTACGTTGGAGCACTAGTATCAAGACCCACTCCAGGTAAGATATTTTTTAAAAATCCAGTCTATAGCCATGCCACCCTGAACAAGCCCGATCTCATCTGATCTCAGAAGCTAAGCAGGGTCAGGCCTGGTTAGTACTTGGATGAGAGACCGCCTAAAAGACCAGGTGCTATAGGTGTAAAAAATAAAAAATAAGGGATTGTAAACTGACAAGGTCCTTGCAATCTGTGAGGTCAACCAAGGGTTGCTGCATCTAAAAAAAATAATAAATAAATAAAAAGATAAATAGATAGATAAATAAATAAATAATAGAAATCCACATCAGTTAAGTACAGTTCAATTCCTCTCCTATTCCCTTACTTGGAGAACTCTAGAACTTGAATAGTTGGTGTAACAGAAATGACCAGTTACCTCCAAAAATCCTTCTCCCTTTCTTTTTGTTAACAGGATCTAATTTTTTGAGCTGAACACATTGTACCCAGATAAAACACTTCAGTTCTAATCATCCTTTGAAGCTGTGTTACCATGAAATAAATTTCTAACCAAAGAGATGTAAACAGAAATGTGTGAGAAAAGTTCTGGAAGCCTCCCTAAGAATAAGAGGGTGAACCCTTCCTTCTGCTTTCTCCATCTTGCTTCTGGAACCCAGATGTGATGCCTGGAACTCCAGCAATCACCTTGGACTATGAGGATGAGGACTACATGCTCGAGCAGTTAGACAGAAAGAGCCTGGGCCCCTGAGAAAGCTGTGGAGCTGCCACATCAGCTCGGGACCACTCTAGACTTATACATAAAACAAATAAACTTCTCTCTTGTTTAACCCATTTCCCATTTGCCCTGAGAACACTCACCGGTGGTGCCTGCGGCTGCAGCATTTACTCCCAACTAACTCGTGGATTACAATCCTAACCTCACCCCCAAAGTTTGCCACAAAATATCTCACTTTTATTATTATTTTTGCATCATTCTAGTATATTGATAGTCTTTGGAAACAAATGACATCATTCTATTTATAGAATTCTGTTTTTAGTAGTGATATTTCTATTTACAAAACACAGTAATTCTCAATCACTGAAAATGTCAAATCCCCCTAAAATGTAGCACTCCTACTCATAATGTTAACATCGTTCTTGAACAGTGGTTAGCCGCCACCACCGCCTCCTCCTCCTCCTCCTTCTCCTCCTCCTCCTCCTCCTCCTCCTCCTCCGACTTAGAGCTTTGCTGAATGCTCAGGGATAACATAAAGATATCATAACAAGGAAATCCTTAAATCTGATGTTTTAGTTTCCTATGGCTGGTATAACAAATTACTACAAACTTGGTAGCCCAAAACAAGTGAAATTTATTCTCTCACAGTTTTGGAGGTCAGAAGTCTGACATCAGTATCACGGGGCTAAAATCGTGGTGTCAGCAGGACCTTGCTCCTACCAGAGGCTCTAGAAGAGAATCTGCTTCTTGTCTCCTTCAGCTTCTGGTGGCTGCCAGCGTTCTTTGGCTGTGACCACATCACTCAGATCTCTGCCTTTGTGGACATATCACTTCTCCTTTTCTTCTGTGTCAAATGTCCCTCTGCCTTTCTCTTACAAGGGTATCTTTGATTGCATTGAGGGCTCACCAAGATATTGAGGATAACTTCTGCATCTCCAGATCCTTAATCACATATAAAGTCCTTTTTTGGCTGCATCAACTAACATTCACAAATTCAGGAGATTAGGATTAGAACCTTTTGAGGGATCCAGGGATTAGAAGTAGAATCTTTTAGGAGCCCTTATTTTAGATTTCTACACTTGGTTATTAAACATGACTCTTCTCATCACTTACAACGGTGGCCCCAGCTGGCCTGCTGCCACGCTGCTGGGACAAGCTTACTGTCCTGCAGAGTGTTCTGGATCTCATCTCTCATCACAGGGTACAGGTTTCCAACTCCTCCAAGCCCAAAGAAAGAAATGTGTTTCCCAAGCTTGCCTCTGCCACCTGCCTTCATATCCTACTGCTAAGTCAGAGGTCCCCAATCCCCAGGCCACAGCCTGGTACTGGTCCATGGCCTGTTAGGATCTGGGCCACAGAGCAGTGAGTGAGCCAGTGAAGCTTCATCTGTATTTGCATACTCTCACCAGCATTAGCATCACTGCCTCAGCTTCACCTCAGATAATCAGGCATTAGATTCTCATAGGAGCACCTGTCCCTGGTGCTAACAAGATTGGGGACCACTGTGCTAAGTCAAAGGCCCTCCTGTCCCAGGGTCATCACCTGAACCAGGATTGGCCTCTTCCTTGAATAATTGACAATGGGATCAACCAAAGAAATGTGGTCTGGTGTTAAGTCTCTAAAAGTAAACCAGTCACTTTAGAACACAGTGCTGCAAGCCTACCAGAGATGCAATAATGTAGATTTGAGCTATAATTCCATTATTTGCCAGGTACTTAACCTCTTGGTTTCCTCATCTGTAAAACGGAGATAGAAAGGATAATACCCACCTTGCAGGGTTATTGTGAGAATTTTGTTTAAACGTGCTGGAAGCATGTAGCACTATGCCTGGCTCCCAGAAGAAACTCGAGAAATGAAGGTTATGCCTTATCCATTCCATTTCCCCTTTTAGTTGACTAAAAATCCTACTATTATTGGAGATATGGTTGTGACCCAGACAGCCGTGCCCTGCAAGAGCTCACACCCCAGGTCTGTTGTCCATACAAGTCATCTACAAAGGACATGAGTGCTCCATTGCAGATTTGAACAAAGTAGTAGGGAGAAATCCATTTGCTTTTGAGGCTCTTGATTTGTCACTTTCTTACAACATGGCAGCATGAAAAAAATTTACAGAGGAGTGCGTCTGTGTACAGGGCCCCACAATGTAACAGGATGGCCTCGAGCTTCTGGAAGCCTCACTCCTAAAAGTGAATACTGACTCCCAAACATCACAAGATGGACCCCAGGCCATTGCACATTCAATTGATCCTCTGCTAATTATTCATATGAGGCAAAGAGCCCCTAGTTTAGAATTTTTAGTCAAATGCTAAAAATTGGAGGTAAATTAATTAAGATATAACTTAAACAACACCAGCCTTCCCTCATCAACAGTTCCTAAAGCAGGATAGGCAGCATTAATTGTTGCAATTAATTAGGCATTAAACTGATAATGGGTACAGCTGCTAACAATTAACAGCTAATTATGTCAAGCACTTTAACCATTTCACAAAAGAAATGGAAATTGGAGGGAAGGGAGAAGGAGATGAAAAGAGAGAAAGCAGTTAGCTCCAAATACAGCTGGATCCATTTGTAGAAATGACAGAAAAAGTTGATAACAGCCCTGTCCCTAGTGAGGCTGAGCTGCATGGAAGCCATGTGAGCCTGAATTTGAACAGAGGAGACCAAAATTGAATCGACCTGAGCAGCAAGCAGAGCCAACATATGTTGAAATGCAGTCTCAGTACTTGCCATGTATTATTAACCCATTTGATCTTCACAGTACTTCAGAGTAGTTACCACTATTAGTCCCATTTTATAAATGAGGAAACTGAGGCACAGAGAGGTTCAGTCACTCGCCCAGGGTCACACATTTGTAAGTGTTAGAACCTGGGTTCACACCGAGGCACATTGACTAGGGTATACCCCAAAACAATTGACTTTAGAGGATATCCCAAAACCTCACTAATTTGATGAATTCTTAATTAAACCCAGATAGCAATGTTTTATTGTAGCGTACACTCCACCATTTGTTTTAAGAGAAAAGAAAAAAGCACCTTCTAGGCAGTTTAAGCTGGAACTGAGAATATTTTCTGAAATAATAAGCTAACAGAAATTCATAAATTCAAATCATCCCCAAGCCAAACCAGTATTTTACTTTGCTCTTTAGGACCTCCTCTCTTCTCTGCAGGAACATGTCATCTTGCTGGGATCTGCTGAGCAGCCCCACAGGGAACCCCAAGATCCTCTTCCCAGCAGACTTTGCAGTAAATATCATCGATTGGTTTTTACACAGGACTTTTGTTTCCAAAAGTGTTTATCTTACCATCTCATGAGAGAGGAAGGGAAAGAAAATAGAAGAATTGGGGCCAAACTAGCCACCCACACTTATACACACATGCATGCCTACATGCACACATGCATGCACGCACACACACCTTACTTACAAGATATACTGAGGAGAAGATTGCAGCAAAGACTGCTTGTCCTTGCTTGAAGCCAAAAGTGGTAAAGTGCTTTACCTGGGGTCCCACCAGGATGGCACATAAAGTCACAACTGAAAATTTATGTCCTGGGCTCCACATCAGTATACCTCAAATTTAATTAGGCAGAAAGACCACCTGGGAAACTCCTTGAGTTCACCTGGAGAACTCTCCCTGAGAGATTTTGATTCAGAGGGTTTAGGTGGGACCCACAAAATTGCATTTCTGATACGCTCCCAGATGCCAATGCTGCTGATTCACAAGCCACACTTTGAGAACCACTACTCTACACTACCCCATTCCCTGTCTCTTGTCCTTGTCCCAAGTCATCAGACCTCATCAAGGCTCAGTAATTGTCCCCAGAGGGAGTTTCTTTGCCTAGTCTGGCCTAGTGGGCACAAGTGTTTGTTTTGGTACCATTGATTTGGAAGTTCAAGTTGTGGCACTTGGTCATCCTTGACTAGGATTGTTTTTAAAAAGAATCCAGACAAGGGGCCAAACAGACCTTGTTCCCACTCCTCTGCCCCACCTCCTGCCCCACCTAGCTTGAAGGTAGGAGGAGTTAGTTCTCTGTTTGCTAGGAGTAAGAAGGAAGCTTTGCCACATCAGAGCAGTGTTGGGAAGACTGCTGAGTCCACAGGTGTTGCTGCCTTTCATAATCCTACTCTCATCTTCATCAGGACTCCCTGGGCAGCTGAGACCCGCTTTCTCTGCCCTGAGGCAAGCCCTCTGGCCATGCCACCAACCCTCAGAGTCTCCTCTGTGATCACCCCATCATCTTTCTGGAGCTGGGACTCAGGGCTACCAGAGCCCTGAGACTAAAAACAAGAGCTCCCCGGGGTCCACCTCATGACCAGCAGCTGTCTGTCCAGAGCAGAGTATGAAGTCCAGGGGAGAATGTCATCACTGCAGGGACAGACTCTGTGCTAGCTGGTTTCAGGTTGCACTTTGGGGCTGTAGAGGATGAGTTGACTTGACAAGCTGAGGTAAAATCACCAGTCATCTGCACTCCCAGATGTCCTTTATTTAAAATTTGCACCCTCTCTCTCAAAGGGGCTCAGGGCTCCAGTCTTGGTACAGTAAAAAGAGGTTTCTGACAAAACTTAGGTACTGAACATTGGGGATTTCATGTTAATCTTTGCTAGCGTTATTTAAAACGATCATCGGGGTATCTTCATTCACTATTGATAAAAGTGGGAAATGTTCCCTTCTCTCTGAAAGGAAACACGACAAAGTATAAAAAGACCTTCAAATGTGCCATTCTGCTTCTAGAAATTTACTTTAAAGAAATAACTGGACAAGGCTTCAAAGATAAATGCACAAGGACATTCATTGCAGCTTATTTAATTGCAGCAAAAAATGTAAACAATTTAAATGCATAAATAGAATCAGGAGTTTGGTTAAATGAACCATAGGAAATAGATTCACTGAAATATTATGCAACTAATAAAAAAGGTGTAGAAAATTCTTATGGACATAAGAAAACATTCATAATAATAATTCCAAATTGTAGAATGCAGTCCATAAAACAGTATATATAGAATATTATTTTCATAAAACTGTGTGTGACTCTGTGTGTGTGTATGTGTGTGTGTGATATCTCTGGAAGGAAAAAAAACACCAAAAGGGCATACACCAAAAAGGTTAATAATGGTTATCTTTACATGACAAGTATAAAGGAAATTTATGTTTTTTTTCTTTTATGCTATCATCTATCATATTTGTCAGACTCCATTGACTATACAATGGAATCTGAAAAAAGTCATAGAATAAATAAAATACTTACTAATGATATAATATCAGGTGTTGTGAATGGGCCATGGTAAATGTTTTGGGGTAGAACCTTCTTATTGTTTCTGAAATCTATTCCCATACAATAAACTTGGAGGAATAACTGCAAATAAAAAGATGAATTAAAAAAAAATCTGCATGTACACATGCAGACAGGCTAATGTGCTAATATAAGAAAATGCATCTTCAGTTCATAATATACATATTCATTGGTTCCTACACCCCTTCCATCCCCCACTCAGGCAAAAAAAGATTTTTTTTCTCTGTAATGTCTCCTAGCAGCCAAACACAGACACTGCTAATGAATATTAATTGACCTAACATCTTGTGGTGATGAAACTGTGCACATTTCCCTGTCTTATCTGGTTGCTAGGGAACCATGTGAGCCAGCCATGGGGCCCTGGGACCCAGACCTGTTACATGCAGGACAGGGTTAAATCACAAATCAGAAATACTCCGCAGGATTAATTGTGTATGCCAGCAATTATGTGCATGTATGTGGTCCTGTCAAATAAACAAAAAAAAACAAAAACAAATAAACATCAATAGGCTGCTTGGCAGTGGGCAAGCAAGCTGGTAGAGATGGGTTAGACTCTCAGATAGTACAGCCCCTCCCCAGGAATATCTTAGAAGCATCCTTTCTTCTAGGTTTCTTCCTTGCCATTCTTTAAGGTCTGGAGTGGAGGCAGCACCTGGGAAGGGAAAGGAGGGAGTGTGATGGTGTGATGGTTGGCTGTAATTACCTGAAATTGTAGGCATCATTTCACATCATCCCAGTGCTCATATCAGATGCAAATAAGCTAGTAAGTGAGCCTAGTTTGCCTGCAATTATCCCTCTACATCTGATGTTGGCTCTTCCTTCCTCCTCTCTATCCCTTTTCTCTTTGGCCCACTCAACAAGTAGAGAACTCTTACTTATTAGTGTTGGTCCCTGGTCTGGCCACCTAGTCCCCTTTTACCACACAAAGAGCAAGTTTCATTGGCCAAATTTCTGGAAGACCACACTCATAGAGGCTCCCTCACTTTCTAACTCTCCTACCTCTCTTTTTTCTTCTAATCTTCTCCCTGTAAGCCGTTACTTTACACTAATTTTCCTGACCCCTTTCCTTTTGAATGGGCACTCAAATAACACAATCCTTGGGTACCTTCCTGTGATAGGCTCACAGACCTATATAGCAGAGTCTTCTCTATTCTGTTTGGCAGGTTCCCTATAGGAAAATTTGGGCTCTGGTCTCAACACCCACAGGTTTGGCTGGAAAATGGAGGGAGAATTCTGATCTCTTGAAAGTGAAAGGGAGTGAGGCTGGGGATGGTGGAAGCACTTATTTGGGCTTCATCTTCTTTTTCCTCAAGTACCTGAAATCAAATTCAACTATGAAGATTAATTTCCTCCCAAAGACTACTCTGCAGTTCATATAAATACATATTTATTTAAAATATGTCCATATGAGTCTATGGCCATGGTTCCCTGAACAAACCTGATCCCATTTGATCTTGGAAGCTAAGCAGGGATGGGCCTGGTTAGTACTTGGATGAGAGACCACTTAGGAAGACCAGGTGCTATAGGTATAAAAAATTTAAAAATAAGGGATTGTAAGCTGAAAAGGTCCTTACAATCTGGGAGGTCAACCAAGGATTGCCTCACCTAAAAAAAAAAAAAAAAAATGTCCATATGAAATATTCATGTTAATTTTTAAATTTCCATCTATTTGTTCATTTAACAAATATTAATAGAGCTCTTACTCTATGCCCAGAATTTTTGTTGGCCTTGTGTGGATTCAATGGTGATTTAAACAGACACAGTCTTTGGTATAAGGGAACTTAAAATATCATGGGGAATCCAAAAACCAATCAAATAACTTCACATGTAAATATGAAATCACAACTGTGGTAATATGATAAAAGGGGCATATGGAGCTATGGGAGAAGGAGCCACTCACCTAATCTTGGGACCAGAGAAAGTCCTGAGGACATTGGCTCTATGTCTTGAGAAATACTAACCTCACACTCACCACCCTCCCTGACTTCACCATTGTGAAATGCTGCATATTTCTTCTTCCTGGGTGGAGAGGAGGTTGGGGGTGGGAGTGAGGGAATTCTAAGCTCTACTAAATGGGAGAGAAAAAGGAACTTCCTCTTTTCATTTTCTTTCTTTCTCTTCCCTATCTTCTGAATTGGAAAATGTTGAATTCTCACAAAGATTCCAAAGGAAACTCCATGTCATTAAACACATAGATCACTTTCCACAGAATGGTTCCTGATAATTGTAGGTTTCTTTCTTAGGGGTCATTACAGAGGGACGGGTGTAAGTGTACAAGAGACGAGAAGCAAAGAAGTCAAATGGCTCTGATCAGGAAAGGAGAGAGGTAGAGAGACATCCTGAGGAAAGGAGAGAAGACCCCTACCCCACCCCCTGCCCAGAGTGAGAACAGGGGAGAGATACAGTAACAGGGAAACAGACAAGAAGCCGGACACCGATGTTCTACAGGGAAGACTGGAGAGAAACAACCAAGGGGGACTAGGGGGACAATTCCTCAAGGTGTTGAGTACCATCTACATTTCCCAAACAGCTTGTGGAGTAAATCTGCGAGGAAGAGTGGAGCCTATTTTAACATGAATTTGGAAGAACAGAAGGTGCCCCCCACCACCACCACCGCCTGCCCAGCCACAGCTGGGTTACCTCAGAATTGGAAGGGATCCAAAGAGGTCATCCAGCCCTCCACTAGTAATCCCCTCACTTATTTCTCCAGATAGAAGTCTGGCTTCTGTTTAAACATGCAGTGAGCGAGACATCGCCCCTTCCCTAAGGCAGCAGTTCTAATGCTAAGGAAGTTTTTCCTTGTATTGAGGGCAAATCTGCCTATAATATCCATCCCCAAGGACATAATCTTCCCTGGGAAGTTACATAGACTAGATTGGCTCCTCGTCCCGTGAGAGCCCACTAGATACATGAAGACCCAGTCCTCTCCTTCATATCACTGTCCTCATTCATTCATTCCTCTTTAAATGCTTACTGTGAGCCTGCTCTGTGACATGCAGTGACAACTATAAAGAAACCCACTTTTGCACTCAGCAGCCCAGAGTTTCCTGGGGGAGACAGAGGGTACATGGATAGTTTCAATACAGGGAGGTTAGAAACTGAGAGAAAGGCCCAAAATGCCCACCCTTCTAGGGTTATTTTAAGAATCCACTACTTTCATAAAGAGACTTTTAAATGTATGAGTTTCTAGCCTTTCCTGCCCAGGCCATGATCTAGATGAGACTTAGTGAAGTGAAAAAAAGGGTTCTGGCAGGTTGAAAAGAGGAACACAAAGCTGGTAGATAGATTCTGCTTCCTAGGTCCAGCTATCCCACACAGCTAATAAGAGGCAATTCCTTGTATTTAAAAGAAACCTGGACTATTACCTTAGGAGATTAACTCTCCAAAGAAGAGTTGGAAAGGGTGAGGGAAAATAGGTCCTTGGCCCTCTGGCTAATTCAACAAGGAAAATGGCATCTCCTCAGTCTGTGTAATCTGAATTCCTTGGCCTCTTAGAGCTTCTGAGTCTTACAACAGAAGCACCCCTCCTGGATCCTTGAGGCAGAAAATAAAAGGTTGGATATTTCTATGTTGGAGACTTTCTGAGCTTTGAATTGGTGCTTGCTCAGGTCTACCTCAGGAATTTGGGGCACAAACTTGTTGGGTGGTCAGAATACAGAGCTGGGCATCAGCAAAATGAGAAATGCCTGAAAACAACTTGTTTTGACGCAGGTTTACTAAACTCTTACAAAGTGACTCAAGCCTTGCTTTTGGAGTCTAGGACACCAAAACACTCAAACATTTATGTTAATTCCATTATTTGTTTTGGCATCGAGAATCAGAGAGTTCTGGGATCAAGTGTGGTTTTGAGATAGCATGGTGTCTTTCTTTACCTCCTTTCCAAGCCATCTTAAACAAGGAAGTGTCTGTCCTCTATGAGAATAAAAACAAGCAAACATGGAAATGTAAAATGGGGCAGCCGCTTCAGAAAACAGTTTGGCAGTTCCTCACAATGATAAACATAGAGCTTTCACCCATCAATTATACTCCTAGATATCTACCCAAGAGACATGAAAACATATGCCTGCACAAAAACTTGTACATGAATGTTTATAGCAGCATTACTCATAGACCAACACCATCTGATGAATGAATACACAAAATGTGGTATATCTATCCAAACAATAAAATATTCCTTTTATTCATTAATAAAAGGAATAAACTTAAAGAACTGATAAAACCAGATAAAACTTTAAAACTTGGAAACATGCTAAGCAAAAGAAGCCAGTCGCAAAAAGGCCATATATTATATGATTTAATTTATGTGAAATGTATAGAACAGACAAATCCATAAAAAAAAGACAGAAAGTAAATTATTGCCTCTGCTGGAGGCAGGAGGAGTGGGGGTGTGTGGAGTAAGTGCTAATGGGGACACACATTTTGGGGGGAATGATAAAAATATTCTAAACTTGGATCATGGTAATTGTACAGCTCTGTAAATTAAAAGTCATTGAACTGTATACTTTAAACAAGTTGACTTTATGGTATGTAAATTATATATCAAGAAAACTAGGAAAAGAGGGAAGAGAACAGGCCACAAACTTTAGAGCTACAAAGGATCGTTTTCTGGTGCCAAGAATAATAGACTTTAGTTTCCAGATGGCACATGCTTCCATGAATGAGTATGAGTGTATGTGTGTGTGTGCTTGTGTGTGTATGCATGTGTGTGTGTACCTTCTGGGATCAGTCAGGGACATTCCTAGTATAACAGACTGTTATTCTGGAGGCCACCAATGACCCATGCCTCCCTGTAATCACACCCTCTTGTGTTTTTCTTTCTGCTTGTTCTCTTGGGATGCTCTCACTTGGATCTCTAAGCCACTATGACAAGAGGTCCAGCAACACATTGGAGAGGGCACATGGAAAAAAAGAAAGCGAAAAAGAGATAGAATGTGCCATCTGGCCCCATCCATCCCAGCCATCCCAGCTGAGGCAGAATCATGGAGTGAAGATGCTTTCTTGGATATTCCAGCCCCAGCAGCCATTCATGGAACCAAAGAATCATCCCACTGAACCCAGCCTCAAGTGCAGAATCATGAAAAATAAAACATCATTCTTGTTTAAGCCATTAAGTTTTGAGGTGGTTCATTATGCAATAAATGCCGAAACACTGAAAGACCGACAAACTCTATCCTAGTCACTCACTCATTTGATCATGGACTTCACTCTGATGTCCTCGAATTCTGAAATGGATCTAAGAAGAAACACGATTTTACTGTGTCTATAACATGCCATTTATCACTTTGTTTAGATGCAATTTACACAAATATTATCTGATTGGCACATCAGTTACTTCGCATCACTTGAGAATTGGCTGCACAGGAATTCTGTGCTTGGCAATGAAAGATTGCATTATGGTTATATATACTAATGGCTGAAAAAATGAATTTCATCAGAAAATTATTTGAAGTGCAGTGATGGGCCTTATATATTTACTCACAAAAACATACGCATACTGAGTGCCAATCCTGGAGGACCCTGGACCGAAATGGGAGCTGGTAAGACACCTGCAATAATGGGTGAATGCACCAAAGGCAGAAAACACGTTTTAAAAGCCTTTTTCTCTAAAGTCTTATCACTTTTTCCATTGACTGGACCATCTTAGCAAGTAAAGTGTTTTGAAAAAATTCCATGTATGTCCACTAATGCATGAATTTACCCTCAAAAGATGACATGAGTGGGAATCTTTCAGAAACACTTGGCTTTCCTTTCAGCTCCAGGGCATCTGTTTGCATGTCCCATGAGTGCTGCAGCAAGCACGTCTGTTTTGAAAATATTAAGAGCGAACATGTTTTCTTGTATAATGAAACATTTTGACAGTTAAGACTATGCCAAATAAAGGGTTTCATTTGGAGTCTCTTTGAAGGTTGGAATTTAGACACATATTTTAAAAGAGAAATAAACCTGGAAAATTCAGGACTAACAACAATGTTTTCTCTCTATAGTAGGTTCTCATCACCCAAAAATTAATTGCCCCAATTTTCCACTTTATCTCACCACAGGTACAGTTTTGCACCTGAACTACAGGGTTTGGTAGAAGGGAGGTCATCTTTGTGCTAAACAGAAAGCTTATTTCAGATTCCTGACAGCAGTCAGAGAAAGTGTGTACAGTTGTTGCTGTCTCTCTGAACCCGTCCTCTCCATGGACTCATTAGACTCACTGAGACCTCCCTAGACCTTTACCACTGAAGAGAGAAAATGAGATTCAGAGGCTGGGTTTAGCAAGGGGCCAAGCACCCACAATAACACAGCATTAATGAAATTCACCTTCTGAGCCCTTTAATTGCTTCCAGTAGCACTTCACTTACAATCAATGTTCTTTCCCCACTGCAATTTTCTTGTTTTGAAAAATAATAGTGTGAAATGCACTTTGATTAGAAGACATAAGACTGGCCACACTCCTTAGCACCCAGTGAATCATACCTACCTGAAAATGCTCACCCACCAGTGGTAAACAAGTGGAAAGAACACAGAAGCTGAGAAAGGGTCTCTGTAATTGAGCTGCATAATGAGAGGAAACAGAAGAAGAGCTTCTATTAATAATGACACAGTAATTGAAGGTCACCCAAAGAGAGTCCTAGTATGCTCAACATTCACATTAGCTTTGCACAAAAACCATAGTAGATCTTTCAAAAGGACTAATGTGAGCAATTGTAAGGTTGTTTATCAGATTTATCTGGCACCAACAGAACATTTTTCCACCCCAGGGGAATTGAGCCAGCCTAAAGCACTTTACTAGAGAGAAAATTTTTAGGTTGGAATCAAGGGGTAATTAATGCAAAGTTTAATTGCACACCAAAACAGACACCATGAACTCTGGAGCAACTTTTTAGGCAATTTCTCTTAAACAAAGTATACACAAGTAGTACCTTCTAAGGAATAGGTAGCATTATATTTTTGTCAATGGTGACACTGACAGGCCCTGGAGGGTTGGAAGGCATTGGGATAACGTGAAGGTGATGTTATGAACACCTCCTCTGGGTGTTGTTTTAAGATTCATTTAAGCATCCAAAGTAAGAAACCATCCTTCCAACTAAGGCTTGGCTACAGGTGGGACTCTGCACACTGCAGGTTTGTTCCCTAAGTTTCTTGATTCCACCATTGTCCCAGATGTCCTCCCTCACAGACCTATCCAAACTCATAAATAAGAAAGGCAAAAAACCCTGAAATTCAATCTAGCCACACACAGGACAGCAAGAAGCTTAAGGTCAATGGCTGTGTTTATTTTTCCTTTGTGCCTCCAGTGCCAACTATAACCTTGAGCATAGTAGATTCTAAACAAAGTTTCTAAAATAGTTAACTGAATAAATGACAAAAAAAAAATAAGATCTCTACTTTCATTAAACCAGAAGGTGAGGGGACCTCTAACTCAGAGACTGTACTGGATTAAATAGTGTCTTTCCAAAATTCATGCCCAGTAGGAAGCCATGAGTGTGACCTTATTTGGAAATAGATTGATTATGGTTATTATACTAATAGCTGAAAAAATGATGCAACCTAGTTAAGATGGCCCATACTGGATGCATGAGTTCTAAATCCAATATGACTGGTGTCCTTATAAAAAGAGGAGTATTTGGACACAGAGACACAGACACACAGGGAAAATGTCCATGTGAAAATGGAGGTAGAGATTGAAATGATGCATCTACAAATCAAAGAATACAAGGATTGTCAGCAACCATTGGAAGCTAGAAGAGGCCAGGAAGGATTTTTCCCTAAAGTATTCAGAGGCAGCATAATCCTGCCAGCATCTTTCTTAATTTTGTTTTTCTAGCTTCTAGAATTATGAGAGAAGAAAAGTCTATTGTTAGAAGCCACCCAATTTGTGGAAATTTGTTACAGCAGTCTTAGGAAACTAATACAGGGACCCTAGGGAGAAGGTGTTTGATGATTCCCTTGGGGTCTACAGGTAATCCCACTAGTAAACAGAGAAAACAGAGATAAGTTTAGATCATCTTCTAAGACAGGGGTCCCCAACCTCCTGGGCCAGGAACCTCTAACAGTCCGTGGTCTATTAGGAACCCAGCTGCACAGCAAGGGGTGAGCAAGTGAAGCTTCATCTGTATTTGCGTACTCTCCCCAGCACTAGCATCACCATCTTAGCTCCACCTCAGATCATCAGGCATCAGATTCTCATAGGAGCCCAGTCCTTTGTGCCAAAAGGTTGGGGACCACTGTTTCAATACACTTAGATATGAAAAAAGGGCCAATTTTTCATCATCTGCTGGTCTCGCCCTCGTTGCTTTTTTTCCCCTATTAACAGAAAAAAGGAAAGGGGCACAAGTCACCCATGGTGACTCACCAGTCTTGCTTCATAGCACTTTGATCTCCTTCATCCCTATGGCTTTACCTCCACATGATACCAGCCCCTCACCCCTAGCTCCATGCTTCCCATAAAAAATCTTAAATCCTAATATCCCTCCTCCATCTTCTGCCTCCAACCCATACAGCCATCTCACACAACTAACCACGTGTATTCATTTATTGTTCAATCAGTCAGTCCAGAATTGTGGCCCAAGACAGTTCAGACATGACTTGGTATTCCAAATTTGGTCCTCTCTGAGGTCACCGTGCTGTCTGTTCTTCCAAGGGTCATGAGCAATGCTGTCCCATATGACTTTTGTAATGATGGAAATACTCCATATCTGTGCCATCCAATACTGTAGCCACTGGTTACTAGTGTGATTAAGAAACTGAATTTTTGATTGTATTTATTTTAACTTTCATTAATTTAAATTTATATGTGGCTCATGGCTACCATAGTAGATAGCTCCGATATAGAAGCAATTTTTAAATCAAACAAAAACCTCACAGATCTCTCTCTCTCTCTCTCTCTCTCTCTCTCTCTCTCTCTCTCTCTCTCTCACACACACACACACACACACACACACACACACACACACACCTCCTGAGGATGAGCATTAATTTTCAGAGCATAAGTAGGTAAAGAAACATTACCTACTATTCCATAATTTGCAAGGTCATCTCAGCCCACAATGAAGTTAATAGCCTACATCACTATGCAGATCAGTATTAGTTTAATTCCTCCCCCCAAACTTCCAGACTCCTTTCAAATTGTACCCCTTTGGGCCACTGAGAATAAAAAATGGGCCTATTACTAAACCTCCCACTCCTTAATGGCTGTTCCTTTAGCTACATCAAGATCCTGCTGATACTTTGAAATCACCATTACAAGAGCTTGATTAAGTAAGTTCTCAAACAAGGTGCCATTCTTTTCCCAGTCTGAGGGAAGAGAGAATGGAAGGAGGGGAGGAGGTAGTTCTTCCAGTTACTATTATTCCATCAACAAACCCCTCAGCTCTATCTCCAACCTCTCCCTTTCAGCTAGAACTTTCCCCTCAGTGGCATAAGGTGGTGGGTTTGAATCTCATCCCTGCTATTTTCCTGGATCTGATTCTAACTTCTACTTCTTACAAGCATATGACCTTGCATGAGTAGTTCTATGAGTATGCCCATCATGGGTCAAATCCATACCTATCTGTGTGGAGTAAATAGAATAAGACTGTAAAATGCCTGGTACAATATTCCTATTTCCCTCTCTCCTTCTTTCCAAAGAAGGCCTTCTTAAAAAGAAATCTGCCTCTTCTTTATGAACAGATAAGGATAAGTTGGGAGATGTCTTCCATAACATACGCACGGGAAATGATAGGCCCATGCCGGCTCAGTTCAGACTTTGACTACACAGTGACAAATACCCAGATATTTGCAACTATCCCAATGGCTGAAGTTTGCCACATTAACCCAGATTTTGCCAATAGAGGAAGCATGGTCTGGGAAGACTTGTGCGTGTGGTTTGTTCTGATCGTGGTAAGGACAGCGTGATGGTGTGGGATTGTAACAACACAGCGCAGTCAAATGTAAAGTTTTTTGGCTTTTGTTTTGACACAGTTGGGGCTCTGGTCCTGCAATAAGCACAAGGCTTGTTTCTCTAACTTGAATCACAGCTGCCCAAGTTAGCTGAGGGAGCCTTTTAAGATTCTTCTCATCTCAGGGCAGCTCTCTTTAGAGCCCTGTTTGATCAATAATAAAATAGCTATCCAGTCACTCTGGCTGAGCACAAATGGAGTTTGATTTTCAGAGAGACACCAATATAAGATTTAGCTCCCAAGGGCACAGTACTTTGTGCAGAGTCAGGGCTGAGCTCTGGGCCTGGCGACACATTGGCTGATGGGAGCACGAGTGTCTGGAACAATGGGAACACCCACGCTGCTGCTGTGGTGATTCAGCCCTTCACATGTTTCATCGGCTTACAGTGATGGCGGGGGTCTACTTAATTTCCCCCTATGCAAGGTAAAGTTGGACTTTTGGAATATAGACCAAGTCTCACCCTCCTTCACTCCCTACGCCTAACACAGGGAATATTAGTGTCAAAACAAAAACAAAAAACATAAACAATTTCATTTTCAGTGCATATTAAAACTAACAAAAATGCTAGACTATACCTTTCTCCTTCTTTAAATGCTTATTTATTTATTCAATATTTATTCAAATATTTATTGAGTTTACTAAATGCCAGAATCTGCATTAAAGGAGATATACATCAAAACAAGTCTTTTTGGTAAGTGTTCAAACACATGCCAGGAGGTGGAGAGTGGCCTTTGTGGCCTTTGGGGTCAGACAGACATGGTGTGACTGCCAGCAGTCCAGGGCACCAGTGTCCTGGTTTCCCTCCTACTGCACTGGCCATTCTCTGTTTGTATTTTTTACTGGTTCCTCCTCATCTTCCTTACCCTTAAACAGAGAAGGGCCTCCAGGCTGTAGCCTTCTCTTTTCTATCCACACTCACTCCTAGGTGATCTCTTAGAGCCTTAGATAATGTCTCATCATTGTGACTCTCCTCTTTTCTTTGAGCCTTAAGAAATTTATTTCTCAAGTCCTGACCTGTTCTCAAAACCCCAGACTCAGATATTTCACTGCCTACTTGCTATCTCCTTTTGGAGGTCTAACAGAGATCTCACACTTAAAGACTCCCAAACTGAATCCTGCTCCTCCCAGTCTTCCCATCTCAGCTGCTAGCAACTCCAACCTTTAAATGCTCAAGCCAAGATCCTTGAAGTTATCTGTGACTCCGGCCTTCTCCCCTATTCCATATCCAATCCATCGGCAAATCCTTTTATCTCTGCCTTCAAGGCATATCCATCACTGCTATTGCCTTGATCTAAGGCTTCATCATCTCCCACCCAGATTACTGCAACAACTTTTTAATGGGGCTCTCTGTTTCCAGACTTGTCTGCCCACTTTATTCTCAGTAAGTGGCCAGACTTATCCTTTTAAGACCTAGGCAGATTACATCACTCCTCTCTGCTCCAGTCCCTCCAATGGCTTCCCAACCATCTGAGGAAATGACTCAGGGCCCTCATCTTTTGCCCCTCCCCTATCTCTCACCATGTTCCAGCCACCCCATCTTCCTGCCTCTTCCTTGAAGATGCCATACATGTTCCTTCCTTAGGGTCTTCTCTTGCTGCACATATCTTCAGGGCTCTCGCCCTTACCTTCTTCTAGTCTTCACTCAGATGTCAGTGAGCCCTCTGTCACGACCATCCAAAGTAGCACCCACCACCTCCTCATGTCTCTCTATAGCTTCACCCTGCCTTGTTTTGCTTCATAGAACTATGCCCTTATGACATAGGTAGACTGGGTTTCTTATTTGTTCATTGTCTTTATTCCCTTACTAGAATCAAACTACATAAGATTAGATCCTTTATTTACCCAAGAATGTATTCCCAGAGCCTAGAAGAGTGCCACCACATAGCAGAGCTCAATAAATATCTGTTGAATAAATGGACAAATAAAGTAACTTTTATTTAATTGTAATGGAGAAGCATCTAAAATGCCAGGGTCCACATCTGAGGAAAGGAGTCATGCGCAGTTGCTTACACATAGATTTCCACATTTTGGATCATGTGACACTGTGGCCCTGGTCACTGCCAATTAAACAAGCAATCTGCATTACTGGGAAGGGCTGCTTCTGCCTCTCCCCTCTGTCGTCCTCACTCTCTCCACCTCTGTCCTCGCTGCTTCCCAGACAGCTCACACATTTGGACCAAGACAATGTCGTTTAATAGAACTATAATGGGAGCCATATATGTAATTTTAAATTATCTACATTTTTTAACTGGAACAAGAAAGATATGACATTAATTTTAATAATTTATTTTGCCTAATGTATCTAAAACATTATCATTTAAAAAAAAATATACAAAATATTAATAAGGTAATTTACATTCTTTTCCCTTATATTATGTCTTCAAAATGAGGTTTGTATTATACACTTACAGGACATCTCACTTTGAACTTGCCCCAATTTCAAGTGCTCAATAGCCACATGGGGTTTAGTGGCTCCCATATCAGGCGGTGAAGCTCTAAGAGGGTCACATTCAACAGCAGGTGGGTAACTGGACCTTCATGGGCAAGACCAATGCTTGTCTTCTTCTCTTCTGTTTCCTTTCTTCCAAATAGTAGGTTTAATAAGTGGATCTGGCCTCTCAGGCATTGCTGGATGTTTCCCATGTGGCAGGGCCTGTGTCTTTGAGTCAGGCCTGGTCTCCTGGCTCCACCCTCTCCATCTGATACTGGGCAAAGAGAATCAAGGAGAGGAAGTTGGAAGCTTCTCTGAACTCTTCCAGCTTAAGCCACATTTTCCCTGGCAATTTTTACCACTGTGTGGTAGATAAGGGAGTGCTTAACAAAGATAGTGCTTTGTTTTCCATTTGGCTCCTTTTCCTTCTGGTGCATTCCCTTAGCAGAAAACCCCTAAGAAGTGAAGGAATCAATGATAGGATTCTGGCACCAAAACCCCATCTGCAAGCCTAAACATATTTCTGAGTTATAACACAGCATGATTTGAAAAAAAGATAATGTCCAAAGAGCGTCCCCTCCTGCGTAATGACTCAGCTGGCCGAAGAGGGACCTCTGAGATAGGCTATAGAGAGGGCAGCAGGGACGAGACCTTGGAGAAAAAGTAGGAAGCAGGATCCATTGGAATATGAAACCAGGAGTGAACAACAATCCTAAGGATGAGAGAAGCTGAGTAGATAATGGGAAGGTCATCATGAGCTGTGAAGTAATAAGCTATCAAAAAGAAGGCAAAACTGAACCACAGGAAAAGGGGTGACTGAAGTGGCTGCTGTTTCTGGACTACACCCCTGTCTGCAGATGACTGCCTACAGCATTTTCTGTGCTTCCTCACAATTTATTGCTATCCACTGGTGCGCCCTGAACAGCCTCTACTCTTTACCATCCAGAAAGGCTTCCTGCCATCTCCCCTCAAATGGCTAAGGCTCTGTTGATTGGACAAACTTGTGTCTGGTGCCTGTATTCCTTGAACTTATTCTTTGCACTTATCCCAGAGCTCTTCAGCTATTCAGGAATAATAAATAGACTTTCAAAGACCCACTTTCTCCTCATCTTCAGAAATATCTGGGCATTCCTGAATGCCAAGGGTAGACACTTATTTTCAGACTGAGAACCTCCCCCAAATACTGTTCGCATAGGAAAGGGTTGGGGCAGAAGAAAACCCAGCTTTGGCTCTGGCCTGGTGAGTGCTCTATTCTGCCTTCCTTATCACCTAGCAGTGTCCTGGACCAGATTCCCAGACTGCACAACTGTCAGGTAGTGCCCTTTAGAGTTAATTAATTAGCAACACTCAACTCCTCAAAGAGACCGCTCTTTGAAAATCTCATTATGTAACACTTGTTAAGCATTATTGTTAAAGTTCTCTGCTAGGTCTTGTAATAGGAGAGTTATGAGGATGGATATGGTGCTTTGCCCTCCAAGAGCTTGAAATCTTATTTTGAAGAGAAAAGAAGAAAATTTTACCTGGGAAAGATGAGATAACATCATTCCCCACAGTTCAGACTTTGGTCTTAGAGAGCCTCTGTTGTCTGTATTAATTTTCTTGCTAATGCCATAATTGTTGCCAATTGAAGTATACTCTATATCGCCAGCACATTCCTAGTGGATAATCTGTGCTAAGCCACCCTTTAAAGTTCTCTTGGCTATTATTGCCTCCTCTGCTTAATTAATTCATTTGTTTAATGTCCATGAAGTATTATCAACATGTTTAGTTTTATTCCCAAATTCAGCCTGCAATCCTGCAGGAAAAGAAAACAAAACATTTAATTACTTTTAAATAGTTTTCAGTTACTTCTTCAGCAGTTGTAACCTTCTTACACTTCCTTTTCTATCACCTCCATTCCAGCACTAACCTCTGACCAAAAAAAATAAATAAATAAAAATAAAAAGGGATATAAAAGAAAAATAAACGAAATAGAAGACAGCCCTTCTTTGGCTTATGTGAGAGATGCCCTTCTTTGTCCATGTCAGTGACAAAGGAAAACAGGAAGGGGTGAACAATAATGGTGGAGATATGCCACAAAGAGGAATCCCGACATTTAGCTTCTCCAAGCTGAGTATTCGTATGGTGTGCTGTTGATCTTGTTTTTTAGATAGTTTTCAAATGTTAATACAAAATTTAAAAATGAAAATTAAAAAATAATTTTATGATCCACCCATTTTGAATTTTCATGCTTCAGTTTTCACCTCTACCCCACATCACTATCATTAATGAATGGATACAATACCTTCCAAAAACAATGTTGCTCTTTGCTATGGCAAAGAGCCCTTACCAGAGAGAAAGTAATATGCCAGGGAATTTCCAAGTTTCTTGAAGTGCACTGTGAAAGTCTTTAAAAAAATCTATAACCAATTTTTTTCAGTGCTTTTTTTTGTTTAAAAAAAAAGTATTATCCATCTCTCAGCTCTTTCTGGAGAACACAGAGTGTGACAGGAATTCTGAAATCAGTAAACAATAGCCATGCTGCTAAAAACTCAATCTGGTGGCCATCACAATAATCACGATAATAATAATAATGGCTACTAGAAACAGAAACCAGATCACAGTGGCTTGAACACATAAGGGCTTACTCATGTAAAAGAAATGTAGAGGCTGGTGTGATGCCTCCCTCCTCATCAATGACCAGGAGCCTTTATCTTTCTACTCATCTATCTTTGTACCCCAGCTTCCATTTTCAAGATCCCAGATGTTCTCTGGTAGTCCAGCTGTCATGTCCATATTCTAGGTAGGAAGCAGAAGGAAGGGGGAAAGAGCACAAGGCACATGCCAGCTGTATATACCATGCTTAAGGAGCTGTTCCAAACCTACTGCTTTCTTTCTTTCCCCCCACCAATCATTTTGCATCCCATCAAGCTTATACAGGGCTGACATTTCTAGTATATTTACCTTGACCATAAAGGCTCCTATAGAGACTAGTGCTGTCTTTGCTATTGTTGGCTAACATCAACCTCCTTCTTTTGGAGGACTACCCTCCCCCCTTATTGTGTGTTATCATATCAGGAACAGGGCCCTGCTTCCCACTATAATACCCAAGGAGAAAATATCTTTTCCTCTCTGTCTTCTGGCAGTTGTGAAAATACAGGACCCACCCAGTCAGTCATGAAAATCAGACACTACTACTCAGTAGCTTCAATTTTAGAGAAATGACACACGAAAAAGGAATGCCACAGCAGCAGCAACATCCATCTGTGGAGTCCAGTGGTGGTAACAAGTGTCCAGCCCCAAAAGTGCAAGTGTTCTGGCCAGATGAGTCCTGCTGAAAGGTAGCTTCCTGCTTTTGGTCCCACAGTGCTACTCAGTTCCTATCTGTCTTCCATGCCTGACCCCCTCACCACTTGGCAATTCTGGGCTTCCTTTGTCTTTTCAACATGTCCCCGTTTTGTTTAAGCTAGCCAAAGCTGATTTCAGTTACACTCCAACTAATACAATTAAGGAAATATGTATTATTATTATTCTAGTCTATCCTTTATGGTTACCAGAAATAGAAACACACATGGTCATCTAAGGTATAGATGCAAGACCTAAACTCACAGACACAGAACTGAAGCCCTATGGGAGAGGATACCGGAAATTGCTGGAAACAAAAGTTGACCCTCAGAAGCCACATGGATGCTCATCCCTTTCAGTCTTTGCATAAATGCTCCTTTCTCATCTATGTTTACTGGTCAACTTCCTTTGGTTACCTAGTTCTATCATCTCCATAACTTTTACTTCCTCTTCACAGACTCTTCTATGGAATCTACTTGACCTTTCTGTAGATGTGCTATTATTAAAGCATTTCAGTTTCAAGTTCCACGTCTCTATATTTAAAATGTTGACAAAAGAACTGATTAGTGACTAGGTCAAGGACTTACCCTAGTCAAATCAGCTATAATAGAGGGATTGGGTTCATGACTAGGTATATGCCTTCAGTACAAGCTCCCAGATTAGGGGTCTGTGGACAGGGCAGGGAGAGAAACTTCCTAATACAGGGATGCAATGTAATGCAATGGGGATGAATTACTAGATACAGCACAGTTTTTGGAGGACAGACCTGAGATGTTTCGTTCGATTATATATTTTGAGCACCTATAATATGCAAGGAGCTAGGAGCTGAGGATATTATAAAGAAAATAATGTTTATCTTCTTTTAAGGACTTTACAATGCATACACACTTAAAAAAATGTTAAGGGATGAATTAGCATATACCTGATTAAGAGTTAAACTTGTCTTACCCACAAAATGACAAAAGAATTCAAAAAAAAGGAAAGGTCATATTTAACTATGGTGATCAAGGAAGCCTGGACAAAGAAAGGACTTTGTTACCTTAAGGGAAGATAAGCAGTCAAGTGACATTTAAAATCAGCGTTCCAGACTGATGGTAGGAGTAGGACAGAGGTGGAGGCATCTGAATCAGAGGATAAACACTGAATGGGCAGAGAGACAAAAGTTAAAGAAGTGAGACAGAAAATGAAGATCATCCATTTAAAATTTTTACCTGGTGCAATCATACTGCTAAAGCAACCTGCAGGTGTATTTATGTAAACAAAGGGAGAAGGGAAAGATATGTGAATTTAAAGTTAGGTAGTGGAAATGAGAGACTTAAGATGCAGATAATGGCAAACTAGATTATCAGAACAAAACATGGTACTGAAATCTGGACAATATATAAAAACATCCATTGAAGCATAAGAATGCTAACAAAATTGGGAGAAATTAGTGCTCAAGAGTGGGGAATAATGAAACCTTAGAAGGCAAGCCTGGCGTTTTCTGGCTGCTTTTTCCCTGGGGATGTTTGCTTATTCCAGAGGGCGTGACCTAGAAGCTGATAAATGCCTCCGGCAGTCTTGCAGAGGAGAGAGAGACAGAGACAGAGACAGAGACAGAGACAGAGACAGAGAGACAGACAGAGAGAGAGACAGACAGACAGAGACAGAGAGACAGAGAGAGACAGAGAGGGAGAGAGAGACAGAGTCAGTCAGTCTAGAGTCTATTATAGGAAAAGTCCTGATGAATCCTCTTGGGTTAGGACTCAAAAGCATACAGGTGAACCTAGGAACTTCAAATAATTTCAAACCCTAAAACTGAACTGAGATGATCTCAAATTGCTAGTACCCCCCAAGCATCTAGCAGAAACAGATAAACCTCCTCTCAAAGGAAATAATATCTTGAACCTCAAAGTATTCCTACAAGCAATTTTGCAAATACAACATCTAGCACATAACGAAAAATAATCGGCCACATGAGGAAATAAGATTATATGGACAAAACTAGGAAGAAGACAAAACAATAAAATCAGGCCCACAAGGTTTCCAGATACTAGTTTTATTATACTTAAACCTTAAAACAAATATGATCCCTATATTTAAGGATAAAGAGAAGACTGAAAACTTTGCCAAGAACTAGAAACTTTAATATAGAATTTCTAGAACTAAATACTATAATAATTAAAAGTTACAACCCAAAAGGTGGATTAAACAGCAGTTAGCAAAGATGCAGGGATAATTTCTGGAGAAAATTTCTAGAAAAGAAAAGGGAGAGACAAAGGAATGAAAAACGTAAACAAGAGTTTAAGAGATATAGAGGATTTGGAAGGTCTAGTATGAATTTAACTGAAGTCACAAAAGAGGAAGAGAAAGAAAATAGGATAGAAGCAATAAATGAAAAGTCAATGACTTAAAAGTTTCCAAACTGATGAAAAACATCAAATCAAGGATTTAAGAATTCACATTAAGGATAAATGAAAAGATATGCACAACTAGGCACACCATAATTAAACTAATGAAAACTAAACAGACAAAAAAGTCCTAATACTAGCCAGAGAAATTATCAGATTACTTCCAAAGAGGCTCCTACCCTCAATATCTAGAGAATATCTACAAACTAATTAAAATGAAAAGGCAAACAACTCAATAGAATAAAGAATAAGAAACTTGAAAAGGCATTCACAAAAAAAGGATATGCAAATGGCCATAAACTTAAGAAAACATGTTCAAATTCATTAATAATTAATAAAATAGATATTAAAATCACAATGAGAAAACACATTCACAAAAATGGCTAAGTGGATGATATAAAGTGTTGACGAAGATGTGGAGCAAAGGGAACTCTCAGATCCTTATAGTATAGGAACTTTCAAAAATTAATTGTTAGTATTAACTGAAGTTGTACAAATATATTCTCTATGACTTTCTAATTTCAGTCATAAGCACTGAGAACATGTGTAAGAAAGCTCATAGCAGTACTATTGTAATAGCTCCACATTGGAAACTACATAATAGCAGGATGAATAAAGATTATAGTATAGTCACACAATAAAGCAATATACAGCTTTGTTGAAAAAAAAAAAGCTTTACTGGAAATGAACTCACTGTAGCTACATGCAATTAAATGGTTGAATCACAATGATGAACAAAATCTCAATGTTGTGGATCTCAGTCACACACAAAAATGCATAATTTAGTATAAAAATTTCAAAAAGCATACAAAACTAGTGTCTAAGAATGTACTCTCAGTGGTAAAATTATAAAAAGAAACAAAGTAGTGATTTCCGTAAAAGTCAAGGTACTGGTAATGATTGAGGGTACTTCTGAGGTGCTGGTCATGTTCTATTTTCTTTTAACCTGGGTGATATTTTACAGGCACTCACTTTGTGATAAATAATTGACTACACATTTTTGTTTCATTCACTTCGCTAGGTTCAATTCCACAACAAAAATATATATATATATAAGTTTTAGAAGAAATAGAATCAAGCTTTCTTATAACTACTATATATTGCATATTTACTGGGTGTCAGGCACTATGCTAAGCAATTTATAAGCATTACTTCATATAATCATCCCAATGACCCTGAAAAGTACATTTTATCTGTCTCTGTCCCCATTTACTGAATCTTAATGTCCTTAACTTCAAAAGGGAGATAATAACATTACCCCACCTCGAGGTTATTATAGGAATTGAATGAGATATATGCCAAGAGCTTAAAATAGTGTCTGACACATAGAAAGTGCTATTATAGGGCTAGCTATTATTTCGTAAGAGAACAGTACTAAAACTCAGTGAAATCAAATAGCTTACACAAGCCCACACAGCTAGTAAGAAAGAAGCTAGAATTTGAGTCTATGTCATAATCAGGCCCAGTGCCCTTTCCTCTTTACCAGGGGAATACTTCCCTGGAGCATTCTGTGAGTTTTATGTCAGACATGATAATCATTCAGTTGTAGAATAGGGTAGCTGAGTCTCCAGCTGGCCTCAGCCTGGCCCTTCCTTGGGAAGCAGAAGCTGGGCTTTTGGGGAGAGCAGTTGGTCTTATTCTCTCTGTGAACTAACATCACTTATTCATGATGGCAGCTTCACTTTTTCAGGGGTGAAGGCTATCCATTTCTTATCCCAAGATAATTTAGTAAAAGAAAAGGCTTTTAGGGTGTGTGCAGTTAGAGAAGGTGGGCTCTATAATTGTGCCTTCGCAGAAGGAGCACTAGGCTTGCAGCCAGCCCTGAGGCCCTTCTGCTGCATTTCCAACCAACCCTTTGGGCTCAGAACAACTATGCCATCAAGCATCTGCAGGTGGATAGCCTAATTGACCCCAGAGCTAGTTGCCAGCAGATGCCAAATAGAAGACTTAGTTGCTGGAACCCAGACAACGGACTGATGGAATGGAGGTGAGAAAGAAAGCAAGGCAGGTAGACAATGGAAAGAACATTTCTCTTCCTCTCAATTCTCTCTTTTTCTCCTTCATTCATGTCTGTTTTTGCCATTTCTCATTTTAATGAAATTATGTTCTTGAAGCCTGTGATGGCTGGCTTTTCCTCTCTCTTCCACTTATCTCTAACCTAATCTCGTTTTTTAAATCAAGCAAGACCTTACAATATTTTATAGTTCACAAAGAGCTTTTACATGTATGAATTCTCATACAAGCTGTGATTGGGACTTCTGGTCTAAACCCTGACATGTAAAAAGCTTGGAAGTCATCATGCCCACCTTTACAATAAGAAAACACTGGACAAATGTAAAACCAATAGCTTTTCTTGCACCTTTTAAGACCTGAGGTCACAGTACAAACCACTACCTACAAATCTGGAAAGACAGGCACATCCAAAGAGACACAGCTGAAATCTGCTTACCTGGAGTGAAAGCCACTGGAGCCATTAACTGACAAAAACAATTTAGGAAATTCTGATTAATTGCTAAAGAGTGAGCATGAACTAGCATGAGAATGAGGAACCCCAGGGACCATAGTCACAGGATGGCCCCCACACTTTAAAAAATATTTTTTTAATTTTTCAATTACAGTTGACATTCAATATTATGTCAGTTTCAGGAGTACAACAAGGTGGTTAAAAATTTATATAACTTAGAAGTGATCCCCCCAGTAGGTCTGGTACCTATCCAATATGATACATAGTTATTGCAATATTATTGCCTATATTCCCTATGCTTATTTTACATCCTCATGATTATTTTTTTCCTTTTAATAAATTTTTTTCAATTACAACTGGCATACAATATTATTTTAGTTTCAGGAGTACAACATAATGATTAGACATTTATATAACTTATGAAGTGATCACTCCCAATAAATCTAGTACATATCTGACACCATCCATAGTTATTACAATATTATTAACTATATTCCTTATGCTGACAATTTTGTAACTACCAATTTGTACTCCTTAATTACTTCCCTTTTTATACCTATCCCCCCCCCAACTCCCTTCCCATTTGGCAACCATCAAAGTGCTCTCTGTATCTATGAGTTTGTTTCTGTCTTGTTTGTTTACCTTTAGATTCCACACATAAGTGAAATCATATTTCATTTGTCTTTCTCTGTCTGACTATTCCACTCAGCATAATACTCTCTAGGTCATTCCATGTTGTTACAGATGGACAGATTTCACTCTTTTTTATGACTGAGTAATATTCCATTACATATGCACCACCTCTTCTTTGTTCATTTATCCATTGATGAACGCCCAGGTTTCCTCCGTATCTTAACTGTTGTAAA
The DNA here is from genome assembly GCA_003508835.1 of Eonycteris spelaea. NCBI lineage: Eukaryota > Metazoa > Chordata > Mammalia > Chiroptera > Pteropodidae > Eonycteris > Eonycteris spelaea. Next base: position 5,407,413 of record PUFA01000123.1, read on the forward strand.
TAATGCTGCAATGAATACATGGATTCACTTGTCCCTATGAAGTAGTGTTTTGGGTTTCTTTACATAAATACCCAGAATTGAAATTAATGGGTCCTTTTCTGTCTCTTGTTACAGCTTGTGTTTTAAAGTCTATTTTGTCTGGTATAAGTATAAGGTATAAATAACCTCAGTTATTTTTTTTATTTCCATTTTCATGAAATATCTTTTCAATCCCACTGCTTTAGTCTGTGCTTTTCGATCTGAAGAGAGTCTCTTATAGGCAGCATATGTAAGAGTCTTGTTTTCTTATTCATTCGGCCACTCTATCTTTGGATGGAAGCATTTAATCCTTTCCCATTTATAGTGATTATTGATAGATATGTAGTTATTGCCATTTTATTATTCATATGTTTTTCTTTTTTATTTTTCTTATTCTTAAAGTCCCTCTAACATTTCTTATAATACTGGTTTGGTGGTGATGAATTCCTTTAGCTATTTTTTTTTTTTTGTCTGGGAAGCTCTTTAACTATCCTTTGATTCTAAGATAGCTTTACTGGGTAGAGCAATCTTGGTTGTAGATGCTTACTTTTCATTACTTTGACTATTTCCTGCCATTTCCTTCTGGCCTGCAAAGTTTCTGTTGAGAAATCAGCTGACAGTCTTATGGGGGCGCCCTTGTTGGTAACTTATTGCTTTTCAATTGCTGCTTTTAAGATCCTTTTTGTCTTTAACCTTTGCATTTTAATTATTATGTGTCTTGGTGTGGGCTTCTTTGGGTTCATCTTGTTTGGGACTCTCTGTGCTTCCTGGGCTTGTATGTCTATTTCCTTCACCAGGTTAGAGAAGTCTTCCATCATTATTTCTTCAAACATTTTCAGTTCCTTGCTCTCTCTTTTCCTTCTGGCGCCCATATGATGTGAATGTTGGTACACTTGATGTTTACCCAGAGACCCCTTAAACTATTCTCATTTCGTTTTGTTGTATTCTTTTTTTCTTGTTGCTGTTCCAGTTGGGTGTTTTCTGCTATTTTATCTTCTCATTCACTGATTTGATCCTCTGCTTCATCTAATCTGTTAATTCCTCCTAAGATATTCTTCATGTTAGTTATTGTATCTTTTATTTCTGACTAGTTCTCTTTTATGTTTTCTCTTTCCATTTTTATGTTTTCTATCTGTTGAAGTTCTCACTGAGATCATTGAGCATCCTTATAACCAGAATTTTGAACTCTGCATCTATATCACTTCTCTCATTTTGTTCTATTCTTTTTCTGTAGTTTTGTTCTGGTCTTTCACTTGGACATGTTTCTTTGTCTCTCAATTTTGGCTGCCTCTCTGTGTTTGTTTCTATGTAATAGGTAGGGCTGCTATGTCTCCTGGTCTTAATAAATTTGCCTTATGTAGTAAGCGTCCTGTGGGGCCCAGTTGTACAGTCTCCCTGGTTACCTTAACTGGGTGCTCCAGATACGTCCCTTGTATGGGTTGTGTGTGCCCTCCTGTTGTAGTTGAGCCTTGGTTGTTGTTTGCTCATCAGTGGAAGGGATTAGCCTTGAACTGATTAGTTGTGAGAACTGGCTGGTGACTACAGTAGAGAAGCTGTTGTGCAGGGCTGACCCTACAAAGCAGGATTCACTTTAGCAGAGCTCTTGTGCCTGTCCAATTTGCCCTTTGAGTGTATCATCCTCAGGTGTGGCCCTGGGTGATACTCTGGCTCAGTCAGAAGCCAGCCACAAGGCCCCAGGGAGGGGCCCCACTGCAGGCCAGTTTAGTGAAAGCTTGTACCCTGCCTGGGGCCACGAGGCATGAGTCACCAAGCAATCTACAGATGGCCACTACCCATGCTGAGCTTAGAGATGCCTCGAGGAGCCAAGCCACAAACTGAGGCTGGCTGCCACATTAGGGACTGCTCAGCAAAAGGTATGGGGCATGCCGAGGCCAAATGCTACTTGTTTGGGTTTCTGAACCTTTGAGAGATTTTAGGAAGCTCAACAGCTTGAGCAAAAACATATCATTTTAATGTAAAAACCACTGGAAGCAGATTGGATGGGCCAACAAGTTGGGTGGGGTGAAAAGAGCCCCCATGGTTTGCTTTCAAGGACATAACAATGTTCTCACAGGTGAAGAACAACAACAAAAAATGTTCTGACAAAAGGAAAGAGTAATCATCGTGAAATACTACCAGGAACTTCTTCACAGCAAAGCCCTACTCTCCAAGAGAAGGACTTGGCCTGAACTTTTATTTCAGCTAGAGGGAGGAAATTCCTCCTACTCCAGTCAACTCCAGCATTTCTAGTCCACCTAAAAAGGTAAAAATAGCCAAACTCTGGTCAGAGTTTCCAGGAAATGGAGAGGGAAAACTTCCGCCAGAGAAGAGAGAAGGAAGCTGGGCTGAGTACAGCTATACCACTGGAGAAACAATTGTGAAAGTCCAGGCCTGAGATGCAGGCTCATGAAAAGACTGAGGTTCATTCATAAGATTATAGAATGGTCTACCTTCCCCCACAGCTTACTACCACACAACAGGGCTCTCGTACAACAACAGTGAGTTAAAACTGAAGGAACTACAAGACACACACTCTCTCTGAGGAGGGATAATTATGACAGTCCAAAGTCAAGAGAAGACAAAAACAAAAACACTACAGGACTCTGAAGGCTCTCATATCTACAGCTATAACAAACATTAAACACAGCTCAACTCATAGCCAAATTAACATTCTTCATGCTGAAAACCAGCTTATCTCGGTTTCTATTTCCAAATACAATGAGGCCATCTTTCAACAAAAAAAGTACAAAGCATGCCAAAAGTCAGAAAAAACTCAGTCTGAAGGGACAAAGTGATCATCAGATCTGACAGACAAATAAACCGACAAACCTAGGCATATCGCATGCAAATCATAGAAACCAAAGACAAAGAGAAATCTTGAAAGAAGCTAGAGGGGAGAAAAATAAACTTTATGTAGAGAAGAAAAAAAGATAAAAATTAGCATGAATTTTTTTTATCAGAAATCATGAAAGCAAGAGAATAATAAAGTGAAATATTTAAAGCGTAGAAAAAAAATACCCCCAAACTTAGAATCTTATATTCAGTAAAATTATCCTCCAAAGCGAAAGGGAAATAAAGACTTTGTCAGACAAACAAAAAGTGAGGAAATTCATTGCCAGTAGACCTATCCTGCAAGAAATCTCAAAAGAAGTTCTTTATGCAGAAGAAAACTTATATCCAGAAACTTGGATCTGTATAAAGAAAGAAAATGCATCAGAGAAGGAATAAATGTAGGTAAAATAAAACCTTGTTTTTTTCTATTCTTAATTGATCTGAAAGATAACTGTTATTGTGTTTTTAAAACAATAATAGTAACAATGTCCTGGTGATTATAGTATGTGAATAAATAAATGATAACAAATCACAAAAAATAGAAGAGAAGAATTGAGATGCTCTGTTAAAATGTAGCTGTACTATACATCAAGTCGTATAGTATTACTTGAAAGTGAACTTGGATTAGTTAAAAATGTATACTGTAAACTCTAAGGAAGCCACTAAAAAACTTTAAGGAAATAATTGATATGCTAAGAGAAGAGATTAATGGAATTAATGGAGTGGGGAAATAAAGAACAAATATAACAAACAGAAAAAAGTTACAAATATGGTAGAGTTTAATCTACTATATTAATAATCACTTTGCATGTGAATGGCAAAAAATATTTCTATTAAAAGATATTGTTCAAGTAAATTAAAAAAAAAACAAGACCCATTTATATATTGTCTAGAAGAAATCCACTTTACGTATGAAGACTCAGGTAAAAATAAAGTAATAGAGAAAGATACATTATGGTAATACTAATCAAAAGAAAGCTGGATTAGGTATATTACTCTCAGACAAAGAAAGTCAGAATAAGAAAGATTTTCAAGTATGAAAAAGACAATACATAATGACAAAAGAAGTAAATTTTCTAAGAAAATATAACAATTCTAATTATGTGTGCATCTAACAAAAGAATGTCAAAATACATGAGGCAAAAACTGAGATAACATAAAAAAGAGAAATATACAAATACACTACTATAGTTGGAGATCTCAACATCCCTTTGTCCGTAATTGATAGATCGAGCAAGTAGAATCAGTAAAGATATAGATGACCTAAGCAGCACTATCAATCAACTTGATCTAACTGATATTTAGAATGCTATATAGAATATATGTTATTTCATATATTATGTAGTATTATATATTATATACATTATAGAAAAACATCCAAAAAGGGAACACACATTCTTCTCAAGGTCACATGTAACAGTCATCTAGATATACCACATTTGTTCCATAAAACACAACTTAACAGATTTAAAAAAAAATAGAAATCATACAAAATATGTCCTTAGATCACACTGGAATTAAACAAGAAATCAATAACAAAAAGATACCTGAAAAATCCTCAGATAAACCAACACACATCTAAATCGCTCATGGATCATAGAAGCCTAAGATAAATTAAAAATTATTTGAATTACATGAAAATGAAAATGTGATTAATCAAAATGTATCCAATGCAGTAGAAACAGTCTAAAGGGAAATTTATAGCATTAAATGCATATATTAGAAAAGAAAAAAGATCTAAAACTAATAACCTATACGTTTACCTTACGAAACCAGAAAAAGAAAAGCAAATGAAGCCTAAAGCAGGCCGAAGAATAGAAATAATAAAATTTAGAGCAGAAATAAATAAAATTGAAAACACAAAAACAATAAAGAAAATCAAAGAACCAAAAAATCTAGTTCTTTGAAAAGATTAATAAAATCAATGAGACTCTAGCTAAATTAATGGGAGGAGAACACAAATCACCAATGTAAGAAATGGAAGAAGGTCATTGCTGATCCTAATGACATTAAAAGGATTACAAAGGAATACTAAAAACAACTCTTTGCCTGCAGATTTAAAAATGTAAGTAAAATGAACCAATTCCTTAAAGACACAAACTACCAAATTCATACAAGAAGAAACAGATAACCTGAATAACCCTATATCTAGCCCTACAGCTATTTAGAAAATTGAATCAAAGCGAAGAAAACCATCAACAAAATGAAAACTACAATCTACTAAATGGGAGAAAATATTGCATATCATACATCCAAAATATATAGAGAACTCATAAAACTCAATAGGAAAAACACAATCCAATTAAAAAATGGGCAGAAAATCTGCATAGACATTTTTCCAAAGAAGACATACAAATGGTCAATAGGCACATGAAAAGATGTTCAACATCATTAATCATCAGGGAAATGCGAATGAAACCACAATGAGATATCACTTCACACCTGTAACCCAAAAGACAAGTGTTGGCAAGGATGTGGAGAAAAGAGAACCCTTGTACACTGCTGATAGAAATGTAAATTGGTTCAGCCATGATGGAAAATAGTAAGAAATTTCCTCAAAAAATTAAAAATAGAACTACCATATGATCCAGCAATTCCACTCCCGGGTATTTACCCAAAGAAAATAAAAATACTAACTCGAAAAGGTATATGCACACCCCTGTGCCTTGCAGCATTATTTTCAATAGCCAAGATATGAAAACAATTTAAGTGTCTATCAATGGATGAATGAATACAGAAATTTTGGTATATCTATACACAATGGAATATTATTCAGCCATAAAAAAAAAAGAATTAAATTTTGCCATGTGCAACATGTCTGTACCTTGAGGGCATTATGCTAAGTGAAATAAGTCAGACAGAAAACAACAACATAAAAAACTATGTGACCTCTCTTATATGTGGATTTAAAAAATCAATATTAAAAAGCAAGCTCATAGATACAGAGAACAGATTGGTGGTTGCCAAAGGCAGAGGTGGAGGGAAGGAGAAATGAGTGAAGGCTGTCTAAAGGTTTTTTTTTTTTTAAGTGTGAATCAATATTTAACATCCTTCCAAAAAATTTTAAAGTAATAAGCCCAGATTGTTTCATTGATAAATTTTACCAAATGTTTAAGAAAAAAAATATACTAATTCTCCACAATCTTTTCTGAAAAATAGAAGCAGAAGGAATACTTTCTAACTTATTTTATTAGGTAAGGAGTAAGGCAAGGATGTCCTCTTTCACCACTCCTATTTCAACATCATCCTGGAAGTCCTAGCTAATGCAATAAGATTTTTTTTAATAAGTAAATAAAAGGTATTTAAGTGCAAAAGAAAAAAAGAAAGCTGTCTTTATTCGCAGTGACATGATTGTCTCTATAGAAAACTCCAGAAACTCTACAGAAAAAAAACATCCTGGGACTAATAAGCAAGTACAAAAGGCCTCCAGACACAAGTTCAACAGACAAAAATCAAATGCTTTCCTCTATACTAGGAATGAACAACTGAAATTTGGAATTTTTAAAAGTACCATTTAAATAGCACCAAAAATAATGAAGTACTTAGATACAAATCTAACAAAATATACACAGGATCCATACGCAGAAACTACAAAACACTGATGAAATAAATCAAATAACTAAATAAATGGAGAGATATTCCATGTTGAGAATTGAAAGACTCATTGTTAATATATCATTTCTTTCCAATTTAATATATAAATTCAGTGCAATCCCAATCAGCTCCTAAAAAACTGTTTTGTAGATATAAGCAAACTATAAGTTTTATGCAATGTTATGGATTAAATTATGCCCCCTCAAAACTCATCTGTTGGAGGCCTAACCCCCATTGAGATTATATTTGGAGAATAAGGTCTTTACAGAAGTAATTAAAGTTAAATAAGATCATAAGAGTAGGGCCCTGATCCAATAGGATTAGTGTCCTTATAACAAGAGCCACCAAGGAGTTTACTCTCTGCTATATCAGGACAAACAGGAGGAAAACTCTCACCAGAATCCCACCATGCTGGAATACTAATCTCAGACTACCAGATTCCAGAACTGTGACAAAATAAATTTTTGTTTATTTTAAGCCACTCGATCTATGGTATTTTGATATAGCAGCCTAAGAAGAATGATACATATGGTAAGGCAAAAAAACTTGAATAACCAACACAATCCTGAAGAAAAACAACAAAGTTAGAGGTCTCACACTACCTGATTTTAAGACTTAAATCTACAGTCATCAACAGATCATAGTATTGATGAAAGAACTGACACAAATTAGTGGAACAGAAGTGGGAAGCCAGAGTTATACCCACACAAATATAGTCAACTGACCGTGACAAAAGTGAAGGATTTTAATAGAGAAAGAATAGCCTTTCAATATTTGCAAAATGTGAACCCAGACACAGGCCTTATACCTTTACCCAAAAATTAACTCAAAATGAAACAGAGGCCTAAATGTTAAAATGCAAAACTAAAACTAGAAAAAAATAGGATAAAATCTACATGACAATGGGTTTAATGATGAGTGTTGAAATACATCAAAAGAACAATCAATGAAAGAAAAAAAATATGTCAAATTTCATTAAAATAAAAAAATTCTGCTCTATAAAAGACAGTGTTAAGAGAATGAAAAAGCAAGCTATAGACTTGGAGAAAATATTTGCAAAACTTATATCTAATAAATGATTTGTAGCCAACTTATACAAAGAACTTTTCAAGTTCAAAAATAAGAAAACAAACAACCTAATTAAAATTAAAGCAAAAGCCCAAAGCCAAAGCTGGAACAATTTGAGCAAGAAAATAAATAATGTACTATTGGATTATAACTTAAAATAAATATTCATGAGTCCACACTGATACAAATAAATGGGGGAGAAGAGACAAATCCCCAGTGTAGTATAAAAGAATTCCAAATAATTTCTGTAGATAACTTCAGGGAGGTGGAGCTTAAGTCTCTCCTCCTTAAGTGTGGGTAGATACCCCCAACACTGAGTTTGGGGGTATGAAGCAACTTCTTTCTGAAGAAGAAACCTGACAAACATTACTTTGGCCAGGTGATCAAGGTCTATATCAACAGTGATAGCTCATGGTGGTAATATTCACCCTTGATACAATATGATTAAGAAGGCACTTTACCTCTGTGGTCTGCCTCCCCAAAACCCAACACCGCAGTCAAATCATGAGTAAAACAGGCAATACTCAACTGAGAGACATTCTGTAAAATACCCAACCCACACTCCTCAAAACTGTCAAGATCATCAAAAAGAAAGTCTGAGAAACAGTCAAGAAGAGACATGACAACTAAATGAAATACAGCATCAGAAATATGAAGGACAGAAAAAGGACATTAGGTAAAAATTAAAGAAATCTTAATAAAGTATGGATTGTGGTTAATAATAATATATCAATATTGGTTCCTTAATTGTGACAAATGCACCACATAATGTAAAATTAAATAGGAGAAACTGGGTGTGTGGTATGTGGGGACTCTCTGTACTCTCTTAGCAAATTTTCTATAAATCTAAATCTACTCTAATATGAAAAGTACATATTTTTAAAACTCTATAGTAGTTTTTACTATTTTCCCCATTTTAAGATCAGGAAACTGAGGCTCTGAAAAGTTGAATCCATCACTCTAGGTCACAGGGCTGGCGGCTGGCCCAGGAAGTCACGTCTGTTGTTTTTCTTTTCTCTTGGGATACCAAGTTCAGGTTCTTATGTAACCATAACAAAAATTAAAGCGCAGGGGAGTTGGGGCGGCTCAAAAAGAAGAAAAATAGAACAACGTTAATTGTAGGTCACATTGAAAGGTAGTGCAGGGGGCTTTGAAGATTACTAAAAATTTCTCAGTCCCAAGAGGGTAACTTGGTGCAGCTGGAACCCATCTGTATGCGCGCGCGCGTGCACCCACACCCACACCCACACCCCCACCCACCCACACACACACACAGAGTGTGGCTGCCGCCTTGACCACGGGAAAGGAGACCCAGTGGCCCCGAGGTCTCACATAGGCCCTGGCACCTGCCCACCCGCGCGCTGCTGCCCGCCAGCCACCTCAGAGACCCGCCCACACACTGCATCTTAGACCTCCGCCTCTTGCCCGGTGACGGGGCGCCCGCCTTTATCCCCAGCCGTGAGGCTCTCTTTTTCCCTCCGTGAGGCGCGCACAATAGGCCATGTTTAAATCTCTGCACGTGATGATTGCTCTGTAATTGCGTCTTCCCTGGGTAGTTTGTCAGAGTCCCGATTTGTGACCCTTTTTTCTTTTAAACTTAAAAAAATGTTCTCTACCTTGCCAGCTCGCTCTTTGGGGTTTCTCCAGGGTGTCTGTGAATGAAAGCGTTTTGTGATCTCATGCCGATGTACCAATTTTCCCACGTACCTCCTGCGGCCTTAACACGCTGGATGTGAACTGCGGGTCTTCAGGACCTTCTCTTCAGGGCCCACTGCCCGGGACACGTGGATTCCCCCAAACAGGAGCCACTGCCTGAGGGCTGTGGGGGCGAAACACCTTTGCTCCAGGCCAGGCTGCCACTGGGCTTTCTTGCAAAGTTGAAGTGGATTTGCAGGCTCACCTCACCAACTCGTAAGGTGACAAACCTGGCCTCCCCTTCCTGTTGCTGTCTGGAATGCTGTTCCCCCTTTTCGACCTGAAAATACCTTCCTGCTACTCTTCAAGGTCAGACTCTCATGTCACCTTCTCTGAACAGTGTTCGCTGCCCTAGCACCTTAATAGCTTCCCACATCACTGGGTTGATCTCATATCTCCCTACAGCCACCTGATGAGGTCGCACAGCAGCCTGCTCTGGTTCATTTCCCAGGTGCCTAAGAGCAGATCCTTGAATTTTCTCCCAACCAATTGTGCATATGTGGGAGGACAGTTTAGAGGGGGACAGTGGCGCTCCCAGGACGGACTTCTAGTGTTTTCCATTTCCCCCCTGCCTGGTGGGGCTCATTGTAGTATGTCTCTTCTTGCTGTCAGTACCCCCAAAGCCAATCATCCTCTGTGAAATACCCCTAGAGCCTATTGTCCTCCCACACTTCTCTGGTCTAGACTGTTGGCTTCCCCCTCAGACAGGGGCCATGTGGAGGCAGGTCAGGGTGGGGAGGCCTACAGATTAGAACAAGGAGGGCCTACTCTTCCCCTGTGGCTGAGCCTGGACCTGTGGTATAGAGACTGGAAGTCATAGGCTTGCAAAACAATAAATGCCAAAGCTAGGACAGTATCCATCAGGGAAGCTAGACAGAGGCCTAGGTGAAAGGAGGAGCAAGGGGTGTGGTAGAGACAGGCAGACTATAAAGCATACATTTCAGGGGCCCCTCACTTCCACAGGCCCCTTCCCAGGCTCTGCAACTAATTTCGTATACAGTTTTATATTTTTTCCTAAAGAGGAAATAAATTTATCAGGCCTAGAATTTTGTATAGGATATTATTTTTAATTAAGGAAACAGGTTGCAGAGTTTGAAGGTTGCATTTTAAATGTTTAAAGATCTAGTAAATATATTATAGATTTTTGTAGACTTAAGCCCTGCTAGAAGCATCCAAGACTGCTGGCTCTAATGACAATATTAATCAAGTTTTTTTTAAAGCTTTCCAGCTTTCCATCTGCTAATAACAGGACTAAGTACTTTGATGAGTACTGACTCATTTAGTCCTCATAACCACCCTATGGGATGGATCCCAATTATTTTATAGATGAAGAACTGAACCACAGATAAATAACTTGCCAAAGGCCACACAGCTAATAAATGGTGGAGCTGAGATTTTAATCCAACAATTAGAAGCCACAGGCCTCACTGATTACTCCCTTACTCTACCGCCTCATACTAGGAGTTCTGAGGTCAAAGCTTCTGGCACAGTTTCCTCACCATCCTCCAAAACAGGTTGGAAAATCATCTCGTAATAAGACCCCGTAATTTTTTGACCCTCTGCAACCACAAGAAACAAAGTTAAAATTAAGACACAAAAAGTGGTATTATTATTTGCAGATATTATTATTGCATGTCTGGAAAACCAATCAACTAAAAAGGGACCCCAAATAATAATATTGAGACTACTGTTTACAAAATTAATTTTAAAAAATCAATAGCTTTTCTAGAAACAATAACTGACCAGAAAATAAAATGAAAGAGAAGATGCCATTTAGAATTGCAACCTAAAAAGAAAAAAATACCTAGGAAAAAAAAACTTTACAAGCAATATATAAGATCTATATGAAGTAAACTATAAATAACCATCTAATGGAAAATAAAAATTTAAATAAATAGAGAGGTATTCTCTTTTCTTGGATAAACAGAGTCCTTACAAAGATGTCCACCTTCCTGAATTAATTTGTGAATTTAACATGAGCAATACCAAAAGAAAACGATCCTCAGATGGACTCTAAAAATCATATCAAAAAATAAAATGCAAGAAAAGCCACAACATTTGTGACAGAGAAGAGTATGAGAGAAGTATTAGCCATAGCAGATATTAAAATACATTAAAAGGGTCATGATAATTAAAGGTTTTTTTGTTTTTACTGGCTCAATAATTGATAACCATATGAATGGAAGTGAGTGAAAAAACTAGAAGATACCTAAAACTACACAAAAATTTGGTTTATGTAGAGACAGATTTTTGATGCAGTTAGGGGAAAGGTATATTATACAACAAATGGTTTAAAATAACTGGCTAGACCATCCAAAAAAAGAATGAATCCCTTTCTCATTCTTTATACCAATACTAATTTCAGATGTATAAAATATTTAAATGTAGAAACCTAAACCATAAAAGTACTAGAAGAAAAATATTGCAAAAATATGATAGTTGATTCCCATCAGATACAGGAGTTCTAGATAAATCAATTGGAAAAATAAAAAATACTCAATAAAAAAAGAACTAATGAAAAATACCATTATGGAAAAAAATGCAACCGACGTTTAATCATGTGAAATAATATTTAATTTTACTTATATTTAAAAAATACAACTTTAAATCATTTTATTTATTTATTTTATGTTGCCTACTATATTGGCATAGAACAGTAAGTTTGATAACGTAATGATTGTGGGAAAAGACTCTCTAATGCATTATTAGAGTGCATTTGTTCCAAGTAGCACAACTTCTTTGAAGGACAACTTTGAAAATTTTTAAACTCCACCTCTAAAAATATATCTGATAGGTAGTGTTCACAAGGATGTTCACTTTAGTACTATTCATAGTAGCAAAAGAAAGAAAATCTAATGCACTTCCATGGGAAACTGGTTATGTAAATTCTGGTGTATCCGTGCAGTGGAACGCAATGTAGCCATTAAGAGTAATAGGCAGACCTATATGTGCTAATATGGAATAATCTCCAAAAAGTTAACTGCAAAAGGCAAAACTCAGAACACTTTGTATAATAGTCTCTAATTTGTATTTTTTTTAAGTGGAGTATGTAAATATATACTAGTATATACAGATCATTGTTTTTCGAAATGGGTGGCAATCATTTGTAGGTTGCAAAATCAATTTAGTGGATTGCAACCAATATTCTTTAATGTTTGCATTTTTTATTTTGAGACTTTTATATATTGTATTTAAATACTGATAAAATCATATTTAATATTAACTATTGTTTCTTATTACATGTGGTAAAAGTAGATATTGCTTTTGGCAAGTTATTACAGTTATAAAATTGCATAGTGGGTCGTGATGGGAACCATATTTCTTACTGTGGACTACAGACAAAAAAATGTTTGAAAACCAATGGTATTGACTATCTCTGGAAACACAGAAAACAAATTGGTAAATGGCCTTTGAGGATGGACATTGGGGACTGTGGATTCAGAAGTGGAAAGGATAACCACTTCGCCCAATCAGTTACATATACTGCCACTATTTCCTTTTAACGAAATTAATTTTAATCAGAATTGTTTTCTACATCACACTTATAACAAATATAAGATTCACTGATCAAGTTTTATACATATCAAATAATGATTAGTTATTATTTCTGCCATTCGGAGTTTTCTTTGCCACCATTTTGAACAATTCAGGTTTTCTTTAATCCAATTTTGCATATCTAAATTGTACCATGTGGATCCCTACCAATAAACCATGTGTAGTTTTAGTCGCTGTCAGTTTTATTTTGTGTTGATTATTTTGCTCACAGATATTCATTATGACTTGGCTAGAATGTTTTATAGCTAATGCATGAGAAAGTTGTAAACAATCTTTCTAAAATATTCAAGGCTCATTCTCTGGTTCAAGATTGGTTTGTTAGATTTTGAAGCCAATTCTTTGATGTCCTTCTGAACACATTGAAAGATGTATAGTATTTTTCAAATCCGCTGAAAAAGTCAAGAACAAACTGCTCATCACATAGTAGTGTAATAGCTCTCCATTTGACTGATGGTGTCAAAACACATTATGTGACATCTAACAACATACCATTACTTTGGGGTCAAAATATCCCAAATAGGCACTGTGCCAGGGGCTTGGGTTATAATGATGAAAAGAAAACTCCTTTTCCTTTTTTTTAAAAAAAAATTTTTTAATTTTAATTTTTTGAATTACAGTTGACATTTAATATTATGTTAGTTTCAGGAGTACAACATAGTGATTAGACATTTATGTAATTTATGAAGTGTTCCCCCAGTAAGTCTAGTATCCACCTGGCACTATACATAGTTATTATAATATTACTGACTCTAATTCCCTATGCAGTACTTACTTCTCTGTGACTATTTTGTAACTACCCATTTATACTTCTTAATCCCTTTACCCCCTTCACCCAACCTCCCAAACCCCCTCCCATCTGTCAACCATCAGTTTGTTCTCTGTACCTGAGTCTGTTTATGTTTTGCTTATTCATTTCATTTTTTAACATTCCACATATAAGTGAAATCACAGTATTTGTCTTTTTCCATCTGACTTATTTCACTTAGCATAATACCCTCCAGGCCCATCCATGTTGTCACAAATGGTAAGATTTCATTCTTTTTTATGGCCAAGTAATATTCCATAGCTCCTTTTCTTCTTATTCTTCTATTCTTAGGGACCTATGTTTGGCCTCTAAGAATACAAATGCCTTTTTCAGAGTTAACATAGGAGTTTGAGGCACTGAGATCTGTCCTGCTAGGAATTTTGTTCTGACTAATGTCACCAGGTGTGCTGGGATGGAGGCAGATAAACATGAAGAGTGAAGATGGAATGAATAATGGAAAATCAGAATCCAGGGAGTCCTATGTAGACAAAGTTATGTTTCCTTCCATCTGTTTCTTCTCTGGCCAATTTGTCTCTCTTCTTCTCCTTGGAACCAAGATCTGAAACCAGAGCTCCTAGAGTTTCCAGACCTAATTTTCCTTACTATCTCCTCCCATGACCCAACTCCCATTCTTCTACCCTCCCTCCAAAAAGGCTTAAAGCAGAGCTAGAGCACCAAGTAACAGAGGCTTAGGGAGCGGACCTCCTGAGAAGAGGAGGGTCCAAGAGAGGAAGCTGGCAGTCTGCCTACATCAGGACTGCAATGTGCCCATCATGAACACCTGATTTAAATTCCACATTGTTCTTCCTTCCTGCAGGGCAGCTTTGGTTGGCTTGACTCTTAAACTATTTTTTATAATGAATTTATGACCTTGGCAAATATTCATGCTAATCACAGCATTAATTCTAGGGTTTATTTAAATGCAGAGTTTTGGGCTTTGGTCAAAATGTGCTTTTGTCTACAAAGTTACCATATTAATTTTCTTCATCGGACAGAATGTTTGACAAGATAATAATTGTTTTAGCAGCCAGTTCCCTGCTAAGAAACAGTCAGACCAAAATGCCCACTGCTGAGGCTCACCGTCTTGCAAGTCCTCTGGTTCTCCTCCTCAGAACTTTCTTTGCTCTTGATAGCCCACTAACCACACAAATTAGGAATAACAGTGGCTCAGATGAGGGTGGGAGAGTTCACAGCGTGTATTCCCACCAATTCTCCACCTTGGGCCTGATCCAAGGTCATACTCCTCAGCAGTAAGGAAGCTATAGGGCCAGAGGGGGCCCACATCTCAGGCACCCAGTAGTCACAAACCCAGCATTCCCCCAACAGGCCACACCTGAAGAAGGCAAGCTAAGGGAGCAAAAAACAATCTCTGCAAGGAGCTGATTGCAGGCAGAAATTAATGCTTTGGAACATAATATTATTGGATTGATTTTAAATAGATGTTTCGCTTCTCTTTAGTAATGAACTGTAGACTCTGAAGGAAGCCAAAATAAATCAAAAGAAGAAAAAGAGAAGAAATAAGAAAAACAACTCCCCAGAAGTCTTCCTAGGTTATTGCTCTAGAAAGATTTTTTAAATCCTGTTTCAAATTGCTGGGTCTCTGACAGTGCAATTGTGATAAACTGATGCATGTCTATTTATATTAAAACATAAAACATATGGATGGTTATTTAGAGGACAAATGCATTCTGACAGACATCTAATTTTATTCCACTGATAGGATGAATTTTGTCAGACTCTTCATTTCATTTGAGACAGGATCACTTTTGGTTTCTAGTTCCTTACCATGGTAGAAAGGCATTTGTCAGGCCCTCCAGCCCCAAAATGGGTTTAAAATATTGCCATTACAACTCTACTTAAAAGCAAGGAAAGTAGTAAAAGTCTCCTATTACCTACTCATACAAGAAATATAACCAGGTAAGTACCTTTGTGTACCTGTTTGCATAGCAGAATTATTCAAAGGTCTTCAAGGATAGATTCTTGGCAAATACAAGCCGTGACATATAGAATTACATATGAGCATAAAAGGAAAGAAGGTTAATTCCCTTAGTCCTTAATGGGCAGGAGGAAGAGACCAATGCTGTACTGGAAAAGTTCTGCTCTTCTTTCATGTTTTAGCTCAAGAGTAACCTCCTCTAGAAGCGTTTTTTGACTTATCCAGGCAGACTCAAGCTTTTCTCCATATGTTCCCATTTGTTCCTATCCATACCTCCATTAGACCTTTTTATCACTTTGCATTTTAATTTTTCTGGTAGAGAACTTGACTTTTCATTTTTATATCCTCAATGTCTAGAAGAGCAATTAGTACATAGTAGGTATTTGAAAAGTATTTGATGCATGAAGAAAATAAATAATTATTTCTATTATAACATTTATCACATGAAATTTCTAATTTACCTGTCATTTTCCTCCACCAGATTGTGAGTTACTTAAATATGAAAACTATCTTATTCATACCTATTTCTTCAGCTGTGATTACAGTGTCTGGCATATCACAGATACTCACTCAATAAATGTGTAGACAGGATGGATGGATGGATGGATGGATGGATGGATGGATGGTTGGATGGATGGATGGACAGATGGACGGAGAGACAGATGATAATGGTTGGAAGCTTCTGGGTATTTCTAAAAGTCACCAGCTACATATACATCAAAGACCTCCCCTCCTCTAAGCTTCTAATCTTTGGATTTTAAACTAGTTTCCAAGAATAAGTAGCATCTGTTTTTAAAATGTGTTTCCTGAATACTTCAAGAACTATTGGGGGGCCCTTAAAAGAAATCTAGAGAACATAGCTTGCATGTCTTTTGTTAGAGCCTATTAGATGGTTCTTGATATATATTCTCCCATTTGTCCTTAATAAGAAAATTTCCAAATTTTAGCTCTGTGCAAGGTGCCTACAATAATAATATTTAACAGCCTCCCCTGAAGATAGGTGTGATCACATGACTAAATTCTGCCAACAGAATTTAAGTGGAAGTGTCCTGTGCAACTTCTTGGAAGTATCCTTAAAGGAAATGAGCATAACCATCTTCCTTCCTTTATTCAACTAGAATACAGATAAGATTGCTTTAATCTCAGGCAGCCATATTGAACCATGAGTAGAAAGCCATATGCTGAGGATCTGAGAACAGAAAGATATCAGCGACGTTCCTGACCACTTCATGGCCTGACCTAACTCTATTTCTATATTTCTTTTACCTGAGAGAAATTTTGGGTTTTCTGTCAATTGCAGCTTAACTAATTCTAACAAATATTGGTATCCTGCTAGACACAACATGAGAAACATCAAGAATCTTCTATCGAATGGAATGGAACAAAATGGAATGGAATTGACACTACGTATACTAAAGCCATATCCTTTCAAATAAGAGAATCTTTGCTAGAAACCCAAGGAAAGAGATATTTGAACTTGACAACACATCCCCATGGACAGCTATTCTCAGTTTTGCATTCTGCTCTGGGCAGGTTCTTACTTGAAGCTCATTTCATCCTTAATGTGAGAGAAGAAAACTACTAATGCCATAAAATATTCCCTTAGCTTCCATCAGACACAATCTTGATCTGGAACTGTAGATCAACCAACAACCTCCCAAATAGGTGAAATCCCACAGAGATGAGAGTTTAAACTTGGAGTTAAAAGTTCCCACTCTCAGCCCATAACTATGAAACATCTTGATTCAAATAAGCCAGAGCTCAATTTTCACCTCATTCAGAGCACTTTGACATTGGTCATTTTTCTGATAATGTCTGGGAATTTCATGGCTTTTTAAGCAAGATGAGGTTGAATGGTTGGATTTACTGTAGATGAAATGTTGGCAGAAGAAATTCCAATTTAGCAACTGTTATGATGGACTCCTCAGAAGAGTGGTGCCGTTGAAAACAGTTATTACTCAATGTTAATAAAAAATGTTATGGATCAATAAAAGTTAATAGGGAAGTATCATGTGCCATAAAAATTACAGTCAAAGCAAAGAATGCTGGGTTGGGGGAGAAGATTCCACTATAACCCTATATTGTCTGGGAGCCAAAATTGGCCATGTCCATAACACTTCCGAAGTGCAAATGGTTCTCCAAGTCAAATTAAACTGTGGAATACTAGGTGTAGGATCATCTCCTTTTGTAAAAATAGAAAGGAGCAAATTTATTAACTACAAGTGAGGTCCTGGTCCCTGGTTGGCTATTTTTAGTAAGTATCAGGAAACTTCCTCCTTAGGAACTCTCTATGTGCTTTCCAGCTAATTTGACAGCTTGGTTCCTCCAGTGGACAGTGTCTTGTGTCTAAATAGAGTGATTCTGGTTTAGAGGAATTTAAGCTTCTTATATAACATCCATGATCCCTATGGAGACACGGGAAATTGAGGAATCAAAAACTTCCCTCCATCCCTTCCATCGCCACCCTGTTTTCTAACTGGACTCCTCTCCAACCTCCTAACTGATTTTTCTGCTTCCACTCTAGCTACCTTCTTTCTCCACCATTCAAATCCATTTCCCACATAGCAGCCAGAGTGATCTTTTTAACTTATTAATAATATTTTGTCACTCTTATGTTTAAAATCCTTCAGAAACTTCCTTTGGTTGCTAGGATTAAAACCAAAGTCCTTTTCAAGACTCAAAAGGCTTTCCACAATTTGGATTCTAGTCAATTCTCAGTCTCATCACGAGCCACATGGTCCCCACACCCAGCCATTAGCCTGGAATGCACGCTTGCACTTTCACTTCTGAGAATTCTCAGTTGCTGCTCCCGCCTCATCTACTGTCTGCCAAGATCATTTGAACTCATCTTTATTTCCTCAAGCAGGGCTTCCCTGACCCAAAATTAGGTTAGATTCTGCTGGTGCATGCTTTTAAGGCCCTCCATACTTGCTCCTTTTATAAAATGTTAGTATACTAAAAGTTATCTGCACAATGTCAGTCTTCCCCACTAGACTTTAAACTTCTTA
The DNA here is from genome assembly GCA_003508835.1 of Eonycteris spelaea. Classification (NCBI taxonomy): domain Eukaryota; kingdom Metazoa; phylum Chordata; class Mammalia; order Chiroptera; family Pteropodidae; genus Eonycteris; species Eonycteris spelaea. The sequence goes on from PUFA01000123.1 coordinate 5,425,924, forward strand.
ATGATAGGCTTCATGCCTGTCTTATTCACAACTTTCCCCCAGCATCTAATCCAGTGCATGATAATTACAGGCACTCAAATCCTTGTTAATATAAATAAATAATGTATTAGTTGTCTCCCAAAACCCAAAAACACTTCATTAATGCCACTGATTACAAGATGAAATGACTGCTTATAACACTCGATAAGACAGAGATTAAGACATAGGTCTTACCCCAGAGGTTTAAAACCCAAATCAGGAAGGTGCAGCACACTCGAAGGGGAGAGAAATTTCAGGAGCAGGTAGTATGTGCAGCTCCTCCTCCTGCAACAGAGAAACAGTGGAGCTTTTTCAGCAGCTTTGAATTTCCTCCCAAGGTCAGAACCAAATCTTGCTAAGAAGCTCCTTTCATAGACTTTGAAAGAGTCCTCAGAGTGCTGGAGTTGGGAAATCATCATTTTGAAACCATCAGAGTAAAGACTGGTGCAGGCAAGAATTCTCAATAGGATGCTAAATCTCGGGGAAATCCTTATGTCTGCATGGCCTTAAAGTGTTTCCCCACAGTTTGCTTATTAGTTGCAAAGGATAAAATAGTAACTATATAGTGAAGAAATTGAACAACTCTTTCACCGGCTGGTGAAAATTGGGAAGGGGCAGGTTGATACTACACAACTCCAGAAGTGACACCCTGAAAAAGACACCGCATCGCTAAAGGAGTGTTCTGGCCATGATCTGTAGCCCAAATACAATGACTTAGAAGCACAAGATAAACCCAACATGAGAGACAGTCTTTAAAGAGATGTAGGAGGAATATTCAAAAAATGCCCACATTATACAAGACAGAGAAAGGCTGTGGAAGTGTTGCAGAATAAAGGAGACTAAAGAGACAAGACAGCAAAATGTAATACATTATGTTAGATTGGATATTACCCCTAGGGGAAAGAATGTTCTAAAGGTTATCATTGAGTTGACAAAACTGGAATATGCACAATGAATTAGATAAAAACATTGTATTAATATTAAACTTACTGAAGTTGATAACTATTCTGTGGGTCTGTAAGAGAAAGAGAAAGCAAATACCCCTATTTAAAGAAATATACACTGAAATGTTTGGGGGAAAAGGGCCATGATATATCTGACTTATTCTCATATGGTTAAGGAAAAATATGAGGGGTGGTGGAAGACAAATAATATACTAAACAAATTAAATGTTAAAAACAGAGGAATATGTGGATAACTTGTACTATTCTTATTCTTATAAGTTGAAAATTATTTCCAAATTTAAAAAAAAAATTGAGGATCAAAATGTGAAAGGAGAGTTACGAGCATTTCTTTCACATTCCTCCTTCCTCTTCAGGGCTGTTGCTCTTGTAATATTTACACTCTGCCCTATCAACCACTACTACGGGGTGGCTCCTCCGCCGCAGTTCCAGATTTTAAACTAGAAAATCATTTCTATAGAACTGTTTCCTCCTCTTGTCCCTTTAGCACTCAGGGTGGTAAGGGCTTCCTACTATTTTTTTCAGGCGCATCAAAATCTATACCTGTGCCCCTAGTCATGCCCACACCTCTGTAAGCTGTTTTAAGCGAAGTCTCTTTGCCTCTGAGTTGGACCTCTATTGTTTTCTACTGGGATCCTGATTGACACCTCTGTCCTGCCTGGCCACACCCCCAAGTGTGCCAGAGCTTTTCTCTTCTGGACGGAGGTACTGAAATGAGCCTTTCTCAGTGACAGAGTGGAGAAATAGCTGCCTACACCTTCTTGGGCATCCATCCTGAATCCAGCCCACTCCACAGGGCTTCCCAGTGATGTGGAGACAGCAGCAAGATGAAGCACCACAGATATGACCAGAGGCCTTGCCACCAGGATATTGGAGAGCTCCTCTCCCCGGGCAGTCTCCCACAGGAGGAAACAGGGCTTTGTGATGGGGCCAAACAGAAAGAGCAAGGCTGCGCCTGCAGAGCAAACGTGCTCCTGAGGCCTTGCTAACCTGATTTCCCAATGCCATGTCAGGGACAGCAGGCTGGCTCAAGCAGCACTCTGGAGTCTTGGATGATGTTGCCATGGTAACACTAGGGTCACTGCTTAGCAACAGGCCAGAGATGCAGGAAGTTGCTAAGGTATTCTCACGTGTGTTAAAGTAAATGGATGTTTATCTCAATCTTAAGTGTAAATACACTGGGGGAAAAGAGAAAACATATACACACAAACCACCTATTTATGTGAATGTCTGCTGATCCTTGAAGCCTGGAGAATGTGTCTTCTCACTGGAGGAGGCAGACAAGGAGAGCACATATGACCCAATAAAGAGCATTTTTTCTTACCCCGTAAAACAGCTACCCACCTGTGTTCCCATTCACCCAGTCTCAAAAACCTTCAGCTCTACCAATATAGTTTCCAAATCTTTCTCCTGAATGGTTTTTGAGAGGCTGTGTGGTTTAGGAACTACATGTGTGAGTTCTAAAATCAGATTGCCTGAGTCTAAACCTCGCTCTGGCCCTTTCTTGCTCTATCACTTTGGACAAGTAACTTAACTTCTCTGTGCCTCAACTTCCTCACTTGTAAAATGTGAATATTAATAGTGTCTACCTCACAGAACTGTGTGCAAATTAAATAATTTATTCCATGTCAAGCACTTAAAACAGTGCCTGGAATGTAATGAGTGCTTTATTGAGGGTAGCTGCTTTAATATTCACTGAAATCATGGTAACTTTCCCATGTGCCAGATCCTATAGAAGGAATTAAGAATATAAAGATTAGCAAGAAGTTAGCCATAGCATCATGGGACCCACATCTTTCCAATGCCAGTGTGATGAGGAGGGGGCCACCTCCTCGATTGTCATTCAAGGTACCTCAAATCTAGCTGCTGGCCTTGCCTCGTTAAAAGGGTAGTTGTGAGAATTAAATAATTAATACATATAAGAGTGCAGAATGGCACCTGACATACAGTAAGTACCCAATAAAGGTTATCTATTACTACTAAAATTATTATTATTACTCCCCCACCACACACATACCAGCTCCAAACTGGTCTGTTTTCTGGTCTCTGAATAAACTTCATGCACTCCCACATCTGGGTCCTTCTTTACATTGGTCTTGACCACCTAGAGTATTTTCCCCTTTTCTTTCTATTAGTTCATGTCTATGTGAGACCTTCAAGAGCAAGTCCAGTCATACCTGTTCTCGCAAACCTCCGACTACCCCAGGCCATGGTCATCCCCTCTGCCTTTACCACATCCAAACTCCCATGGTGTTCACTATCTCTTCTGCCTCATGTTTTTAGGTATTTGTATCTTGCTTTCCAAACCAGAGTGTGAGCCCTCCCTATCAGACCCTTCTTACGCATCTTCTCAGACCCTCTTGACCTTAACAACCTTGGACCTTTTACCACTGTTCCACCTCCATTGTCACCATAGTTTCCAGCTCTGCATGGATTCCAGCCAACCACTACCCAGTCACCACACTGGCTCCTGGGGCCACTTTGCCTCAGCAAAGGAGATGTACTATGGGTGTATGACAATAAGTTCACTGGTCTAACCATGTTCCCACTGTCTAGAACTAGCGACCCAAAAGCATGGCAAAATGAACAAAGGTACCAGCTCAATGACAACACCCAAAGGGCTAGACAGTCATCTAGGAGGTGGGATATACACTGAACAAACATCCTATACAATGCCATGTCCCCAACAGCCATGACATAGAGTCTGGGAACCAAGTAGTAAATGGAGGACTTGCCCTCTCACCAGGCCTCTGTCCTCCACTTACAGAATTTTCACTGCCTACAACCTAGGCTCTGCAGGGTCAGATGTCTGGTTGTCAGGGAAGAAATTTTCTGTCAGTTAGGGTTCCAGTGGACTTGAAGCTGCAACTACAGCGGAGTCACTAGGCACTCCCCAAGCCAGTGGACAAACAGGCATAGCAGGAGTTACTGTACTGGTGGGATTAATAACCTGATTCCCAGAAGAAACTGTGTTGCTGCACAGTGGGCACAGAGAGGGTTAATTCTAGAGCTCCAGGGATTCATTGGGACTTTCCTAGGCAATTGAAACCCAGTAAAAACTATAAAGGGGCAATGTAGCAACCATGGTCTAGCAAGGGTATGACAGCAAGGACAATTAAGGGATAAATGTAGTCTCTGTTTTTGCTACCCAGTGGACACCTGGACCAGTCAGTCACACCAGCATCTCCTGAGAGTTCCTTAGAACATGCAGACTCTCAGGCTTCTCCCCAGACCTCTGAATCCAAATCTGCATTTTAACACAACCCCAGGTGGTTCTTATGCACATTAAAATGGAGAAGCCTGCTAGGCAACTGCCTGGGCAAGCATCCTAGAACTGCTACAGAAGGTGAGAGAGATCTAGAATGAGTGCTAATGGGGTGGGGGGGGGGGGAGTGATGAATAGTACCTACATCCTCAAACCTGTGGCAGAGGTGGTAGCTGTAGATTCTTTCACTTATCCTCTTTTCAGAGTGACTGGTTACAGCCTTGGTGGAGAATTTGTGACTGAATGAATTTGTATTTTTCCCTCAGGGAAAAAGTTAGGGTATTTTGTTCTCACAAAAATGCAGGCTTATATTTTAATGTGGAGGCTGGATATGATGAGAGAGCATTGCAGAGCTGAGCAGTGCCAGCCTGGATCATATCAACATCTCCCACACGGCCCCTTAGATCCTGTTGGCCATTCCTCTCTTGGGGCCCTTGGCTACTTACTCCACATCAGCTGTTGACTCTGTGTGGACTCCACCAATCAGGGTCCAACTCAGATGGTCATCATATCACAGTGCCATGATGATCTGGCTTCTAGTCCCTGCAAAGACCTTGTCATGCAAACAAGTTAACTCCTCAGGGCAAAGTTTGGTGAAAGGGAACAAAAAAATGGAAAAGCACCCCTTTCTGTTGCAACTCTCTTTGCTAAACTGTCCTGAAATTCAGTAGCTCAAATGGCATCTCTGGGGATGGTGTCACAAGACAGCAATTATTGGTGCTTTCTATCAAGCAGCAGCGGTCAGTCTGTAATATACCCCTTGTGTTTCATCTTGTTCCTTCCCTGCTGGCTCACTTTCCTCCCTCACTCCTACTTCCTTGGTTTTCACTCTCCAATAACATGCTAGCAGACTTTTGCCTCAGGCTCTGCTTTCTCGGATTCCTAAACTATGATAATTTTAAGGATAAAGACACTGTTTTAGCCTTTCCATCTCACTCAGTACTTTGCCCAGTTGGCCTTGCACAAGGAGACACGAAATATTAAATGTGGGAGAGACTTACCTAGAGAGGAGGGAAGGAAAGACCAGCAAGGATATGGAACGTTTTCACTTTTAGGGTTTGTAAGGATGTCAACACGGATTGTTAAGGATTCAGAGGAGTCTGGGAGTGATGCTAGGAAGCTGCTATACGCCTCTGGCTATTGTTCAACACCATCTTGCAAATAAGTAGCCAGCATACACCAGCCTTGAAACCACGTGTGCATTAGTTTTCCAAATCTCACACTCACGGCAATGGGTAAGTTTTCTCAGACTGGGTGTAGTAGTCACCTTGCAGTATCTCGCACAGTTTGAGCAATGACTTAACCAGCGAATGGTGATGGCAAAACGCTCATCAGGAACAAGTTTTTCCCTTCCTTCCCAGCACCAAGTGCAGACAACAACTCTCAAGTGAACTGCTATCTTAGATTCCATTTTAAAACGTGTCAGACCAGCACCACGCCCTGGGCATCTGACTTCTTCATGCAAAGTCTTGATTCCACAGTGGCTACATATGCCCATTGCAGCCCTGGCCCAGCTGACTGAGCTACATTCCGTATACCAGCCAGGAGTAACAGACCAGGTTCAGTGGCAGCCATTGTTACTGAAGCCCCTACTCCAACCCAGCTTGCAAAGCACTATAAGGAGGGCTGGCAAGTAGGAAACCCTCAGGAAAAGGCAGCCACTACAACCCTGGTTCTTGTTATTCTGCTGCCCTTGGCCAGAAGGCATCTCCCTGAAACTCAGGTTCCAGAGGCATCTCCTATACCACGGGCCTGTAGGGAAAAGTAGGATTATGTAATAAGGCTCTTGTCCTAAGGAAGAAATGAGAAAAATATATATATAGTAAAGTAACTAACATGTATTAAGGCTTGTTTTTTTCCAGACCCTGGGTTAAGTGCTTTTATCTATTAATTCACTTAATCCTAATCTAAGAGGCAGGTGCCATTATTATCTCAAGTTTACAAATGAGAAACTGTGGGTCAGAGAAGTTTAAAAACTTAGCCACCTAGAGAATAGGAGAAAACATTTCAAATCATTATCTAATAAAACTTGTATCTAGAATATATAAACTTATGATAACTCAATAATTAAAAAGATGAACAACTCCATTTAAAAGTGGGAAAAGATCTGAAAAGATGCTTTTTCCAGAGAGGATATACAAATGGTCAATAAGCACATGAAAAGATATTCAATGTCATAAGTCATTAAGGATATGCAAAGTAAAACTATGATGGGATACCACTAGTATGGCTGTAATAGAAGAGATGGCTAATAATAAGTGTTGACGAAGATATAGAAAAAATAGAACTCTCAGACATTGCTGATGGAAGTGTGAAATGGTATGGCTGCTTTGGAAAACAGTCTGGCAGTTCCACGAAAAATATGCATAAAATTACCACATGATCCGGCAATTCCATTCCTAGGTATATATGCAAGAGAAATGAAAACATACATCCATGCAAAAGCTTCTACGTGAATGTTCACAGCAGAGTTATTCATAATAGTCAAAAAGTAAAAACAACCTAAATGTCCTCATCTGATGAATGGATAAAAAATTTGCTCAACCTCACACAGCCTCTCCTTCTGAGCTCATGGAAATTAGACAGAACCCTTGGTTTTCTATCAAGACAAGTATGATAAGAGAGAAATAAATAGAGGTGGTGGTGAGGAAAGAAGCTTAAGCTGGTGAGGCAGTGGATGAGAAGGTTCTGCTCAAACATTCTGACTATCTTTCTGTGCACTTCATTTGGGACTCCTCAAGGATCTAAGATGAGAATCTTGATGGCAATGTCATCCCCGAGTTCCCTTCATTGAGCAGGAAATCAGCAGGTTGTGTGGGAGAAAAAAACTTGTTGTAGGAAAGCATGTATCTTATTCTGACCTACAGGAACATTGTGCTTCTTTCAGAGAGTCTCCGGGTTTCCTGTCACCCTGGGGCCTGATCCACTGCAAAGCCTCAACAAGTACTTGTTAAATCTTATTGAATTCTGTCTGTGCAAGAGTTAAACAATTTCTTGGGAACCTCATTCCCTGCACAGCCCCAGTACCTAACAAACATCTGTGAAAAGGATGGGTAGTCGAGTGGAGAAGTACCTTTTAGCCTGGGAGACAGGCTACTTTATATTTGTAAGACATATCAGAATGAGGAAAACGAAGGATCAAGTTTAACTCCTAAGGGAAAATATAATCAACCATGCTTTGGCCCCCCAAAATTATCTTCCTTGTCCCACCACCAGTGAGGCAGGACATCTGGAATTTGGGGCATGGGTTTAAAGAATCCCCCAATTTTTGATTAGTAGTTTGGTAAATGGCAACATAGATATTTCTAGCTAGAAGGTACTTCAGGGATCCCTGAACTACTGAAAAAGAAACCTGGAAGAACTGTCATTTTGTGGGAGTGTGACAAGAGGCTGTGTAATTTCCTGAGGACAAGCTGAGCCCAGGCAGGGAGTTCACGCATCAATGGCAGTGCCTGTAATATCAAAGTTTAGGAAATTGACACTGTGTCTGTTGCACATTATTTGAACTGATTACTGGTTCTGGATAATTCACTCCTCAAAAAAGTGTGGCTATATGACCATAGTTTTTCTGGAAGGCATTAGAAAGGAAAAAAGAACCTTCCTGAAAAGGCCTGACATACACATTTCACACAGGTGAGTCGTGATGAAGGGCCATCTGGAGACCACAGACCCAGCTCCTCTCCAAGGAATTGCCCCAGGAGACACATTCCCAGACCAGAAACTCAGAAACCTATTGCCTACTGCAAAAGCAGCCGGATGATAAGGGCAAAACTGTTCCCTGAGGAGAACTGCGTCCTTGGGCAGAGCAGTGGGGCGAACTAATTTTTAATAATGAGGCTGTAAGCTACAGTGTTTGTCTATAAAACAGGCTGATTCATGAAGAGTAAATATGTCAACTAATTTAAGAGACACGCTAAATCTCCATTGTTTTCTGAAGCTCAGGTTTGCTGGCTCTATAAAACGTGATGCACGCCTTCAATGTGTGCAGCAGAACCTGAGATTGCAGAATGCCACATTAAACTCAGAGCTCCTGGCTAATGAGGATAAGTCCATTTTGCAGTAATGAATTGTTGGTAATAGCCCATCATGGAACAGATGTCTCATCCGTCATTGCACCTAGACGCCCACACTCCAGAGTACTCGATAGCCTGGGGAGGCGGCACTGCCTGGGAGAGACCCTCATCCCTGGACTCCTGAGTGAAGCCAGCCCAGTGAGGAGAATCAGTGGGTGCCTACACAGTGTGATTGAAGACCCCTCAAATTCTCCCTAACTCAAAATATGTCCCCACCCATCTGCCATAGGGCTTAAAATAATCTCGTTTGCATTGTCTCCTATTAAAATGTAAATATGTCACCTGGAAGAAGTAACACATTAAATTAGCATCCATTATTACTTATTTTCACATTAGGGAGAGCTGGGCCCTGAGGGAGTGGGAGGAAGACAGGTAGTCAATGCTGAAGGGTGACAAAGGAGAGCCCTGAGCCGTCTCAAAGGAAAGAGCAGGACTAGCTGGGCCCACAGTGTGCCAGCCAACTCTTGCCCATACCACCTTACTCATCCGGTGAGTTTTTAAATGTAAGTTTCCCCAATTACCTTAGCAGTTCAAGGGAGGGGCCATCACTTGCTTTGCAAATTCCCAGAATCTGGCACATATTTAGAAGCACTGCTCTGATAAATGTCTGTTGAATAAGTGAAATTTATCTTCACAACTCCCTAAGGAAATCAGAGGAGTCGTTATTACCATTTTATGATGAGGAAACTGAGTCTCATGGAGGCCCATTGCTTGCCCAAGCACGTGAGATTGAGGAGACACAAAATTGATACACAAAGAGGCAGAAAATCATGTGCGCTTTGTCTAAGAAGGTGAGTACATATGGGAGGTAAGAGCGGAATAAATTAGGGCTTATTTAAGGTGCCTTAGAACATCAACCTGAGAGTTTTGGGTGTTACTCTGGGAAGCTCTGAAAGTTTAACGCAGGAAGCAGGAAGCGGAAGTAACTAGGAAGGAGGCAAGAGAATTAAAAATGTTAATCAAACCACATTCAGCTGCAATGTGCTGATCAGCCCAGCAGCCCAGGCCAGGCAGACACCTGCAGAGCAAAGGAAGATTTCTGCTGGGATTGCCAACAACCCATTCCCCACACCTGTGAAGGGGAAACAGGAGCCAAGAGTCATTCCCTATAGCTAAAACCAAAGGGAACCTATGGATTAAAGGCTGGGAACTGCCAGCAGGGCTTTCACTCTACATATTTACCTTTTCACACTACATATCTTCCCCTTCCTCACGATATGACCATATCAAAGGAAATGGGAACTAAAGAATGACACATAAACTGAATTCCCGAACACTCAGGGTCCCTCTCAGTGCCTTTACTCTGTCTCTTTCGCTGTCCTGTCTCTTTCTATTGTCACTGTCCCTCTCAGTGACTTTATCTTGTCTTTCTCACTGTCTCTGGCACTGTTCAGCTCACTCTACCTCTGAGAGGAGACCACACTCTTGTCTGTAGAGTATTATCCCTTTTCTAAGAAACTTTCCTTTGGACTCTGACTTTGGTGTGTGTGTTGAAATCTTTCTACACTCTCCGCCAAAGTACTCCCTTCTTCTCTCAGTGTAGGGCTTGGTCTCCCCACCTCCACCCTCCCCCCCGCCCCGACACCCACTTGGGGAAATTTGCTCTGTCCTTCATCAGAAGAATACAGTAAAATGTGCAACGTGGTATTTGAGAAAGATTATTGGTATAGAGGAAAATAGGATGGGTTGAAGAATCAAGAAATTAATGACTAGTGATTCCTTGTGTGAGTCAGAAACAGGATGGTAGTGTTGCAGGATATTCAGACAGAGAGACGGGACACCGAGGCAAAAAGCAAAAAGCAGAGGAGTGTGTATTTGGTGCCCGCAGCAGCTCAGCAAATTCACATCAAAAGCTGAGCCCCGATCGCAGCGGGGCGCTCCTTTTGATACACGTCTTATACTTCCTCATAGTTACAGACTTGCATATTCTTCCTATACAAGAAAAGTGTATTTTGATTGATTGGTGGTCCATAAGGGGAGTGACCAACCAGGGCCTGTGGTCTGTGCCACATCAGCTATGACACTGAAAAGTCCCTTATCTATTATGGGAAGGGAAGTGAACAACTTTCAACCATTATAGGAGACGGTTAGCTCGGCCTCCACCTACCACAGTAGCACTGGAACGAAAGGAAGCTACACGTTTGAGGGACTTTACGAACAGCAAACAGAGCAATCTTAGTGAGTGATGAATAAGGAGTGGGTGAGGGACAAGGAGAAATGAGGGACAGCAACTAGATTTCAAACCCACTTAACCGAATGACATCAAATTGACAGCTATGAGAAAGTCTAAAAGCAGACTTTTAACCAAGGATGGTAAGTTCCAGTGTAAATATGTTGAGCAGGATGACAATGGAATAACCAAGTGAAGCTGTCCATGGGACAGTTAGAAATTTGGCGTCATAATCTCAATGATGTTTGGTGGAAGTCATGAGATTAGATGGATCACTGAGAAAGAGTAGAAAGTAAGTGAAAGTCTGAACCTCCCAAAGTGAAGGAGACAGAGGTGGAAAATGGTATGTTGACACTTGAAGCCAAAAAAGAGTGTTTGAAACGTTAGAAGTGACAGCGCCAGCTGCTGCAGAAAGGTCAAAGAAAATAACGAGAAATGCTGCTGGATCTCAATAGGCCGACTCTGGTTTTCTTGAAGAGAATACTTCAGAAGTGTAGAAAGGGCAGGAAAATCTAAATGAATAGGGGGCAGTGAAGGGAAGAAGCAATGAGAAAGGAAGAGAGAATGTGACCCTCTGCGGCAAGGACTGTAGAGCCAAGGTTTGTTAGTCCTTTTCAGTGCAAGGAGACCAAGCCTCTATTTTATATGGAAAGGAAGGGCCAGCACAGAGAGAGACTGGAATATGAAAGGAAGAATGGGAGATGCCTGGGGAGGCATGACAGGAAAGCAGCACAAATGGAGGGGGGGGAAGGCCAGGGAGGTTGAGAGAAGGCGGAGGCATTGTTCAGAACTGTATGAAGGAGGGAAAGGAGCAAGCCAGGAGGCAAGTCCAAGAGATCATTTTACTGGAAAAATCAGAAAAATAAGTTCCCAGGGTTCAATCTGGCAAAAAAAGGAAGTAGCCTCCCAGAGAACAGGATAGGGTCCCAGATGGCAAAGGACTAGATTCAGATGTTGCCCAGATTTTTCCAAAGTAGAAGAGCAAAATCATTTCTAAAGTTAGAATCTCGTTTATATGTCACTGATAGTCCAGATAATGAAGTCTGCACCTACGATTACCAGGTCATTGAACACCAGTGCTACAGAGTCCTGAACATCATGTGACCCAACCCTATTTTACCAAGTAAAGAAAATAAGGCCCAGGGAGATGAAGCAAATCAATCAAGGTCACATAGCTAGTTAAGGGCTAAACCAGGACCAGAATCTAGGACTATTAGCTCCTGGTCATATAGCAACCATGTGCTGGGTTTCCTGGGATACTTTCAATCATATATGATTTATTCTTTCCCATAATGATGATTTCATTAAATATATAAGAAAGTATGATTTCATTTTGGTAATTTCAAATGGCTTTCCATACTGGAAATTTGAAAAAAAGCAATAAGTCAGGAAATGCAAATCACTAGTCAGACAATGTATCCCAATTTCATATTCTGTAAACATAGTCACTGCAATTACATAGTAGAGTTGTTGCATGCTAGTTCTGGAGTCAGAGAGCTTTGGCTGAAAATCCAGGTGAACTCACTGCTTACTACTTGTATGACTTTGAATGACACATTTGACCTCAGCTCTCCCAAGGTGGCAGAGAAGGAGCGAGGCTGCAGAATCAACCACACTGTCACCACTGCCCTCAGCATGGCAGAAAGGTGGCCGGTGAAACCCAGAGAGGGAAGCGGCCCAGCTGCAACTAATAACGTTCCCTCTGAATAATCCCTGTTTTAGCCAGAGATGAGTTGGAGGCTTTTGAGAGGCAGACTTGAAGAGAAAATGTAATTACTTTCCCTGCACTTGAATTTCAAGTGGTGTCCTTTTAAAATAAAAAAGCACTTGAGGGATATAAGGGAGTGGCAGAGAAAGAAATGAAGGATGGAGAAGGATCATTCGTGCTGAAGCCTGTGACATTTCACCGAAGTGACTCCCTTTGGAGCAGCTGGTGCAAATGTCATTCAGCTGAGACTGGAGGAAGGAAAGAGGCGGCTCTGCAGGAAACAGCATGACCCTCTCCTCCTCTCACCAACCACTCCCCTCTCCCCAAATCCTGACTCTCTAGGGAAAAAGTCAGGCCCCAGGCAACAGCTGAGGTCACTGGTGGCTGTAGATATCTTGTATCTTTCACTTCAGCCATAAGGAACTACGCATCTAACCCCATAATAGCTGCCCCAACAGCAGAGCCCTGGAGTCTCTGTCCAGAGATGGAGAAACTCTGAATCCCACATGAGCAAGCAGACCAGGAGAGATGGTACCATACAGCACTTTCACCAGAGCATCTTGGGAAAAACGCAGCTGTCAAACTACACAGTGGTGTGAGTGTCTAGAACAGGCAGCCCTTTGGGGAGCAGGCAACTCTGGGCTCCATGAGCTGGTAATTTGGGGCATGAAAGAAAGAAGGAGAAGGAGAGAGACAGTTAAGCACACTCAAGGTTGAATCCAGTCTTGCCACGTACTATGCAAACTTAGCAAATTATTTAACCTCTGTGCCTCAGTTTCTTCATCTGAAAAAAGAGGATAATATAGCTAAAGGGGTGATGGGAAGATGAGCTGTGCCACAAGTGCCTAGAAGCAAGCAAGTGCTTGACAGACAGTATTACACATGGATTATTAAGGAAGGATCAAATTCGTGTGCCCTGGCCGAGGTTTCAAAGTCATCTGCAGGCGGATGGACATTCATAAAACTTGACTGTTCTTTCAGGCTACTGATGTTCCCAGACAGTTGCTTCCTATCTCCAGAGATTGATGAGAACTCAGAATGAACGGAACCTTCTGGGGCCTGAGATACTTGACCCGCTGGCAATACCAGTTTTTAAAAATCTGTTTTATTTACTTGTAATTTATGATTCATGCCTTCACAGACTTTCCAAAAATATCTGCTGCAACTCACCAATGTGAAATCTTCTTGGTAGCATAGTGTTCGATACATGTTAAGTGTGCACTCACTATTTTCTTATCATTTTTAAAAATTGTATTATTAGTTTCAAGAATCAGTACATTGGTTAGATATTTATATATTTATAAACAATCCCCTGACTGTTCTTTCTCTCCTCTAGCTCTCCACCTAGCCATTCATTAATGCTACTTTCATTCCGTATGCCATGCTCCCATCCCTGTGACCATCTAGCAACTACTAATTTGTACTTCTGTAACCTTCACCCTTTTTTCCCAATCCCCAATTCCTCTTTCCTCTGGCTGTCACTAGATTGTCCTCTATATTTGTGAGTCTTTTTTGATTAGTTTGTTCCTTTTGTTCCTTAGATTCCACACATAAGCGAAATCATATGGTAGTTATCTTTCTCTGTCTGACTTATTTCACTCAGCATAATAACCTCTAGTCCATCCATGTCATTGTGAATGGTAGGATTTCATTTTCTTAATGGACCAATTAAATTCCATTATATATATGAACCATAACTTCTTTATCCAATCATCTATTGATGGGTATTTAAGTTATTTCCATATCTTGGCTACTGTACATTGCATTTACTATTGACTGGGTTCTTGATGCTCCTGCTATGGCCCATCTGAATGAGCCGTCCCCATGCTGATCCGGAAGGGTTCCCTGCCCCATTAGAAATCAGTGGTGTCCAGTATAAACCAAGACCTTAAAACTATCAGCCATACAGGGCTGGTTCCTACAAGGACTCTAACAGATAAATTCAAAGAAATAGCTTTGGAAAAGGTTAAGCATAAAGCAAGTTGTCTTCAAACATCAACAAAAATAGTCACAAGCAAGAAAAGTCACATGGAGAGAAAACTTATTGAACAAGTTGGAAATGAGAGTTTCTTCATTCTGGTTCATACAGTTCTGTCTTAGGAGTAGGAGAAAAACTGCTGAACAGACTAATGCTTTCTCTTTTCCAGAAAGCAGTCATATATTGAATCTCATCTGTAGGAGGCTTCCTGCTCAGGTGGAATGTCTCTGAGGAGAGCAAGATTGGAGTCTTAATCCTAAATATTTCTGTGTACACTTGAATAAGCTGCTTAGTCTCCCTGGACCAGAGGCCCCCAACTGTAAATGGAAATAATAAATGCCCAGAAGCCCCAAAGCTATGGTCACAATCCAAAAAGATTAAAATGATAATAGAAAAATTTAGGGTGAATTGAAAGATACCTCTTACTCAATGCTGAAATGATTGGGCTCTATCTTATATTTGGGATTTTGTGGGGGTTTTTTAACAAGATCTTTTTTTTTTTTTTTTTTCTTTTTTTTTTTTTTAAGAAATCTTAGAGCTTCACTAAAGATATCTTGGGAAAAGTAAACTCTTGGGACCTTGCGACAATAACTAAGGTCTCCTAATTGAAACTAAAATGCCTGTGAGGGAATAAGGTCTCATTTGAGCACTGACTTGCAAGCCTGATCACACAAGGTTCAGTGTGAGAAGTAGCTTTCTAACAACTGAATTTCCCCAACAATGGAATGCATTCTTTTGCTACAAAGTGGCTTTCTTGCATCTCCTTTGGGTGTCTTGTGAAACACTAGAGGAGGATTCCCAGATGGCAAGGAAGGTTGACTCCAGGATCCTTGTCTACACATTTGGTCACTGTTAATAGTAAGGAAGGCTCACACCAGTGAGTAGCCAAGGAGCCGCCTGCTGCCTAATTATGTTTTCTTACAAATTAGGTGCTGTGACAACTCAGGCACTGAAACATACAGACACAGTATCTGTGCTTCATTAACAAGCTGGAGAAAACAAATGCTCATAATTGATTGATGCATGAGAATGAAGCACTGGGAAAATGCCCAGCAGAGTTCTGCCTGCCAGTTCTCCCTCTGAGGCAGTGATTACCATTCCACAGCTCCCAAAAGAAACTTCTACAGAATCGGTCTCAATCCCCTGCAGGTGCTGCACTTCATCCACAAGGAGGGAAGCTGATGAAAATGTAGTTCTCCCTTGTTCTAAATTATGCACAAGTGCTAGTATCCCTGTGTCCCTCTGGGGTGAGGAAATATCACATATCACAAAGGCCCATTGGCTGTGAGTTTTGAGTGGGTCCAAACTAGAAGTTCAAGGGACAAGCAGCCTTGCCATTAGAAGACCCAACCTTGCTCAGTGTGTCTGTGGCAAATCAGGAGGCTATATGGGACCTCTGGAAGCTCCAACTGGAGAGTCACAGCACAGACCTCCAGGGTGAGAGAGCAAACACATGCCTTCCTTACTGACATCTCTTCTCCTGAGAAGACTTTTCTAGCTGTTACTGGGCCTTGGCAGAGACTAAACACCTAACCAGGAGATATCCAGTGACCGTGGGACCTGAATTGCCGATCATGAAATATGTACTATCTGATCCTCTAAATTAATAAAGTTGAATATACACAACAGTATTCTATCACTGAAAGACAGAAGCACATTCATGGAGCTGGAATTGCAGTGGACCTGCCTGTCAAGAGCTGGAACCACAGAATAGAAGAGGCTCTTGCTGGAGACACCAGTGTAAGTCACTGTGACACTCCAAGTCCAAGATCACCAAGAGGACGGCAATGCACAGTCCTCTTATAGCTGGTAAATTATATGAGGACCAGCACTCCTCATATAAAATAGTAGAGCAGTAGTTCTCACGTGGGGGTGACTCCTCCCCCAATGTCTAAAGACAATTTTGAGTGTCACAATTAGGGGACTGCTGCATCTAGTGGGCAGTGGCCAGGAATACTGTTAAAAATCCTACAACGCATAGTTTGGAAACTCCCACAATCTAATGAAGACTTATCTGACACAAAATGTGAAGAGTGGCAGATCGAGAAACTTTGTTGTAGAGGAAAGGAAAGAAGAGAAAATAAAGGAAATCAGAGATACATGTAAAACCCAACAAAAAAACATAAATATTTATAAACTTCCTCATTTCTAAAACAAGTTAGGTCTTTGTTGATATTCATTTTTACTACCCATCCTATGTTTCTTCTGTGTGCATGTTAATTCTCCTGGGGGTAAAGATCAGTTTCCCCCTGATCCTCAAAGGAGTTTAATTGCCAAATGGTTTTGAGTCCCTGCTCTAAATAAATTACTTACATTTTCCTCTTTCTGCCCCAAGCCCCAATTCCAGCGGACAAGAGGCCTAGAACATTGACAGGAATGCTTTTCCTACCAGAGGGTAGCATTTTTTGACTCAGAGTTATTTTCATTTATGCAAAAAACAAAGATATTTTACATTTCCATTATATTCTGACTTGATATCTGTGAATTCAGTATTAGAATAACTCCTTTCATTCACTTAATCAATAAATATATATTGAGTACCTACCAAATGTCAGATGCTATGCTAGCGTATTACAAAAGTAAGGAGACCAACTTTCTGCCTTTATTCACAGAACTTAAGATTATGGTTCTATGATCATCATCATCGGTTTCATCACAGGTTTATCAGAATGGGAGACCTGAAGAATTCACATCTCGTTGCCTCAGGTCATCTCCTGCCCTGGGCCTAAGTGGCCCAGAACCTACCAGTTGGAGGAAGTCTCATTTGGCATCCCACTGTGTGTCACTGTCTCCAGAAGCTTTTTTCTACAACTCTCCACCATTCTGTCCCTGGGTTATGAGTTGCTTAGCCTGGGACCCTGAAGGATATGCCAGGGAAAGGCCAAATGCACACACCTACAATGAAAACAAAAATGCCAATGTCTTTCAAGAGGCCAGAACACCTTTGCTTTAATTCATTGCCTCCTAATCCAATATTCCTGTCTTGCCACTCCAAAATGGAACACTTTTCTCTGAAGGTCCTTGGATTGTTCCATAGTGCAGGTTTCTAGATAGAGCAAAGCTGAGTAGCTTCTAGCCTTCAGTTTGTCTAGGAATGCTTGGTGACTCAGAGGGCCAACTGATCAGAGGCCTTTCTCCATGAGGAACTGAGAATCCACCCAGGGAAAAATACCAAGGGGATTAGGAAGAGCTGTTGTGGAAGTCCAGTTTAAGGAGGAGTCTTCTACAGGGTATCTTATACTTGCTCATTGGTTCAACTTCCATTGCTTTGCCTTCTGATTCCTATGGTAGTACCTTCTGTGATAGTTATTACCTACTGGGCTGCCTAACATCTCTATTTTTTAGCTAGTGGTTAATCTCATGAATTGATATCCTGCCATTCACTTTATCTCAAAACACTTTATTTTATCCTTTTGTGGTTAAGACTGTACTCAGCATTTTAGGATTTTTCACTTTTCTTATGTTTATTTATTTATTTATTTGGGAAATATTTATTGAGCACCTACTCTATGCTAGGCATTCTTTTAGGCACTTGGGGCTCTTGGAGTTTACATTCGCAGAGAAATCAGGGACAGAAAACAAATTCAAAGAGCTACAAAAATATTGAAACAGGGTGAGGAATAGAAAGAGATTGGGACAGAAAGTAGGGGTTACACAGAGGTCAGGAACACTGTCTGAGAAAGGCAGAGACAGAACAACCTGAATGAAATGAGCTGTGCAAAATCTGAGACAGAGCATTTCAAGCAGAGGGGAAGCAAGTACAAAGATTCTGAGATGAAACCAGATTTGGCATGTTTAAGGGCCAGAGTGGCTGAAGCACACAGTTAGCCCAGGGGCCTGTTATGCAATAAGGTCAGAGATGTGAGCAGAATGCAAATCACATCCAATCACAAGAGCCGCAGTAGAGTGTGGATCTTATTTTGAGTATGATGGGAAACATTAGAGGAATGTGACAAGGAAGGGACATGACCTGATTTAAATTTTAAAAAAGAATCAATCTGGCCACTCACTATGAGGAAAATCTCCCTTAGGAAACCAAGAAGATGAGCCAGGAGACCACTTAGGAGGCAACGCTAATAAGTAAGAGCAATGGTGACAACTTGGGCTGGTGGAGATGATACCTAGTCAGATTTGGGATAAAATTTAAGGACAGCACTGATAGAACTTGTCAATAATTAGACAATGAGTGAGAAAGAGTAGCATTAAGGTGAGTGCTGGGATTTGGCCAGGTGACACATTACCACGATGGAGAAGTCTGTGAGAGGAGCATTTGGGGGAGGATATGTTGGGATACAGAATCAAGTGTTTGCTTCTATTAGACATCCACTGGAGACAAATACCTAGAATTGTGGTGATAGGTCAGATCTGCAGAGGTAAATTGGAAGTCATTAGCATATACACAGTATTTAAAGTCATGGACTAAAAGAGACCCTCTAGTGAGGGTCTTTAGAAAGAAAAGTCAAAAGATTGAGTCAGGTTAGAGGTCAAGAGGCAAATGAGTTAGAAAAGGACCTGCCATGAAGTGAGAGAAAAAGTGCATGTGATGTCTTGGAAGCAAGATATTTTTTCTTAAGTAATTTGAAAGGAAGAGATGTGGAGGCCTTCAACTATTTTCTGTCATAAACAAAATGACAGCATTCTAGCCTTTTCAGACCTTTCATAGGAATTAAATATTTTATTATAAAATGTTCGTAACAAAGAAGAAAGTAATCAACTATTTCAAATGCTGCTGAGGGATCAAAAAAGACAAGGAAGAGATTTAACCCATTGTATCTGGCAAACGGATATTACTAGTGATCTGGACAAGAACAGTTCCAAAGGAAAATTGAGGGCAAGAGCTCGTAGGAGTGAGTTGAAGAAAGAATGAAAACTGGGAACATGGCAAAAATGAATATGGGCAAGT